>VWYH01005061.1:697779-1386500 GCA_013399365.1 Pampusana beccarii
ACTTGGCAACATTGAGTAGTATAACACAGATTACTACAGAATTGTATCTTGCAAGCAGTTGTCCTCTTTCCAAGCCATTTTGTTAGTATTCGTAAAAGCAAAATAATGCACTCAGAGGAACTTTTACTTTATGTAGTCAGAGATGGTCTCAAAATTAACTGTTCTCTAAAGGCAGATACTTTAGAGTTACTGAAGGTGTTGCTGTCCAATAACAATTTCAAGCAAATAAAATGACGAGCTTTTAAAGCGATTTTATCTGCTACTACAAGCAAATCAGTAGTAGGTGTCTGAACAAAATAGAATCACTGCTTAAAATAATAAAATTGGAAAGAGATGATGTGGAGAGGAAAGAGTGAAATATGTGAACTCTTTGAGAGAGACAATGTTAAGATAAATGTAATCTGTTTGTTTGTGTTATCCGCTTGGCAAGGTCTGTTACCAAAGGCCTCAAAATGTCATGGGATAAAGAAGCATGCTCTCTCTTGAACTAGTGAACTGGAAAATGGGCAGTGAAGAGCCAGAGTAACCAGTCAGGTTTTTTATTGTGGTAAAACAGCTGTGTTTCCTAGATGTGCTTGGGTTAAAGCTATTAAGCATATTTATAAATATTCTGGAAATGAGGTTCAGTATTGAGGTAAGTGTTCACTAGTGATGTTAAACTATTTAGGGTAATGAAAACTGAAGTGAACTGCAGAAATCTGCAGAAAGGTCTCATGATGTTGAGTATCTGAGTGAGTTTTAGCTGACATTTCATTGGTATTAAAGCAAAATAATGCATGTGGGCAAGAGGGAGCTTTCACTTAGGGTACTCTGTGATGGTCTTGAAATTATCACTCAGAATAGGTATTTTAGAGGTAGGAAGTGTCTGAAAACAATTCTTAACAACAGTCAGAAAAATAAGAAGTTGGCAATTATTGGGGGGCGGGGGGTGGTGGGGAAGGAAACTATTGTGCTTAAGTCCGTGGTACAGTGGCATCTTGAATGATGCCTGCAGTTGTGGTCATCTCAGATATCTCAAAAGGGGATGCAAGATCTAGAAAAGGCCAGTAGGGTAACAAAAATATGGAAGGATTTTCACATGAGGAGGCCGCTGAAGGAGAATGACACCTCCAGCACTATGGCTGGCATGGAAAAAGTGAAGGAGGAACACGTGCTCCTTGTTTCTTGCCTCAGGGCTGGAGAGCATTAAGCATGTCAATAAATAGCCAATTTAAAACAAAGGAATTATTTCCAGCAATATGTGGTCTGCTGTGATACTCAGTGTCACAAGGTATTCTAGACATCTAAACTACATGGGAATGTAGATGGTATGTCTGAGCTATTACAATTCTCAACTTGGAAAGTTTTTACACTCCCTAAAGAAGGGGAGAATTAAGTAACATTACTCTGTGTTTGCCTTTCTACAGTACTCTACCTAGCCTGGGCACTTGGAGGCCAGCCACAGTGTTAAATTGGCCCCATCAGCTATTTTTATGGTATTATGTTCTGTACAAATGCCCTATAACAATTATAAATACATAACATTTTCAATAAAATATAGAGAATGTTACAAATATCTCCTTATCTTGCAGAGCAATCAACAGTTTCGGGAAACTGTAGCAGAACAGAATGTGGAACTAGAGGAGCTACGAAAACAGCTGAGGTATAAGCCAGGCAGTTTTAAAAATTATTAAAGATCTTTTCTATAGTTTTTTCTAACCCATTGCTGTATCACAGGCATTGTTTGTACTGCAAACTGATTTGATGGTGATAGTTACAATAGTTTCAGTTAATGCCTTTTAGGTTCTTTACAAATGTGTGTATCTTTAGTGTTAGGGTAGCATATTTCCAGTTAGTGTTGTTTGATCCAGCCGTTTCCTGAAATATTTAACATTTGACCTTTGATTTATAAAGGAACAAAGTGTCAGTCTCACAGCAAAATTGACTCTGAAGATAGGCTTTCATTAGAATACAATTTGTAAAAATCCAGGCTTGTTACTCTATCGCTATAAATCAATGTAAATCTGTTTAAAACATACAGAAGTATTATAATTGTCTACAATGTATGCTATAAAATCCATGCAAACTACTTCTGTGTAACTTGATGTTGAAGAAACAACTGGTAAAAATATTCCAGATTTCTCTGAGCATCACTGCAGCAGTTACTTTAGAGCTATATAGAGCTGCTGTCATTAGCTTTGTGAAGATAACATAGTACCAGTTTTAGGGCTGCAAGAACTTCCAGCTAATCTGAGAGGAATGTGAGCGTAATCAGTGCCCTTAAATAGAGACGCAAGATTCCTCTGAGACCTGTTTGTCCAAAATAAGAGTGCTATGGGTCGAGTAACAATGACAAAGGTTGCTCATGATCGTCATCAGCCAGATTAAACATTTACGAACAGAATTCTGAGAAGACAGCTTGAAAGGAAGCATGAAAACTTGTTTTTGTGGGTGACAGACCTTAGAGTGACAGCCCAGCAGTGAAGGTGTGTTGGACCCTGCCAGGCATCACTCCATGGGTACTGCCACCTTTTCCCATGTCTGAGAGCAGCTGCCCCACCAGACAGTGTGAGCAGCCTGTGCTCAGCTGGCAGACTGGCAGCACAGGGTGAAGTAAATGAGGACCACCATATCAGGTGTGTGTTTGGGAATTCAAGGGGTGCTCTCTCAGCAATGCACACTTAGCAGATTCCAGGAAGCAGCACAAGCTGGAGACCTGCACCTCCAGCAGGAAGGATGTGCAGATGGCGACATGTACCTCCCAAAAAGGGAATATCTGTGCACATGTGTGCACGCACTTTATCCACACTTCCTGTTACAGATGGTGGGTGTCCCTATAGAAAAGCAAGCAAGGAAGTACGTGAGATCAGTACTCAATTATAGAAGACTGTTCACAGATTTGTGTGTGTTCAGTAATACATTGCAAATGCATAGTGTCATGGTTTACCTGTTATATTATTAATATCGATCATTAATGTGTAGACCACCAATTGCCTGTTTATTAATGGTATGCAATTAACTGCTTTGATTGACTTAAGCCACATACATTGAGCAGTTTTGCCCAGCTAGAACCTATTAAATCAGAAAGGTAGTGTTCTGAAACAAGAATGAAGATGACTAGCCTGCTCCAATCCTATGGATACTTAGATGGAAGTCTATACTTGCATGCATAAGGAATATATGTAAATAAAAATGTACTCACAGTTTCACTACTTAAAAACCAGCAACTAATCAAAAATATGCATATATATTTTGGCATGTGTGAATGAAAGTTCAGAGCAAGATGATCTATTAGTTTTCAGTCAGTCCCCAGGGACTTCTACCTGTTAATATATTTTCTTCTTGAAGCAACAGTTAAAGCAGAAAACACACACTTCTACTATGCAGGCTCATTGCCATGTGGACAGTTATATAGATCCCCGTGTGCATACAGGGCTACAAATGAAAGACTTTGACCTTTTGGCTGTCATGCCATATTCTAAATTATTTGATCAAGGTGTTATCATTAAAAAAATGTAATCTAACTCCTAGAAATAAGCCTGAAAAAGGAGTTTCCTTTAAAAAAAATAAAGCTGAGACTGAAGGAAATCGCGACTCCTGTAATTTTGACAAAAACACTCAACTGGCTGCTCAACCGCAACCTGATTTTTTTTTAGTCAAAAACATCAGGAGATTAGAAATGTTACAACTGCAATAATAACCCAAATGTTGATGGTATTTATTGAATGTCTAAAATAGGTTCAATTAATGCTAATTGCTTTCATACCCACTTATTATATGAATAAATGTAATCATGTCAATGCAAGACGGAAGATTTATAGATGAATGAGATACCCCAAACAGTAATGCAATACCAGTATCCTCTGCAAGGAAAGAAATTCCAAAAATGTGAGGATATGAAAATGTTCTTCTTTCTCTTTTAAGAATTAAATAGTAGCATGCTGTCCTGGTTTTGTTAAAAACAATACAAGTTTCTCGTTTCATGAATTTTCCTTTCAGCTAAAGTCTTCTTAGTAAGTGTACTTTCCTAAAGTAGGATACATGTTTTGGTAGACATAGCAATGGAATGCAAGGTAGGTGATAAGGATGCACGTCCCTCAAGAGGGGCAAGGAGGAGAGAACTGAAACAGGTGACTAAAACTGACCAACTAAGTATTCCATCTTATTCACGTGATACTTCATATAAAAGTTGGAGATCACGAGGATCTCGTCCCTTGTCCCTATGGCCAACATTAGGAGAGGACCTTGCGAGTTGTCCCTGCAAACTGAGGCCTAGTGACAGACTGAATCCAGTTCCTGCTGGCTGTAGGGTCCAGTCCAGGACTTCCGGGTGCAGGCTGTGCTGCTGCTGGAGCAGTGCTGATCTTTGCTGGGACTTTCAAGATTGGTTTTGTATGTTTTGTATTATTTTCTCTATTTTATTAGTAGCATTAGTAAAACATTTTTAATATTTTCCAACTCTCTCTTTTTGTCTTTCTTTGCCTTCCTATCACCTGTACTTACTGGAGAGTCGGGGGGGGGCTAAAAGGAGGGGATAGGAGGAGAGGGGGTTAACAAAGAATCTGCCATGGTTTATTGTCACCCTGCAATCAGAACCTTGACACATGCACAAACAAATTGCAACTGATGACCAAGTTTATAAAGACTTTATTTTAGCAAATACCCTGAATGCTACCTCAGTCTTTGATTGCTTGTCACACCATTTTCCTTCTCCAAAGCATACTGTTTTTGAAAATATTTTTTCAATGGAAAAATCTGGGCAAATAAACCATGACAGGTGCTACCAAGTCCCTCTGAAAAACACATCTTCAGTGGTTAATGTAACTTGAATTTGTAAGCAGGTTCTGGTCCTAAATTTATTGTACAAACAAAATTTAAAAATAAAATTAAGGCAAAATTACAGGTAAACTGTAACTTACTTTACCACCCAGGGGGTGAGAGTTTAGTACTAGAAGCAGCTATTTTTTTATTGCTCTAACAGCAAAAAAGTTTGGATACCACCAATCTTAAAGAAATTGGTTAATAAATATTCAGTGATGACTAATATTCAGCACTAACAAATCTAGTCATTCACTGTAAACCTGTATCTTTTACTGTGGGGGTTGCAACACAGTAACTTTAGTATCTATGAATAGTACAACTAGACTTAAAGAGATGCTGAAATTTGTATAATACCCAATATTTAGAGTGATAGGCACTTCACATTGCAACAGATACCAATTGCTCTTCATGTAATATTTTGTATGGGTTTGGAAGAGAGGAGAGGGAATGTCTGATGCAGTCGTTCTTTCTTGGAGGGATAGAATTAGGATCAGCGTACATTCAATCAACCTAGGTTTCTAAATACCAACATTATCTGCAAAAAGATGCATACAAAAAAACCCCACAACAACTTACACAGAAGAGGATTTAGGTTTGTATGGCTTAGCCTGAGTGTAATTTTGGAGCTTTTGATATTGCTAAGCTTGTGAATGTGTGTTCACAGAATCACAGAATGGTTTGGGTTGCAAGGGTCCTTCAAAGGTCATCTGATCCAGTCCCCCTGCAATGAGCAGGGACATCTTCAACCAGATCAGGTTGCTCAGAGCCCTGTCCAGCCTGGCCTTGAATGTCTCCAGGGATGGGGCATCTACCACCTCTCTGGGCAACCTGTGCCAGTGTTTCACCACCCTCATTGTAAAACATTTCTTCCTCATGTCTAGCCTGAATCTCCCCTCTTTTAGTTTGAAACCATTGCCCCTTGTCCTGTCATAACAGACCCTGCTAAAAAGTCCGGTTTAGGTATTTTAAAATTAATATATAGTATACAATGTGATATACGTAGCCACAAAACACTTTGAACATGCATTGCTGGAGCAGGTATCTGCATTTCAGAATCTTGAAGCTTTTAAACATAGGTAACGTTTATGTTAAGATTACATTAAATACCAAGATTGCGTTAAATATTAAGTTGCACGGTGAAGAAAGGTGCATCTTTAGAATCAGTTTGTTCCTTGTTTAACACACACCTCTGATCTGAATTTGGTAATAAAAATGCATTTTTAATACTTTAGCTGTTTTGAGTTTTATGACCTCTTTGTATTTTTTTTATTTTTTTCTTGTTATATTAAGTTTTGAGATTTTGTTTTGTTTTACAGCACATTTTAAATTTTTGGGGGGAAACAAATGAATGTCCTCACAAATTTAACAGTTCTTTTTGTAGGAAAAATGTGCATGATTCAGATGAATTAAGATCAAACATTTGGACCTGTAATGAGGGCCATGTGTCTGGGAATAATGTTTTTCATCTTTTTGTTTTTTAAAGAAATGTTAACAAAGCTCTTCTAATGAATTAAGCTGAAATTAAGTTTTTGCTGTAGAATTGATGGTATTATGTGCATTTTGCTTAAGATTTTCATATAGCTGTAATATGTTCTTGTCTTTTGTGTAATTTAATCAAACTTACTATTTCTATAAGGAATTTTTGCTTGACGTTGATTCTTAAAAGTATAAATGTTTTCTAGCTTTCTTCATGACTATTAGTGCTCCAGTTCCAATTAGCTTATCTAATCTAATACGTTTGTTCTTTTTTAACTTTATCACACGTTCAATTATTGGTCTTTACATTTGGCCTAATATGCAGCCTGAGTAATTGGGTTACACCCCAGGTGAAGGACTTTGTATGTCGCTCTGTTCCCAAGTCAGAGGAGTAGGAGGGTTGCTCACTTCAATAAGCTTTTCTGCTGAGGAGCGAGTCTGATGCATCAAGTGAAATCTAATCCTGAAAAAGATTTCTCTATCAAGCATCTGTGGCCAACTATACTTAAGTTATTGAAGCACCTAAACTTTTTGATGGCCTAGTCCTCCCAAACATATACATGTTCCTGTTGAAGTGTCTTTAATAAGTAATTTTTACAGGACAAGTGCTTAATGAATTTGGTTTTCCTTTCTCACTGCCACAAAGTAAGAAGAAGGGATAATTTTTTCTGCCCTGTAGGAACAGTATTAAGAAGTGTGACTGTCCCTCACAGCTATTTCAATGAAATTGTAATTGAGTAATATTTTTCCACTATAAATAATTGAAATGTAAGTCACATACTTTTTTTTCTTTACACAGGCAAGCCAAAATAGATGTGCAGGCAGCAGTTGCTCGGCTTGATGAAATGACCAGATTGACAGAGAAGCTTCAAGGCGAATTGGAGAGAAGGGTATTCTAGAGAAAGAAATAATTTTCCATTGCAATTGAATGGCTTGTCAGTTATTTCTGTGCTGACGTTAAATTAACCACAAGTTGTTCTCTAACTTGTTTTATATTGGCATATCTTGATTTTGTTCAGGGAAGCTCAGATGATGTCTAGATAATACATATATTCTTTCTAGGAAGAAGATGTGATATCTGCCCAGCAAAGAGAAAGAGCATCTGAGAAACGCTTGCATGAAATGCAGTCTAGTATAATACAATTAGAAACAAGGTAAAGATGGCTCATTGGGTCTTAATAACAGGATATGAGGAAGGGAGAGAAAATATTACTCTTTTTCAGCCTTTGGGTTTTGTGTTTCTGAGCAGTTCTGTCTTCTCACAATATAGATATCTTGTGCTTGGCTGCTCTCTCTCTCTTATTTGTTCTGTTCGACAACCTTTTGGAACAGCTTCTGACTTCAGTGTATTAAGAAACATAAACCAGACCACCTGATTTTATTGACTGTAATGGAGAAAAAATGAGTCATGTATTTTTTGTTCTAGTGTGTAAATTCTAGTTACTCAACTCTCAGTGGACTTAGGTGGAGTTCTAAAGAAAAATAATAATACTGAAATTTGAAATGTTCATATAAAGTAGCTGGTTTGAGGTGAACACAGGTTTTTCTTTCTGTGTTAAATAAGATTTGGTTTCTGGTCTTAGTTCAGCAATCTTTATGAAAAAATTATTTAATAAAACTGTTCAAGCATACATCTTAACAATAAATTGTAGCTACAAAGGTAGTTTGAATACCTGATAAGGAGTAGAACTTTAACTCCACACTATCTACTGGAAGACTGAAGATTCAGTCAGGTTCTTTCGTGTCTGATTGAGTCTTAGATACAAAAGAAATACGATGGGGGTTTTTTTCCCCCTTCACTTTCCAAGGATACCACACTTAGCTGTGCAAAGTGATTTTGACTGAAGGATCACAAACGGTTGTTGAATTGTTGACATAAATCAAACTACATAATAGCTAAGAAGAATTCACAAATTTCTTATTAAAATAATTGTGTGACTGTTCATCTTTCCTTCTCGGTCCCAGCCCTGTGAGAGCAGGCTCTTCGGTAATGCTAGAAACCAAACAGTTACCAGGGAGCCAACCTTGGGACTAAGTGGTCAAGTACTGCCTCAAGGAGTTGCGCAGGCCTATGTGGCTGCCTCTACTTGATGAATTTTACTGGCCTAAGCATTGAGGAGGCTCTTAAGTTTATTTTAGAATGTCTTAAGAAATGAGCTAATTTTATTATTTTCTGTAAGGTATTGGTTCTACAAAAATGGTGTTTGATCCTACAAAAATAGAGTGGTTGGTTGTCTTTCTTTGTATGTTTCATTACAAACATCTTAGAAAGTAAAAAAGCACGGCTGCTTGAAAAGGCAGATCCAGTGTTGCCAAAGTGTTCACTATGGATATTTAGAACCGTGAACTTTATTGAACCAGCAGCACTTGTGGAACTTTCTGAGATTTTTTGAGGATACCTCTGAGACTCTCTTGCCCTTTCTTGTTCCTGCCAATACTGACAATCATGATTAAACAATAAGAATTTCTGAGCTGTTGTAAAATTACCTGTGGTTTTCTTGTTCTAATGGTACAGCTGCAACTTCATTGCCCACATCCAATTATTCCATTTCCTCCACAGAGGAAAACTTTATACCTTCTGGGGCTGTTCTGTTCTGGTTTAATATAGAATGTCTTCAGTGATGTATCCCAGGATAGCCACATTCTTCTAAGGATCTTCTGAGATTAGATATCTGAGTTAACTCCTTTCATTCCGTTCCTTTCTAGGACTTGATGAATATTCAAGTCAAAGACTGTCTAAGAACAAGGAGAAAGCCAGGAATGCAGTTTTGGCAACTTATGAATACATAGTTTATATTAGTTTAGTTTGAAAGAATTAGTGTCTTAATTAAGCATCTTATTGTTGAATGAGTAAAATTATTGCTGTCTTGTAGATTATGTGTTACTCTCCAAGATGCTGAACAGTTGACAAGAGAAAGAGCAGCCCTGGAGAAACAAATCCAAGAGCTTCAGACAAAGTATGCTGATGTAGAAAGGGAGAAGTATGATGCTGTTGGAAAAGTCCAAGATTGCATACAGCTCTTAGAAGAAGCTAACCTACAAAGAAGTCAGGTGAGGCAATGGATGAAGATATTTCTTAGGTATTCAAATACTTTCATCACTTACAGTTGTGAAGTGCCTGATTATCCATTCTTCCAGGCATACATGCACACACAGGCAAGCTTCTGTTATCTCTGTTATACTAAAATTAGCAGTGGGTAAGATAGAAAACTGTGATATGACCATATGTTACTTAGACTTGTCACACAGTATAAATTTCAAAGAATACGTTGAGTGCCTGGACAAAGGTGATCTAAGTGATAATACTGTACCTGAATTTGATTTTCAAGAATTTCTGACAGGGTTTTTTATCGTATACTTATAAAGAAATTGGTCTGTCAGAATAAAAAGGAAAGTCCTATTATGAATTTATAACTTACTAATGGTTAGGAAAGAATAGCTAAAACTAAAGGGACATTTTTCTTATGTGATGGACATAGGTCACCAAGAGAGTGAGTTCTGCGTGAGTGAGTTCAGAAGAAATCTGGAAAAATGACTGAGTAATGAGTTGGTGAAGTCTGCAGTCAGGAAAAAATTGCGAAAGCATTTGTTAGTGTGTGATAAAATCGCAGAAGAAATTCAAATATGCTATATTGGGTGCTGAATTTAGTCTTACCAGTCAAAAAACTGTTTAGGAGATGGTATCGATGTCCCTTAAGAATACATTCACACAGTCCTCAGTGGTACTTGATACAATGAACAGAACGTTCAGAATCAGAATTAAAGATGCTTTTAAATATAGTGCACCTCCACGTGCAGTTTTGATCAGCCTGTTTCAGGTGAGACATAGCAGAATTAGGCAAGTGCAGGAGGAGTCAACAAGGAAAACTAGACAAGTGGAGAGGCCCTAAAACAAATTTTTCTGTACAATATGTGATTAAATTGTCATAAGATGATGTGTATACCAAAAGTATAGATAGGAAAACAGTCAAATTAATGACAGAACAATCCACCAAAACTACCTAAAGTACAGGGTCTAATCCAGCATGTCTTGAGGCATCTACTGATCAAAAAAACCAAAGTCACCCTGTTTTCCCAGTTCTTAACTTTCCTGAAGTATTGGCTGTTTACCCCTTTAGGAGATATGATACAGGGTGTTGTAAACTTTTGTCTAATATGGGTGCTTCGGTGTTTTTAATGCCAAGCTTCAGTTTGTGTCAGGCTTTTAGAAATCAAATGAATTGTGTTTACTGGCAAGACAGAACTTTAATGCACATCTGATGACTGTAGGCATCAGTAAATTAAACCCAGATTAGATAAAATCTGTGGGAATAACTGGAGAATCTTAGAATTGATCCTATTTGGGCTAGCATGTTGAACTGTTGAGCAGTTAAGGAGGTCGATGTTCTCTTTTAGTCTGAAGTTGCTTTTCCAATTTGGGGAGTCTCCTGAGTATCTAAACTAGCTTTTTACTTTTAACTTTTGGAATATTAAAGTTACTGCTGTCTTTTTGCACTTGCTGATTTCAGCTCTGTGACAAAGGAGGCACACCTGCCTCCTTTTTTCTGGCAGAAAAAGGAACTAACCTCTCCAAGGAGATCCTGCTAGCTTCTGGCCTGCTTCCAGAATAGATTAAGATATTGACAAAGCTTAGAGGTTTTGGTCGTTACTGCAGTTCAACTTCTGTGATTCTTGTTATACAAAAGAGGATTATCATCTTGTGATATATAGTCTTTCTTCCCATGTATTTATAGTCATTTAGGAAACCCTTTGGTGACATCTTTTCCTTTTTATACTTTCCTCATAACTTTCTGCATCTCATTTGCCTTATGAATTGATCTTCCACAATTCCCTTTACCTGTCAGGCCCTGGTTCAGAAAGGGATGAAAAAATAAGTTTTACATCCTCCAGCTCTTGATGGCCATCTTTGGACTTGTCAGTTCCTTTTTCTCAGTAAGAAATTTTGATCCTTAGCAGTGTTCCACTACAGCCTGATCACAGGGAGAATCTGAAAGGTAAAAATAAATCTTTTTTTTTCAGAGTTTAAAAACCAAGAAACACTCTCATTTGAAAATTACTGGTAAGGAGTATAATTCACATTTCCAGTCTGTTAAGTATTAGTACATCAGAGTGGTGTTAGAACACCGTTTTTCATCCAGAAGTAGTTGAGCAGATAATTTGATGCTGCTTGCTATGAACTCACATGAAGCTGACAGAAAGAAGTGGCCCAGTAAAATTATTGTGATGTAAATTGTATCTCTGAGACAGTAACTGAAGAATCACAGATAAATAAGTGGCTTTTTGTAAGTAACAGTTTAGTGTAATGCTGTAGTAAGAATAAACTGGAATTTGCAGACACTTGTTAATTTATTGCTCTGGCTAAAAACATCCTGAATTTTTCAAACTGGGAAGTTCATTAATGAAAAGAATTGAAAAATGCAGCATATATATGTGTGTATATGTATATCTCAGTTAATTCTGTGTCTTGAACTGTGGCCACAGAGATTTCTCCCTGCTCTGTAACAGCTTGGTGGGGAGGGAGAGTAGCAGTAGCAGACTGTCACGGTAATGTTGCTTCTGTTATGTTAACATTGTAAAGCACACAAAGTTGAGCTTACCAAAAGACATCAGAAGAATTTTAAAAGAGTAGTTTGAGAAATATAAAGCTGCATTCAATGTCAGCAGTAAAAGAGAATATGACCAATGAAGTGGCATTTTATTGCCTGAAGTCAGTAATCTTATATAGGCTGAATTTATGTCATCCATTAGGGACGTTTTTACGTCTTTCTCCCTTTATGCATCTACATTTTCTCTAAGTGCCACCTAAGATTTTTCATCTCTCCCATCAAGAATTCTATATTGCCTCCTGTCATCTTTTCAGACCAGTATCTCCTATTATATATTAACATCAGTAGCTTTCTTGCATCCTCCTCAGGAAGGGTTCCTTATGACACCTTTTTCTGTAATTCTCACCATTATTTTATGCTAAAGAGCTGCTTCATTCATTGTTATCCCATAAAAGGCACTGCATACACATTCCTGAATTGCTTATATTTTTTTATTTCTTTACTTTTAAGTTTTCTGGGAGAGAAGTGATTTAGTACAGCAGCCATAAAAAAACGCATAGCTATATGTAGGAGCATGTGTGTGTGTACAGGTATTTAGTTTCCTAACAGAGAACTTTCTAGGTGGTGACATTGGCATTGGTTTTTATTACAGATGCCAGCCCCAGATGAGAACATTGTGGAGTAGCCTTGCCTTTTGCTCTGAGTTCCTTGCTTGCTTCTGTGTAATTCCATGTCCAGCC
Organism: Pampusana beccarii; assembly: GCA_013399365.1. Classification (NCBI taxonomy): domain Eukaryota; kingdom Metazoa; phylum Chordata; class Aves; order Columbiformes; family Columbidae; genus Pampusana; species Pampusana beccarii. The sequence goes on from VWYH01005061.1 coordinate 710,342, forward strand.
AAAATCTGAAAGTACCAAGAAGTCTCAGGAGGAAAAGGCATCTACTGACACTGAGTTTTTGTGTGGTTCTGGTTTGCAGGAATGTGCATTTAGTGCAAAATGTTCTCGCTGTTCTAGTTTTCTTGTTGGGTCTCGATGTCAGCTACTCCAAAGCAAAAAGGAAAAAAGGTTTTCTGAATGGTGGCTATGTGTGGTTTCTGCTCTCAGTGCTAGATATGATGTCATGACTGAAATATTATCAGTAGTATTTCAAGTTGTTATTTTTTCTAGGCACTGATTGCAGAGAAACAAAAAGAAGAGGCTATTAAAAAACTGAAAGATGAGATGTCTCAACTTGTGGAAGATACTGCTGCAAGAATTAGAAAGGAAGTAAGTTGTGATGTTTAGAAGGAATGACTGAACTTTGGGTTAAGTCTGAAAGAAAAGTATAAATATTTATAGCAAAGTTCTTGTTGTTGTTTTCAAAGAATGTGTCAGAGTGGGCTCATAGACATGTGATTTAATTGTTAGGATGGTAGTGTCCCTGTGGGTCATGCATGTGCCTCTTGTGTCTATATAGCAGTTCAGATTAGATTCATCGAGCCTCAGAATAGTCACAGCAATGGCAGCTGGCCTCATTTTATGCTAGGGTAAATTTTTAAATGTGTTACACTCTTTGATATTCTGCGGCTGCTGTTGTGAATGATTTCTGTTGCCTGAACTACTTTCCTGAATAGAGCTTAACTTTGCAATTGTTCTTTGAATGGTTAGCCCTGCAAAGAGTATGTTGTGTGAGCTGCACAAGTGCCTTGGAGGCTAATGGTAAGATTAGGGCTCGTGAGCCTTCTTGCCTTTATTTGGGAGTGGGGGAAATACTGAATGTATAAGAAGGAGTAACAGTTGATGTTGCTGTTGAAAACTTGAACCAAAATCTCATCTTACTTGCATAAAGTACATCTCTGCCCATGAAATATGTTCTGCAAGAACACACAGTGAATGCCAGCAAAGTAACACTTTTTGGTTTGGCGTATCGGTTTTTAAGGAATTAAACAGCTGACTTGTGGTTGAATAGAAACTACTGTAAGTCAGTCCCAAACCAGGCATGAGTCAGTTCCCAAGTTTCCCAGATGAAGGTTTGGGGTTTTTTTCCTCCTAGCTTAGCTGTTTGCAGAATTTATATAAGGTAAAGGCACTGCATAGTGAGTGTCAAATGATCTAAAAAGGAATTGAAATATTTGACAGATTAAATATAAAGCCTCTTCTGGAAGTTTATATGAATGATATGCAGAATTCTAATTGATTTTTTGCAGAACATCGTTAACATTGTAAGAAATTTCAGAGTTAAATGGTTTTAAAATGCCAGTAAATTTACAAAATAAAAGCTGACATCAATTCGTATTAATGAATTTTATCCTATGACAGTAGTTCACAGCACAGTGACGCTATGATAAACAGTTGGGAAGATATTTTTGTTTTCCTCAGTGTGAAAAACTGTTGATGGTGCATGGTCATCATGGTCATATCGTACAGTGTTTTGATGATATAGGTTGCAAGGCAGCATACTGGCATTACTGTACACTTCAGCGTTGTTATCTAGCCATATATTCATCCAAACTAAATGTGGTTCTTAAATCTCTCAAGAAGCACAAGTGTTGATGTCTGTGCAGACACTGTGAAGATGTAAGGAATGGCACTTTGATTTCAAAGATTCTGTTCAGCAGCACATCAACAGACTTTGTGTACTATTGAGATCAACTAATTTAATTTCTGATACTTGGGCTTATCTTGGAAGTTGCTGATGGAAGTTTATGTATGTTCAGGTGATGGGACCTGTTGAAAGATGCCAAAAGAAAGTGTAACTCAGTACTTAAAAATATTCCATGTTTAGGCAAGTAAGTACAGCTAACAATCAAACGGCTCAATATCACAGCACACTTAGAAACCAGAAATTGGCAGAGAAATTAAAAATGTGGTAGTCTCTTTATGATTTTTGTTATTGTCTTTATGAGCAGCTAAAAAATGAAGCTCTTCTGATAAAAGACTATTCACCAAATTAATTTATTCCATGTTATCCCATCTGCAGACTAATGTACCTAGAGGTCCACAATAATTATCTGCAGGTCAAAGGGACTTGCTTTATTTTATGGCAAACTCCAGAGGAAATAAAGGCTTGTTACAGGCATGTGTTGCCAATGTCTTCTTTCTTTTGCAAGTGGACAACAATGTACATCAGTCATCTCATATGCAAATTTCCAGTGGTGTAACTGATTTTTTTCTTCCTTGCACTTTCTTCGCTATGACGTGATGTGTGTATGGACTGTATAGGGATGAAATGATTCTTTTTCTTTCCAGTCCTTTCATTTTGAGAGGTTTCAGGAAGATACTACTGAAATTTTCAGAGCCCTTAAAATGAGGATAAAGATGGTTTGTGCCTTCTATTTGGTGGTTACCTGAAAGAATCACGAGAATTGTGTGGATTACTTAAAACTGCAATATTTAATGTCATATATGGTTTGGAGAAGGTGCAGGAGTAACTGGGATAACCACTCAGTCTGGTTGTAACAGTGATATACTAATGGGAAGTTAGAAATTAGAAATGCCCTATTTCTTATTTTGAAATTATCTCAGTAAAAGTGAATATATGAAAAGCATTTTAAAAGGTGTTGTCATGCTTCTCCAGCTACAGTATTAAAAAATACTTCTTCTGTTGTGTGATCTAAAAAGAATGTTACACAAATTGCAAATATCTTGCATCTAATAGGCAGCAGCTTTCCTGATAGTCTTATTGTTCTTTTTCAAAGGCCTTATTGTGATGTCTTCTTTTCTGCTTTTTTCCCTAAACAGCCTCAGTTAAAGTAGTATGTATTGATAATAAACATTCTTCTAACATTTATACAGTAAGATTTGTCAGTTATTGCGGTCCCATATATTTTCGTATTTATATACCTGCGCCGCATATAGGCAATATATATAAAAAGAGGATGGAAAAATATTTCATGAGATTGATTTTTTTAGTTGTACTTTGTTTTTGATCACAGGTAGACATGGTAAAGAAGCAATATAATGTGCGGATTTCTCAACTAACGGAAGAACTTTCAGCTCTTCAGATGGTATGGTGTTGAGTGATGAAGGTGGTTTTGATAACAGAGTGCTTGAGAGTTCTAGGTTTTGGTTATCAAGTAAGATACTAAATTCAGGTAAAAGTCAATTAATGGCTAATTGTTTAGGATTGAGCTTTACTAGTGGTACAGCACTTTATGTCCTGCACATCTCCAGACATTAATGGAATATACGGTGTCTTTTGTGTCACTTGACAAAAGTGACTGTATGCGGTGTCTTTAACAGTCAGGGCAGGGATTCATAAAGCACAGAAAGTATTGCATATATATGGTTGAGAATGTAGAAATGAAGTATATGAAATGAAGTATGCTAAGAGAAAGTCTGTGCATCACAATCATCGTATTCTTGAATCATTGAGGAAGGAACTTGTAACAAATTAAATGGGAGACCAAAAGAGCTTGGTGCATATGCACCTATTTATGGGTTAAATTTATGAAAACAGTATTTCGTTTTGTATGTCTTGGTCTGTACAGTGAATGAGACTGATCCTATAGAGAATATAATGAGGAGGTAAATATAATCAAATGCCTGCACACCAGTGACTAGAATTACATTTACAATGGGTGTTTTTTGGGTTTGGCATTTCTTGAATTTTTGAGATTTTTTAAAATTAGATTTATTTTAATATGACTTTTAAAACTAGGAATGTGGAGAAAAACAGGTTCAGATTGAACGAGCCATTAGAGAAAAGAGAGCAGTGGAAGAAGAGCTTGAAAAGGTAAGGCAATTGCATGCATTTTGACACCATGTTTAAGATCTCTTTTCAGAAGGAAAAGTTATGTTGATTTTTCCCATTTCTCATGGATTTTTTTGTTCCTTTAATTTTCTTATTTTATTTTTTGGGTAGTTTTTCTTAATGGTAAATTATCATGTCGTTATTTTAAGGTTTTGTTTGTTGTTTTTTTTTTAAATCCGGAAAGCATTTTATGAAGTAATACTAAACTAAAAAGAGGGTTCTTTGAAAAGTGTAAAAAGTAAAGAGGAGAGATGTTTGACGCAATCCGAGAGAATGTTGGTACATGTTCCAGTTCAACTCAGTAGACAGAAAACTGAATGAATGCCAGATCTTTGAAACCTTTTTTTCCAAGTAGCACCAACAATGATAGGAATTAAGTTTTGGTTTAAATCACTGGAAAATAGGGCGCAATGAGGAGTAGCCTCCTTGTCAGTGCTACACTGCTGATCACCAGTGCAAGGTAAAGATGATCTCACGTGTAAGTTTATTCTTCAGGTTTACAGGCAAGACAGAGGATATGAATCTGACACTAGAAAACTAGAGCAACTGCATCAGAAATATTTACTTGCAGAAGCTGCCAAATGTGACCTTCACCTAACTCTGCAGACAACACAAAATAAACTGAAACAACTGGAAATGAAGTAAGGAATGGACGTTACAGAAATTGGAATGGAAAACAATGGAAATTATTTCTGACAAATTGTTGACTATGTGTTAGGTTTTTATAATGTGGTTTTAACCAGTAGCCAGAATAGTATCAAGTAACCATAATTCTGAAGCAGGGGCAATTATGATTCACTATACAAGTATTAAAGGGGATAACACGCTAAAGAATGAAAGGTTTTCTTTAAAAGATGAGAACTGCAAGCAGTTGTTTGACAAAAAAATGAAAAGAGGTGTATATTATTCTGAATCTTACTGCACTTTTCAGTACTGTTTATAGGAAAAGTTACTCTCTGAAATATTCAGGCAGAATTTATTACTTCATAAATTCACCTACAGTGTGGTATCTCCTAGTATGTGCAGAAGCACTTTATGTTTACATAGCATACTGAATTTCAGGTCTGTGTTCAGAGCTAACATGTTATTGCAGTTCAAATAATATTATACAATGGTAAAAACTACAATATGGTACACATTTTTAGACCAGTTGTTTGGTTTTTTTTCAGCATGAAAAGTGTAGGATTCTCTAAAAGCATCAGTCATTTCTGTACTCTGCTAATCGTAAATCCTGTCACTTCCCCAGAACAATCCCCAATTGGGAATCTGGAAAAGTTATGAAAATAGAAGTCTTCTGTTTCACGTTGTCATTTTCCTGAGCTTGCTGCAATATTAGATTGTCTTTATGAATTCCCTTTGCTGACTTTTGTGTAGTTTTAGCTGTCAAGCCCATAAAATGCACTGAGCTGATAGAAACTTTGAGGAAGAAAACAGGGTAACAGCTGTATGCGGTCAGCCCCAAGATCTGCCCCAATACATGTTTTTTCTTTAGTTCTGGAGTTGTTCAACTCTTGAGTTCCAACAAGACTTTTCTTCTCTTTCAGCTATGAGGAAGAGAAATCTCGTTGCAAGGAAGTTGTCTCTAGATTGGAAAGCACTCTGGCTTCAGAAAGAGAAAAGGGTGTCTTCATCAGTGAAGACAGGCTAAAACTTCAGCAAGAGAATGAGCAACTGCAAAAAGAAATGGAGGGCTTGAGAAAACTGGCGTCAGAGGCTCAACAAAATGCTAAAATAAAGGTGTGGTTTATATGGTGGTTTTTTTTAATGTAAGACTGACATTTGCATAGTAAGGCAGCATTTCTCTGAGAAAATAATCAAAAGTTTAAATGAAGGATGAAGGTTTCAATTATGCTTCTTGGTTTCTGCTTAAAAATAATTTTGTTGTAGCATTGTGTGTCCTCAGAATCTCTTGAGTAACTCAGTCTCTGCTAATTAAATTGTATTATTATGTCTTAAGTTCTGCTCGCTAAGAAGATCCCAATTGTTCTTTGCTTTTTATAAGATAAAAAGATCAAATAATAACATATTTTCCTTCAAGCTTCCTTTCCTTCACTTATTCCAGTTCCAGGTCTTCATTTCTCTACTGTCTTTAATGTGTTAGGAATCCCTGTGTGACTTTCAGTCCAGAATGTTCCTCTACTTGTTAGTCCACCACGTTGTCAGAGCACTGTGTAACTAATACATAATTTAATAGTATGGTTATCGAACACTGGTTCTGTATTTTCTGGGCAGAGAATATATTTCTATAGGAGTAGTTGCAACCAAGATAATTAGCTGAAAGATGGATGTTCTTTTTGAATGTGTTCTGTTAAATGCAACTGAACAGACTGCAGGTGGGATAATGAATTAATAGTAACCTCAGCAGATTCATGGTACCTTTGGCTCCTGAAGGGAGTAACAACTTTGACCCTTGATGTGCTTTCTAAACAGAGAAAGCTGGTACTGTCCGTTTTGCTCTTAACTCCAGGAGTATAAAGGTATTGAAAAGGGATCTAAGAATCCACAGCCATGAAGGTGACTTCAGTGAACAATTTTACAAATTCCGAACGGGAGCCATCTCAAATCCAGTTACCGCTTGCACCACAAGATAAAGGAAGCGGTGAAATTAAACAGGAAATCTAGTTCCACCTCCAGAACTCTTTGGTCAAATGTAATTTAACAGCAAAGGATCAGAGTCTTGAAAAATACATATACCAGATCTTTTGTCTATCTCATTTTTCTTCAGACAGGCTTCCATTATAGTCACAGATAATATATATTGCTTGCTTTCATTTTCCTCTGATGTACAAAGGATTTTAGATGCAGTTAAGAAATTCCTAATGCATTTAACTAGATGAAAAAGAAAGAATGTGTTTCTGTGGAGAAAACACAAGGGAGAAGGATAAAGATTATTTACAAAAATAAGCATACACAGCTCATTATCCTTTATTGTCAGTTGTACTATTTGCTTAAATTGGCTCTGGGAACATGTATCTATTTGAGCAGATAATTACAAGTTTAATTATTGTATGTTAGATGCTTTCAACAAATGATTCTAAATTTCACTCAAGTGTTGTAAAAAAGAAAAAGTAACAAATGAGAGACTTGATTGTGCCCTATTTGTACTTTTTGCTAGATAAGCATGATGGAGCATGAGTGTGCTCTGAAAGAAAGTGGATATGAAGCTCAGCTTAAGGAAATGGAAGACAGCAGTCACAGGTCTACTGCTGAACTTAGACGTCTGTTACTAGCTCAGCAAAAAGCAACAATTCGGTGGAAAGAAGAAACAAAAAGTCTTACTGAAACTACAGAAGCCAGGATCACTAAGCTAAAGTAAGTGCAATTTAATTCCTCTTCTGGAAGCTGTGAACAGTTGTAGTTACTGTTTGGTGTATGGCAGGAGACCTGTGGTGAAAACCACGAAGAGCAAACCACCTGGATTAGATGACGTGCTTGCAGCAAAACAAGCAAGAGTGTTCTAAGAGAACTTCTGATGCTCTTTATGAAATTAGCAGCTAAGCGCTGAAGTAAAAATTTTGCATCTTGTTAACGTGCGTGAATTTTGTAATGATAAAAAGTAAATTGAAGATATTATTTTTAATTTTCTCTTTCAAGATATAGCATGCTCAATTTAGGGAATTTTAGCTTTGGATTATGAAAACTCCTATACTTATAGCTATTCAGAACAGTCACCATAAAATCAGTTGTGGAGTGAATCTCCAGACTTCTAAAACAAGCTGCAAAAACCTATTGGGGCACGCATCTAATGCTCTTTTCTGGGCAGTTGCTGTCATAAATGAGGATACAAATGAGTTGTGTGATTGCCCTAAGCAAAAATATGATATAAACTCTATTTTTCTCTTAATTCTTACTGGTTGCTTGATAACTTATTCCCAGCACAGAATATAGGAATATTTTCAGTTTTGAAAGGGCAACAAGGGCATCTCACCAAACAGATGGAGATTGCACACCATTCCTAGATGCTGGGATGGAGCCTGTGAGCCTATGTTCAGAGAGATATCAACTGGTTTAGAGAGCACAGTGGAGTTACTGGAAATGAGTGAATGAGAAGGAAGTCTCCCAATGAGAAATTAGCCATTTGCAAGTTATGTTTGAAATAAATTCTACAAACTTATCTATGTTTTAAATGCATACTGCTACAGGTAGTGTTTCCTTCTACTTTGATATTAATATCCATTAAAAATGTTACGAATCCACACTGACCAGTTTATGAAATAAGCAGGTATGGCATCTACATTGATCTTGGTTTTCCTTTTCAGTGTGTGAACATCTTGCACAGTGTTAAAATGTAAATGTATTGATCTGTGCACAGCGCATTTGTAGTGACTTTTCGGGTATTGCCTTCCTGACCTCAGCTTCCGCACAGGTCTTGTCTTTGGCTGGCAAGTAGCAGCCAGACTGTGGCTACACTCACTTGCTCACTCTGGTTGGCCAGATAGTTGATGCGTATAGGAGGCAAAGTTTTAAACAGACTTTCTCATAACAGAGGTAAAGATATGTTTGCCTCATGCTTTATTTGATTTCTAAGCTCAGGAATCTCCATCAGATCAAACAGCCTATAATTAGAGATTAAACTAGCCTGATATTTTTATGGAACTTCTAAGAAGTTTATGTCCTCAAGATCTCTTCCTCTTCAAAACCGGTTGAAAATGAGAGGAGACTGTCAGAGAGGTACACAGCAACTTCTAAACTAGGAAGCCTGATTTCATGAGTCTCATTTCTTTAAAATAAAAATGATTAGAGAAGAATATAATAATGTTGCATTGTCTTTTAGGAAGTGCATTCAGTGTTTTTTAGAAGAAAAATTCAGAGTATGCAGATCTGTTAATCTGAGACATTTGAAATGACCCTTTAGTCACTTAAAGTGCAGCATGCTATAGTACTTGGGCTGATTTTTATAAGTTGCTTACTATCATTTAACAAGGAAGCAAAGTTCTTGCCCTGTTAAAATTGGAAACCTGTGGATTCTAGCTTTTATTTCCTTTGGAGTAATCTTTGAATTTTTCAGGTTTTATTATAATGGCTTATGTATTCTCAGCTCCAACCATAATGTTTCCAGTATTCTGTGCAATTTTTTGCATCACAACATTTTAATCATAGCTTGACATTTCTTAGTTGTTCAATGCCTATGGTGTGACTGGAATTAGAACCCAAGTACAACAAATCTACCCTACCACTATTCTAGCTCAGTTTTCCATCTTTTTTTAGAGAATAATTTGAATTTGACCTCCAGCGAACTTCAGAAATAGTCTCATATGTAGGGTTCTTCCCTTTGAAACTAATTTAATTCCTCTTTAAAGTGACAGTGTCTATTATGACTGGCTGTACAGACTGTCCAAATAGAGGAATGCTTATGAGTTTCATCCTGCTTCAAATACAAAAATGATAAAACATTTATTGATGACCTTTCTGTTTTACTAGCAGCTTCACTGATCTGCCTAGAAAGCCTTTCATTTTTTTTTCAAGTGTTCCTTTTCTATGTGTTTAGAACACTGTAGTAGTAGTGGATTGTTATCTATGATAACTAGTTCAGTTTAAATTTTTCAGGTAGATCAAAATCATACTAAATGCAAATTAAGATATTTTTGCCCATTTTTCTAGAAAATCAAGTACTATATAATCACTCTGGTCATTGTCACCTCCCCTAACCCAACAGTTTTGGCTTTTTTACCTTATCTGTCCAGATGTGGGGTGGCTTATTTTGCCTTAAAATAATACTGCGTTTCTCAAAAATTACTAAAGAGTTCTTTAAAAAGGCAAAAAGTCTCTTTCAGAAGTCATCAGAGTATTCAGCATGTCTGTGAGACACTGGGAGCATTGCTTGTTCACTGACAGTTCTAGTGCCATCGCTTCACTGTCATTAGCTGGGTCTTACTAATGCTTTTTTGACATCTTTTGTACATGCAGTAACTAGAGAAGAAAAATACAGTGTTTCATGCTGAGGTAAACTTAAGCTGTTAAACATGTAGTTTATTTTCTGTAAATGAAACTACAAAACCTCTCACAGCTGAGCGTCTAGGTTCATAACTAGATCCTGAATTTGGTTCAGCAACTTCCAATTAAAAGGGAAAAATTGCAGACTTCCAAAACAATTACAATTTTCTGTGAAACAGCTGCTTTCGTTCGTAAAGCTTTAATGTTTGGTGTTAAAATGTTGTTACAGTGGACCAAAAGCTTTAGCCCTTCTTGATCTGCAGCAAAATGCTGACATAGAAAATATATCAGATGTCAGAGGAAGTCTGTTTTGTGAATCTGTGTGAAAAAATAGGTAGTAAATTTTGAAAATGTCCCTGTTTATGTGAGAGACTGCCTATGTGGCATCATCTGGAAAACTCCTGCAATAATCCAACATCCTGCATCAGGGAATACTGCCTGATGAGCAGAAGAGAAAAAACATTCATCTTATAGTTGAAACTGTAAGTCTACACTAAGTCCGTGATTTTCTGTCACTTCAGTAGATATTTTGGTGCAAGTCTAAAAGCAAAGTCAGTTACTTTTAAAGAGGATGTCACAGGTGATGCTTTTTTGTACATTATAAGCTAGAAGCAGAAGTTTTTATGGGGCAATATTTGCCCCATAAACAAGGAGACTGGCAATAAAAGCAAGTTTGTTCGCTGCTAGAAGGTTGTACTTTGAAGTGACGTAAGGAATTTCATAATTACAGCTGTGCAATGATGCTCTGATATTACGGTGATAAATAGCTCTAACAGAACCTATAAGTATTATCTCGAAAATTTAAAACTAGCTTATTTTTCATGGTCTATGCATTACCAGCTATATAGTGCAGAATGCAGTTGGTGTGAAAATTAGCTGTTACGCAGTAGTAGTTATTCAAAGTCCTTGCTTGTATTATAAATTAATAATTATCATATTTTAATCCTATCACAATAACATTTTGAGTAACTAGTTTGTGTGCAAGTATAGAAAGGCAAGTCAGTTCTTATTTTGTTGTCACAGAAAATAAAGTTGCTGATTTATTTAAAAAGCAAAATAATTTTGCAGCAAATGCATTTATCGTAGAAATACCAGCAAGACCACTAAATAATATACTGATACTAGGTAAAGAGGATCTATTGAATTAAAGGTTCTGTTTGAAAGTCCTCTTGAGCCTAATGCAGAAAATTGTATTGCCAAGCCTTATAGCTGGGTCCGAGTGAAAGGCCGATGTCGACCCAACTTTCCTATATACATGCGTTTTTAAGTTTATGTCATTTTGAGAGGGTTAGTTAAGCTGTGAGCTTGTAAAGAAAATAATGGAAATTATTATTATTGTTGTTGTTATTATTATTATTATTAATAATAATATTAGTTAATATTAATAATATAGTAAAATAATAATAATGTAAAGCTTGTAAAGAAAATAATAATATCTTTGTTAGAAACATCATCTTGTCTTGACTGGGCAGCAGGGCTATGAACTTAGATGCAGATAGCAACATACCCTTTTCAGCTTTAAATTGAGAGCTTTCCAAGTTTAGCAGCCTATCATGGTTATTTAGTGTATTTTGAGGACAGTCTGAGACATTCCTTTGCACTCCATGAAGTTACTGTTTGATATATTGGATTCATGTAAATGTATGAGCAAATACAAAGATCGTGTTGGTGACATACAGCAGAATTTCAGTTTTTAATAAGAATTATTACTTGTACAGCATAGTAATGTCTTTTACGGGTAAATGTTTTTCAGGAAGTTATAAACTTTCTTAGGAAGTCCTATCCATGTATACGGGGGAGGTAGTTTATATTGCATTTCACCAGAAGTTTACTGTTAGTGCAGCTCTCATTGAGTCAGTGTCCCATTTGTTAGTGTAGGTGTTTCCCATTGCTTGGCCTTAGATTCATGATCTGTTGCTGGTTTTCAGTTCTCATTACTTTCATTTTCCATGTGAAGGTGTCTGAAACGTCTTGGCTTCCTGACTAACTTCCCAACAGCAGCTGTTAACTTTTCCATATTCTGTGCTGCTCATTTGTCATCTTCTCAGTCTGCAGTGTTTTGTTTGTGAAGTGTAATACATGGGCATACAGGCAGCATTACGTAAATACTTTTAAGAATTAAAGCGACATCAGCAAACATTTTTATTGGGTGATTTGTAATTTTAGAAAAATAAAAAAGGAAAAGTAAATTTTGCAACCTGTAACAGTAGAGTGAAGATTTTTTTTAAAAAATCATACAAGAATCTAGTAGATCAGTGACAAACTCGTAGATGAAAATGTTGATAATAAGTTGATTCACTGAAAATTATTGTGTTTCTTGGACATCTGGGTCTCAGTTCAAGTTAAACATGTAATCGCTGCCTATAAAACTGAACTTGAAATTAAAAACCAGTGTTGAAACAGTAGGTAATGCATTGAATACTTGTAGACTAAATTCCACCGTTTTCTTCATAAAAATGCATTAGAGTCTTCACTTGAAAGAAGAGTTTTCTTCCTTTGAAGCATCTTAAGATGCTCTATGCTTTTAGAAGGATTTATTGGTAATAGGCCTCCCCTTCACATGGCAAGAGGGCAAGGAACCAGTTTTGCTTCAATACAGTTGTGCCAAATGTCAATCTTGAAGGTAACTACGAGGGTCAGTGCTTCTTGCAACATAGGTCATTGTTCCAAATAAAAACCTTGCTCTTGGCAGCATGACTAACAACTCATGACCACTAGTGTGAAAAGGGCTTAAGTGGAAAATAGTAAGGAGAGAAGTATAGAAATTCTATAAAACTAGCAAACTTATTTCTAAAAGTAGGTTTTTTCATAACATGAAAAGAGATTTTAAGTCTTAGTGAATAATTTAACTATTATATGTTCGTTAATTCAGTAACAGACATGAGTTTCTATTTGGTATTTTTATCCCCCTATATCTGGAACTTTAAGTAATCTAAATAACCAGATCAGAATTAGGTATATGTTAAAAAAGGTGCTTTGGTCTTCAGTATCACTTCTTCTCCACAAAAGTGTGTGGAATTTGATAAGAAATAGAAGCAACCCATGTTGTTGTTGCTGATCTACGGGATGTAGAGCTTCCAATTGTAAACTTGTAAGCTCTAAGATCACTGTCAGTTTGAATGTCCCAAAACTGCAAGGGATTTACATGATCTGCCCTTGACAGCTGTAGTAAAGTAATAGTATCAGGTGCTTCCAGCTTCTTTTTCATTTCTTGTCTTCATTTGAAAGAATTTACTTTCAAAAGAAATGAGGAATATATACACATACTTTTACAGGCTCTTGCTTTCACTGAAGTAGTATCATCTAGAAAAGCAGTTTCTATAGCCATAGTGTGGGGGAAGAGACTGGGACTGTTCTTATTATCTTACAGCTGAGAAAAATAAATGACAGCAGAGATAGAAATAGAAATAGAAATCAGAAATACCAAAGGAATAGTTAGGGAATTTGTAAACTGGAAGGAAAGAAACTTCAGGAACAAGAGAATACAGGATATGTTGAGAAGGGGAGAAAGACAAAGTTCTGACAACAGAATTTAAGCAAAACCAGGATAATCAGATCTACCAGTATTTACTAAAAGAAAAAGTAAGTGAAAGACTGTATGCAGGTTTAGAAAATAAAGGCAGACAATTCATTCTGTAAAGTCCACCTTGGCTGGTCTGTACTTAGAGTAACTAGGTCAAACAAGTAAATAAACAAGAGGTCATAATACAAATGGCAGTAGGTGGTTAATCCCTTCTAATTGGCATGTTAGTATTTTTCACAGATTTTTATGTTCTAATCTTGAGAACTAATAAAAGAATTGGGTTAAATTGAGAGGGAATTTGGCAGATACACATAAGCACTTACCAGACTCCTCACCAGCGGCCAACACAACGAGCACGTTTTTGTTGAACAGGATTCTGGTTGGACCAGGGACTGGAACAAGATTCACATTGATATGAGAAGTGTCATATTCAGTCAAATGACTGAATTATCCATAGAATGCTGTTCAGTGGAGTAGATCTTGAAAACTGCAGATGAGAAGAAAGTAGGTCTTGTAACCTGAAAACTTTACAGGAATTTGACAATTCTTTTAGTTTTGCTATGAATATTACTTTAGTCTGTTAGATATGTGGATGATTGCTCAGTTAAAGTACACTTAAGCCTGAGTAGGGGTAGTAACAGGTACACATAAGTCTGTCTTCTTTTTAGAAATATAAACTGAATCTACAAAAGAAACAGTACATGAAACAATTTATAAATGTTGGCTTAAATGATTGAGGATAAGTACTTGAGAAATTACTTTCATGTAACAATGCATTAGAGTAGCTTTAAAAAACTAATTTTAAAATGTAATAAAATTTCATACTAATACATGTATGAACAAATTTGTGAATGAATGATGTTAACCATCAGCCACTATTGCCTAGTAGTACGGTGTAATTTGGGGGGCAAAAAGTCCAATACATTTTTTGTAACATAAACCAAATAGATTTGAACAACTTATATTGAACGGCTTCATTTCTTTAATAATCACTTGAATTATAATTGTCAGTACTTATTAAAAGGGAATCCTAGCCATATTGGTTTTAAATATATATACTTTGCTTCAGTCATAACATTGTTCTCACCTGATTGCAGCTACTCCAGGTGTCTGTTCCAATTTCTGCTTCCAAAACGTTTCTGTGTCATAGTTGGAGTCCCTGACTCGTCGGTAGCCGTGTCTGATTTGGGGGAGTTCTCACTTTTGTCTTTTCTATAATTGAAAAGAATCTGCCTCTGAAGAATGGCCTTTGTTGGTGCGTGTGTGCGAAGCGTTGGCCAGGACTGCCTTCTCCCTGCGTCCTGTACAGCGCACTGCGGGAATCACACAGCATCTGGAGATGAAGTTTCCTCAATTTCTAAAACATTATTCTTGGCTGCACTTCTGTAATGTTTGGCAGCCATAGCTGCTTATTTTAAGATGTTCGTTAAAGAAAAAAATTAACAAGATGAGAGACAGCTGCAGGTACCGGCAGTATACAAAATTCATAATTACTAAGAGTAACTGAAGCATATTATAGTATAATTCAACTGAAAAAACAGCTGGCACGTGCTATATTTGTCATATGAGAGCTTTGCAGAATGTACTTGCTACAGCTGGCGGATTTATCACCCGTCTGCCAAAATACCGAAAGCTCACCTTTTGTTTCCTCCTCACTTAACAAGGACAATATGGAGTAGGGACTGATCTGATTATTCAGCAGTTGGGGTTACTGCTCAGTTTAACATTAAAATCTCATAAAGTGTGTTTGGGGGAGGGTTAACAACCAGAGGGAATCACCTGTCTA
Organism: Pampusana beccarii; assembly: GCA_013399365.1. NCBI lineage: Eukaryota > Metazoa > Chordata > Aves > Columbiformes > Columbidae > Pampusana > Pampusana beccarii. The sequence goes on from VWYH01005061.1 coordinate 725,420, forward strand.
GCTCAATAGCCATCATTTTTCCTTATGCTTACAAGGTTAAACTGTTTTCTTTAAATACATATTCAGTGTGATGTAATTATAAAAATAACTTCCTGATACACAGCTGTGCAGGAGCCTGTAAACTCTGTTTATGGCCTGTGCTGCTAAGAATGCCAATGCCACACCTCAGGTCAATTGTAGGAGACAGATTGATTTCAGTAACTAAGAATTTTTAATTTAAAAAATTAAACTATTTGGATAGTTTTCTAAGATGATGTAATGGTCAAGATGGTTTGTCATAATGTACGAATTTCCTTATTTTCAAAGCCTTTTTTACTAGCATAGTTAAACTTGAACATAAGCTGCCTAGACACTGTAAGGGGTAGTGTTTGAATAGTTTTCTAGGGAATTTATTTTGAAAAGGTATCTATGAATAGATAGAACAGGAATTGCATAAAATTTCCCGTTTGGTCTATAAAAACCGAACTTTCACAAACCAGCTGTTCATTTGGACTCCCATATTGAAAATTCTTCATCTTTATGTTTGATATTGATTACAGAAGGCAAATTGCAGTATTAGTTTTAAGTATTGACATACTATATTGATCCTGTAATTTTAATCCATCTTTAATTCTTATTTTATAAAAAATGTTCACAGGTGGTAACACAGGTATGATCTATATATAATTTTAACTGTTTAACATCGTTTAAGTCTCTGCCTATGTAGTCTTATTTATATAGCGGCTAGTCAAAAGATGCTGAACTGTTTTTATGATATCTACCTGGGATTGGTTAAAGGGTTGGTTGAGAACAAGGGAATGAAAACTACCAGGCAGGTATACTTGCAACCTTCTATTTCATGTGCCATACAGCTGGTTTCAGTCAAACTTTTATGAAATACTGTTTAAAAGTTTTTAAGAGTAAATAATTGTTGAGAACTAAATGCCATCATTAAAAAGAGCAGAGGCTTTTTGAAGATGGAGATGTGAGGTTACAGTGTCTCCTACGTTACCTCCATTCCCCCAGCGCTGACAAAGGCTTTAGCTTCCTTTACAGTGCGTGGTGTTTCAGCCCTAGGCTGAGCACTACGGGGTAGGTATCACCATTCTGGGCATTGCAATGAGCTACGTATTCATGAAGGTGATTGCATTTCAGCATACTTGCAAGTTGGGAAAGGAAAGGCCAGTGAGAATAGATTGGAAAATGCTTCTTCACAAATGTTTGAACCTCATCACACCATTTTTTGTGACAGCTGTTGCTAGTGGAACACAGACTGGTCAAAGGTTAGAGCAGCTAGGTCAGTTTTGCATCTCCTTCTGACTACAATTACCGAAGTTCAGAGTTTTTTTCAATCTTTGGGCATCTCTCTTTTTCACTGCTTGTGATGACAGAAGGCAAGAGCTGTTTCCTTTGAGTACCAACTCAAAAGATGTCTATAATAGCCCAGCTGTTTTTTGTCTTTCAATACTATACAAGTTTAGGATCGCTAAAACTCATTCAATACGAAAGTAAAAAGAACACTTTGAAGAAGGTGACATTTTCCTTTTCCTCGTGATGTGTTACACTGTTCTGTCCCCCAAGTATAGAATGGTTTGGGTTTAGTTACTTCAAAGCACCTTCAAAAATGTCCACATGGAAATCTGGCTATGGGACGCTAGTTAGAATGTTAATCAAAAAGCTGAATGCGCTGTGCAAATGCAGCTTATATTTGTAGCATATTTGATAACATGCCTATAGAATGAGATTCAATAAGCAGAACTAACCTGCAAAATGTCAGATGCTCTTGACAAAGTTCTCTTGATTCAAACAAATACATCTCGTTTCTCTGCCATTATAGCTTCGAATACACATCATGAAGAAGTGCTGTGTAGTGCTTTGAACGTTTTAAGAGCAGCACTCCATAAGCCCCTACAATGCAAGAAAGTATCTGTGAAATTATATTCCAACAACTGATGTACCACTGTGTGTTAATCAGCATTTTTTTCTTCTGATTAATAGAGGAGAGCTGAGTCAACAAAAACTTCGCAGTCAGGAGCTTTTTTGTCAGCTGGAAATGGCAAATGAAAAGGCAACTGAGGTAAGAGAATGACTGACAACTACTTTCAGTTACCACCTGATGCATGCACACTAAGATTATTAACAGAAACCTATTTAGACGAGTTATGCTGGTGATTTAGAAAAAACTAAGCATATTTGAGAGGAGTAGTCACAGCTAGAAAACCCCACTGTTTCTGCTGACCGACATGTTCCAATGACAGGAAGACAAATTAACTTTACTCTCAAATTACACAAACAGGTAAAACAACTTTCAAAGTTACTAATCTAGCAACTTTATATGATTCAGGAGATGTTTCTGGAGTCATTTATGCCTATGTAAGCATGTGTACCCCTGAAAAGGAGGAGGCATTGCGTTATGGATAACTGTAGCACATATACAGAGAGATCAAATTCTCTGCATACTACATGTATAGTGGAACTTATACTGTCTGTGCATATATGCATATGGATAAAAGCATCATCCATTAAAGATTAAGGGCAGGGTTGTTTTGCAATGTGCATTGATCAATAATTAATGGCTTCTTTAGAAGCTGTCCTGTCAGCCTCATAAATCTGGGATAATATCCACTTTAGGATAAGTCCTTTTGTGTTGTTTTTTGTCATGCTATATTATTTAGAGGAGAAAAATGGGGCTGATGTGAGAATAGATTTCTGTAAGTAAAGGGTAGTTAAGAAAGACTTTACACATACCCTTTGATGAAGAGAACAGAAGAAACCTGTTGCAAGAGTATCATGTCATTTGTATTATCTAGTATAATTCTTTCGAGTATAGCTAAAACATTTACATTGTGAGATTGTGTAAATTAAATTACATGGAATAAAATGTGAGCTTTTGTGCATCTCTAAAATGGTGAAATGAGTAAAACCTCCTCTGCAGATTACTCTGATTGGAAAAGTCATAGAGTGTCATAGTTGAGCTGGAAATTCTCTATAAATGTGTCACTTCAGTCTTATTGTAAGTGGTAAACTGTTTCGCTTCTTAAGTTCCTGTTGGTTTAAAGTTTTTCACTACAGTATGCATGCATCCAGTACAAAGAACTTTGCATTTCTAATGAGGTATTTCATTTACACAGGATGAAAAATTAATGATGGAATATCGACAATACATCAATAGACTTCAAAGGCGACTAAACCAGGCCGAACAGAGGGCAGCTACAGCATCTCAAAAGGTACAAAACTAACAAAATCTAAGTGCATTTTAAAAATCCCATTGAATATTACAAAAATATTCACTTTGTATTATTCCTGAGGCAGAGGTGATAATTTATGTGCAGTACTATATAAACAAAAAGCTTGTATTTTGGATGCGTCATCACAAAACTGATGCATATTCAATTCAATGTGGCCTTCTGACACAGCACTTAGGTGACTGTACAGACTTGTTTATGAAAAAACTTGATGTGAATTAAACTTGTGTGGTTCAAAATGTGTGAATGAAGGTCTAGGATCATTTCCGTACTCAGAAATGGCAGCAAGTTAACAAAGAGAAAAAAAACCACCTCCCTAAATAACTGCGGCTCCTTTTACATTAAAACAGACCTTTTTAGCTTGGTGTAACCTACTGCAGCACTCACAAACAATGGCTTCATGGGATAAAGAACAAATGTGCTAATTCCTACACCTGTCTCCCGGGGCATCTGATTTACAACAGAGCATATCGTGAGTTGATGGCTAGAGACCTGCATGTATCAAAAAGCTCTTTGGTGGGAATTCTGTTTGTAGTTTTTTCAGCCAGGTTCATTCCCTGGTCCAGTTCATTGCGTGGCTGCACAGAGAGCGTGGGGAAATGGTGTGCAGCAGTTGCAGGACAGAATGAATTCGATGGACCTGTATAGTGTTCAGCAAATTGCAACCTTGAGTCCCTTCTCCCGTGTCGTGTGAAGTCCCAAAGTTGCTCATTTCTTGTCTGTCCACCTGCATTTTATTAGTAGCCTCCAGTAGCTGTGTCACCAAAGACTGCTGGAGAAGTACTCCCTGCTGCAGGTAGCACCAGTTATTTTTAACAGACGCAGAGAGTCCTGTAATGTCAAAAATACTGAGAATTGTGCAGACAGAATAGGAAATACTTGTGTTTTCCTGGCCATGGGAAGGGGGAAGGAAGAGATGGTATGGTGGACATAGCTCACCACCATAAGGGAACATGTCTAGTGCACATTTCAGTGATTGTGAGACCTTCGGGCAGGCTGTGTCTAGTAGAGCCATTTATATGCCTACGACCTCCTTGTGCACCGTAGTGATCACTTAACGAGCCAAATTGCTGCTGCCTTCTTTTTTCCAGTTCTCTTACAACTCAGTTCCAACTCTGAGCAGTATTCTTCAATATTTCTAGACATTAGGGATATTAGGGCTTTCTTCTCTTCAGAAAGAGAAACTTCAGGCTTTAATTGTCTAAACCCTGTGCTACCTCTAATTCTGTATTTTCTCTGCTGGACAGTAGGGGATTTTTTTCCATCCGGTGTTCTTTTTTTCCACATTATTCAAGCTATACATCTTGAAGCAAATCCCACGGGGGGCTTATACATTGAGTTCACTTATTTGCCAAGCAATTTGATACTCAGGTTGGTTTCCTATTAAGTAAAGGTGGTCTTTCTGCCTCCTAATTTTTTTACAGTGATTTAGGAAACCCAGCTGCAAACCATAGCTTTTTAATGTGGGTGATCCCACGTGAGTTGCTGAGAGGAAATGTTTGGTTGATCTCAATTGTCCAATTAGGACTAATGGCATTTTTTTCCAACAGCAGTGAATAAATGGGCATAACTGCCAACCTACCATAACATAAGCTGTGTTTCCTGGCTCTAAATGCTGTATCATGACAAGGTCAACCCACGTGCTGAAGATGTGCTCTGAAAGAATGATTATATTTTTATTATTAATAATTTTTTACCTCCTGTTTGTTATATGGATCTGTTGAGCTCTAATGCGTCTGAGGTGGTATCTTCCTTTAAAAACATGGTCACATCACTTTTCAAGGGAGTAAATTCCTGGTCTCAGTGCCCATATAGGAGGAGATCTTGCTGTTGCTGAAAACAGAGATAATCAACTGTTTCTCACCAGTCTCCTGCTGAAGGGTAACAGAGATTTGATGTTTAGCAGCTGAATAGTTGTCCAGATCTTATTGCCACTTTACAACTGCCCTGCCCTCTCCAGCTTGGCAATGTCACTGCTCCCAGCTGTTGGGCATGGCTTCTTTGTAAGCACGTAAGGATTTCTGTGCTAAGCCCCTTCCCCACACATCCCTCATCGCCCCCACAACGTACCAGCACTGTTCCCACTAAAGCCTGGGAAAAGGAGCCTCCAGGAGTACTGCTGCAGTCTGTCCACTCTTCTGAATCTGAAGAAATAAGGTTCTCTTCTAGGTCTCAGAAGACTGAATGTTGAGGTGTGCTTCCTCACATTCAGAATGGTAGCTCTTCCCTGTATTCTGAATCTGTATGTTGAGGGCTACTTCCTGACTTGGGTATCCTCATTACATGATCCAGCTTACTTGTAAAATTCAATCCAATATAGGCTAGAGCTGGACTATTAGGGAGTCTAGGAATTACCTTTTTTTGTTCACTGACTATAAATTTTAGCTTATTATTAAATAATAGTAATTCAGTAAGAAACAAAAAAAATCATGATTGTAGGGATTTAAAATGTGTGTATGCTGTATAAATGTCTTTAAAGTGCACTCCTGCTACTTAATCTTTCATCATCCTGAATTCTTTGGCATCTGAAAGAAGACAAAAGCAGAAGTCATCTATGGAGTGCAGGGTAAATGCTCGTTTACCCCACATTCCCACTCACCTGTGCTTGTTCCCTCTCCTTCATGACACCTTCCATATTGACGTTCTACTGATATTCTGATCTTGCAAAACATTTTATAAGAAACTATCTGCTTGGTTTTAATTACAGCTCAGCCTGATGATGACACAGAAGAGAAAAGCTGCTTTCCTGAGGGACATGGAAAATATTTAAACACGTGTATTGTTCATTCATACCATATTGGGGTTAAGAAGATTTCTGGAGAAGCTTCATATTGGAGCATTAAAATCAAATGCATAGTGAAGCTTGCAAAGCTTAGATATTTTCCATTTTATTCAGGTAAGAAAGGGGGTAGCTACTGTATCTGTATGCATATTAAAGATTGTAAGACAACTGCAAAATGTTAATAAAGTTCTTTAATGTAGAAAACGAAAAAATCTGATACAGTGCTGTGGCATATTAAGTCTTCTTTTGGTCTAAAAACCAGCAGCTGCAACTATGACAGGATTGTGCACAGGGATCAGATACCATTATATTGAAACTCATGAACAGCTTTGCTCCCAATACAGTCGATACCTTTTAGCTTTTCTTTGTAATGCAGTGACTTGGGAACTTTGAGATGCACTCAGACACTGATTACATCACGAATGTCGAACAGTTGTTGTTTTTATGGTAGGCGTTACAATTGTGAAACGCCTCCATTGCCTTCCATTTTTAAGAATGCAGTTTGGTTTGCTCTAGGAAACAGTTAACAAAGTGCCACTGCAGCTGTTCATACAGCTGGTTTCTAAGGGCCTTAATTTTCTTCAGTTGTGCTGCTTCTTCCTAATTAGTATGTTATAATTTTTCTTTTCTCTTGATCTGCTTTCTTGATTTGTATGTCTGGGATCTCCAGTTCTTTATTACTTCAGCTTGCACAAAGCCAGTGAAGTCATCTGGCTTTTGCATTTTGAAATAGTGTGTTTGAAGTCTAGAAATGCCAGTATGTGGGTATCCTCTTGCATACATGGTTTTCTTTGCTAGCTAAGCAACTTTATATAGATTACTCTAACATTGGAGCTGAACTCTGTTTTCTCTTTCAGAATATATTATAAACCTTTGATGGGTGTAACCGATTTTGAAGTGCTCCTATCTTGGACCTAAGTGATGTTATTTCTTGTCCTTCCTTTTAAACGTGAAGAGTATAATTCTGGTTTGTAGCTTCTGATTCAGTTGATGGAGACCGCTCACCCAATGCTTGATGAAAAGCGTTGGACTCACAAACACATATCTATCGCACTGAATCCTTACCATATTTGCATTTTAGAGGACAAACCTGGGTTGATCACCACGTGGAAGCAGGAGTTTGTGCTACCTCCCGAAAACTTGTCTGGTCTGTTGAAGTAGAGCCTGCAACACGTGTGCAACCTCAAGAAAAAATTCTGCTTATTGCAGAGGAAGTTCGTTACTATTTCCTACAGTTGTACACACTTCTTCACTAGTGCTTTCTCAGTTTGATATATATCTGTATCCATCGTAATCTATTGTTGTGCTAAAAGACTTCAAAGATTTTTCAAAGCAACATGGATGCATTGTCCAGAAGCTCCAAACGTCTGTTGTAGTGCAATTTTCATCCATCAGCTGTGTCTATGATATACAAGGAGGTAACTAGCACCTTATTTTCATTAGCATAATGCACATCTGAGATTATGACAGACCACCTGGAAGATTTTGTGTGAGCTGTTAATCCCATTCACTCCTTAAACAGATGCTCTAGCTGTGAAGTGAAAGCCAGCTGAAAATACCAGGTAACTGTATGGTTTTGAGCAATGGTATTTGTGTATTTGTTCCCTGAGGCACAGAAGGGCACCTGCTTGGCTCCCTTCTAATTACAGGAATATTCCTTTCAACTTGCGGTGTAGCTGTTGTGTAACCGTTGTTTGCCAGAATGAGTTGTGTTGATGACAAAAGCACTTAATAGTAAAGGGGCAGCAAAGCAGTTACGGCAGATGAAACAGGAAAGAAAAAGATTTCCCCTTTTCATCCGTCTGTCTAATCCTCCGAGCAGCTAACAATTGGTCAATGTATCTGTCTGAACCAAAAAGAGAATGTGGTCAAGTTAAGCTCATCACCCTACCACCACCTCCTTTCATTTCCGTTTGGCTTATAGAGGAGGCTGCTGGCATGTTCCTCGTAAGTTGTACAGAGAGCAAAGGCACTTGTGGAGGCAAATGAAACTTGAGGCTTGCTGCTTAGTTAAGTTTTGCTTTTTCCCTCACGATATGAGATTGTTTCATGGAATTCAGGAGCAGGCTTTCAACCATCTGTTTTGTTGGGTTTACAGTTGTTTCTATTGATGTATTTCTTGTCACTCTTCTATTGAAAAGTTTTTGTTTCTCTTACTTACCCACCCTAACACTAGTTTTTGATTGTTTAAAAGATTCCCTAGAGTGATATTAATGCTTCCCATTGCATAAAACTTTGTTCTTGACTGTTTATTTAGGAAAAGAGTTTCTAGGTGAATAGTTACTTCCATTCAACAGGTGAGAGAAACTGACTATGAAGGTAGCGTGACTTTCGTTTTGGGTCTTCCCACAAGCCCTACCCTTTCTGGTATAGGCCAGATCTTGAAAGATCTATCGCTGCATACAGGAAACTTTTTCATAGTCTATTTAAGTGGTTGGCAAGCTGCCCTCACCTCTGAGCCAGTCTTACTCAGGTAAGCTCAGCAGTGCAGTGCCTTCCAGAAATGCTGCTGTCAGCCAGCATCTATAAAGCAGCTGCAAGAAGGTCTTTCAGACCTTTGTTCATGCCTTGGAGAGCTTGTAGTTTTAGGAGTGCCATCCTTTCATCTTCGTTCTTGGAAATAAGTTTTTGAGGAGTGCCACTCACAATTGCCCACAATGTGAATGCACACAAGTAGAGATTTTAGAAGAACTGTTTACCAACGGCTGTTTTTCAAGATGTATTGCTAGACATCTGCCTTCACCACATTTTCCTTTTCCTGCTCCGCTCCAAGTCCGTTCTGTGTTTCTGCATCTTGAGTTCAGAGGAAGCAAGAGGAAAGGACCGATTGTGCCCTTCACACCTTGGCTCCTAAAGATCCCCCTCGAGCAGCCCGTGGTCTCTGCCAGCATTGCTTCACTCCAGGCACTTCACGCTGGCAATGGACACCCAGCCTACTTATCTCCAAGAGCTACACGTGAACCTCATGTTCCTCCTCCAGTGGAACGTGTATGAAGACTATCGACTGTGGAAGGGCATCATATATCAACAAATGTAAACTACTGGAGGTATGGAACATCTCTTTGAGGATCTCAAGTAAAAACCTACAGTTTTCTGTTGATTGCATTGGCACAGCTGCAAGTAAAAGGCCCCATCCTATTCCTTGAAAAAAAGAAAGAAATCTTGCAACCACAGTTGTGCATTTTGATACCTGTAATAATCCAAGTTAAATGCTTTAACCACGGAAGTTGTTCGTATCGTTGCAGTGAGGTGTTTATGTAAAAACCCAAACAAAACAACTGTTGCAAACTCTAAAACACTGCTGGCAAGGATACTGCAAAAATGTACAGCATTTATTCACATACAGACAAAAAGGCACAATTCTACTGAATATTTTAACAAAAAAATACAGCTGTCTTCAACTAGGTCTTTATAAATACTTCAAAAAAGGGAGAAAATAAATACAGGATTGGGCCATGTAATATAAAATAGTCATCTCTACATATACTTTTTATTTCTATCTGTTTCTCTTCATGCACCTTTTTCAATTGATTTCAGCTGAATGGACACCAAAGCTAGGCACATAGTGAAAAATCTTCTGTACAAGGTTTTACAAATGTCATGACAATTTTCTCAAATTTCTGAAATTAAGATTTATACACAACACCTATAACCCTTCATTTAGATTTGTGTGAGTTTATAACCTAACAAATGGCATTCCGGGAAACTTTACAGAAGTTCAACTAGCCTACAGTTTGACAAAAACACCAATCAGAATCAAAGATCTCTTGGTCAGTCTGCACAAGGAAAGGTAACGCTTAAAACAAATTCAGCAAATGGTTCTATCCCAGTAAAATACAGGGGAGGGTTTGTATTGTCACGTGTACTTACGACACCTCTTCTGCTGAGCGCTAAGCATGGGAGACAAAACTAACCTACGGAGCTGGTCATACTGCAGTCTTCTTACAGCTTTTTGGTTTTGGTTCAGCTTAACTTGAAACATTAGAAAGCTTATTAACCTAAACGCTGGGGAGCAAAACAGGTAAGGCATTAATTCTGCACAACATTAGCATTCGTAATAGTGCAAATTAACAAGGTACCTCTTTCAAACTGGTGTGAGGTTAAATGTTTACTTAGAATTGAAATTTAGATTATTCCACCTATGGCTTATCAAACATTTCCCTATATGTTCATGAGCTTCTTTCTTACAGAAAATAACAGTGCCTGTCTTCAAAAAGTTACTGTATGTCAAGTAGAACTTGTCTGCATTTACCTTTTGTCTGTTATTTGATCAAATAAGTACTTTTAACACACCCCGAGTGACTACATCATTTCAGATTCACCAGAGCCCTGTTTGACTTTTACCTCTGTAAGTCAGGAGGTTAATCCAACTTCTTGGGACCTGCAATGATATTTGAAGAGTACGCTATCTTACACAAACTTACCATTCCTCAGCATCATCCCAAAAGGTATCAAAAGGATAAAGCTTCTGAGTTTTAAAACGAATGGCAGGGATGCATTCTGTTGAAATATTTAAGTGATAACTTGCATAGCAAGACAGGGTGTTAATAAGCCTCCTTTTTTGTTGTTGTTTTTGTTTTTAATTGGATCCTCTGGAAGACTTGGTTATGGCAGAGTTCTACTGTTTTAAAGTGTTCTTTGCTCAAGAGGCAAGGGTCTAACATTAAAAACCAAGTTGATAATGGCAGGCTAGGAGTAGAAATGGGGGGAGGGTTGTTCTTTATGTTCTTTATGTTTTTCCCTAGGACATTTCTGCTTAAAATTTTTCATGAGTACATACCTGACTTCAGTCTATGCAGAATTCCAAAATTTACAGGCTCCTAACAATCCACTGTTATATGTGCACTTGGTACAAAACAGTATCTTAATTATCTGTTAATATTATTGCTCACAGCTTACTAGTTATTGCCATTTGCAATTATTAAAAAAGTACACAATCAGAATGTGAGTTCCCTCTTCCATCAAATCTAGTCCACAATAGAATGAAATAATTTTTCTTCGACTGTGAAGAGCTAATCACAATTTATTGCCTTTCCATTTTAGTCTATTTAAAAATATATATTCATATCCATTTTAAAGCAACCCTTTAGTGTCATAAGCCTGGCTTTCCCAAGACATACCATTAGTGCATCTGTGGTGGGCTTTGGGAAATCCTACAGACTAGTGCCTTAGAATTTTTTTCTTGAATTGTCATCGTACTCCAGGAGGCAGGTGACGGACTAAACAGTGATGGGCTATTCCACAGGACGCAGTGACCCCCAAGCCTGTCCCCTTTCTCAGAAATGAGCCATTTGAGCGCTTCCTCTGTGCTCAGTCTAACTCTTCTCAAGCCCTTGCACTGCAAGGCAGCTGCAGGCCCTATCTGCCCCTTCCTTTTCTCCAGTGTAACATCATGGTCAAATCTGGTCATCATGTAGATGTGTTTACATGTAAACTCTGGAGTTTATGGAGGGTTTTGAGCTGCTATCTGTGCTCAAACTGAATGCAACAGAAAACATTCTACAAACAGGGAAGATCTACTACCATCCAAGGAGAGTGCCCATTTGTTAATGGGGTTTAGCAGTGCAGTATGGTTGAACAACCATCTTCCATTCAATACACACTAGTTAAATTAAGAGCTTGTGCTTTTCCAGAAGGCAGGGGAAGGGAGCAAAATTTATCAGTGCTTTTTAGCTGAAAGGGGTGAATGCAGCCTACTTCCCTCTACCTGCCCTAGCCCCTTCTAAAAGTTTTTCTCGAGTTATTTCAGTGTTCATCACAAATCCCATTTTAGTAGTGATGTCATTTCTTTGCTTACTCAGGAAAGTTGCAAATAAAGGAAAGTCAAACTTCTCACAGACTTGATTGGGGGGCAAGGAAAAAAAGAAAATACCGCTTTAAGTGCATGTAAACATGTTTATACAGCTCAGGAATAAAGGGTTATCCATTTGTCAGTCTGTAGCCATGTCTAAGAACTCTCCCCTCTCACACCACTAAATCATGTGGAGTTGGCTTGTAGGCAGTGACTCTGCTGACCACGGTGCTGTGTCCCTGCGTCCAGTCAGGATGCCAGGATGCTCCTCCTAATAATGTCCGTCCTTCTGCCGATAGCGTTGTTTGGGCTGAGCCTCTGCTGCCTGCACTTCTTTTCAGCCACTTCGGTCTCTGAGTCGCTCATTTCGGCATCGGGGATGTACCCGTCATTCTCGCTGTCAGGCTTTAGCTTCCTTTTTGCCCTGTCCTTCGGTGAAACTCTGCCCATGCCCAGGTAGGGGTAGCTGGAGTTCTGGTGACAGGTCTCCTCTGGGCTCTCACCCTGCTGTTGCCTCTCCCCCTTCTTTGGAATTCGGAATCCACCCCAGTTTTTCACTGGGCTTGTGGGCGTCATAGGCACTTTAACTACTGTCTGATTAGAGTTTACTTTGACAAGCCCCCCGTTGCATTTAGGCACTATATCCCTCCGCGTGCCAGGTGCGGACCTACCACTGGAGTGGTTCACAGCCCTTTTATTTTCTGATTGCCTCTGAGAGAGTTCCGTGGGTCTCAGTGGTTTGTGGTTGTGTTTAGAAGTCTTTTCCTTTAACTCTGCCTTGATCACCTCACACTGTGGACGATTGTCTCTTCTTTTTCTGTGGTCTGGTATAACTAAGCCATTTTTCTGCTGTGCTGGTACAATCCGTGTTTCTGCAAAGGTCTTGTCAAAATTTAAAAAGCTACCTGGAGCTGCGCCGCCTTCCCTTTGGCTGGGCTGCCTCAGCATGGATTTGCTGTCATTCCCAGAGCTGTTTCTTACTCTGTCTCTCTTGTGTGACTTTTTCAAAGAGTGGGTTAGAGATGTGCCCATTTGTTTCCTGAAGAATGCAGAATGCCATTTCAAATCCTCTATCTTAGGGGCGTTAGGGCCCAAAGACGGACTGTTGAACAACACTGTGTTTTCCATTGTAGAGAATGAGGAAGGCACACCTTAAATGTAAACAAATAAAGTCAAGCAATTCCATGTCTGGGTGAATACCACTTTTCAGTGTACCTATTTTCTCTCTGTTCCTCATGCCTGACATGTTCTTCAGCATAAAGAGGTATTTGGTTGCCTGTACAGTACCTTTACGTCACTATTACGAGGCTATGTCGTGGTTTCATAAGGTACTGCTGGTGTAGTTTACTTTCCTGTAGCTGTGCTGCACCTGCAGCAAAGATAAATCCTAGCACTGCTACATCCACTAAAGCAGAGAAACTTCTGAAAGAAGGGGAAAAAGGCAACCAGCAAGTGGATCGGATTCATTCTGTCTAAATATGGCTTATCAGTTACTGAATAAGGATAATATAGATAATGCAGTAACTTTGAAGTTTTTAATCTTTCTGAGAAAAGAATACTGTCAATGAGATCTGGCAGAAAAAAAACCACATTATTTTAAAACCAGAGTGCTACCTTTTCAAAATTCATTTCTTTAAAACGCCATTATTAGTGCAGCAGCAGTAATAAACCACAGACTTACTAGGGACCGTATGGCACTTGAATGTAAGTCACGGTCTCCCTGTCATAAGGAGTCATTACGGAATCACACCAGAAAGGATGTGAAGCAGCAAGCCATTCAGTGCCCCGTGGATAAGAACACAGACTTAGCAGTTTCTACAGCAATGTGCCCACCATCAGAACTACACAGATTCTCATTTTTGCTTCCAATCTGTTGCTGCATGGTGGACTACACAAGATTTTAATGAGAATAAATGAGGTCCTGTTTGTCCTTCAAAATCATTCATTAGCCTGTAACCAAACCTTTCAATGCTTGTGCCTGTGGTCTTATGTGACAAAAATAACACTGAAGCATACCTGAAACTCTTTCTTGTTCCAACTGCTTTGCGTAGATATTAAATATCTGTTCTTGAACTTTGCAAACAGATCTTTTGATTTTTTCCCTTCGGGTCACCATGTAAGTAAGATTACGCACCTAGAAGACATCAAGTTGATGAGTTTTACAGGACACGTTTCTATAATGCTACAGATCTGTGTTTTGGATTAATTCAGTTTAAGGACTACACACTATTTAAATAAGTTAGTAATGTATTTAAATTTAACTTTCTTTAACACACTTTTTAGAAAAGAGTCTTAAATACTATTTAACTGACAGATCATTCCATCAGATTCAGGAGGCCCCACAGCAGAGAAGTAACTTCTATGAACAACTGAATCATATATATACACACAGGAAACTTGGACAAATGCTGGCAATGCTTAAATATACTCAGTATTAAATAGCCTAGCACCATTTGCTTCTAATTTTTAAGACACAACAGAAAAATTATACTTAATTAATAGCATGAAAATGTGGAGAGCTATTCAACAGTAGCAGTGTTTTGATGACCCTGCCATTGCAGTGTGATCAATGCAAATGAAGGCAGGCCAGTCTATTCATGCCATAGAACAAGGGATGTAGCAGGGACTGGAAACAGTAATGAACTCATTATTTGGACTATCCCAGGTTGTTTTAGAAGAAAACTACATTTCTGCCACTAAAATGTGACTGTCCAATCTAGACAGCCGTTTAAGTTCACAACCACAGCTCTCCTAGAGCTTAAAAGTTGTCTCCTTCCCAGATGAGGGAATCGCTGAGGTAGATGGGGGTGTTTCCAAAGCTGCTCTCAGTTCAGTGTGGCTGCATCCAGTGGGATGCTCTGTGGATTACAGCCTTTGCTAAGGAGACACATAAGTGTGACTGTTGTTGCTGAGGTCCTGCTCTATTTAAGGTTGCCAGTCCCAGGGCAGACAGTACTTTAAGTAACTGTCATTACCCTGTGGATTTGAATTAGAAGGGATTAGTCTGGCCCTGTACCATTCCTGATACAGACCATGGCCTTTTGTTCTTTGTCTTGTCTGATCCGAGCTGCACAACAGATGGATCATGCCCACAGAATTACCTATTAATCATTAAGCGAACTGAATGATGTGACTTCAAAATCTGTTTCTAGATAGATGACACTGTCACTAATGTCATTCATAATCAAGTCTACCCAACTTTACCTTGAAAAGGAGAAAAAAAACCCTAGGCCCCATATTTTATTTATTTTTCATCCAAGTTATCTTGGATGTATGATCAGTGGGAACAATGCAGTAGTAAAATATTAAAAATATTACCAGAATGATGTATCCTGTTTTGACATCACACTTAAAAATGGAAAGTATGCATACAGAATAATTTAAAATCCAGAGAACATAGTGACAAACTCAACTTATTTAGCTGATCAAAGAGAAGATTAAAAGAAACCTTGAGCACACTGAGAAGAAACAAAAGACACTAGGTAAGAGCTATCTCACCGAGCTAGAGAAAGGTCACTGGCTGGAAGTTGAAGATAGAAAAAAAACTTCAAAAGAAAAACTGCAGCAATTAATTAGAAAAATAATTAGCCATCAGGATCCTTTACAAAGGACGTAGTAGATGCATGAGCACCTGCTGTCCTGAATGAAAGGCTACATGCTATTCTGGAAGAGAAGCTCTAATTCATCCACACTTTACTGAGGACCTCCTGGGCCAGGTTCCATATGTGGCCTACACGCGCCTTATGTTGTATGTACATGAAAAACTAAAATAACTTCAGTACTCTTTCTGGCTCTAGCATATCTTAAACTCTCTACTACTTACACCCCCCCCCCAAACAAACAAACAAAACAACCAAAAAACCAAACAAACAAACAAACCAACAAAAAAAACAAAAAGGAAGGAATTCAGGTTGTTAAAGGATTGAATGTACTTAGGATGAAAACACCAAACTGATCGTATTAAACTGTTCTTTAAACATTCAAAACCTAATTAAGTGGAATCATGTGCCTCCCAAACCTACTACACAGATAGTCCAATGAAATGTCATCCCACTATGCTGGGTCAGTGAAGAACAGATCTGCTCCAAATCCAGGTACATTTCGTAATCTTTTCCTTCTTGTGCACCAGATGAAAGCAACAAAGAAAGCCCTTAAAGGCTAAAAAAGCTCCATCTGGGAGTTGCAGTACAGTCCACAGCCATCAATCAGGAAAAATCATGAGCGGAAATACAACAAAATCCAGTTGTAAAGAGAGTGGATGCTACAAGCCCAGACCTGCTGGCCCTGTGAACCAACCCTCTATTTGAAAAGGGTAATTGGTGTAACCACTGTGCTCCGTAGAAATTTAGTGTTAACAGTCTTTTCTGACAATACAACTTTGAGTTAAGACAGAGCAGGAAGTGCCTGCATGCAAGGGCAAGAACTGAGTGGGTAGTTTGGAAACTCAGCTAACGAAGGCCAGCACACGTCTCACAAGCACAGGCAGTCCAGTGGCTTACCCGCTCAAGATCCTGCCGGAGGTGCGTGAAGAGCTGCAATCTTCTGAACAGAACATCCTGCTCCCGTTTAGCCAGATTGTCCTCTTCATCCTTCTTTGGGGTAATCAAAGGTTTATTGAAGTTGGCTTTTCTCTTCAGCTTCCAGTACTGGTAAAGGAATCCCACCGGCTCCTCGGGCAGCCGCAGCGCTTTAGCCACTTCCAAGGAGTCAACAAACGTATAGAACTCATCCTCCAGCTGCTGGAGCTTTTGTTTGCGGAGGCTGACTCTGTGGGCCTCCTCCTGGTTTTGATTCATGCTGTGGAAAGGGTCGATGTGGGCAGGAAGAGAGCCGTCCTGAATGCCATTCCCGTTCTCCTGGCCTGGGATTTCACTGAAAGTCTCGTCATCTGCTTTCTTGGTAGAGCTGTGCTTGGGACAGTACGACTTAAATTTCACCTCATCGTTCTCCGCCAGTATGGTCTTCATCTCTAAGCCACGGTCAAATGCACAGGTGACATGAAAGGCCGTTCTGCAGTTCTTCACTGAACACTACAGAAATTAAATTAAAATTAATCAAATATAAATTAAAGAAGCCACACTGCCTAAAACTATGCGAGCAGCCAGGACTGCTTTGGAAGAGCAACTCCGTCACTACGCTCGGCTTCTAAGCTGCATGTAGTTTCTTGCTCTCTTTTAATTAGGTTTATGATTTAGTGCTTTCAGGCCAGGCAACGATCAAGTGTCCCAGTGGGACAGGAGTGGTTAACCCCTCCCTAGCCCACTCACACGATTCAATAACCAGCAAATCCACAAGAGAACCATTCTTACCATCACTGGAGCTGCTCACTTAAGGCAGTGTTACACAAAGGAAAACGTTTCCCCTTTGACTGTGCCAGCATGAGAAAGAGGGAAAAACATCTCTGTGGCTCCAGGCCAGCCTGATAGTTTTAATTAAAAGTCTTTCCCAGCACCTGGACCCATGCTACCCAAAAGGCCTCAACTGAGAGGATTTTTTTTATTCCTGTTATCCCAAGTTTATAATGTCAAATATTAAATCACTGTCAATCACTGCTTCACTGACTACAGCCTTTCACTTCACCTGCAGAATGAGAACAGGAAATTCAATTTTTTGCCATTTTTCTTCCCTCCCAGTGAACCCAGCCATCATGGAGTGATGGGCACGAGTTCAGCTGATTTAGCACTTCATTTCAATTATATGTAACCTTCTCTTGCAAAGTGCTGTCACAGCTATTGCCAGACACAAACTGAAAGGTTTAAACGTATGTATATACATGCACACATACATATGTATTTGTATCAACTCACACCTCCAGGGAAAAGAATTTAAAGTGGAAATGAACATTAGATTTATTAACTAGGAGGAAACAAAACTATGCTTAACCCAAGTCATCTAACCTAAAAGAGAAATGCAGTGCGCTAGGATGTTTATACAGTATTTTAAAAAGAAGCCAAATATCTTTCTCCTCTGGGTTTTCCTGCTCAGCAGCCAGATGGCAAATAAAGATACACCAGAGTTTAAACTAGAGAAGTTTTGGATGAACACTCCTTAACAAAATCAGCATATAAAAGGAATGAAAAAATACCAAAGCATCCTTTGCCCTTTCCTCTCTTACTAGCAAACAGGGCAAAAGCAGCCCAACTAGAACACCCAACAGTACAGAAAAGTACTTTAGCCATGGTTTCCAAGTTGCTGTAGTTTAGAATAATTAGCTCTTAGTGTGGCTGATGTTCTATTGGGAGAAGGGAGGAAAGCCTGTCTCATTGGAAGGAGATCTGCTGAACTTGGGAGAATGTGCAGTCTCATTTTCCCAGCCTACTGCAGTTGCTCTCTGCCCAGCCTGACGCAGACTTCCAGCTGCAGGCTTTTCTAATTGTTGTGCACATCTCGTAACATCTCTGGAGGGTCTCTCTCTCTCACTTCATCCAGTTAATGCTACTTCCTTTCTGTTGCAGTGGCTTTGTATGATGTTCTTCTCTGCAGTATAAAATTTCACAGCACAGATCTGAATATTTCTCACTGCTAGTTTTAATGATACCAAGATTTACACAACTCCTATAAAACGTCAGGCAAAGCTGTATTTTTTTTTTGTCTTTCCCCTGCAATTTCAAATATAGAACTGTCTGAAGAGGTAGCCATCGTGCCTGCATGTCATCCCGTGTCATCACTAGAAGGGGAGAGGTGGTATCAGAAGAAATATGGAAGGACACCCCTCTCTCCCTTGCACACTAACATACACAAATACTCTAAGTGTCCAACTTAAACTACTCTAAGCTACCTCTCCGAACAGGTCTGGAGAATGGACAAAACAGTTTCAACTACATAACAGTGGCCAAGAGAAAGAGGACAGCTCTATATGGAGGTATTAGGGTTGCAAATTTATATGCTGTGAACAGATTTATTTTTGCTACTTAACAGTTACTATACATTCCTTAAATGGAAATGGACTCATAGATTTCACTGGAACTATTACTGCATTGCTGGTTTACAACTTTTTCTGGCAACCTCATCAAATGACTCAGAGCCAAGGAAGAAAAGAAATGGATAAAACCGAATTTTTAAGAAGTATAGGACTTCAGCAATTCTCGTGTCTTACTGCTGGTCTTACCATCGTGGATCCTGTAATATTAGGCTAGCCACAAAATAGCACTCTACTTCTTCAGACTCTTTATGAGACAGTAATATCTTCCTATCTGTCTCAGGGAGTTTTCTGAGGTCATTTTGCTGAAGTATTTCAAGCACTTTGAAGGTGAAGAGCACTACCGCAATACTAAGCTACATTTTACTGTCTTTTTCTACACAATCGCAACATTGCCCCAAGGGGATCACCCATTCTTACTCTCTCTCAGGAGTTAATCTCGAGTAAGATGGATCAAACTTCTGTCTTGCATCTCATGAAACAAAATACCTTCTCTTTCAAAAATCTGGAGCTCGGTAATGTGTTTTCTCAACCTCTCTACATTTAAAATTTTTTCTCAAAATTCTTATTTAACATTTGAGTGATCTTCACTGTGAAGGATCTGCAAGTGCCTTACAGCTAACAACCCAATATAAACATGCAGGTGAAACCACACGTGCCCAGTCTGAAATGCTCTGGGGCAGACTGCTTTAGTTATTTAACAGTGACAATTCACAGGCCACAAGTGACAAAGGCTGAATCCATACCCAATTGAAACTGCAGAAAGAATTTCAGAAGTATGCAATGAAACAAACTGGCAGTGGCCCAGGAATGTGAGTTGTTGGTATGACACAAATGTATTTATAGTGTTGGCTTTATAGTTTAATTATTTATTGCAAATGGAAATCATTCTTTCTGGAACTATGAAGACTAGACTTTTTTTTTAACTCTGCCCAGTCCTGCTGTTTCAGGCAGCCACCACCCCTGAGCTCCAGTGAGTATCACAAGTCAGGAGGATAACATGGCACTGCTTCTATAGCAATGTGAACTGGGAAACTCACACCCAGGAGGGTGTGAGAAACACCAAGAGCTCCAGAATCTACACACAACCAATGGAAGAAATGGAGCTCATTTCCTCAAGCTTGTGGCTTGCTTGAATCTCAGGCAGGCCAGTCAAATCACCTGTTTCTTTCCTACCGCTCAACAAGTTTACTAATAAATGAACAGATATTCTCCTCAGCAACTTAAAAGCTGGACAAACAATAAAATAGTTACAGAAAAAAAGAGTTATGGCCAAAACAGTCCAATGTTAAGTAGTTTCTAAAATTAGAAATTCAAAGCTACAACTAACTTAATTATCAAAATGAAAGTGTTCAATTCCACTGACTTCAGTGAAAAAGAGCACACTAACCTTCAAAAGCACTTTGTGTGCAATTAAGTCCATAGTAACAAACAGGAAATCAAAGAAAGTTTACTGCAGATATACATTTTATGTGTCTAGTTAGAACTGACAAAAAAAACGACAGAGACATTTGTGCTACTAACTCACCTGTATAGAAGCTCCAACTTTTTCATTACAAAGGCTGCATACCAGTGCCCATCTACTGCTGGGAATGTGAGAAACCTTTGTAATGGGCTCCATTTTTTCTGGGCTTCCGATACTCACCTAAGATAAAAAAGGTTAAAAATTACACAGTGATTATTACACCGTTAACTGAAAAGGGAATCAATTTTATCAAAGAAATCAAATTCACTGGGTGCATGTACAAAACTAGTATGTTCCAAGTTTCTCAGTTTTTAAGGAACTAAAAAAATCAAAATTCCTTTTTTTAAAAAAATCAGTTCTTCACTGCATGAACAAAACAGTTTCAAGGTGAAGCCACTAATTTAAAATTACCATACGGGATGAATATTTTGATTATGAGAATGCACAGGAATTCTCACTGTCACATCCAGACCTTCCTGATTCACCTTTAATGTTCCATTTACAAAATAAACTGGTACATTTTGTGCTTGTTAAATGAGCTTTTCCAGCAGCAAAGACCTAATTTTTGGAGGCCTGATTTTAGTTTATAAAGGTAACATAACTACTTTCTTTATAGATGATGCAGCATCCTGCCAGACTTTACATCAAACTGAAAATCTTTTATACTGCCTTCCTAAGAAGTGTGAGATATAGAGATAGAGATAGAGATAGATATATATATATATATGCTACACTCATTGTAGCAACACCCGCTAGGCTGAACAATGTTCTTAACAGGTTTCTTCTCCCTCAGAATCACTGCAGCCCTGAACTCCCAGAGGGTCAGCACCTACCTCCGGAATCCACAGAGCACAGCTAACGTGGACCCACTTGGTGCCGCTCCGGGTTGGCTTCATGGCACCGCCCTTCTTGGGACAGAGCAAACACTTGGGCTGAACGCCGAGCGCACAGGTCCTGCACAGCCAGCTGCCTTCTGGTACCTTCAGGATCCCGTAACATGCCTGTATTCCCATTTACAGAAAAGGGAAAGAAAACAAAGGAAACAACATGGATTTCTGTAACTTTTTAGCTGTTTACATGTAGCCTCTCGCAACTCTCAAAATGTTCCTGATGGATTTCTAAAACTATAGAAATGTTAGCTTGTTGAGGATCTCAGGGCACCTTTATATACTTAGTCAACCACATTACCCATTCATTCCCCAAAATGATATCTCAGTGAAAGGAGCTGAAGCCATGATCAGCTGTTACACAAAAAAACCCTGCCTACTTCAACTGGGAAAATGAAGGTGTTTACTAGCCCAAAAAGCAAGGGGAATCCCAACAGACAACCCTGACAGCAGTGCGCTAGGATGAAGTTCAGAGTCACAAAGTCTACAAGTAACAGGAACTGGACTGTATCTAATTCAGAAGGCAAAACCCACAAATCACAGAATCATTTCAGCTGGAAGAGACACTCAGGATCATCAAGTCCAACCATAACCTAACTCTAGCACTAAACTGTGCCCCTAAGAACCTCATCTAAACGCCTTTTAAACCCCTCCAGGGATGGTGAGTCCTCCACTGCCCTGGGCAGCCTGTTCCAATGCCTGACAACGCTTTACATGAAGAATTTTTTCTTAAATACAAGAACTCTGCTGTGCAATATTCAATGTTATTCCAAAGCATTGGGTTTTACTTCTTCTTCAAAGAGAAAAGTGCAGAACAGCAACTGATTAAGATCACTTTTTTCCAGAAGATTGCATCTTTATGAAGACCTCTGTCCAAATTACTGTCAATGTTAACCCTCTTAAGTTTCAGATCTTATGTGACCAGCAACTAAGGATCAGAGAACTGCTACAGGTCTAGAAATCTCAATTTTGATTGTCTAGCAGGATATCCACTTGTACCTTACAGCTGTCATAGGCATATTTCTTTACCATTAGTATAAACACATTTAAGTAACACATGCAAAAAAATGCTGTTCTTCCTCATTGGGCAACACAACTTTCCAAATAGTGAATGACAAAAGCAAACTTCTTACAGTGGAAAGGAAGGACAGACTGATAAGAAGGCACCTTACACAGCAAGAAGCAGCCACAGAAACAGATGTGCTAAAATTGTATCTGTTCTTCCATGCTAAGATGACTTAACTGCCACAAAAAGGTGGCACATAATAGTGCTTCATTAGCTCAGCTCAGGAGCTTCTCCATTAAAATGACTATGATAAATCCTACCAGTGTCCCTACTGATTGCCTGAAAGTTCTTTTTCCCCCTCCCTGCTGAGCCTAAGTTGCTGATACTAAAGGAGTGTTAATCTCAGAAGTGTGCAGGGAGGAATAGAATATACCAAGAGAAGTGGCTAGGTGAGAATGTACAACACCACACACGTGTATGGTATGGGGAGGCTATTTCTCACCTAGTAAATTCCCTCATACATACACAATACCACTTTTAACCCCCTTAGCAGAACATTTGTAGAATTACATTTAACAATTCTTTCTCAGTTATATAAGTTCTTAATCCATCCCACCACTCAATGGTAAACTCTGCAACAA
Source organism: Pampusana beccarii (assembly GCA_013399365.1). Taxonomy (NCBI): domain Eukaryota; kingdom Metazoa; phylum Chordata; class Aves; order Columbiformes; family Columbidae; genus Pampusana; species Pampusana beccarii. The sequence continues at coordinate 748,135 of VWYH01005061.1, forward strand.
CTTAACGGATTGACGTCTGTCACTGGAAAAAATCCAACCTGTAATCTTTAATGGTTTGGAAAAGTTTGTCATCACCCCTACACTCCCTCCAACTCTGCCCTGGCCACCATACCTGGTGCACACAAATATTGCATTTGTCACAAAACACCATTTCATTGCCATCTTCTCCATCTGGAGACTGACAGACGTCACAGACAACATCTTCATCATACTCAATCCCAAGTCCTTCTTCCGTCTCGATAGCGTGATTCATGTTATCATAGCATCGTTGTTCAAACTCCTCAATGACTCTTTCCATCGTGTACTCATCCAGCTCAGGCATCCCTGGGAAACAGTTGAAGGAAATAGTCACAACCACTGCCACACGCAACTCCAGCTTCTTTTTCTAGCAGCTGAGTAGGTATAGCTGGCCCTCACATGAACACATTTAATTCCTAGACAACTGTTCCTATTCCAGAATAAATTAGGGAAAGTGCAAAAAAAAAAAAANGTCAAGTAAGTCTTATAACTGCATTAAACTAATAGAAGCAGAGTATCCAAACCAATGTTTCAAAAACCTGAGAAAAACTTTCATAAATTTATTTTGGCTTCCTAGTCTTGTTCTCATTTTTTTCTTCTGGGACAGCACTGTCTATGGATTTTGCTTCAATTTTACAACCCAGATGTTGACTCTTTTGGTGAAAGATTTGAGTGTGTTTTGAACCAAAAGTGATGGAGGCAGAGGTGGGGAATCAATGACAAAAACTGCTTTGTAACAAACTTGCAGTGTCTAAAAACAGTTAAGCTTTTACAAGATCCAGCCCAATGGACTGCAATCCCAACTGAGGTCTCCATCAGACCCTGCTAGACTAATAAATTAGTTTGTTTTAAGAAGTGAAAACCACAGTTGTAATAAATGCAACATCAACTGTAGGACAAAAAACAAATGCAACGTCTAATCTGGGATTTGGTCTTTTCAAACAGCATCCATCAGAAAATTTTTCATGATACCACAGCTACAGACTGATTACATTACAGTATTTTATAATTCAAATTTTTAAATTAAATTACTATTATAGATGTGAAAAAAATATCTATCATAGAAGCAGCAAGAGAAACATCAAAAGAGAGCACAGTGCTTCCCCCTCTGGCTTCCATCTCTCACTTGCTGTGACAATGAGCTGGCTGCAGTATTTCCAAGTTAGTACTACATGAACCTTCAGTACAAAATCATGCCACACACACACGAAACAAAGAAAGCTACACTACTGCAAACAATCATTTTTCCCTTGCAAAAACAGTTTAGCACAAGAATTTCCATATACTTAAATCAACACAATGAAGTGTAAGCTTAGGATATCCTGCTTTTGGTCCAATTCCCAATACTTAACACTTACTGTGACATGCAGATGATGGCAACTTACTGATGTGTGTTTTGACAAGAAAATCCTCCCTGTGGCTCTCTGTGAATAACTGAGCCACCAACCCCACAAAACAAAGAAGAAAAAAACCTCTCTGGCTCACCCAAATCAGAAAACAAACACTCTACAGAAGTACTTCCAGCTTCCCTTACTGACAGGTAAATCCTCGCAAAAGAGATCAATGCATCCCCTGCTACCCAAACTGAGCGGCTAAAAGGTAGCAAGAGAGAACATACAAAATCCTGCTGATCAAGGAGTGAATTTTGCCCAGCAGCCCCAAACACTGCACCAGCAAAGCAGATGATGGCAGGTTTTAGACCAGTTTGAAACTAAATTCTAACCTCACAATTGCTATCACTTTACAAAAAGCCCTTAAGAGATAAGTCATTGACTGTGCATTTATAAGGGTTAAAAAAAAAAGGGAATCAAGTGGCTGCAGCTTCAGTTCAAATGTTTACATTCATTCTTTTATAGACAGAACATACATTTTCAGTACCTGAAGCACTCCAACAGGTATCCAAAATACAGGGAGTTCATAGATTCAGGGACACCATAAACCAAGTGCTGTAACTGCAGACCAGGAAACAGTTTGCTTTTCAAATGCCCATTAATATTTGTAGAGTGCAGCGTCTGACAGAGCACACAAGCACATTTCAAGACCCATAATGTACTGCCTCATACTGACAGGAGCATTTCTTTCCCTCTGTGTACCACGGGGCTCCAAGCACAGGTACAAATCTGCACAACGAAGAACCCCTCTTATGTGCTCTATCACTTACGCTATTCACACCCCCAGTGTAACACTGTGGTAGCCCTCCTCTGGTTTTGGCAAAAGACAGAGGGGATTATCTACATTGCATGAATATCAACTACAAATAATAAAAAGTGGTTTAACTTTTTATTTGAAGAAATCTAAAGGGACTTGCTGCTGCTGTTTTCCTGAAGATAACTGGAAAGGTAACGTACACTCTTGAATCATGAACTTTTTTGAAAATGTCTACGCCCACCGCTAAACCTGAGCAGGCCTGACTCGAGATCTGGAAAACGGCTTGGGTAAGAGACCAGCTCAGGGCTGCATCATCAGTTTCTTTCATAGGTAGGTTTAAAAATGAGAATGACTTTTTAAAAGAGTTATAAATTGTCAGTTTGTAGTTTACAGGTCTTGAACCATGCCATGTACGGGCTACAGCTAGGTAAAAACCATATGACTAACTATAATCCAAAGCAGGGAACTGCCACAATGCTAAAACAAAAACCAGTATTCACCATGTCCAAACCTCTTCCATCTGACACAGCATCTCTCCCCTTACCGACGTGCTAAAAGTTCTGTTCTGACCTACATCATCTTCAATTCCAGTTAAATCCTCTCCTGAAGCACACACTTTACTGAAGGAATGCTTCTGTTCTTTCCCTGCTCCCCTGCCCCTTCCCACACACAAGCCATCCTATAGAAAAGAGAACAGTTGTTGCTCTTGTGGCAGCATCTTTGCCTGCTTCAAAACTGGAGCACATGGTCACAGTAAAGTTTGGGAGGCTCCTCAAATAAATCACGGCAGGAATTCCTTGCTGTCTTATTCCCTGTGCAATTCAGCTGGTGTAGGTTCTCCAGACCTCCCAAGACTTCACCCCTTCTTTGCACTGAACACCACTAGCTAAAAAGATGATATGGATATATGACACAGAGAAAAACAAACAAATAAATAATTAAATAAAGGGACTAACTGGAAAAACTACCTGGATGGTCTATCTGATATTCTCTTCAAGGACCCTGATGGCAAAAGGGGAACTTTGTGAGAATTCCCTTGTGAAACGGAAAGCAGCAGAGAAAAAAAAAAATGTGGCCAGATTTTGACCTGGTCTAAGCAGATGCAACTCAGCAGTTATGAAAGCATGTCTTAGGACTTAATCACATCAGCTCTGGTTTCCTATGGCTACCCCAACTCATATGATTATTATATCTTCATATCACTACCATCTCTTCCCACTGCTGCCCTCCCTAAAATTATTCTTAAGATTGCTAGCTTAAAAAAAAAAAAAAAAAAGAAAGGCAACAAAAGCACAAGCACCCATTGCTCACCCATTTCTTTGAATTCTTCATTAGCAAGTTGCAACCATGCTACATCCACATCATTGAGATCATAGCGACACACGCTGTCTGCTAAGGTTCGGATGTCAACATAGCCCAGCTCTGGAGGCTCCGAACCAGATGAAACAATGTACTTCCTGGGACGCATAAACGTGACAGCTTTCGTCTCAGACACAATCCTAAAACAAACAGACAAGCAGACGTCAGGTATGTGGGGCTGCTGAGAGGCTTGTTTCTAAAGAATTCAAAATGCTTCATTCTAAGTGACTAACAACCATCAGCAATAATCTAAGCAATCGTCTTGCACCGAGATGGGAACAGAAAACAGTACAGTGCACTTCATAACAGATTGGCAGCATTATAAGAAATTAATTGGAGTTGTCTAGAAACCAAATTAATTACCAGAATTCTAAATGAAATGAAAATGTTAGAGGATAGAGCTGTCGTTGCTCTTACCTGAAATTCACACTTGTTCAAAGCTAGAGTAGGAACACTTTATTTATGTAGTGATGGCTGCCGTTCACACAGATGTTTAAATCTGTCTTAAGACTTCTTTTAAAATCCGTTAGCTTAACTACAATACCAAGATCAAGAAAATTCAAGGAAAAAAAGTAGTATTTGCCGCTCCATTTGAAATTTTCTTACAGTAGAGAGTATGTGTCTGTGCGCACGTGCAAGTGTGTCTACAGCATTGCCATCTTTGTGAAATTCCAAAGACCTTTTCAGAGAGACTCCATAATCTGCACTAGCTTCATGTTCACTTACCCAAGCAGATCCAAGCTCTTGGCATCCTGGGTCTGCATTTCCCCTTTAACAATCACTAAGGTCATGCTGGACCAAGTGCAAATACTAATCAGCTGGTGCTGAAACTACCTCCTCTCAGGTTTTATGCTCCAGTTGGCCAAGAACCAACCATGAGAGCGTATTTTAGCTACAAGCCAACTGAAATTTTGTTCAACCACAGGCATTGGTCCAGGAAACAGTAAAGTACCTACAGCACATAACTTGTTCCAGGTCAGATTCCTGTGATGCCACAACTTCGCAAAGCTGCCCAATTCACAAAGGACAGCAGTTATTCTATCAGCAAGCTGATGACTCGCCTCTAAACAGCAAGATAACTCTGTCAGTTCACCTGTAGCACAGTTGTCTCAGAAGAGGACACTGCACCTTCTCTTAGTTAACTGCATGCACTGAAATTCAGTCAGTCTGGATGAAACCCACTTCACAAGGTAATGCTGGCACCACCAGGAGTGACAGGCCACAATGCCAAATCACTGCCTCCTGTAGCACCAGTTAGGGTTTTTTTTCATGCTCTTGTGCTATAAGGGAGGAGATGGCACCACCGCATGTAGACACAACTATCTGCTGGGAACAGCCTAAGCTCCACAATAAGCAGGACATCTCCCACTCCATTTTATTCCCACCTGAGGTCCAACATGTTAGCTCCTCCCATCAGAAGACCCTCATCTGCTGCTACTGTATCTGCACACACAGATCTCAGTAAATCCTCCACCAATTTCAGTCTCCTGCCCTTCATCTACAACAACCTGAGACATGATGGGGGAGGGCAAATTGCTGAATTTGGGGCTTTCTGAGGTGCAGAAGAGGACTATGGAAGAATGAGAACCTGAATGACCTTGCTGGCTAACTACACTCCTCAAACTGTTCCTGGTCATACTGTGCAGTATGAAAATATTACAGACTACTACATCTCACAGAGAATTTATTTTAAACTGGACACTGGTCTCTGAATCTTCTGTACCATAAATTCTTTCCTGAGTATCTCTCTATGTGGAAATCATAGCCTCTGGGGCAGCACCCTGCACACACTGTCTAAATACCACTACAGTGGCACAGAATAAATAAGCACAGATAGTTGGGCTTCAAAACATATCCATCTCTTCATTTTTTGTGCTAGAAAGAAGAAAAAACCAAACACTTACTATGTAACAAAAATAAACTCAACTGAATTATCAATCTGACAACAAACACTGAACCACCACACAGACTCACTCCTTTCCCCACCCCTCTGGACCTACTCTCGTTGCCCTGACTAGTTGCTATAAGGCAAAAACCTTTTATTCTCTATTATGTACCTCATTAGCATCAGCTATCTGTACTATATTTTCCTTCTGTTCTACAGCAGCTACTGTATGACTACTGATGATTCAATTTACAAGAACATCTCCCTCCCCTCTCAAATCGAGGCACAGAACAGTTCCAGCACTCCAGCACCACCACAGCAGGGCTCTCCAAGTGTTTAGTGAGGGGGAAAACAGCCTAACAATCAGGCAACAGAGGGTGACCCTGACCAGCAGGTGTTCACCAGTATGACCATACAAGACAGCTCAGCAACTAAAAAAAGAGTGGTACCTTCTGTGCTGACACCTACACCTGTGGATGCCTTCTTTCTCCATCTCCTTTAACAGCTTAAATTTGGAGCAACATCTCTGTTGGGCCTTGGCAAAGAAAAGCTCTCTCTCCTAAGCGAGTACCCGGACCTGATATAGCCACTAAACCACCTCCCTGAAACACATGGGGTGGGGAACCCCTGGAAGGTCTCCCTCTGGTGAAGTCCAGAGGTCTCCTGGCCATCCCACAGCCTTGGGAGATGCTTAAAAGAGAAAGCAGTGAGAAGACCATGTCAGTAGACATTACAATGTGTATTTATGCAGAGACTGCATGAGACCAGTGTGCATCAGGCTTCGAGCCTGCAGGAAAATGGTATGTTCCTGTCCTCTGAACTGCACAGCTGAGGGGAAAATGCTGAGTTCTCCAGGTTCAATCCTTCAGAAGGAGAAGGAAGGAAAAGGTTTACCTGATGTGTGATAGACCTAGTGGGGCTGTGCAGCTGCCTGCAGGTTGCTGCACAGAACACAAAAAGTCCTAACAAACATTCCTGTGGTCCCCTTACTGCAAGGTTAAAGCTGGCAGATGCAAATCTAACAGAAGAAGTGTAGTGTCACCCAGAATTTTTTGCTGTGTATCAGAGATTGGACTGTTCTGGCCCCACCAGCACTGTTGAGTCATTTGGCAATGTGTTATGGGCCAGCCTGGACTTATTCAAAGAGATCTAATACGATTAAATGGCAATAATCCTTGTTTTTATCACTTTCTCCAACTCCAATCCCAACTAAGCATAAAATAGATAGATCAGCTGCAGCATGCTCCTGCCCTTACAACTGTGTTGTTTAATTTGAAACAGAAAATAATATCTAAGTGTCACAAACAAGGTAATAAAAACAAGGGTTTACTGGATAAGAGCTACAAAATCTCACATTAGTGTATTTAATTACATGCACATCTGGATGGTTCTTAAAACAGCTGAAATGTTGCAAAACAAACAATTTCCTAAGTTAGTAAATGAAACAACCAAAAAATAATGTGAAACCAAAATAAATACTGTGTTTTCTCTGCTTCTTAAATCCAGCTTGCCTAACTGTTCCTTGAAAGGAACTGATGGCTTGGAACTAAGCACAAGAAGCATCAGACAAGGGCTCTCCCAGCAATGCTGAGTGAGGTCAAGTCTGGGCTTAAAAATGGAAGCTATTTTTTAAGGCTCTGTCACCATACTCCATCCTAATGTCATGCCAAAAAACGATTCTCTAACATTCATATTTCAACACACAGGCAGAACAGGCCTGACTCTCGACCTGTCCAACCATTCAAAAAGCTGACAGAGATTGCTCTTTGTCTCCAAGAACTGAGACCTTTCTAGCTAGACGCTGGAATAAAACTCAAGAAGCCAAGGCAATGTAGACATAAGCTGCCAGCATAAAGGTATGTGTATTTGTTGACATTCCTCCACACTATACCTGGCTACTGGTTCTGGGATGGTCCCTGGGCTAACTGGCACCTGAACTCCCTTTTCCCACTCCTGCCTCCAGGGGTCTGCCAGCACATAGTATTCATCAGGGTTCAGCTGGAAGGAGTCATGTAACTTCATGGCAGTGATCAGGTCCGTTCTGAACACCTGCAAAGAGAGTGACCAAGAGAGAAAAATAGAGACACTGACATTTGATATTTACACTCTATGATTCACAGCTTCAGGGTAACCATGGAGCACAGTGTGTAACAACGTCACTGTACCAACAGTGAATTAACCCAGCCCACTGCAGGACAGAAGTTTAGCTTCATCGCAGGGAAAGGGGTGGCAGAAGGTGCAAATACTGATAAAATGACTTCCAGATAACTCCACTACAAGCCCTGATGCTCCCCTGCACTGGAGACATGATGCTAAAAGGCACTGCCACTTTTACTTCCGTCTTTGCTCCAGCATTTTCGGTTGGTGTTTTTTCTGTTTTGTTTTGGTTTTTAATTATTGGAGCTCTGACTAATCCAAAGACATTCCAGAAATTCCCTGTGGTAGAAATGAAGGCGTGACTCTACAATGACCAGCTGCAAAAGGAAATTCTAAGGCGATGATTCTCTGTGCAAGTACTTAAAATAATAACCCAAAAGATCAAATAAACTATGACCCAAACTGGAATTCTGGTGGCAGCTCCATGTTCAGCACAAGTACTTGTTATTCAGACAGCTACAGATACCTCTGAATCATAACTGTAATTTCACTTTGCCTTTGCAAAGGTATCATCCTCTATAACGAGCAGGATGTGTGGCAGCTTTTGGGTTAGCAGCATTAGATAAGCAGTGGTGCTGTCTTCAACAAGCCACAGAATGAAATAAAAAGGGATTCAATCTGGTAGCAGGCACGCTATAGTACTGTTGCGGCAGCTTCAGCCTGGTTTGCCACTGCCTGTCAGCACCACAGAAAGCAAAGGGTGCTATCACAGGCATCAAACTACAAGCCTGCACTTGTCTACATGTCTTCCAGCTCTCCTCACTCCACTCTTCCTGTAAGGCAAGGCTGCTGTAGACTACAGCGACTGCACTCAGCACTCGTCACCTCCACAACCCCAAATTTTAACTACTAAATGCCACTTTCAAAGGAAACTATTAAAAAGCAATCAGGTGACAAAAAGTAAGCACCACCAGCACAAGAAAGTAGGTAACATCTTAACAAAAGTTCCCCTGCAGACCTCTCAGTTTGTGGTGGGCAGAGTCAACATCCACCCAGCCCCACGTCGCACAGTACCAAAGGAAAAGACATTATTATCATGGCAGTGCTCCTAGATTTTCTCATGGGGCTTCTAACGGGACAAAGTGACAAACTGACACCATCCCCCAGTCTCCTGATACCTACCCAGTCACAAACCAACGCTCACACTGTCTGTTTTACATTAGCCAGCTGTTGCATGTGGCTGGGGAAGAACCAGATCTATACAGAGGATGAATTAGGCAGGTCTCCTCAGGACAGCCATTTCTGTCATATGCTATTCACACACCTGAAATCTCAACAGATTCCCTACAATTCTTAAGAAGGGAAAGAGTAAAGGTGATGGTTATTTATACTTCTGAGAATGTTTCTAAGTGTGATTTGCCTTATCACACCGCACATCTTGAAACCTCTTGAAACCCCACCTCCCTCCCAACATACACACACTATCCCACTTTTGTCTCAGTATGTTTCTGTTTCCGCTGTGGTTTTGTCATAAAAATAGCATAAAATCTTGACATTTTTCTTAACACTCGTCTTGACATGTTCAGAAAAACTGCCAGCCTCAAAAAATAAAGAATAATATTACCATATAAAGGAAAGGGTGAGTGCAGGTAATGAAATAAAAAAAAATATTTTGCACAATCCAATTACAAGTCCTGTGAGGCTCCAATCAAGAAATGAAAAATAAGCCACAAAGTAAACTGGCTCACAAAACAAATATGCACAGCTGGCCAAGGGATCCTGCCCTTCCAAGTGATTTGAATTAAAGCAATCAAATGCCAAATAAAAACAAGACCAAAAATATGAAATGGGATGCAAAACTTGCTCGATCTGTGAGCCAGAGTAAGCCAGGCTCTCAGATAAATTTGTCGCAAAACTCTCTCAAAAGCTAAGTTAATGCAGCACCTGACAGCCAAGAAACTCCTTCCCAGGCCATTGGCCCTGTGACACCATTCTTTCTGCTCTAATTTCTGATGCAATCAGACTGCCTGGAGCAAAGCAGAGTTTACAGAAGTGCTGGCTCTCAGAAGCACTGAACACTTCAAAGCTAAAGGGTGAAACCCTGGCCATGCTGAAGTCAACGGGAATTTTGCCATCTTCTTCAATGAGACCAGGATTTCACCCAGGGAGTTTAGCAAGTGTCACTTTTTTGCCAGCACACTTATTAGAATAGCGTGCTGTGGCAAGCAGAGACAACGCATAGGAAGGGAGGGAGAGGGGGAGAAGACTGGAACAGAGCTGAAGGGAAGTATAGTAGTAGTCCATCCAGGCTGAGAAAACAGGAGGGAAGAGCACAAAACTGCAAAGATTCTGACAATAAACACAAGGAAAGTGACAGAAGAAAACAGAAGCACAACCCCCCCCCCCCCACAAACAAACAAAAAAAACCAACCAAACAAAAAAAAACCACCCACCACAAAACCAAAAAAAACCCAAACACCACAAAAAAACAACAGCAAGATTTGTAATTAGCTCAGATTATTTCTTGATAGCCTCTCAAAAGGTAGTTCTCAAAACTGGGCCCAAGGGGTTACTCCAAAGTGACGTACAAAAGATAACTAAGGAAAGCAAGTCTATCACCAGCAAGAATAAATTCATCAGAGGTCTCTGCATTAAAAATAATTTTTAAAAAAGGTCTTGAACAGCCAACAATCAAAAAAGAAGACAGAAACCTCCAGTAGTATTAGGTGTAGTTCACACTGAGTAATGAATGGGATTCTTCTTGTCACAACTATTCTCTGGGACTCAGGCACACTGTCACCGGGGATATTAATAAAGCGTAATTTTTCTCAACACTAATCACTCACTAATGCATCAGAAATACAGGTATTAGGGAAGTAAGTTAAATGAAGAAATTCCACCTCCCAAAGCTAATGCTTTTTTTGCAGCCTCTGCAAAGTCTGCAGTGTAGTATATGCCTGAAGATACAGAGATTCAGCAAGAATATTTCCAAAGAACTGGATCGCATTTATGTGTTACTAACAGCTGATCCATCCTGGAAAGTTCAAAGTGATTTATATCTCCCTTGATAGGATTTCCTCAAAGCATTACACAAGACAGAACTGTCAGGAAGCAGATTTCTAGTTTGACAAGCACATTAACAAAGATCACATACCCAAACCCAATACCAAATACCAACTACGAAATAAACGCACCTAATATCAATTTTCACTGTTCACAAATCAAACTATAAATAAACCCTGATGCCTAAAATAGTAGAAGAAAGACTCTGCAGCTATGTTGAATGGGTGTCAGACTATAGCAAAATTCACAGACAGAAACTGGTGCTGGCATTGGCTGTGCAAACAGCTGAACTCCCTCATCTCTTGCCAAAAAAAAAAAGAGAGGGGGGGGGGGAAAAGAGGAGGGGGCAGGTGCCAGCTAAAATGTAGCAAAAAATAAAAGAAAGTGTAAGTCAGAAGAAATGGATTCATTACATGTATACAGCTTTGTATTTGACAGATGTAACAAAATGCAATTCAAATAACAGAAATACCTCAGAAGGCTTTCGATCTTCATGTCTGGAACAGGAAGTCCTCTGATGTCGAGACCTGGAATGCTGGGACCAGGTGGACAGACCTAGGATACAGAAATTATCATTTGCAGACAGTGCTGCCATCAATAAAAGCCTTTGCTCTCTCCACACTCTCAAGGCAGCCAATTGACTTTGGTGGGACTATATGAGTAAGGCAACCCAGAATCAGGCTTCTGTGAGAAACCCCCAAAAGACTCTTTCAAGATGAACCATGAAATAAAAGTTACTCCATCATAAACTTGTGTGATCACTCTTCCGGTTTTGTTTTGTTTATAATTTTCTACCGATACATTCACGTATTGGCTGCACTGCACTTATCAGCCTTCCACTCAGCATTTGAAGAAAGCTTCCCTCTGAGCATCGATAAACCACTTTCTACAGATTAATAACTGAACCAGGAGGTCTGCCGATAGCCTGAGATGTACTCTTTGAAGCTCATGTATTGATGTCCTAAATAGCTATAGTGGTTACCCAATTTTCACTCGAGTAAGCCTTTTCAAAATGAAACGCGCTGCCATGGACACGCAGTAGAGGCCACAAAACAAGCTGTGGTCTCTTCTCCTGAGCAAGTCTCTCAGTGTGGTTGTACGATGTTTGTCTGCTTGGTTATTGATTACATTCAAAACAAATTACACCTTTTTGGCTTGAAACCTTTTGACAGAATCTCAAATTTTTTAACAGGATAAAAGAAAGAGAGAAGGAAACTACACTCATCGACAAGGTGGTGCTTTGACAACAGGGTATATTATACCTGTGCAAACAAACTAACTTTAATTCAGTAAGATTTACAGGTAAGGCAGGTATTTTCTACTGCCAACTACACAGTAGTAATTAAAAGAAAAGCAAATGAACTCTTACAGGTTAGAGAGATGAAGGACTTGTAATAAGGTCTATACGATAGAGAAGCTAGGACCTACATGTTGAACTCTGTAGGGTGAACACAGATTTTGCTACTCTGGGCATTAATTGTAGATAAAACAGATCCAATGCACAGGCCTTCCTACACCGCTCATTTCTTCACTGCCTAGACACACAGATGCTAGGAATAAAAAAATAAGGCTACAGTCCATAAAAGCAGTATTGTTTCACATCATCCAGCAGAAACCTCTTGGGGATCAGAAAGCACTGTTCAAAAAGATTGCACAGGATGGGATAAGTTCTCGATCAAAACCAAAAGTCATTCTCAAAGTAAAGCAACTCTCCAAGACTTTCATTGGAAAGATATGACAGAGTAACTAGTCATCAGAAGAATTCATTAAGTTGTAGCTATGACCCAATAAAAACCACTCCGTAACACAGCAATGAACAACACACGTTACACAGAAGATGCATAAGGGTCAAAATTGAAGGAAGGTACACAGCAAACAGCTGAAAATATTACCTTCTGAAGTAAGAATACAGAAAATATTATTTTAAGCAAATGTTAGTGTTTTAATGTAAAAGCTGGTGGTTTGAAAGGCTTTTTAAAGTAATGGGCCCTTTTCCTAAGCCCCTCAACTTTACAACTTTGTATTTCTATGAAGGGAAAAAAAGAGAAAAGTGACCGACTGCCATTTACTAATCTGTGCGGAAAGCCAGACTCCCAAAATAATTTATCTAGCATTCTATTTAAATATTCTCTTGAAAACTAAAAAAAAAAAAAAAAGCCAGAAAAAAACGTGTCAGATACAGCTAAAATTCATAACAGCAAACCAGATTTTTCCTGACACACAGCAATATGTTAGTGGTTTAACATTCAGACAGATGTGATTTCTTTAATCAACACACTCACTACAAAACACAGACCACATATATATCCACAGAGATTAGTATTCATTTTTCCTGTGTTCTGGTATTTTCCACTGGCAGGACATGACTATCTGACCAACTATGTGTCACCGAGGTAATTCAGCTAGTTACACCACTGTACCAGCAAGTCAGGCACTTTGAAATTCCTACTTCATTTTGGATCCGAGTGTTTTGTACACTGCTGGCCCTGGGGAAGGGAGCCTGAATATAAGACAAGGAATTAAGAACAAGCTGTAAAGTTGTGTTTGAGTCTGAAGTTTCTGTGGGAGAAGAGCTGGTGATTATGGAGGCTTTAACACAGTGGTTCCCAAATAAAGTGTGCATCTGGCAAAATTAGAGTAGTAGCAGTACGATGTATTTTTGGATCTTTACCTGTGTGTTTTAATTCAGCTCTGATGACAACTTACCATAAACTGAATACAAGCAAGCACGCACAGGCTTTTTTGGTGTGTGTTGTGGTTTGTGTTGTTGGGGGGTTTTCTTGTGTTGTTGGTTTTTGTGTAGGGTTTTCTTTGTTGTGGTGGTGTTTGGTTTTGTTTTTCAAATGTGGATATTAGAAGATGGATTTCCAGGTCTCTTTCGTGCCACAGAGAAGCTGTTATACAAAGGTGAGGAGTAAAATAATCCCTACCGTACCTTCCATCCCCATTTCTTTATTGTGTCATCTGCAGATGCTACACGTCAAAACAGTGTCTTAAATGTGTACTTCTGATTTTAGACACAGTCCATGTACACAAAGGTTAGGGCACTGGATTAATTAACTATTTCATGCAACATGAAGAATCAACTCTTAGCACCACAACTACAGAACTTTCATTTTAAATTGCTTTTTTAAAGCACTAGACGAAAGCACACTTATGTAAAATTGCCATGCACAAGGGACAACTCAAATGCAGTCAGCCTTCCTCAGGATACATTATAATGAGTATTTTTTCCATGCCAACTTCCTACAACAAGGGAAGAAAGAGTTTCTTACATAGTTCTGTAATAGCTGTTTCCTTGCACATAAAATCGTTGTACAGTGAAAACACAACGTTTTTAGTAAGTTACTGAAGAGACTATTGTATTTTTCTGAGTAGTGTAAACTGTCTATACATACTACTATGAGAAAAAGGTGGACTAATTTCTCATGGGACTGAGATTTTACTACCTACTAAGATCTGTAACTGCAGCTAACAGATGACCTTTGGCAAGGGCTTCACTCAATAGAGAAAACATTTACTCACTGAATAAACAAAACCCAACTATAAGGCACGCATTCACAGATTCAACCAGCCACCACCACTTAGACACAGAAATGTAAGAAACTGAAGGAGCCAATCAAATGACAGTAAAATATCCAGCCCGTGACAGCATTAAATTTAACTGCTTTTGAATAAAAGTTTCAGCTTTGCTTCCATTACAGTTAACGGCAAAATCTCACTGCCTTCAACAGTGCCAAGACCAGGTCACTGAATTACCCAAAGCTGCTTTCATAAGTAATCCACCCACTTAGAGTATACCAATCAAAGGGCAGGAGGAAAATGAAGGATGTTATTTGCCTTTTAAGTAGCCTTTCCATATTTTCATATCTAATCCAGAAGAGGGACTGCACTGAAAGAAAAAGTTCACAGGCAATTATAGCTATAATACTTCAGTGATTAATGATCTGATTTTTATATCTAAATACGTGAAGAAAGAACCATTCCTGGATTATACAGAAGGAACAATCTACTGTGGTCAAAACAAACACAGGAATCAAAACAGCTCTTCTGTATGATAAAAGCACATTAACCTAATTAATCAATTTTAGAAAGATTCCAGAAACCTTTCACCAAAATTATCCTCACATTAAGTATCAAAAATGACTATACTGATCAACAGTTTTCTGAATACTACTGTTACACCCAGACTGGATTAGGATCACCAAGACTAGAAAAACTACTAAAAGAACAAGGCAGAGTTAAACCCAGTTTTGGTAAAAAAACAAAAAAAAACCCCAAAACATAAGGTAAGTCTGAATCACTGAGATTTGGAAGATGTAAAAGCTTTGTATAATAACATTATAAACCTCATGAGAGACATGAGTTCTACAGCAGATGGAAAATCAATGAGATGTTAACAGAGCCCATACTACCAAAAGGTATGTGAATCAGAAAAACACGCAACTCCAAAGCACAGAGCTAAATAAACATATTCAAAACATGCATCACTATCATCATTAGAAACCAGAGATAAACGGTGTCTTATTAAACAAATCCCAGACAACTAAGGAGGTATAATTCACAGCAAGAGAGGCAAAGTTATAACACAGTAGTGGTGCTGGAAGGACAACTTCTAAGACTCAAGTAGGAAAACCTTCTGTTCCCTTAGGCTATTATATACACCTTACACTGTAAACACTGTTTTTATAACACTGCTACAAGGTGTACATAACATACACACACCCTGACAATAAAGAAAGCTATCAAGGAGTGTGAATTCTTTTTCCATATTTGTGAAGAAAATATGCTTCCCAAAAGGAAAAACATAATCAATTCTAACTATCAATTTATTAAATGATCTGCCAAGAATATGTTTTCATTCAAAAAAAAGACATCAAAACAGAAATTCCTCAGGACCAATAAAGCAATTCAGGTCCTCTGGGTATTCTACCGCACAACTAATATACTCCTCAGCATTAGCAGAAAAGGCTCAGCTATTACATATCATGCACAAGGCTGTTGTAAAGGCACCTGCAAGGCACCCAACTGTGTCCCTGCAGAACTACCTGCTGCTGCAGCCTCTGAACACTTCAAAGCCTCAGATCACTGGGTGTCTGAAAGCACTTCTCCCTCCATGAATACACTCCCGCTATACCATTACACCAGGCAGCACAACAGAGCAAAACATCCCTGACATGGATTTATGTCTGGCTGTCACTTCTGCTTAACACTGGCATTTCCAGATGCCTGCAGAGACCAACAAAGTGCTGCTGCCAACACTGTCGGGAAGAATTGCAGCCTGAAGAGGAAACAAAGATGCTCAAGAGTCTCCCAGTTTAGTGCTTGGCCCGGAACTCTTTGCAGCAAGGCTTCATGTCACTTAGATGTAACTCCACATGTCTAGACCCAAATTCCTGCACAAATAAAACAGAATCGGACTACTCTAATGGCAGTTTTCCACTATGTCAGGTATAGAAAGAGCTGTTTGTGCAGAAGTCTTCAGGCCTTATCACAGAGCAAGACACAGGTATGCAAACACAACCTATGAGATCACTTCACATAGCCAAATTCCCCTTCTCATGTTTCTGTCGCTGGAGGATTTGCCCATCTATCTTCCTTATCTTTATACAGTAGTATATTATTACAAAATAATCTCATTCAAGATCAAGATAGAAAAAGCAAAGGCCTTTTATCTCTTATCAACATTGATTCTACTCAAAATTTAGTGTCATTTGAGAACTACCCAACTGCAGTTGCTGAACAATGCATGGATCCATATGATCTCTGCAGTGCTTTGCCACAACATCGCACAATTGCTCAGTATCTGACACATATAATGAACAGCCTTTGCAGCTCCCCGCTATAGCAGTTCAATACAAGTTCCCTCCTACCATCGCTTTTCTCAGTAGCACACATTTTAGTTTTAGAATCTCAAAGAAGCCACGTGTAAACACGCATAGGCACATGTCACTCTCCTAACAGTGAGGAACTTCTAGACATGATCTTTTTCTTTTTAATCACAACCCAAGTGCCACTCAAGCTCCACTCTAGCAAAATATGTTTAACTTTAAAATAATGTTTGTTTAGCAATGACAGAGTAGGGTCCATCTGAATTACAGAACTATATTCCATAATCTGTAAGTATTAAATCTTTCATTTCTCAGAAGTGATGTGAAACCTTATAAATCTTAGAAGTATTTTTCATTTGCAAGTATCTTCACCACTTCTTTCAGATACTTTCCATGTAGGAGTACGATGAACTGATAACCCCTCCAAGAATAAATGAAGAGGCATCATGGGACCAAGCAAAGTGTGAAGAAAATCATGTTCTGAATTCCTCACTCACAAAAAAACAAGGACTCTTTGACTTCAAGGAGGGCCTGGATTTCACCCAAGCTCCCTACAACTGTCTGAGCTTCAGATCTTGTCTCAAACACAATCTGTCCATGTGTCCAAGCAATCTGTGCAAAAGGGATACCCTGAAGCTATAAATGGAGACTACTCCACTGCACAACTTTATCTCACCAGGAAACAAAGCACATGGAATATTCAGCACAAAGCACCTTCACAGATTTACAGACCGACGAGGCTAAAAAGTCAGGTCAAACACAGAGCATGAAAGATAAAATGGCTTCAGTATCTAACATTTAATTAGAGCAAGACCCGGAATCATAAAGATAAGGAGTTTTTGCAATGGGGGAACTCTCTGAAATACAATGTAACAAAAATTGCATAAAAAATATCAAAGCCCTAGCCAGCTATGTGGATAACAAGGACATAACTGAGTCTGAGGTAAACATTACTAATTTACTTCATACAGGTTTGGAAGAAGATGACTTGTACATCACAAGCCTTTTATGACAGGCCTGGCTAATACTAACATCTATTATAGTTGCTCTAACACATTATCTGGAAAGGGACAGAAACTAACAAGCTGCCAGATGACAAGAAAAGGGTTACTTTGAGGTGCCAATAATCTTAAACTCTTCCCCAAGCCTCTCCCAATACCATTCCTCTGTATTTAGATAAAAGTTCAAAATCCAGAACTATGCCTACAGCCATTTTTCATTCAATTATATTTCATGGATAAAATGTTCAAAGGTGACCTATTAATTTCAGAAGACGAAATCTCTGAGAACACACGCAGATATCCAGGGACTAACTGCAGAACTGCTGTGCACAACTTCCGCTGATGCCTCTTGCACAGTGCTTCAAATACGCTACTTTGACCCTGTGTCTAAATGAGGATTTAGAAGTCTGATTTTAAGGAGACACAGCTCAACAATTTTCGGTAGTTAGGCTGAAGGACATAAACTAAGCACTGTGGTGGCCTGATGTCTGCACTTGGATTTTGGGAAAGGATCAAGTCAGAAGGCAAAAAAAACAAGTGATGAGAAAAGCAAGAGTTCTGTCTTTAAGCTGCAAGGCTTTAAAATACTGCAAATAGCATATAACCACCCACACTAAAATGTCAGTAAATACATGTATGTACTCTAGGACTGCAACCATGTTGTTAAGCTTTCTTCCGTTCTGTATTTCACACCAAATGAAAATGGTTCTCCCTTCTTTCATCTCACAAAAGGAGAGCACCTTTTTCATCCTCAGAAGAACTACAGGTATCCTTGTATCTTCAGCGTAACACTTCTTTAGTGCTTGGGGTATGAGGTTTGGTTTTCTATCACCTTGTGACTATTAGGGAAACTGATTCAGTTTGGTAACCTAATGGAAAACAATCTATGTCCATTAATTTTTTTTAGATAAATTCCATTATGCATTCATTATTACTACCTTACAAATATGCAGGTCCCTGACTTCAATTAAAAAAAAAAAAAAAAAGTGTTTCTTCATGTCAAAATATTTTCCAGGTGGCACTAGTCTACACACTGGAGTCTACCCCAGACAAGCATCATCATTCAGGTTACTTCAACAACATTTATCCAGTGACGCTCATGATGAATCTCAGACGACTGATCACACAAACTACTAAGGCACAGCATGAAAACTCAATTTCAGAACTGAAGAAACCCAACAGTCGGAGGCCAAATCCCCGTGTTGCAAGATGAGGGAGAGCAGTGCTCTCTAAGCTGAAGGACTATCGAGTTCAGTATGATGGGAATGCAAGAGGCGCGCCAGAGGGTCAAGAGGTGCCACTGACTGAAGGGAAGCAGATGTTTGGCAACAGGATTCCAACTAAGTGTTGATTAAAATTTCAACTTTTCAATTAGAAGATGCCTGCTTGAAGTGCTCAGAGTAGTCTATTTAATTGTTTTCTGCCTCTGGAATCTCTGAGAAGGAAAAACAGCTACTGAAAAGCTTCAAGGCTTCAACACAGAGCCCAGAAATTCACATGAATTTTTACCTTTTATTTTTTTAGGCAACAAAATTTGCTTACCCTCCTAACTCTAGTATCAAGACAGTGAATCAGACATACCACTGACAAAGTAATTATGAATCTCTACACAGAAATTAACACAGTGAAAGTAATGAGTAATTCTACTAAAGACAAGAAAAGATTGAATGAAGGTGAAACCTGTAAGGGGAGACCCTTGACATTCAAACATAGTTATAAGTAACTACTGGTATTTCCTATAACAGGAAAAGTGGAGGGAAAGGGCCTGAGTGTCAGGCATTGTTCTCATGGAAGTGTGAATAACAAAAAGCCTTAGAGATGCTGACCCTACATTAAATGTTAGCTTCTGACTATTAACCCTTAATCTTTCTGAACATATACATAGTAATAGAATGAATATGCAGGAACCTATATGTGAATTTGCCCACTAATTCCACAGGAGGGAAAAAACACGGTCAAGTCAAGAAAAAAAACAACCCTGTAATAAAAGAGAAGTGGTACATATTTCAAACAATACTTGAAAATACTTCTAAAATTTCACTGGCTTTTGCCACATAATTTATTCAATAAATAGCTGTTCATATTAATTAGGCTTTAAATTAGAGACATTATAAAAGGGCAAGGTGTTGGCTTTTTTTCCCCCTAACCCATTTTCTTAGATCTTGACCTATGGAACATATGAAAATATGGTTTTTTGGAAAACATAGTTCACACAGCTCTAGTCCAGATAGTTATATACCAAATGACATTACAAACAAGCATCATCAGCAGCAACAGATCAGTCAACTGTATCTATTGCAGAACTTCAAGACTATCTGCTTCATATTTTATTTAGTAAAGCCTGTAACCCTGCCACATGAAAGGATCAAAGAGTAAATAACAGGTAAGAGAGTTAAACACTTATCAAAACGAAACACTACTATATAAAGCTGCTAGGGAATAAGAAAAGGGTAAAGTAAAATTCTAATCAAAGACATCAGATCTGCTGCCACTTGTCCATTTTACATGTAAAAATATATCTTCGTTTCGGGGAAGTCCAGGTCACCTTTGAGGAAATGCACCAGTTTCAATGTTTATAACCCCAAGTAAATATTCTAACCAAGAAAAAACAGGTCAGGTTCAGGATTTTTTCCTTCCAAAATCCCCATCTGTGGGAAGTTCTCCAAAACAAGCCAAATCTCACACATCTTTAATAGATTTTACTCAATCCTTATTTGGATTGACTCCTAATCAGCTTGCTAGTTCACACCTCCTCCAATCCTTTTACCACTCCTTCATTTCAGCACTAGTTGGCCCAAGGTTGTTTTAAGGTACAGATTTAGCCATAAGAGATAGTGGAGCAGACTCTGATGCAGCACAGACACTCCTAAGAAATGCATGCAGGTGCAGCAGTCACCTGCGCAGGGCCACAGTGCTTCCTTGATCCTCATGAAAGACTTCAGAATTTGAATATGTGCACTCAGATCAAATTAAAACCAGGAAAACCTTTCTGACAACTGGCTAATGTGCACTATTGTCAAGTACAATCAACTTGCTTGTTTGAGCAAATAAAACACCTGGGCACATTTCCCAAACTGCCATCTTTCCCCCACCCCCTTCTGTTTTTATTTCTTCTTAAATGAAAGACTATCAATCCCTGGAATCCAAACACAAGAGATATACCACACAGAGCTCAGTGTTAGCTATGTCAGTACAGAAACAGTTTAAAAAAAATCTGTATAAAAATTACTGATTTACTGAATTCGAATTCTTGTAAATTATTCCTCAAGTAAGATGATCTTCAGACGAAGTAAGGAACAACTTTTATGCATCATCAATTTTTTCTCCTCAAGTTTGAAGCAATATATCTTCCCATTCCATAAGAGAGCACGTGAATACGGAAGCAAATTTAAAATCCTAATGCAAACTTCTATTAAAGACTAAGCTGTGGACAACATTAACAGGTGTCTCCATGAAATTTCTGGTTTTGTAATGATAATTTATGCCGCTTGCAAAGATTTTGAAGACGACCAACTTCTTTTATTTTGCCTTGTTAACTAACACTGTATAGTCAATACGGCTGGGGGCGAAAGGTCCAGCTCTACCATCCGCCTGTACTCAGAACGACTGAGTTCAAAACTGGATTCCTATAATACACATTTCTACCACTCCAACCAATATGCAAAATCCCTCTGTCACATAAAACGCTGCATTAAAACGTGTTTTCAAACTCGTAATGTACTGCACTCTACAACAAAGGAGCACTTACTGCCATTGTCGTCAGAATCCTCACTGCTGCTAGGAAGCCGACGTCGTTTCATGATCTCCACGGGAAGCAGCAGGCAGCCTGCAAAGCAATGAGACACCACTTAACCCAAGATAATAACACACAGTCATCAAGTTGTGTTTCTGATGGCACTCAAGGATTTACAAGCACACAAAGGAAAACAAACAACTTTAAAGAGCATCTGAAATATGAACGGCGAAAGTCTCAAGGATCCTTAATTAGGCAGTCATCATATGAGCAGGTGAACAACACTGAAGAGTATCAAGGACAACCCCACCAACACCTTCACCCCGAAACAAAAGCATATTTTGTTCTGAGAGGTCTTAAAATCACTAAATACCTGCAGTCAATGTGCTTAACTTTCCCTGCCCATTCTGACACTAGATTTGCAATACAATAACATTTTTACTGCTCATGTAACTATTTACTTTGGCTAACATGTTTTTGGAACAGTTTTGTTCCTGTTTAAAGTGCCAGATTTATTAAATCAAAGACTTAGGTTGTCCACTTAAATATATATATATATGTATATATATAAAAAAGAAACATCATCATCAGCAAGCCATTTTTCCAGATTAACTAAACATGCAACACCTATGCCCTGGAAGGCACTACTTCTAAGGTAAGAGTTACTTTCTTCTGCAGGTATGTTTCCAGCTCTATGCCTAACACCGTTTTCCATGCATCAGACCACAACTTGATTACATAGAAGCTCCTTTGAAATGCCAAACTTCTAGCAATACTGAGTTCAACTGCACATGAATCACTGATGTACAGGCAAAAAGTTCCAAACCATTTTAGCAGCTATTCGCAGGGCATTAGTATTTTCCCGTGTATTCTCTGGGGAACGAAACTAAATTCAGAAACATTAAAGAAGCTGTAAATAGCTAGTCAGAATTTACATGTAAAAAGCTACTAAAAAGTGTAAGTTGAAGAGCAGAAAAAACATGACAAGACAATAGCAGAAAGGCATATCCACCATAAATTAAGCTGACAAGGACTCTAGATGCACACCCTGAGTCTTTGCTTACCACCTATCAATCATGATATGAACAAGGCCTGGGTGTTCTGCTAGCAGCGAAGCCCTCATACATACTTTTAGGGCATAGATGGGGAAATCAGATGTCAAAGTACTTTTCTGGTTCTAGGTAGGTGCAGAAAATCTAACCTCATTTTCATGTGAGCTGGGATCTCCTAGAAAGCTTTCGGCAAAACTCTTGTCATTGACCCTTCGGTATACAGTTAACTACAACTTTGTTCACTGAGAACATGTCTCATCGTAGTAAACTCAGTAATGCTTTCCACTAAGACTACAACTAATTCACAAAATGAGGAAACCCAAAAAGCCTACCCAAAGACTGACACTATTTCCACAAAAAGCACAAAAATATCTTCTCTTCCAAAAGCGATTCAAATGAAAACAAATAAGTATTTTTTGAATTATTTTTATCATCAATAGCAGATCACAAGCAGCTGAACCTGAGACTCTATTTTACACTTCCAATTGACTTAATACACAGGGTGTTTGAAAAAGACGGACCTGACTTCAAAGCTGCATTATTAAGTAATTTGGTCCACCTTTTTGAAACACCCTGTAGTTGTAAGAGCCCAAGCATTGCAAGATTTAGTCCTCTTTTTTTATATTAAACATGCAAAGTGGGGAGGGAGCCTCCCTCCCACAGAGTGACTTTCTAGAGTGGGATTTAATACAGCTGTCTTTGAAACAGGGAGCAGTCTTGAGCTGCTAATTTTGCTCAGTAAAGGTAAAGAGAAACTGAATGCTTCGCTTCACCAAGATCTTTTGTCACCATTTTATAGAATCAAAGTTCAGATATAATGTCTGATGCCAGAGAATAAAGAATCATAAATGACAACCTCTTATAGTGCTAGAAGAATTCTCTCCAGAAGAATCGCTTTGAAGCAGAACAGAACTCCATGTGTATAGCAGACAGAAATGGTGCCAATGAATAAATACACAGACCAGCCTGGATGATCAAAATCATCTGAACACAGATCTGGTATAAATGTAGTAGATCCAGAGCCAAGTTCTGATACGGTCACTTAGGAAGACAGAAAGCCAACATTCAGATCCAAAACATGCTAAGACAGAACTGAAAAATCAATTAGCTGCTACATGGCAAAAACCAGGGGGATAAATACCTATTCTGTAAGGTACCTTTCCCTAGTAGTTCATGTACTTTTTCTGTATTTAAAAAAATAATAGCAATAGCAAAGTGCATACTCATTTAGAATGGGAATATCTCCCATAAGGAAAGAAGATATGGGGAAAAAAAAAAAACACCAAACAAGCACCTAAGTTATCTCAGAAATAAAACTTGCATATTTGCAGTTAAAATCCTCACTTCTTGGTTCATTCCCACAGGGTCTGAAAAGCATTATGCACCATAAAGCAAAATAACATAGCGTATATATACACACTCAGGAGCTTGTGATGAACAAACAAACTTGAAATTCTGCTCCTCCACATCCTTTTGATAAGTGTATTTTGAGTTCATCTTCTCCTAGCCATACTTCTGCGAAGTCACAAAATAAGGAAAGGCCCAGAAGCTTCTACATCCTACCACAAAACAAAATTTATTGCTGTTTAAAGAAGAGAAAACTCTCAATTCAAGCACTCTCCACAGTTCTTCAGGATACAAGAAGCAGAACAAAAGCCACTTCCCTGAAGTACAGAGTATTAGATAAGGCAGTTAATTTCCTTGTCCACTCTAGTCAAGTTTCTGAAGTTGGCTACATTGAAAAGCCTGTGCTCTCACAAGTAACATTAAAAGAAATACCCAATTTGATGAAGTTCATATGAAGTCCCTTTATAGATCCATGTGGAAAAAAAAAAAAGTCAAAATCTAGAGATCTCGTTTTCCCATCTCTGAACCTAACCCAAGTTTGCAGGGAGCTAGATGACAGATGGAAAAGCAGTATTTGGCTTCTCAAAACAAGTCTCAAACCTCGTAAGATTAACCCCCTTTTTTTTCATCATTAGAAGTAATAAAGCAGCTTTTTTCATCTTCTAAAATAATTTTGAACTGTTCTCACCAGATGGTCATATCCACAGTTCAGAACACACATTCCAGAGGTAACACCAGAACAGCTAACAAGAGTTACAACCACACAGATGGAAATACTGCTGCTCTTCAGGGTCTCACTGTGCTTCTGTCTCAAAGACAATGAGCTTCTGGCAGGTGACAGTGACCCCAAAGTCACCCAAAAAGTACATAAAATATAAACACAGACCATGGATAGCGATGGTTAAGTGCTGACCGAAAGTGCAGGCTTTCCCTGTTCAAACACCAACATGCACATTTTCCCATCATGTTTAGAAGATACTGGGAATTCAAGTAACTCTTTTTTTAACCTTCAGGGAAAGAAAACAACAACACCAACAAGACCACAACAACCAAAACACAACCAGAAATTATAACTACTCATTCTTCATGGGACATCTTTCAATAAAAATAAGGACGTATTTTCAAACTGAAAAAGGCAGAAAGGAAAAACTATGAAATTTTTCAGTAAAATCACTTATCTCATGTTTTTTCCCCTTTCCTAACCTGGGATTTAAGTGCCAGCAATAGTACTCTTCTTTGAGACAGTCACTCTTCACAGTCATAGAAGTGTTGGTATTTTTCACTTGACTTTCACTTGACTCAGGTTTATATATAATGCATCTGATCTGACACTGACCTCATTAAAACATATTCTGAAACTGAAGTAGATCTGCCAATTCCAACAGGTCAGAAGTAAAGGCAGATTCATCAAGACTCACTGTACCACAGCTAGTTTAATGGTACAAATTTGCTATGATTACTATGCCTGTAAGCAAAGAGAATACACATGCAAGCACAAAAAAAGGCAAAACATTTAAGCCAAGCTTTAAGATTCATACCAATAATAAGTAAAAGCTATGGAACTCAGCATGCAACACTTGCAGGACAGGAAGAGACCACCCAGGTTACTGAGCTCAATTCCCAACAACTGCACGTAACCACATAATCGCTGTTTAGTCGAGAAGTTTCCACAAAACATTCATTGCACCCACACATGCCACAAAACAACTTCCAAGCCCCCTCCACAAAATGAACACTTGTCTGAAGCAAGGAAGCAGCCAATCAAGTAGTGCCCTTGAGCACTGTATATTCTATCACAAACACTGCTACAGCTGGTTTTCCCAAATTTCTACACCAGCCCCAAAAGGATGTTTGCTCATATAATGTCCACCTGCAGCATCAGCCCAACACCTGAGAAGCTACAACAGAGTCCAGTAACAAAGGCCGCTGCATGACTGGGAGAAACACTCCTTGTATTTTCGGTGACACATGTAAATTCCTAATAACCCAGCAACTTCGGTGCATCATTTCAGTTTCATTTCCTTGAAATATGGTTGTTTCTTCATGTTAAAACTAGCCTTTTAGGAATCAGACAGACCAACGCACAGTGTGCTGATAGTTATTTCTCCTGAGGACTCCATTACAACATTCACCCACTTATTGGAGGGGATAAAAAAGTGGACTCAGGCAAATGCCAGCCTTCACTGAAACACAAGATTTTCTCCACTAGCAATGTTATGCCATGCCCAAGGGTGGACAAAGCATCTAAGAGCACTTTGTGCAACCACACCACTGCAATAAACGGCACAGATGAGGCAAAGGCCACCGAGCACCCCAGAGATGAGCCAGCCATGCCAGGGCAGCCCTGGGGAGGATGGCACAGCTTGACATATGCTCTGCTGCTGCTCCAGAGCCTGAAGGCGTTGTGCTTACAGAGACACATGACCAGGAGCTTTTCCATCATGCTAACTCTGAAAGCTAAGTTTGGGGTATACTCATTGATTAGGTACAAACTTCAAACATACAAACCTGACTCTGGAATTACATGGTACAATCGCTCAGATAGTTTTTAAAGGCAAGATTACAACGCCTGAAGCGTTTCTTCTGGCTACTGTGTTTTGGAGAGAGCACTAAGCCTTTTTCAAAATACTTGAAAAATGCTATGCAAGTGAAATGACTAGATGATAATCCGATATAATCAATGTCAGGCCACAAAATAACATTTGGATTTACATACCCTTGTGGAGGTGAGCAACAAATATCTAACTCTACACAAATAACTCGACACAGTTAGGAATATCGACATTTCTGTCTGCTTCCCAGAATTTGCTGGCAGATGCAATGCAACAGGTTAGAATCAGCAACATGACACAGTACAGAAAATCCACTCTTTTTACCAGTATGCATGATCATGTTCCTCCACTTTTAACGCTACAAGAAACTAATTTAAAAGAACCAACAAAAACCACACTGGACAGCAATGCCGAAATCTTCCCTTTTACGTTTCTTCTCCCACACTGAAATTCCAGGTGTTGCACAGATACAAGTGAAAAAAAACATAATCCTTTTTCCTAGCCTCCCCTGAGCAGAAATCCAGACATTACCCCATAAACAGCACAGCAGTGTGAACACAAATACACCCATGAACACACCACAGCACTTTTTATGCTACTACCACACAGTTAAGAACAGAGTACACTTTTTCACTCAGTTTGACCCCAAGTAGAAAGATGATCAAAGAAAAAGATGTAAAGTGTGTCAGTCTTTATTATGCAAATGGCTAAACAGAACCAGATTTTTAAAAAATAATTATAGACGAAAAAATTCTACATCCTCTGGTCAAAGGTTTTACGTA
Organism: Pampusana beccarii; assembly: GCA_013399365.1. Lineage (NCBI taxonomy): Eukaryota > Metazoa > Chordata > Aves > Columbiformes > Columbidae > Pampusana > Pampusana beccarii. The sequence continues at coordinate 775,003 of VWYH01005061.1, forward strand.
GCACAATTTTTACTGAAGTATTTTTAAGGGCTGTATAAACCTCTGGGTAAAAAGAGTGCATAATTCCAACTCTGACAGACAATTAACTGTAACCATGTTAATGGGTGTCACTATAACAAACTGCACAGAACAGCTGCAGAGACCGAATGGGAAGAAGTGGAATTTTGACACACGTACACCCTGAAGTCAAACTGAAAAACTGGCTTTTCCTGCGAGTAGCCCAGTAACTGCAACGAAACTACGACCTAATTATCTCTAGTACACAAGAGACTGCTTCAAAACTCCTATTGTACAAATGGAAGTACACTGTAACATAGTCTTAATGAAATGGATGGTAGACGAAGACATTTGGCTTCTACTACAGTACTCTTTTTAAATGGCCTGTTTATGACACCACCCTGGTCTTTACCAACCAACACCTGAAATAGCAAGAAAAAATAATCTTTTTTTTTTCTTTCTATTCCCAAAAAAAAAAAAAAACAAAAAAAAACCCACCACCAAACAAAAAACCATAAAACAAAGAACTGCATCCAAAATAAGTTATATTATTAAAATCCACCTAAAACTTTGTAATTCCTCTTTATCACCAATGAAAGCTTCTATAGCGACATTTTATAGTCACAAAGATACAAGAGTTCTCAAAATCCTACAGTACTACTCAGCACAGTCCACAGTACAAAAAGTCAGACCTTTAATTTGGAGAAAAAGTCTTCGAAGTACCATTAAACAAAGAAGTACATTCTAAGGCCAAGAGTGTTCTCTAAAAGGAATATTTCTACTGACTTCAGTACACCTCTTCAAAATTGCACACGGGAAGGCAAAAGCACAATTTGGACATATCAGCCCAACACTTCTCAGCAATCCACATGCTCATTTATGCACCTGTGCAAGTCAGCTCATGTTAGTTTACAATCTGGGCATTGGTAGCAAATTATTCCCAAACTGTGCTGGCGGAACCGACTGCCCAGAATCTCGAGCAATGATAAATTGCGCTCTGTGAATTAATTCAACCTGCTCTGCACCCACTGCTGTTCATCTCTTCCATGTAGGAAAAAGCTGTCAGCTTGGTCAGCTCCAGCTGAAAACAGCAGCGCAGAGCAGCAGTACTAACCACATGGAGAAAGCATTTGAGGAAATACGGGAAGCTTTTTTTATTCTATTCTGTGAACTGGGAATGAAACCAGAGAAGCTGGAAGGGTAATCTGCAGCTGTGAGGGGAAAAGGGGTTTTATTATTATTATTTTAAACACATGTATTAAACATAGCTCAAAAGCAGGGAGCAAGTGGTATTTGAAGCCAGAGGGAAAATCCCGATACTAAAACGTACAACCCTTGCTGTTTCAACAATATCCCACTGAGTGTGAGAAATCTCTAGAAACAGAATCATAACATGCATATTTTTGGCATAACTCTTACAAAGGTTTTAGGTTTGCAAGTGTGGGCAGCTTTTGACTTACTTAAAACACTGTGCCTGCCTAAAAAAGAAATTATTCCAAATGACAGCTACATCTTTCTCTAAAAAGAAAACATGGAGCTAGCATAAAAGCATCTTCCTGCTTCAACATTAAAATGTCAACCAAAGCATGTTGCTAAATGCTGTCATAACTTCTAATACTACCTAACAGCTATCTAAGGAGAAGTAAGCTATTTTTAACGCCTGTGTGCAGCCACACAAACCACTCATTTGTATGTCACACACGGTCAGTTCTGACTGGGTGACTGACAGGTCTCAAGACTTCACACACTTCACCCATAGGTGACCTAATGGACTTAATTAGAAAAAAGCTGTCATCGGAAGGAAAAGGGAACCAAGAAGTTAGCCAGAAGCACACACCCCGGCAAGCGCGGTTTTCTGAAATCGCCTCACAGGTGAGCGGTGCCTCTACCGAGCTCAAGGAGCGATCGCCACCCGCCGAGTCAACGAACGGCTGCCAGCTCAGCGCCGCCTTTCCAAAGGGCGGGAGACGCCGCTGGAAGAGCAAATTCAAAAGCGGCGCCTGACGCCCCGCGCTCAGCGGCTCTGTGCCGGCCGGCTGCCGCTCGGGGCGGCTTCTCTCCTGTTCCCCCTCCTGCTCCTCCTCACTCAGCGATCGCACCGCAACCGCCGGCTGCCCGCCGGCCGTTAACGCCCGCGCCGAGGGCTCCTCGCGCCGCCGGCGGCTCCAAGGCAGCGCCAGCGGCGGGGAGGAGACGGAGCCGCCTCCCTGCCCGGCCGCCGGGCTACACCTCCCCCGCGGGGTGGCACCTTCCTGAGCAGCGGCACCACCCCCAGCCCTACGGCACCCGGCTTCCATTTGAAACGGCCCGGCTCGCCCCCCCCTCCTCCTGCTCCTCCCGGCTCCCTCTCCCGCTCCTCCCCGCCGCCGGCCGCACCAATCCGCTCGGCCCCGGCTGAAAATCAAACTTGGTTCCCTCGGCTCAGCTCCCTACGCTCCGCACCCCTGTCACTGCCGAAAACGGCCAAAGCACCTTCCCCACCCTCCCCCGCGTCTCCACGCTGCTGGGGGTGGGACGAGGACGGCGGTTTAGTGGATTGAGCAGCGGCAGCAGCACGGGGGAGACTTGAGCTCATTTTCTGTGTCTGTCTCTCCTCCCACTCCCAGACAGTTCTGGAAACTGTGTATCACCTCTTGTCACAGGAAACCAACCAGCAGGCGGTGCAAACAAACAAACACCCTTTGCCTCCACCCTCCCCAAAATAATAAAAACCCCACCGCCTGTCACTAATGAACTGGCGAGCACCCATGGGAATGGAAAAGCAAAAAATCATCCTCTGAGCAGGCAACCACCCGAGCCCACAGACAGGCAGGGTGGCAGCGGCCGCAGCATCAGGGCGGCTTTGTCTAATTTCAGCAAGTGGAATAATCGCTGGAGCCGCACTCTCCTCCCCGCCTCCTCCGGGACGTCGGGACTGACCGTTACACGGAATAACGCGGTTATCTGGAACACCGCAGCCCTGACCCAGCTGGCTGGCCAGGCCTCGGGGGAGCCGGGGAAAAGAGCGAAATCGCGGAGCTGCCCCGCCTCACGCCCCAGCAACTTCAGGCTCTTGCCGCCGCTACCTCGCGGTTGTTGTTCTGTTACGTTAGGTTCGCGTTCCAACATCGCCCGTTCCACGTTCCGCTCCCCCGTCAGCAAACTCCGGCATGGCCACGCGCATTCACCGGCTCCCCGCAGACCAACGTCCTGCCCCGAGCCGCCCGTCGGGCTGCGGGAGGGGTGTCCCCCTCCGCCCCAAGTTTGCACCGCGCCCCCCCCCACGTGTGCGCCCGGGCCCCGCTTCGCACTTTAACTCCCCGGCCCGGGGCGGGGGTCGGGTGCGCCGCGCTGGCCGCTGCAGGACCGCCGTGCACCTGCTCGCCGCTGCCCCGCCTGGCCGGCCAGGCGGCAGGGATGCAGCCGCGCTCCCGGCGAGTCCGGGCAGCACCGCACGCCTCCCCCCGCGAACACGCTGTCAAACACGTGCATTTGGGGGCTCTCGCAACTTGTTCTCCAGCCGGAGACACCGTGCGCTCGCAACGGAGCGGGGGAGGCGAAGCACCTATGACAGCCCGCCGCTCTCCACCGCCAGCGAACACCCACCGGTGCCCCAGAGCACACCCTCCTTCGCGCAAACACACGACTGCGGCTCTCCCCTTCCGAAAGGCAACTTCTGCTTAATTTTACCGATGAGCAGTTTTCATGCTTTCTAAGCATTTTTTTTTTCTACAAGCGAAAGCCAAGTGCGACTGGACGGGGGGGGGGGGGTTGCGGTCAGTGTAACTACAAAGCTGCTGCTGCACATAAACACCTCCTCCCCCACGCACACGCTCCCCGCCCACGGTTAGAAGCTACGGGTCAGGTGGACATGTGGGTGACACGGTGACAGACACTGGCCATGGTTCCCCCGGCACCTTCCTACACGTCAGTATCTGCGAAGGACCTGCGCTCTGCCATTGCCATCTCTCTACCAAGTTGCTCCAACGCTTCCTACTTTCCGCGGAGGGTGATGCACGGCGATGCCCCCGCAGCGCAGCCTGCAGCGACGCCCGAGGCGCGGGGCAGGGAGTGCGGCACGCCGGCAGCTCACTTGGCCGCTGCACCTTCCAAGCTGCGCGGTCCTTATTTGCCGCGCCGGTGCCCGTGGCGAAACAAAAAGCCGGCGGCCGCTCCCGGCACCGGCCCGCCGCGCCGGGCGGCAGCACAGCCTCCCCTCCCTCCTCCCACCGCCCCGTCCCTCCCGCCCGCCCCAGCCCGGCACAAGTTGATTGTGGGATAGCGGAGCCGCAACTCGGTCGCCTCCCCTCGCCCCGGACCGAGCCGCACGGCTCTTGGCGCCATGTTAATGACGTACTATCTTATTTCCACTAGGCAGCGACCTTCGGCACGAAACTGCTCTCTCGCCGCCTCCAGAGCGNTCCCCCTGTGCGGAGGGCTCGGGGCCGCCTCATGAGTTCGGCGCGGCGCCGGGGAGCGGGCGCGGAGAGCGGCTCCCTGCACCACACACACGCCCGCGCTCACTCTCACACACACAGAGACTCCCTCTGACTGACGTTTGTACTTGTTATGGAGGAAGGACTCCGTGAATAAAACTCGTTTCTGGGTCACTGCTGCCACAGGGGGGAGCTGCTTTAATCCCCTGCCAAAACTGGCAGGCGAGGGAAGGGGGGAAATAATCATAATGGAGCGCCGGGGTGGGGTGGCGGCGGCTGCCCCGCGGTAGCCGCCGTTAACTCTTGGCGGGCCCTCCCGGGCAGCGCAGCAGCGCGGGGGCTCCCGCCGGCAGCGCTGGGTCTCGCCGCCGTCTCCCCCTCTCCCTCTGCGGCGGCGAGGGCCGGGCGGCTCCCCGGGGAGCCACTCGCTGCCAACTGCGCCGACTTGGCCGGAGCCCGAGGGTGCGCGGCCGCCCGGGTGCTGCCGCGTCCTTGCTTGTGTTCAAGCGGGCTAGAAAATGAAGATAGAGGCAACGTTGCAAGGCTGGCAACTGGGAAATTATACGTGTCTGCACCGAGATCCCGCCTGGGGCACTGTTGGCGTTACCCTGCAACAATTAACTCCTCTCTCCAAAAAAATTAAGCCGATTTCACAACCAGGAATCGTAATGCTGCACAGGCTCCCTATGCATAACACGTAATTCACTGTTATTCGGGCAGAGAAACTGAGGCACGTAAGAGTTAAACGCTGTGGCCACATACATAGCGCATAATTGCCAGGGCAAGAATAAAACTGCAGGCTCCCTATTCTCAGCCCCCAGTGTTATCCCTCCAGCTTCCTAACTCTGATACATCTCAAAGACTAGAAAGAGCGGTTCATACTGCGGTTCAGTTCACATCTTTCTAGCAGGGAGCGAAATTATCTTAAATTGGCACCAAATTACATACTAAACTTCCCATTATCAAAAAAGTATGTTTGAATGCAGATTTCTTTATTTTCCACATAAAATGCTTTACTGCAGTCCATGCACCTGTATTCCCTGGGTGAAGGAGAACTCCCCCTTTTGAGCAGAATTCCTGAGCAAATACACTATGAGGTAATAAACACCACGGAGAAGATTCAGCATAATCTCAGACACAGAATTAAGGTGATCTGTGGAAAGTAATCCCCACAGTATGCAAATACAAGTTAATGCAGCCTCCACAGCAATATTAGTCTGCCAAAGAATCACACCTTAGCTCAACAGAGGAATTGGGTTGTTACTCATCCATACAAACCAAGTCATTTATCCTGCTGTCTCACCCACCTACCTACCCACTAACTAACTCACATTGCTACACATCCTAAAAAGTTGTAGTTTACTACAAAAATATCTTTTTCCCCCCAAGATATTTTTTTCACTGTGAAGACACTCATGTTTTTTATTCATAAAACAGCCTGAAGCATCTTGAAATTTTAGAGGCTAAACTAAGACTTTTGACTCCCCTCGTTTTCATTTATACAAAAATAATAACAAAATTTCAAACCCCACATTCTCGACATTCTCTCATGCTTACCTTGGCATTCAGACTTGTCAAGATACCTAATGGAGTAGCTTTGCACACATCAGCAGTCTAATTACAAGTAGCTCTACTAATGTCATTCATCTTTGCAGGATTGGGACCTTAGATTTTTGCCATTCACGGTAGAGCTATCAGGCACCTGTGATCATCTGTGTCACACACCAGGTCATATTATCTGATAAATAATCCGTTTACTGCCAGAATTACATTCATACACCAATCATTTTACCCCTGAGCTTCCAGCAACCTACCCCAAGCACTAATTTTGAATACAGCCAAAGGAACCAGTGACTGGAGACTCTGCGGATCTGTATTATCTGAATAGCAGGTGCCCACTGCTGTGCTATGGTATAAACCAGAGAATAGGTCAGTTTTCTCACTTGGTGGTCTGCAAGCCCCTCGGGAGCTCGTGGACTACTTCTCACATGCCCCTAAAAAAATTAAGATTAGCCAAGCTATTGTCAGCTGGCATTTACTATACAGAGGTATGCACCTCTACTAGATAAATATGATTTTTAATACTGACCATTGTGAAAGACTGAAGAATTACTGGAAATGCTGTTTGTCCAACTTGTCTGAATTCTTTCCAAGAAAGTTCAGAACTGGCTTCTGAGAAAACCTTAAATGTGACTGCACTCTAATTTCTAAAGAGGAATGAGAGAAACTTTCCCATCTCGAACTCCTAGGATTTGAGGCAATATTTTTGTTTTCTTTAATTAGTTTTCCTCTGCATATACAGCCAAGTTTAAGTTACATCTGCATTTCAGGAACATTTCTCTTGGAAGCCATGCAAGGCCATCCATGTAGGAACAGAACATGAATGTTTGCAGAATGGTGGGCTGTGTATTAGAAAGTAGTGGCTAAAAATGCTATTCTACGTTACTGTAGAAAACTCACCAAACATGAGCCCTCTGCAGTGTTAAGAGCAGTTAGCCCAGTCTTTACAAGGAAGGTGACGCAACTGGAACAAAGATGCTATTTTGTCTCTGCCTGCAGTGAATGAGGCTGTTCTGGAATAATGTATTCATACATTTAAAAGGAAATATTGAAAAACGGAAGGGCTAGTAGCTAGAAGAATAATTTTGGAAATTATCAGAAAACACTTTACAAAGGAGATGTTACATCCTGTACTGCTACAGCACTACAGGTACGAAGTTGTATAGAAATACAGCTATGGTCAAACAGGAAAGAATGTAACAGAACATACCAGAGTAGGCCACTAGCATCATTAATACAAAAGAGTACTAAAATAAAGGATCTACATAGGATCTAAGTAAAGCAATGAGTTGGTCACTGCAGAAACAGCTTTAGCAGCTTAAGACACTGTCACAACTCCTGCCCGAGAACAGCGGCAGACACTGGCATGGACTGTGTGAGGGATCCTCACTTGCTCCTCTCCCACCTGAGTGCCCGGCTAAACCTGCCAGAGCAGGAAGGCTGCCCACGAGGAAACAGAGGAGGATGGTAAAAGCAAGACACAGGGCAAAGAAAGAAACCTTAATTCTGCATTAAACATCTGACCGCAGTTTGACTCTAAGGATTAGGAACCAAAACAGTGAGAGAAGACCTCACAGTAGTTTTCTGCTACCTCCACTGGCTAAATTTCAAGGTGATGTGTAAAATTCTGCTGTAGGTGGAATCAGTAAAAGTTTTGCCATGGACATCAGTGGGGCCAGAATTTCAGCCTTCATCTCTAACATATTTAGCCCCTCAGCAAAGCAGGCATTTCGTTATAATAAAATGTCATACATTAATTAGACTCTGTGCCTCACCAAGTCATCGTTGTATCAGTATTAACACTAACTCCAGAAGCACTCTGAGAACATGTATCAGGCTTGGAGTTAGGTTTTGTACTAACCCACAGAACTTCTGTTTAATCAGGTACAGTGACTCCATATTACATTTTATTTAAATTTTTAAATTGTTTAAACAGTTTCTTAACATCTCCCTCTTGACTCTTATTTCTGAGCAAATGCACAAAGCCAAGGAAAGAATATGTGGCTTTTCAGCACTTTTTTTCCAGCCTTTAGTGGAAGTCTGTTGCTGCAGCAGTGTCTGATAAAATAGTGGTGTTGGTTGGTTGTTTTTTAATGTGGTAAGACTCATTTTACACTTGGAATCTTTTCCACTGGTCCTTGCAGGGTCTCTGCACATGAAGGCAAACCTAATGAAGTTGAGTTTCCCCACTGTTAAACTTAGCCCACATATCACTTAAAACTCAAAATAGTTCTTTTGCTCTTTTGGCTCCAGTTTTTAAGAACTTCTACTTCCATTTTCTCCTTCTTTATCTTGAAGACTAGAAACCCGATGCGAAGAACACAGTATGGAGCCAAACCAGCACTGTCAAGTTTTTGGCTTGTACTTAATCTTCAAGAGTAAGAACTTCCAGAGAGCTTTCACATCTCCCGTGAGAGATGGGTGCATTGCAGAGAGAGAAGAGAGATGCAGAGTAGGACCGAGTTCTGTTGAGGTCCATTTTGTCTCTAGCTGGTCTACTCACATTAGAGTAAGGGGAAAAAATATTTTGACTCGTGCATATGTAAATCTATACCACTTATAGATTGCATAACTGTAATATTTTTAAGTTCTGCAGAAAAAAAAAAGTGCTCACATGGCTTATGTATGGACCATAGAGGAACACAGTTGTCACAGTTTTGTCTAATCCAAATATATCATTTACAGAAACACGGCACCTGACCACTTCACAAAATTATGCACAAAATAATCCCGGTGTTCTGGGTTTTTCTCCCTTCTCCTTATCTACAAGCACTGAATTTTGGTGTGTCTGGATTAGGGGTCAAAAAGACTGAACTCAGGTAGTATATTATTTCTTTTTAATGTGAAGCTGAGGTTTACAGCTACCAGGATTGCTTGTGGGAGTGATATGCAGATTCACAGGCCATACTCCAAAGATGTGCTTTCTCCTATGCTTACAAGTCTCATTCTTCTGGTTAATAGTTCCTGTGTTTTATTGTAATGCAGTTGTGAGAGGTCACTAACTGGGTGTATGAGCCAGTACCCCAGTAAATAGAAACTGTGCCATTAAGGGATGAGGATGGAGAGAGGTGCAGATATTATATTTAACATGTTATCAAAAAGGGTGCTTGCAACAGACAGACTAGTGTAGTCTTTTTATTGACAAAACTTGAGAAGTAGAGATTATAATATTCATTTTATATGTGGGTAGGCAGAGGCATACAAAGGTTAAATCACTTGCACAAGTCACATGTTAAGTCAGCATTAAAACCAAGAATAGAAACCAAAAGTCATGCCTCTCAATCCAAGGTTTCTAATGATTAAACTATATCCTCTCCTTTGGCCTGGCCTATAGCACATAACACAGTACAAAGTATAACTCCATGACATTTTGCACACAGATATCTTAAAATATTTTTGCAAGCCAAACACAATCATTGCATGGATATGCAACTGCTGACATGGTATATTCATCTACAAGTGAAGGGGAACAGGCATGCCTAATAGGTAAAATTTACAAAATTCCAAAATCTAGAAGTATAGCTACCGAAATAATGTGTTTCCAAATTATTCTAATTCAGAAACAGAAGCTGCCAGCAAACCAGTAGAACAAGAACCTCAGGGGAACAACTATAAGCAGGCAGCTAACTTGCAGGTCTGTCACTTAAGCAGGATGAAGCTGCTGCATCACCTTTAAGATAAACAACACAATTTTATACATGATGAGAGAAGTAATTAGCAGCCAAGGTAATGCCCTATAGTACAGGAAGAATGGATTGTGGAAACCTCAGGCAAGTGAGAGTTCAGTAGCTACAGATCAAACCTCAGTTGAAGTATATACATGTGCCTATATGGCAGCTCATCAAGCAACATTACACTGGCTAATCTAAATGAACTTCAATATTAAATTGTGTTTGTGCAGGTAGAAATCATGTATGAAAGAAAGGTGCTGTGACAAGACTCCCAGAAGAGTTCAGAAGAATCTTATTACAGATTTTTTGATTACAGAGTGTGTTCTGATAACTGGTTGCTAAAAGTGGAGTAGTGGTATCAGTTTATTGCGGAAGCACAACAAAAATCAATTTCTTTTTTTCAGTAACAGCCTAGTGCCAAAATGACTTAAAAAAATAAAAAAAAGCCAACTTCAACTTTGGATCCCTTAAGGGTCAGAAAAAAAAAAAATCAGCTGTTGAAATTACTCAGAGCAGCTTGTGGTGACATTTCTGGAAAGTGCAGAAACCTTGGAAGTAGCTTTGTAGTCTCCCATGTGGCCCTTTTGGGTTCCACTTGGTACTTTATGGAATTGCCCCAGAGTTGCTTCTATTTGTGGTCTCTCTTCAGCCTCTTCCAAATGCAATGACTCACAGTTCATTGAATTTAAAGCTGTTTCCAGACCATGAAACTGAGGTCTGCCACAAAGGCCAAGAGATCATACACCCTCCATGGCAGAAAACGTACCTAGGACAATTATCTATAAGTTGCAATGCAGAGGAGATACTCTGTTTATCCCCAATAGGTATGGCTCGCTTTCCTCCGTTTACCCACTTATCAGTTTCTATGCTTGAAATCCACTTCAGGGGATGTCTCAATCATAATTTTGACAAAGGGCAAATTTTCTCCCTAAATAGTTAGGGCTCCACTGATTTCAGATGCAGTTATCCTGAAACCTACCTCAAATATTAAATTTTACCTCAATAGTACACAGATATAAGGCAACAAAGGTGTAAAGAAGCCATTACTTCTAAATAAAGAAAATGCTAGCCAAACAAACAGGTAACTGTTGTTTACTTCAGCTATTTTCCTTTTCTAATTATATGTTTTAGAAATTAAGTTATTCAGTGTTTAACGCACAGGAAAAGTGATTGAGGAAACTAAATTAAATGTATTTTTCTTGTGGCAATATTGATTGCAGAGCTTTTCTACAAGTTTCACTGCATGAGCAAGCACAAAGAAACAGTTTACAAAGTTTTAATCAGCATAGATGCAATAAAAGCTGTCTCATGTACTTCCATTTCAGTATTATATATATTCAGAGGTTCAACACTACCAAAAAAGACTAGGAACAAGAGGTTCAGGATATCCAGGATAAAAGATTTACACAGTAGGGGAAGCTGACTCCTTTGCTAACCTGTCTCCCTCCATCTCTCATCCCCCCAAAAAGACAGGGAGGTATCAGGATAAACAAGGCAGTTTATCCCACATACCAATGGGCCACATAACCTCGCAGCAAATGGCCCTCCCTGACTGCCTCTGTATCTGGCTGGCATTAATACATAGCCAAAACACCACAATTCACACGGCTGTGCTCCTGCTTTGCTAGGAGCTTATCAGAAATACGCACCCCGTAAAAAACTCACAAACACAAGAAAAGCCACAGCACCCTTATCAGGTAGAAGATTATTATCTATTTTGCAAATAAGACATTGAGACAAAATAGTAAAGAGATACAAATGCGAACTGCCCCTGGCAAAGCGAGGAGACTCAGTCTCATGATTCAGTCTGAAAGCATTACAGCTGTGTGATCCTTCAGGGCGGTTTGAAACAAACACAATGCAAAGGGTCAAGTATCCTTAACAGTGCATTTGCACACCCACCGGATGTGTCTGACCCCGAATTTCTGCTTCAGGTTCTGGAAGAGCTGTGAGAGTTACAGGAGGTGGCAGAGTCTTTGCATATGAGGATGTTCAGAGGCAAAACCTCAAACAGCTGCACAGTGAATTTTCAGTGCACATAATGCAAGCACTCAGGATATAAACAGCCCTTGAGTCATTTCATACCACTCATAAGAGTAATTCTGAAGTTATGTGGGTTTTTTTTTAATGGTACAAAGGAGTTTACTGCTTATTTAGAAGTTATAGTTTTTTTGCTACTGCTCAAAACCAAGACTGCCATAGATGTATTTAACTAAGCCCACAGTGAAGAATGAAGAAAAGTTGGAAATCAAATCATTACTCTGGCTCCTGTGAACCTTGCTTCACTAAGCAAAAAAAAAAACAACCAACCCTGCAGCAAACAAAATAGTCTCTGACCTTCCAGAACAACATTTAAAAAAAAAAAGACAGAAAAAAAGGTCTGTTCTGCTTATGTGGGCAGATTTTGGCACAGGGTAAACATCTATGTTTGCTCCTCAAATTGCACAAGTCAGAAAAGAATCTCTTTTATCCAGGGCGTGCTTTTAAACTATTGCGCATTTATGTTTCTTTGACAATCTGAGGCAGGTTGCTTTCTTCACGTAGAAGCACCAGTACTGGGGCAAAGTAAACGTGCCAACTGCCTGTATTCCAGTATCTGTAGAGGAGGAATGGGCACATCCTGCAGTGAGCACACTTATGTACCCTTATGTAACTGCCAAAACCACAGTTCCAGCCTACTTGGCTTCTCAAATATTCAGCCAACCACAGCAGCATCTCTGACCTCAGCCAAAGCTAAAGGTGAAGCCCCAGTGTCTCAGATCTCTTCTGGAAATGAGCCCAAGTACTTAAGGGAGCCAGGCAGAGTCTTGAGCCACAGCACACAAAGGGAAATTTTAAAAAAAGCTGACAGAAGGTAAGTTCAGGAAAGCCTGAAAGAGTGCCAGCCCCGTAGCAGACAGTCCCATGCCAGAGTACAACTTGTGCTGGCACTCCAGTGGAGTGCTTTGGATCAGTAACATCTGTAATAACGCACATATTGACTGATGGGCAGAGATGCAGAGGGAGCACAGACGCTTTTCTTTCCCCAACAAGCTGACGCTGGATCTCAGAGCAATGATTTGGCTCTACCTTTACATGCTTATTTCATGCTTTTCAAAAAGCTGCTCATGTGTGTTCTTTGGGGTCCCCACCCCTTTTTAGGGAAATTAAGCATCTTTCATGAGTGCCTTAATAAAGTGTTGCAAGGATTGTGCACTCAGTAGTGCCTGCCACATAGCTCAGACATTCCAGTTAGCTTGTCTGCTGGAGTTCCATTTCAGTGAAGGAAATCAGTGGCAGCAAAAAGGTCCCAAACCTTGGTCAGTGTAACGAGAGATCAAGATCACCAACTGCATAAGCCCCATCATTTCATGTGAACAGATCGAACAGCTCTTGAAAATGAGTGCTTTGTCACGTACTGTCCCCAGCGAGGGGGCCCCATTAACCACGTAAGCTGGTTACCCTTCAGAATATAATTGACATTGGCTGGTTAAATGTTTCAAATCTTTTTAAAGTTGCCAAAGATCACCAATACCCTCAATTCTATATTTTTCCATGAAAAAAATAGCAGTCCAGAAAATCAAGCTACAACATACACCCCAAATCCTTTTCTACAACATGCACACATGCACGCTTTGCTTTTGCGAGTATCTCAGAGTCAGGAAATCTCTAAGCCCAGCTAAGGGAAGAAGTCACTGATACTTGTTTTATTTTAAAAATTCCTTCCATGTACCTACAGTTTGTAAGCAACCATTGAAACCAAAAGTATGAGTTAAATTTCTCTTTTCACTGGGAATGAGTGTTTATGCCACTAACTTCTGTGGAACAAGGATTTTTCCTGTGTCCACGTTTTATAATTACAGGTAATTCCATATAGTCATTGCCATTCAAACTGTGTGATATTTTAAAATAGACTGATGTATCGAACAACACATTTTACCCTGATTGAAGACCACCATCTCAACATGGACATCAAACGCGGAATTAGTTAACAGAGGGTTTAAAAGCTGCATGTCATTTCCAGCACATGCACCAAATGAAATCATATTTAGCAAGGTGTTTGTGACACTAATCCTTTTTACACGTCATAGCACAAATATAGACACATTTAACCCTGTGAAAATTTAGGCCTGGTCTGAGAGGATTAAATACAAGTAAAGCCAAAAATGTGCTAGGTTACTGAGACTAGGTTCAAAGGACTTTGATGTCCAAGGCTAAAACTGTAGTTCAGCAAATTCTTGCTCATTTATCTGGCTCTGGAAGAATCTAAACTTACTTAGAATGAAGCCAGATGGGATGGTCTAGGGCTACCGTTTAGTTAGATGCTTCCACCTACTCCAAGCTGAATTTCGCAACAGTGCTGCAGAGCCAAAGGGCCTGCTTGTTCTCATCCCGCTTCATGACTTCTTGTCCTCTTGCACAATGCCTCAACTTCAATAAAAGAGATGAAGAACATACAGCTCAGCTCAAGTTTTTGGCTAAATCATTTTATCTCATATCTTTGTACTTAATAATTTTGTTCTGGCTATACCACTTTTTAAAAACTGCAAGAAAAACTCTTAATGCTCGACTCATTTTTTAAAAGAACACTAATATTTTAGGTCTGAGACTTGCAGAAGACTTATGCTGGATGTGCTACAGACATAGAACACCAACTAAAATGTCTTAACTTTTTTGTATTTTTAACCTCTGTTTGTAAGCCCAGTATGTTCAGTTTACCCTTCCCTATTGAGAAATCATTTTGTTCCACAGACAGGAAGAACTCCTGTATATGTAGGCCACAGCTTGCAAAAATAAATAAATAATATGTTTTCTAAGAGGTGAAGTTTGTATGTATGTTACACCGCTTAACAATGACATCAAACCACATGAATTTCCTCAAGAAAAAAAACAAGTGAGGTTGCAAATTTTTTTTTTTCCTTTGCATGAAGGTTACGTCACTGTTATCTCTTGGGTACAGATGACACTAATAACCATGTGCCTGGACTCGAGCTAAATTATCAGTTTCCTTCAAATAGTTTGAGGGAAGAAAAACAGCAAGAATTCTGCATAGCAAAGTAGGAAGGCTCAATCTTGAGTCTACTCATGAAAATACTTTAGCCTCTGAATTTTGTTCTATGGGTTTTCATATTCAAAAATTTATCATTTGTGCATGCAGACTCAGTAGCTGCACATGTAGCTATTGAAGCTGCCTCCAGTGTGGACACACGACGTAGGCCTAGCACCTGCACATACTAAAGCTGTTTCTAGACAAGTTCTAGGTATTCAGCCCAGGTATTATAAATTATCTCCACCCTTCAGGAGACCACTCTTCACCTTTGTTGAAAATACTTATTTTAACCATGAAGTCGCTGGTCCTCGTGAGTAGCATTATGTTCTCCACTGACATTACACAGAAGCACACATACCAAATGTTTATAAAGCAAGTTATTAAGAAGAAACCTTAATGCCTTGTCTTCCATAAAATGCATCACTCTTAAAAATTGCCTCATACAGCTGCTGTGCAGAAGACTGCAACTTGAGAAAGATCAGGTATGTGAGGCTTTAAAAGAAAGAGAAAAAAAGGCAACTTTGTTAAAGTCTGGTTTGTAGAATGCCATGCACCACTGAATTAACTGCTGATACTTCAGCTGAATCCTCCATATCTCTGCAGACACCCTCTAAAGTTAAGAGAGTATCTACCTGTAACACAGGGTCCTGTCCACCAAGATTTAGCGAAACATTCAGCTCCTATTATGATCAGAAATTCACAACTAAATACAAGTAGTACCAAGAGCATTCTAAGATTTCTACAGCAAAAGGTAATGACTTCATTTTAATAGGTAAACATGATGAGCTTCACAAATGACTACTGAGGCATTAGAAATCATCATTCCCACAGAGAAATCACTAACATCCTGCAGTATCAAATTGCTTATCAGTAATTTACAGAGACTGAATCCACAAATACATTTCTATCACTTTGTAGTTGCTTAATTAATTACATATATTAAGAAAATTAAACTGAAGGATGCAGCGAGTACTGCTGGGGCAACCAATGGCTATGTCACCAGCGATTTGCTGCTTTTCCATTCAGAGGGGCCCTCCCAATATCTTTTTCTTCTAGTGACAAAGAGGATTGTAACAGGACAAAAGCTGTGATCTCACTAGCACAGCAGAAATCAAGAGATACTTCTATCGCATTGAGATTAGTGAGATAAGTCCAAGCGAAGAACTTCATGGACACGTGCATGAATGAACAAGCAGCCCAAACTTTGGGGAACCTTCATAGGGCGATCAGAACATCCCAGTGCAGCTTTGCATTATGATAAGACCAGAAGCAGCCCGCAGAAAGCAATAAAGCACATAGGTATTTGCAAATTCAATCTGAACTTCATATATGCAATCTTCTAGAAAAGTATGATTTATAAACATTAACATTTAAATAGTTTAATTGTTTTAATGTATCAGATTAACACTGATAACTGTAATATGTACTGATTTGTTATCTTTCTATAAAATCTTGTTAGAGGGAATTGTAAGCTCATAATAGCTTTTGGGATAAAGCTGTTCTGCTAATTAATTTTTCTCTTTTCTTATATAAAATAATTCAAAAGAAAAAAAAATCAAAACTCAGATCCCAAGTGGTTGAAAAATTAGACTGTTATTTTGCTTGAAAACTAAGCAAAACAACAACAATTCTTTTGTGCAGTATTTTCAGTACCATACAGGCTGCTATGAAGAAAGTTGACCCAGTACCCCCACAAACACTGGTTTACACACATTTAGGTCCAGAGGCATCAACTGGACTATTATCATACATAAAATTAGGCAACTTCATAAGTCATATGCCCCATGCAAGTAATTTTTTTTTTTTTTAAAGAAAACAGTGTACAAATTATTTGGATTTAAATTTTTAGGAAATATTATAGTTCTCCTTTTCATAGAATCATAGAATCAGGTTGCAAAAGACCTTCAAGATCATCGAGTCCAACTGTAGACCTAACACTGCCAAGTTCACCACTACCTCATGTCCCTTTTGATATTCCCTAATCAGTCCTTGTACCATGTTATCCCTGTTGTGTACACCTATATATTTGTATTCACACAGACAACAGGACATATACATGAACTCTCACCACGGTCAGTATATTTAAAATGTATAGCCATTTTTGTTAATTTAGAAAATACACGTATTTCCTGATAATCCAAAATCATCTTATAAAAATATTCTCTTATATATTTGGAGCTCTATTTGGATTTTGAAAAAAAGATTATTTGCATTCATTTTTCATGTACTATAAGAGTACAGGATATTTGAGCAAGATATCTTCCTCTCGCATACAAAAAACCAAAAACCAAAATGCACCACCAAAACACCACCACCCTCCCCCCCCCCAAAAACCCCACAAACAAACAAAAACCAAACCAACAAAAAAACCCAACCAAGCAAAACACAAGCCACCAAATACACACACACAAACAGAAGGGATCATACACAAAGGGCAATTCCACAGCTATTTTGTGGTAAATGACAAACCAGAGAGTGTCCCTTAGTGAACGTGCAGAATGTATGATCCAGAGTTTGGAATGCCCTCATTTCCTGATGTTTTTCCCTTTTTTCATCTATGTAAGAACTGCTGGTTGCTGCATTTCATAGGGAGAAGCAGCCTTATTCTTCACCGTTTTAGGTGCCAGACTGAGGAATGACTAATTCTTCTGATCTAGTATTACAGTAGTAGTTCTAGAAGGAAAAAGACATCAAATATAAAAGTTGATCTTTTTTTACCCCAATTTTGGGACACAATTTTTAGAATCTGCTTGGAATACTCTGTGAAATGTTAAATTTGCCAAAAGATACAAAGTCAAAGCACTTTTGTTCCTGTTGATGCCAGCCTTCATACTTGGAATTAAAGGTCAAACAAATCAAACCACTTACATCCCATGCAACTAAAAGGAAAACAGAACAGTAATTGATAACCAAAACAACAGAACATTTGAACTACTTCACTCCAGGTCCTCCAGACCCTTGCAGCGTTTTTACTGTAATGTCCAAATCTATGCCATGATTATACTAAACCTTTCTGGAATGAACAAAAAGCCCTCTGGTAAACAGCAAAACCAGTAGATGAACTAAATCATTTCATTGATACAGACCACAGCAATAACATTTTCAGGAGAAAATTGCTCATTAGATATACCAAACTCCAACTATCTAAGAAAACAATCTGCAATTTGCTTTCTTACTTCAAAGCAGGAGCTCGCTGTACAGATTTTCCTGGAAAATGCACTAGCTTGAACCCAAAATCTGATGAGCCATCCCTTCCTATGAATAGGTAACTAAAGCACAACAGCATTTTACTAATATGTATATAATCTACATAATCAAAGTAAATAGAACTTTTCAGAGTAATTCTGCACCAGAAATCACAGACTAGATCTGGCTGCCAAAACACAAATCGTACATTCCCTCAAAGGTCACTCTGCTTAGTCAATATAAAGTTTCCTCATCACAATTCTTACATTAATTGAGGAAAACCTGCCTTGAGTCTTTTCTTTCATTTTAATGTTTCTTATTTCCTCTTCTCCTGTTCCTCGTGGATGTTTGTTTATGTTGTTTCCCTTCCTAGCAGCTGCTCCTCCCAGCAGCTGCAACAGCAGCAAGAGACAGGAGTCACTTGGAAGCTGTTGGCCACGCAGAAGCATCACACTGGTGGTCCCCTAGTTACTAAAGGCGGCACAGTTCCTTGAGCAAGAGCACCCTCTTTCTGAAGCAATTTTTGTGCCAAGGAGCCTTGCTGGTTTTCACAGTGGGTGAGTACCCTGTGACTGAATGAGATTTGGATTTCTCCATCCAGCTCGGAGTTACAAACATGTCACGGTCTGAAACAGCTGTCAAGACATTCATCAAGCTGCTGGTTTCAGCCCTCCATATTTAGTCTCCGTGTGTCTAGGCTCGCTTGGTTTGAACAGGCTTAAGTATTCTTTCTTTGGCATCTTTGGTACATTTCCAGAGCACTCACTAGCTCTATATCAGTCACCCTTTCATGAGACTTCCTAGTCCAACTGCTGTCCTCAACCAACCAATACTCACCTTTCTTAAAATAGGCCCTTTTCTACATCTGCTTCAGGACACGCTGATTCTCAGCTCATTTCTTCAGGGGACACATGGCTACTGAAGCAAACTGATCCTTAACTCTGCGTGCAACTTAATAGCTGCAAATCTCCACTTCAGGAAGCACAAGCAGTTTGCAGATTTAGCTTTTAAAAATGTCTTATATACTAAATACACCCATGTACATACCTACCTGATTCTCTAAATAGTCTAAAAAGTGTCGAAGAGCAAAGTCTTCCAAGAAGTATACAATTCTCCCTATTCTACAGAGGGCTGCTTCTCTGAAACAGACGACCCATCCAACATTAACTTTTCCTCACTCCTCAGCTAGAATACTTGTTTTTTCAATTCCAAATGTGGTTAGCAAAAGACCTGTAAACCCAGATTTCTATTAATGATATTACACAGATAAGCTTTAAAGTTCGTTCTTCTGCCGGGTGAGCCATTACTTGCTTACCTATCAGAATGGCTGGGGTTTTTTTCTGATCACCACTTCTACCATGTTTGTTAAAGAGTACTCCTATTCCAATTTCATTGAGTTATGATAGTCCAGGCACCTAATACATAGCAGTCAATGCAGAGACAGTTGCATCTTTTCTTTTTCCGCTCACAAGAAACCTTTCTGTAAGGAAGACCATGAGCTGATCTTAATTAACGAAGGTACACAGGAAAAAAACCTGTCACATAAGACTTGTGGAACATTTCATAGAAATAACGCAGAAGTGGCCTCATTCTTTGCATCATAGAGCTGATGTTTCTCTGAATGCATTTTCTCAATTATTGAATACTTTGTAATAATTAAAGACAATTCAGAAAGTACATGGAGTTTACTAATTTATCTGTAAATATTGAGGTTAATACTTTAGGACTACCTCCATAGTAAAGGCAGCCTTCAGAATGAGATAGTCTGCAGTAGGAATCATTTTTGTTTAATACTATTTGCTTTAGTAATAAATATTCAGAGAAAAATGACTATGGCAATGCATTTCAGAAATGTGTTCCCTCAATACAAGTCCTTTGTGTTTATTTTAGCGATGAAAATGGGATCTACTACTCTCTTAACTCAGCAAAGAATAGCTATGAAAGAACTGAATTCTATTTCACTCTGGTAACCATCAATAGAATTTCCTACTAAACTTCTGTCACACACATCTGATAACATCAGGATTAAACAGATGTTAAATATTAAATATGTGCTTTAAAGACTAAGACACCAATCTACTGTGCTGATAACCTGTTTTTTCCAATAGGCTATATTAATGATGGTAAGGTCTAAACTGAGCTTGTAGGCTATCATTTACTAAAATGATATTATTTTGAAAACAGCACCAAAATGCTAATATTTAAGCCTATTTTTAGGACTCATACCTTTAAATACTTTTTTTTTTGAGGTTGATGATAAGACAGCATAATTGTGGCTATGCGAGTTGTGCAATATAATCAGAGCACGTCTGAAGAGCAAAATAGGTGTTGCTGGAAACCAACCCCCCATTCTAAAGGTATTTCTCGATTGAAGGGGAAATGCTTTGTACTCACTTTACTCCTGTTTCCTGCACTGAACGACTGTTGGCAGTTAAAGCACTTTAAATATGCTCCTGTACCATGCCTTTTGTTTTAGTTTAATCTAAAAGGAACTCAATTTGTGTTCTCCAACACAAACCAAAGGGAGGCAACGAAGGAAGATGGAAAGATTCGTGTCACCAGGACAGTCCCTCTCCAAACTAACACATTAGCATATATGTGCCTTGACATCAGCAGAAATATTTGATGCAGAAACCATTTAATATTAGGAAAAGGATAAAGGAACAGCATGATTTCCATGAGGGGTCTGTTCATAAAAGCTTTCCCTGATTTAATAACCTAGTACCTTTTCAGGAACGTTACAAAGCCTACTGACTTCGGAGTAGCCATTTAGGACTGGCAAAAAGATTACAGGCAAGATATCTGTTTAGTATTAAAGTACATTAAGGAAATTTAAATGGGACTGTGGTAGGAAAAGTAAAGTTAGAAGAGAAAGTTGCACTGTTCAGGCATTTTTCTTTGAAAGAAAAGCAATTGTCTGTAGCAATATGGACAGATGTTTTCAGATACATAAATAAAATACAGATGCTGGGACTGACTGAACTTAATATCTGTATATGGGTCTAGATTGTCTCAAGAAGAATGAGAATCAGATTCTGCTCTTCATTTAATGTGTGCAATATCACTAAAGCACCAAGGGGTTCTCCAAGTTGTAAATTCATTCATCATTCTGTCTAAGAGTGAGACATCTCCTGGTCAATCTGACCATTCAACATTCATCCCCATTAAACTTAAAGGGTATAGAAGTCAGTCTAATCAAACAGGAATCCTGACATAGTGAGCAATTACCGTCTCTGGGAGTTGAACCCAGACCCATGGCCCAGGCGTTCAGATTTCTGTGGTCTAAGGCCAAGTTCTGCAATGCACAGAGCTATGACCTTGGTTTAGCTTTATAGAAAAATTATTGTTGAGCTGAGAGTATGCAAGCTAAAACAATGCAAGATAAGCAAAAGTCGTAAGAAGTTAAAAAAAAAAAAAAAAGGAAAAAAATTACTAAAGTGAAATCTGTGAAATTTTTGAGTTGGCACTCAAGAGACAAATACTGCCATGAAAGGTATAAAACCCTGCAGAAATAATAGTGAAAAGTCAGCAAGATCAGGAACAGTTTGTTCCAAGAAGCAGCAGCGGCCAGTACTTCTCCACCTGACTGACCAGCAGAAACTCAAACGTTTGCATTAGGGACAGTGCAAACATTTCTGGTTGGCCTAACAGAACGTTCTTCCTACCAATGTGCTAGCCAATAGTAATTATTGGGAACACAGTGGTTGTATATACTCCCACTTGCAAGTCTTTATGCATAGTAAAGATATCAATACTGTCAATTTTGATACCTGTTTTGTTACCGATAGTCATTCCTACTTATTGATTTCAATATCCATTGGCATTTCTACCCATTGATGCCTATCAATTTCCAGACTTTGATACTGACAGGCATTGATACCTCTCTGCATCATTACCTTTTGATAACGATAGGCATCAACATGCATCAATACCTATCAACCAGTGTTGGTACCTATATCAACGCCTTCCAATACTGGTAGGCATCAATACCTATCATTTATAATACCGGTTGCAATATCTATCAAAAAGCATTGATACCTACTGATAATTTATCAGTACCTCTTGATTTTGAAACCAATTTCAATACTGGTATGCCTCAAAACCGATTTCAATAGCAATTTTGATAGCAATAGGCACTGAAAGAGCATGGAACCTAATGAAAGGAATCAATGCTTATTAATACCAACACCTGTCAATACCAGTCTCAAAATCAGTAGGCATCAATAGCTTTTAGTATCAACAGGCATCTATACCTATTGATATTGAAACCTTTCAATAGCAATAGTCCTTAGTAACTATAATTTTTAATACCTGTTGATAGGTAGGTATTGATTGGTATTGATAGACTGATTTAGATAAGCATTGATACCTATCAATACCTATATCTTTCAATAGACATAGATACTTATGGTGATCAACAATTGCCACCAGTATCAATTCATAGGCATCGATATCTATGAATTTGGATATCAATTTATTTTTATACCTATCAATACCAATCAATTTCAATACCTGGGTATATTAAGAGGCATCAGTTCATATGGGTGTTTACATTCTGGCCCAAGAGCCAGAAGTTTTGTTATAGAGGTTATATGAAGTTTTGTTACACAGGTTATAGGTAGTAGTATTTGGTATGGAGCTTGTTCACTTCTGCCATACCTCCTGGAGCAGAATATTGAAGAAAAAGCATATTAGCACATATTTTACTGCTATTTTGCTATTACAATCAGGTGTGCAAAATCCTTCATTGCAAGTGTCAGTGAGCATGTGCAAAAACCCAGGCCTAGATGCAAGAGTCGTTTGTTACGAACTGATCCTTGATATTTAGGCAGAGGACAAGAACATAATAGTCTTATTATTTCCTTGTTTCCAGGAATTATGAGTACTTGTATATTGCTCAAATGTATTTGGTTTTCTTGGAAGTCAGTTCTCTTTAAAACAAGTAAGTTTCCCCTAAGCACCTCTCCAGATAGCTGTTTCAGCCTTTTTTCAGGTTTTGCAGAGTTATTAGTTCTATTTAGATTTCTCTCTATGGTACTGGGTCTCTGACCTGCCCTCAGTTTTATTTCTAAAGGCTGACACCACAGCCAGCCATACCAGCTTTTTGACTTTCAGTTGCAAACATCATTTCTCAGTCCCACACACATACCTCCAGAGCCAGCAGGGCGAGACAGACACACTCCCACAGAGCTGCCTAGGAAGCTACGGCGCCACATGGAAAGACAGTTGGATTTACTGGCATTGTTTCTCGTTTTCAATATTTTGTCAACTTTCGGTTTTGGGTTTAAATTTGCTTATGCGACTAAAGGAAAACTGATAACTTTGAAAGATACTGCTGGCTCATATTATCCTAATATGGATCAGTGTTGCAACTGGAGTATCAGCATATGTGGTGTCACTGGCACCTCCTGAGGAGGCGAGTTCTCAAAGTTCACCTCTGGCCTGCT
The DNA here is from genome assembly GCA_013399365.1 of Pampusana beccarii. NCBI lineage: Eukaryota > Metazoa > Chordata > Aves > Columbiformes > Columbidae > Pampusana > Pampusana beccarii. The sequence continues at coordinate 798,308 of VWYH01005061.1, forward strand.
GGATAAGGCTGGGATCCCCAGACTAATGCTTCTTGCTGATGGTAAATGTCACCATGCTATCACATTACCACAACTAGTTTTAAAAAGTCTGACATTTAAAAGATACCAACTTAGAAATCACCTCCAACTATACCACTGATGAAGTACTGACTAGCAAGGAAAAATCACTATCTAGCAATTCAGACAACCTTCTTTAGGCGCTTTCATTTTTTCCAAGGGGATTTCCCATGCAAATAGTTATTCTGCCCAAATTCTGTTACCTTAGAAGCATTAACAAGATCACAGCCTCAAGGAGCATGGCTGATGGCCAATACTGAATCAGGTGCATCAGGATGGACACAATACACTATAGCAACACCTGCCACAGCAAACCTGAGAATGGAAGATAAGACCAGTTTCCATCCTTAAATAATGTACGTCAATATAAATGGTATCCCAACATCTGTGCACTTGCTTCATTAAGAAAATGGCCATGAAGTCTAACGGAGGTTTTTAATAAAAACTGGCATAGTTTTCCCAAGTTGTAACAGATCCCTTTATGAGTATTTAATTACAGAAACAGGGTGATGCACTTTGCAAACAAAATAAGTTGAAGATTAGGTGGCTAAAAGGACTAAGGGCAAGAACCTTCTAGGTTATTTCACATGAGGAAGGAACTTAGATCAAAGCGAGCGCTTCGGTAAGATCTATGAAGTTAGTGCTTAAACTCCTCATATCTCCATCATTATGGTTTAGGAGGGTTCCTTTGGATCAGAGCCTGACCTACGGCCAAATCACCTTCACAAAACTATTCAAAACTTTCTGAAGCTAAATACTCCTCCAGGGCTTCACAGCCTAACCTACAGGTCTCTCCAAGAAGCACCGCACCGTCTTCTCATTCTTACAAATATTTCAGCACCACATTAACATCAGTTACGATGCAGTGAGACACAAAGAGAGGATCATCTGCAGTACATGGGTGCCCATTTACACCATGGGCCGTGGTGCAGACTCACCATGACACTGGACTCTTGCATTGGGTCTGTCTGGGATGGAGTTAACTTTCTTCATAGCAGCACATATGGTGCTGTGTTTCAGATTTGTGACTAGAAGAGTGTTGATAACACAGCAGTGTTTTGGCTGTGGCTGTGTAGTGCTTGCAGAGTTTCAGGGCTGCCTTTTTCTCCTCACTCTGCACTCCCAGCCCCATTCTCTAGGAAACCAGGCTGGGGATGGGCAAGAAAGTGGGAGGGGGCACAGCCAGGACAGGTGGCTCAAATAGGTTAGAAGCCTAGGAGAGCTGTGCTTTTGCACTGGGGCTGAGCTAGGCACTCACAAAGAGTTGGGACTGGATAGGTGACACCTGAGGTAGTTGTTCCATTGAGGAATTTTTCCACAGCTGATGGCTCTGGAGGAAGTTTTACAGGTATAATGGGTACAGTCAGACCAGGAGCGTGCACAGTTTCACCGTGGCTCTGAGCCCGATGCTGTAAGTCTACCAGAAAGCTCAGCACTGACTCCTCCTGCCCCAAAGTGACACACAGAAAAAGCAGCACACTTTGTGGGGCTGGAATCCAGAGCACTGGCACAAGGGGCTGCTGATGCCAGGGCTGGCTGGACACACAGACACAAGTATTTCTTGGCCTGCTCCTGCAGGAACCTTCTGCATGGAACGTGGATCCTGGAGCAAATGGCAGAAGGGGTGCTCTCCTCTGGATTCTCCTATGGGGTCTTTCTGTCTGGGGGGTGCTGCAGTTCAGACATGACACCAGCTTGCTGGCATACCCCCAAACAAAGATGTTTTCAAGCTCTACATAAAGAGTGAACATCTGCTGTGGTATTCTCAAGCATGGATGTTATTCCTAACCTTCAAGGACTCTACCTTTTTTAATCTGGTAGAATTCCTCATTGTTTGCCAGTCTCCTCTATCAGCCATCATGAGATTAATGACCTAAAGGTAGGCAGCAGGATTATTTGATGGCACTAAAATTCCAGCTCTTGCAGAACATGCTCAAAAACTATCAGTTCCTCAGGGCCGAGCTGCAGGTCTCTGAATTTTCTGAGTTACAACAGGTAACTATAAACATAGCAGGAGGTGATGAACAAAGTATTACAGAAAAGGCATTATAGCAAATGGAAACAAAAAGCAACAGGAATTCAGCAAGGGAAGACGGCAAGAGAAAGATGGGCAGTTACAGGAGGAAAAGGATTACAAATCCGAATAGATGTGGATGAATGAGGAAGGAGCACCAGAACTGCAAGAAGGAGCAGAGAACTAGCAGTCGGCAGCAAACAGGAAAATGTTCATGGCATTTACCTCCTTTTATAGGCCAGAACTAATTCAGGGTGCTGTGAGAGCTGTCAGCATTTGCAATCTTTCCCCTGACCCTTGTGTGTTAGGTCTTCTCACATGACCTGATGGTGGCATAACCCAAACTGGAGGATAGAGCCTAACAAACTCCAGCAAACACTGAAGAATACTTGGACCCAAGCTTCCAGTTTTGTTTCTTCCTGGAGGGATCTAGTTGATCTCACTTTGAGAGCTGAATCAATATGCAGTAAATTGGGACAATCAAGGGATGCATTTCAAAACCGTACTCTTATTTAAAATCCAGCTGCCAATATAGACACAGCCTTAGTCTTCCCATTACTGCTCTAAACGTTGGCCATGTATTTTTTCTCTTTTCTTTTTAGGTACAAACTGGTAGTTATTTTCTTGTACTTATATCTGGAGCACCTGGTATTTGACATTTACAAACATTCTTGTTCGCCACTCTAAATGAACTGCACCCATTGCCTAGCTAGCAAACATCCCTCTTCCTCATCACCACAGGTCTCCAAGCACCCGTTTAACCTCATAGTTTAAGGATTAAATAGATACAGGATCTGATGTCAAAATTATGGTTTCTGTTGACAAGCACCTAAAAACTAAAAATAAGGATTAGGCTACTGGTCATTGGATAAATATGGTACCCAGTCCATCAAGTTCCCATGCTTTCAGAATAAAAAAAAGCCTGCAAAAAATGCAGAGGTTTGGATCATGATGTAGGATCATTGCCTGTGCTACACATATTTTAGACACAAATTAAGACTACTTCACCTTTTGGAAAAAAAAGAAGTGTATTGAAGTTTCATTACAAGAAATAAAAATCTGTCACTGTAAATTCCTAAGGACTGTGAAGTCTAACCTACATCCTCAGTTTTGTGCTGTTAAACTAGGAAGGGTCGTGTGCAATGTCTGACCAACACAGTCACACCACATATGCATTTACGTAAGTGCTCCAAAGCTCTTCAAGGGCACAGGATTCTAGAAAAAGAGCAAAGAGGGGGTATCCGCAAAGAATTTCCCTGCCAAGCACAAATATTCCCAAAACCGCATTATTGACCACAGCTCTCGTGCATGGCTGAGCTGAGAAAGCCCCGAGTTGCAAAGCATTACCGATCTCGTGGATTTAGGAGCCTCTGGAAAACTAAATCAGGAATCTGCAATTCAGCAGCTAATAAGAGTACACAAGAATCCCTTCTCTGAATAGAGCCGAAAAGCTCACATACGGTATCTCAAGGACACTGAAATGTAACAGCCCTCGAGGTCATTTCCAACTGATGTTGGTCCCCCAGGGAATTTCTTTAACTACTCTTCCCTAGGCTGTAGTCATTCCTATTTTTTATCTCAATAAATCATGGTATTCATGCAGTCAACCAGAATTAGCTGTGTCCTGGTAGCCCAGTCTCATCATCATACTGGGATCTCATACATTTTAGGTAACCAACAGAGACTAGACCAAAACATGCTAAGTGAGTTTTATGTAAATATTCTGTCCAGGATTTAGGCACGTGTTCAGTGAAATCCAGTAAGTTCATTTTTGATAGAATCACTCTAGCTACAATTACATTCAAACCAGTATTTTCAAAGTTTTGTTGAAAGACAAGGAGACATTGACCGTAGTTCTAATACCATTTTTCAATAGCTCTCTTTAAATACATCTTCTCCGTTGATCTAAACAAGTTGCAGGAATCCTAAAGGAAGATTAAAGAACCGATGAAATTAACCTCTTGGCTCTCCTGGATCTCCATCTGCTTACCCACTCCTAACTTAGGATCTATACACATCTTTGCAAATAACGTTGCTTCCAGCACTGCTTGGGACTCTACTATTACTATTGTACTTGCTCATTCATCTGCATCATGCTCCTAATCTGTTTGCCTTTCTTGTTGAATAACTCCTTTAACAGGGAAGTTTAGATTTGCTATTGATACTTATGAAGACTCTATCTAGTCTGCAGAATGCAGTTTATATCTTAAGATACTGCACTTCTGTTAAGTTCCCTCTGTAAAAATGTTTAGGTCACCACATAGGAAAAGATATGATATTTTAAGAGATACTACACAAACACACACTAAGACAAGTCCGCATCATTTACAAACATCAGAATTGTGAGGTTTTTTTCCTGCAATGAGTTTACCACAGGAGCACAACTTAAAGACAAGGTCTGGCTTATTTTGCAGCATTCCAAACTTCTCGTGTGAAGTGCCACGTGTTTTGCAATTCCTTCTTTTGCTTTAGCAATGGGCTTTGTCAGTTAACCTTGAAATAAATAAAAACTAAAATTAAAAAAAAAAAAATAGGAAGAAGAAAAACCCTACACAGCACTTCCAGCTCATGAAACACTATCTATTTAATATTAGACTGACTTAAATTCTGTGAGCCATCTGGAGCATTATGGCTCTGTCTTGACTGCCAGAAATGGGTTTCTTTTGTTTATTCGCTAGTAGACACAGTTTCTAGTCTACGGAGACTTTTTAGTCTTATCACAAAACAAACCAGATAGTTAGCCATGAGCAACTGAGTACAGTGACCCCTGTCCTTAAACACCCCCCAGAAACAGCCTGCTTCTCTTGGGATTGCACAGCAGGTAGTTCATCTACCACAGGTAGGCAAAGCCTGAAATCCCATTATTGCTGGTGTTGCAACTGGTTTTTCCTTTATTATATTTTTTTGCAAAGGCAAAGTCCAGCACTTGAGAATTTGTAATTTGTAATGAAATTTTTTTCTGAAAAAAAAATATAGATCCTATATAGAAGGAAAAGGATAATTTAACGCATATGTACTTCAGCATAAAAACATGTGATGCAACCAAGGGCTTTTGTCTTAGCTCTCCAGAAGCAGGCATTTAAAACTATATGCTAATATAAAACATGATGCAAATATCTTTGTGTATGTGGTATGGGTGTACCATTTTCATTACTCAAATTTAAAGCAAACAAAAGAGCCTCAAACCCCAGAACTTGTAATTTTGTCACTCCTTTCATTATTAGAAAGCAAGCATAGAAGAAAACACTCTCTAAAAAGAAAGAAAAAACCCAGCCAACAACAACAACAAAAAACACGAAAAAACCCCCCAAAAAAACCAAACAAAAAAACACCATACACACACAAACAACAAAAAATACGCCCACTAAAACCAACCACCACAAAAAAAAAAAAACCAAATCAACAAATCCTCAAAACTATCTGCCAAAGAACCAGAAAAAGAAAGAAAAAAAAGAAAAAAAAAAAAAGAGTCACAACTGAGACAGAACCTTTTTGGTGCCCTTAACCAGACACAAAATGGAGCTGCCTTGTTTCCCAAAGCGCTTTGACAGCAGTGTGCCCGAGAGAAGCCCGTCCTGCCCCAGAGCGTCCTCCTGCCCTCGGCGGAACCCAGGCCAGCAGCATCCTCAAGGCCAGACCTGAGAACTGCCGGAGCCCAGAGCTTGCTCAGTACAGGAAATCATGCCATTTGAAGACAGATGTGTGTTCTTATCATTGTTTGCTTGTAAAGCAATAAAGTAACTTACTCTTGCCTAATTAATCTCAACTGGTAAAAGGAAATACATTTGCTTTAGACATGGGCTTTACTGTCAAACTACTTTAGCGACTGTCTCTCTCTTCTCTCTTTTTTAAGGATATAACAACATTGCTTTATTTTCACACTGTGGTAAAGCTTCTGCTGGGAAAGGTGGGAGAAAGACTAAACAAAGCCAAAAAATCAAAACAACTCCCTTTTCCTTTTTCCTTCACTCCTGTCCAGTAACAGCCATACAGTAGGCTTTGGAAATTTATTTCCTTTTCTCTTTAATCTTCAAAAATTTATACATAGAAATTTAATAAATTACTACATCTAAAAAAACTTGTGTCCCCACCTTCAACAAACTGGTTCTAGTTTATTGACTTTGAAGGCATACTGAAAGGCCCATTTGTTTTCCCTAGCTGCAGGAAGGCTAGGAGGACCCTGGTGAGAGGTCATAAAATTGGCTCCATTCTTACAACAGTAGTGATTTGTATGTTAATAATGGGAAAACCGAGGGAGAGGAGTCTCCGAAGAAGTCTGTGTGTAAAATTATTCCTGAAGTGTGTCCGAAACAAAGCCAGACGATTTCTAAACATTTAGTCATGAAGAAAGATATCCATGTTGGTGCCTAAATAAAAAAAGTTATTTTCAGAGGTGCATAGAACATAAAAAAAATCATGCTAGCCCAGTAATCATTAGTATGGAATACACATTTTGCTCTGGTTTTTGGATTTGACCAGGCAAGAAGATAAAAAAATCCCAATCATCACACTAATTTAGTAGGGGTGTTTGATTTAAGAGTACCATAGGTCTTCATTTGCCTACACAAAGTTTTCCAGTGCCCCAGCCTTTCTCACAGCTCATACACCCCTTCAGCCACACAAGGTTTTAAATGTGGCAACATGACTTGGTTTCATTATTTCATTATTTAGAGATCTTTTCTCCACTGTGAGCTGAACTTGGATTAAATTAACTCTAAGTGGGGGAGGGAGACAGTGAGGGAAAACATCGTATTTCTCTGCATGTCTACCTGAACATGAGAAATTTTGACTGCTGTATCCAGTCAATGAAAATTCTTGCTAATGTTCCAGCTGTAAGTAGGAGAACCCTAATAATTTTGGTGAGAAACAAAAGTGGAATGCAAAGAATTAGTAACCATATCATTACTGAAGGAGTATCCAAAAAATCAGGTAGTGACCAACAGAGTACAATGAGTTCAGCAAGAGGCATCATGACAGTCAATCTAACATGTAACTTGGAATCATGGGCAAATTAACACACGAGATTGCTACACCTTCATGAAGTTAAAAAGAGAAACAAAAAATAAGTTTTTTAAAGCAACAGCATTGAGGAAAGAACTTGCAGGAAAAGAAAGTGCAATGAGTGGTTTTGCTTTTATTAACAGCAAAATGAATTTTGAGTTTGAAAACAAAGATTTTCAGAAGCTAAATTGTATACATTATTTTCTTTTTTTTCTACAGTCCTTGGGACTCATTATTTTCAATATGCTTATTAGCTGGTATGTAGTTGAAAAAAATCATGCTCTAGAGAAAGAAGAGAATGAGTTGTAATTGCTGAAAACTTTCATCGTGGATGAAGGTACAATAAAAGTCTTTCCCTCAAGGAGCCACATCAATAAGAGCCTGGGATAAAAGGTGTGGTAGTAAGACAGCAAAGACAGACACTTGTGCTGCCTGAAGAAACAGCTATGAAAATTTGCAAAGCTAGTCATACAGCCTTATTTTGTACATTTAAATTAAAAATTGCAGTAGAAAATCCTTTTTCAGTGAAATCAGAATATAAAAATATTTCATTTAACAATACTGTTCCTCTAGTGGTTTTCTGTTTACATATCAATGCAGATTATCTCTCCTGGGTCATTACCAAACAGAAAGCAACTGTATCATTGGAGAGGCACATGATATACTGAATAATTACAAATGCTCAGTTGACAGCACGAAACTGCAAGTACAGGGTTTTTATAATTATTAAAGTAGACCAGCAAAATATATTTCCATTATAAAGCAAACCTTTCCAAAAGAGTCAAAACCATGACCGCATGATCATAAGAGGCCAACATGGAATAACTTAGCTACAATGGCAATATCCAAATTTATCTTCAGGAGATGATGGCTGCACTAATCAAGTAACAACGAGCAGAGTTCCTTACTGAGGATAGGTAAGTTCTACCTCTCCAAACCACATATTTTATAATCTGCTTATACAGCAGCTCATCTGTACAGCTGCCCCTTCATTTTAAATCCACCTGCTGTTTTAGCTGCTTCTAGTGTGATAGCCAATGTGCAATAAAGTGCTGAATTGGGTCTTCAGGATAAAGAAGGGTGAAAAATATACAAGCCCCCACTATGCTGAAATTAAAGGTGAAGCAAGCTCCTTGCTTTTCTTTATACTAAGCACTCTTACTGCCTACCCTATTTCAGAAACCTTGGGGTAGGAAAAGAAAGGCAAATTATTTGTAGTAGATCCACGATGCAACACGCTGCATGATGTAACTTAAGCTGTATTATATGTACGATATTGCTACACTCATCTCAGACTGGCAAACATCTCCATGTTAACAGGCCCCACCAGTATCCAACTGGGCACAAAGGTCAGGCTGAGAACATCCCATTGTACGATCCATTGTTTGCCTATGAACTGTGCCTTGTCTGTCAAATTAGGCACTTAAAGAAATGAAACAGTTACTCAGTTGAATGACTGTTTCCCCTGGCTATTAGACAAAATGTATTACATCTCCAGGCATGTGATCAAATGATTGAGAGTTTGACCTAAATTTACTTACTGCGCTGAACAACAAAAGGAACAAAAGGAATTACGCCTCACTGCCTACTGTCAGCTACAAAGCGTATCTATCACTCTGGGACTGCAGATGAAATGCAGTTTTGTAGTCTTCTGTGCCCTCTTCTTGGAGCAATTGCAGTTTGGGTGACAAAAGACATTTCAGGGAGTTTAGGACTTTTTTTTGTTGTTTGGTTGTGGTTTTGCTTTTTTTCCTTGAAGTTTTATGCAAACTGCTTTTTGCACTTTTGGGACCATAAAATTATATGCTTTAGCAGTGCCTTGACATCAACATAGCTAAGCTTGTGTGGAATTGCCACTTAAGACTTGGACACTTGGAATGCTTACAAAAATACCAATCTCAAACCAGCAGAAATACAAACAGTTCATAGTCTCACACATTTGATAAACCAGACCATAAACACACGCACCTTTTAGAAATAAGCTTTCTTTAGAGGGCATTCTGAAATTTCATAGACTGCCTTGATTTCTGGAGCACCTGCTGGAAATTATTAACGTGCAGCCATTTGAAGCCAGGTGGAGTTCTTTTATCATGATGTCATTTATAAGAAAGCTGGCAAAATAATATGTTAAGTTAACAAGGCTGGATATTTCCAGTTGAGCTTCAAATGTTTTGGGCACCCGACTCCCCTTAATTCTTTTATAAATAGATTTTAATATTCTGGTAACAATAGTTTTTCAGTACATAACACCCCTGAATGTGTGGCTCGTGGCCATTTTGAGAAGCAGCAGGGAGTGAGAAATAGGGCTAAGGGAGTGATCGACACCAACAAAATAGTACTTATGTGCAAAGCAGAAAATGTATGTTTGTGTCTATTCAGTCTCCCTCAACACAAAGCGACCTGCAGTCTTACAAGGAAAGACAAGGAGAATGATGGAAGAAACACTAGTGAGTAATAAACTAAGATGTCACAGTTCAGAGAAGCCCAAGGATTAATACGAGTAGGGACCGACTCTACCACAAGCAGCAGGAGCTGGTTCCAGTCTATGAGCTCGAAGGGTCTGGCCTTCTTTACCAGAAGCATTGGTACCAGGCTGCAGGCAAAGCCTGTCAGAGAAGGGATCAGTGCAGGGTGAGAGGCTTTATTAGGTGACACTATCAGCAGAACACAGGGGGGAAAAAAAAAAGCATGAAAAGGGACTTAAATGCTTCCTTAAGAACATGCAGCCCATACTGACACACTTGGATAATTGTGCATAAAAGTCTAAAACTTGGGAGCTAAAGTGCCTGTGCTTCCAAAGGTCATTTCGTATACTAAGTTTTTCCCAAGTGTAGCTTTGCTGTTTGGTCTGTTACAACATTTAAATTTATGAGTTGCATTCGGTATTAAAGGTGTTTTAACTTGACAGAAACGTAAAATGAGTTTTATACACATTCCTCCCTTCACCTGCTCAATATCAAGCACCTCTCAGCTCCAGCTTCCTGTTGACTCTGCTCACCATGCTCAACAAAAAGAGTTTATTCATTATTATTCCTTTAACCACTTTTCTTATACAACATCTTTTCTTATACAATGTTGCTACCCAAAGTTTAGCATCAGTTCCTAGAGGTTTGTAGCAATTTTTTTAGGTTTTCTTCTTTGTTTTTCTGTAGACATCCCTTTTGACAAATATAAATGTCTTTTTTTCCCCAAGATGTAAAAGGAAAGGGTTGAGGAAGGAACAAGTTTATGCTCAATCCTAGGGGCGGTCCAGCTTTATTTCACAAGATCAAGCAACAAGACATTCAACAAAAGGCAGGGTGGGGGGAAGAGGCACACATCCTGACACACTGACCTATGTTGACAAACTTCTTTCAGCATCAAAAGGCTTCCTCCTTTTGCAATAAATTTAAAGCTCTCACTCTAGGTTTTTGAACACATGTGCCATTGGCAGTCCCTCAGGGATTAATTTTCAGAAATTATAGCTCACAAAAAAAAGCACTGTTTACAGATAAACATTTATTTCTGTGAGTCGAACCAGCACCCCCACCCACATCCCCCTCCACACACATTCTGGAGAAGATGAGCATTGCAGTCAACATTTTAAAAGTACTTTGAATATACATCTGGTGGCTTAAAAATGTCTTAAATCTTTTTTCTTTCTAGAGAACCACATGATGCAGCGAACATTTATCTGCTGTTTCAGATTATTAAACCTAGATGATAATTCCTTGCTGCTGGCACAGTGAGTTCTCTCCACCTGCCCCAAGCCCCACATTTCCCCCTTCCCTGCTCCATAATGCAAATCTATGCTCTTCATATACCAAATAAAGAACTGCAATCAGTTACAAGGGAGTTGCCTGCAGCTGAGCTGACAGTGACAAACTTCACGTTATACAAAAGATCTCCTTACAAGCTATGCCAAGCAGTATTACAAGCAAAGCCAGCAATCTGAACCAGCAGCCCTTTAGTTCTCACTGCCTGCGCTACATTCCTACCTTCAGCAAAAAATCCTTCAGGGTAGCAAAACCAGCAGTAAACCTGTCATTAAGAGCCACAGTACTGTCACATCAGCGACTCTCCCATGCCAGCTACAATCTTTAGCTCAGCTGTTTGCCTCTTTGGGGAGAACTTTCCTTGGCTGTCAGGAAATAGAACACGTACATTGGTCCTTCATAAGCATATACAAGTGCTTCAGGGCACAAATAAAACAGTCCTATTCTTTGGGAAATCATGTTGATTTTTAAAAAGAAACTAAAAGACGTCTCTGTGAAGAGTCCTATATATGAAATAGTATGGTAGAACTTACGTGTAAATCTGTTATGTAGAATAAGCCACTGTCACTCATTTCCCAACACCAGCACTGGAAAAAAGAGTGTTTTTATCACATTCTTGCTACAGAACTGTGTTTCCAAAACACATAGCTGAAGTCCTTGAATCACAGCCAAACAACTGGCTAAAACCCTAGAAACCTACAGATCACAGGACCTTGGGCACTGACATCTAGAAGCACAAAAAAAGATCTTTCTTCATGTTGCATCAGCCTTTGTGCCCCTGTCAACATCAACTGAAAACAGCTACCACAAACGGGGCAGCATATCTGTTCAACAAACAACCCAAGGTGCTAGGCATTGCACAACAGCAGCTGAAGAGAGAGACATTTCATAAAGATAACTTTTTGGTACAGCCAAAGCATTTATGCCACAGCTGACTTGTTGCAGTGGCAAACTAATAGTATTCTGATAAAGTAACATAAGCTTCAGAGAAACCTGGAGCGTTAAGTTTGAGGTCACCAAAGCTGCTGGAGCTTATTGTATGTCTGGCCATGTAAAATACAGCTGCTAAGATGTAGCACATGGGAGTGAGCAGAGAAGTACCAACAGTATCAGAATGTACTTGCTAGCACAGTTAAGGAGCAGCAGAAACATAAACGTCTTCAAGTTACAATCCTCGACAGTACTGAAGTCTGTAGGAACTTGTTCCAGAGCATATGTTGGAAGGCTTGATTACCTAAGTACACCCAGAAATCCCAATTAATCTAACAGAGTACTTAAGCCATTAAACCTTTGTGTGGGTACTCTCATTCAGAATTATGGTGGATTTGATGTTGTTCATCTTGAACTCATTTTCAAGATTAACTACTTGGAAGAGTAGACTTCTCATCCACTATACACCGCATCCTTACGATTATTTACCTAGTAAACCCAAGAGGAACCAAGGTGTGACTGAGACTACAGCAACATTGTGTAACTGAATACAAAGCCCTTAAAAAACAATAGATACAAACGAATGCTGCTGTTCATCTCCCAAACAGCAGAGGCAAATGTGTGTCCCCCCCATGCACGCTGGCTTTCCATAGTATTGCAAACCAAATTCAAAGCCTCAGTCCTCAGAGCAATCAATGATTTAAGCCCAGTGTATACAAATGAGTGACGCACTGAAGACTGAAGCAAAAGAACTTCCTTCCCAAAAGCAGTTCATCTGTGCAAAAGACAGAGATACACAAGAGCCAAGTCTGTGGAAATAGCTGCTCCCGGGTATCAGAGCCTATGGCAAGTCCAGAGACCTAAAAGCCACAAACTGCAAGAGGGCTTAAATGCAACTCTGTGCCAAACAAGGCACCCCTGTCTGGGGGAAGGACAGTGAAAGATGATGATAGCTGTACATGTACACACTATATTAAGATAATCAAGTGATTAATGCAGAAGGGGCTTATGTAGTAAAAGAGACCAGCAGTAAACCAGAAAAGGAAAGAATTGTTCAGGACCTTATAAAAGAAATACTAATTTGATACAATAGGAGTCAGGATATGAAGCTGAAGAAGATGCAATTCAGACAGAGATTAACTAAGCTATGTAAAAGGTGAGTTTCCACAATTTAAAAAAATATACAAACAAACAAACACACACAACACCTTTACATATCCAATGCTGACAAAACACATAGTTTGACCGTGGAGTAAGCATCATGACCTCTCCAACAAAGCAGTGCTATCAGCCATACACTGGACCTATGCATGCAATGATGTACATCTTTGCTAGGGTGACAGATTCACAAAGAAAAAAATCTGCTATATGCACAAACTAAAAACTATAATCAACAAGCAAGTGTATACTCAATATGGTTTGTCAAGCATTCCATGTTTTTAAAAGGGTCTAAGCTTTGTCTGTTCCGTAAATTAGAAGTACTTTAAAATAATTTCTTTAGCAAAGATTTAGTGGTGATGAGTAGCAAAGAAAGTAAAGAAAACCATAGAAAGCTCTAGAACAATCTAAGGTATCTTTCCCACTAAGATAATTCTGAGGAATCCTACAAAAATTCAACAAGTCTTGTGAAAAGTTCTCCTCGTTAGATTTGCTCAGCTTTACTTTATTTTGGTTAGATAGCCAAAAAGCAGACTTCTCCCTTTACATTCCCTGTTCTTCATCCATGATCTTTGCAGGAACCTTCTCTCTGGTGATAACAGAACTGTGAGTTTATGCATAAATATGTCTTAAGATTCCCGTATATGTCAGCAAGTGCGAGATTCAACTAAAAAACATTTGAAAGGAAGTTTAAAAAGCACACGTAATTTTTAGACAAAGATTTCAACTCCCATTTTCTTCCTATTTTGTATTGCAAACTGCTGCAAACACACCGCATAACATTTAGCCGTCTAACCACCTTATTTCTGAGCCATCTCACCTACAGCTGGATTTATTTTCTTTTGCCAAGACAGCCTAAGCTGCCAGGATCCTGCTAAAAACATGCTTGCTAAAGACTGCCTCTGCCACAACATACAAAATTTTACTCATGAACGAACTCGATGGTGCCAGCAGCAGCTGTTCTGGGAAAAAAAGAAGTGTATCAGAAGATCCCTCACTGTCCTTTGTATTCTTAAGGTCTCACTCAAGCCCACATCTATAACAGCTTCAACTAATACAAGCTGAACAATTTACCATGTGATCTGTTTGCTTTACACGTATTTCAAGACTGAGAACAAACACTTGTCACAACGGGCAACTTCAGAGGAGTTTGCCAAGTTTTCTTGCTTTGTCCCATGATTATACCAGAGACAATGAGTTTTGCTTATATGAAAATCTCTATTTTGAATACACTACGGAGAAATTCTCCACTTTTTCTCCCTCTAGAAAAAAATCTGAGATTCTTCTATGAAGAAACCGGTGTGACATGATTACTGCAGGAGTAATTAAATGCAAAAGTATGCAGAAGCATACAGGGAGGAATGGAAACGGAGTCACTCCTTTTTGTAGCATCTCAGTGTTGCAGATCCACTAAGCTGCCCTGCTTGGCCGCATCATCAGACAGAAATGGGCATCTCTACAGGACCATCCAAGTCCACCTGCAGTCACTAGAAAAGCTGTAAAAAACCCCCTTTTTTCTCTTTCACAGGGTGACTTGGAGTGACGGGAGGTGAGAAGAGTCAAAATTAATACATCGGTTTCATTTGTCAGAATTGAATCCCTTTAAGGAAAGGAAAAAAAAAAAAAAGGATCTTCTAGATGAAACAGTCTTTTTCAAATTTTTTTCAAGTGTCTCTCTCCACACTGAAACATCTCAATGTGCCAGATACAAATTTATGAAATAGTTCTATTGACCTGAAATTGGGCATTTTGGTTCGAAGTTATTCCAATGAAGAATTCACTCAGCTCTACTCAGTTGTAGAAAGTAGTTGATGCATGCCTGAAAAACAATTATACAAGCATCTGCAAGGAAGTCCTGCCTGCTTTACTTAGATGGAAGAAAGAATCAAACTCTGAACTTACAGAAATTCTTTCTTTAAAGACATACACCATATCAAAGCTCTGCATCTGGAGTTCTTCAACAACTAAATGAAAATCACCATTTTAAATGCAAAGAGTACAGTAAGGATACTGTAAGTCAACTACTCTGTTACCTACTGCCAGAAACAGTCAGCTGCTTTCATACTATTTTAAAAGGTTTTGAAAGCTATCAAAACTGAGTATTCTACTAAATTACATTAGAAACATTGCTACTATCCAAGACAAAATTATCTGAGGATGGAAGTGGATTATTTTATTTTAATTGTGAGGCATGAGTCTCTCACCTTTTAGAGTAGGCCATTTCTTCGGTGAGAAAAAAAAATAATGGGCTAATACATTGTCTCTCATTGCATGACAAGTTTGGGCCTCTTACGGTACAAACTGGATGCTTTCTTTTATTTGTCTATCAACAATTCCTAACTGCTTTTATTTTCAGCCTCATGACTTTCATTTGGCATGGATAGTTTGACTTGCACAAAATACAGTTTATATTGATTCAAGATGTTCACATCTGTAACATGATATGAATAGGATTATGACAACATGGACAATATACATAAAATACAGCAACCTAAAAATTACTTTCTGATACCAAGTAAACATATGAAACCTGACACCTTAGGTTTTGTGATGTAAAAATATGTTACAACATCATAATGGCCATATAGATAGAGTTCTGATTCTCATGTAGCTTTATTGATTTTGTATCCTGTCAGGAAGTGAGCAAGACTGCCCACTTACCTATTTCAATGTTGTGGAAACATGTTACATCTTGTATAATTATATTAATGTACACCAAACAGCATGTGGCTTAGGTCTACATAAAATATTGATCCATTGCATGCCATCTTGAAAATTTCTTTGCTAAGATTTGAAACTGAAAAAAACTGTAAGACTGTTATTCCTCCCAACTCCTTCCAATCAAGGAAGGAATAAAAGGTTCACAAGGGTTAACTACAAATTATCACTAGAATCCTCACCTAAAGAAAGTTTATTTTGAAGGCACTCACCTCTTCAGAGAAGCTGCCAAAAAAATTGGTTTTAGAGATGAAAGGAATGAAGAGCTGACAGCCAGGAAGTGGAACCGGCTGGAAAAAGAAGTTCATGCTACTCTGCAGCAATTGCAATGAGAATTTCACAGGGGTGCTCCCCCTATGTCACATGCTATCAAGAAGCCAGAACGGATATAATCTTATGAATCATGTATAGATAAAAATACTGGAGCTATGGATAAAAATACGGGAGCCTATTGCCCTTTAGTCTGTTTATTTGTAGCTCCATATGACCAAAAGACACGCTTGAGAAAGGTGAAGGCTGATAATATCTAATGCTGGTAATGTTAGCTGTTGAAGAAAAAAAATCACCATACTCTTGTGGAGATATTAATCTTTTCGCTAAAGCAGAACAACATCAAGATGCTGACAACCACAGTTGTTGCCAACAAGGACAGAAGCCACTAGAACCACAGAAAAAAAAAAGTCTGAAGGCTCAGAAAAAGGCCTCGACAATGAGAAGTCCTCAACAAATATGTGGAGGAACACTGGCTTTACCTGAATCCTGATCAGATAACTTCAAAAGGTAAGCAGGATTTTTGACTGGATATGTGACCCATATTTAACATATATATTTGTATGACCTGTGTGTGCATATGTATAAGGGTATTTTAAGCAGATAAAGAATCTGTGCATCTGGATTCATCCTTTGGATATTCTGTTCTTTTTTCTAACAGGTTACATCAATGAGTGCCATATATATATATGAATCACACACAGCATAATCTGCAAGATACTTAACTCATCTAGAGTCTTGATTAGATTCTATGTTTGCTCAGTCTCAGAAGTGGGAAAAACACACATATAGGAATAGGTAAGAAGGTTTGAAAAAGGGTTACTGAAAGTCAGACCAAGGAGTTTCTGTTTACTGTAATGGACATAAAAATCCAAGTTATGCTGACCACGCAAGCCTCACAAACCTTCGTAGTATTAAGCAGCCAAGAAACCAAAAAGAGAGCTGTCCTATTGTTATTTAAATAAGCTGACCTTTCTTGGATTATTGGTTCATAAACACTTTTATATTAGAAGAGTCATCTACGTTCCTTATCTTCATAGAAACAAAATACAGAAGTAACTTCACCACTCTTTCTCTCTTCTCCAAACAAAACTTAAAAAAAAAAAAAGGAAAAAAAAGAATTTTCTTAACTAAAAAACCCCAACCTAAGTGAATTCTCTGAGTTCCAATTCTCAGTTCCAATACTGTAACAGAAAGGAAGTTAAGACTTGTACTCAAAAAGCCAGAGTCTTAATTAGCACAAACCTCAAAGTTCCAAACTTATCTAACATGAATCACTGCTTCCAACTGTTGAAGTAAAGTTAGTATACGTCAGCAGCACAGCATCCCTCCCTAGAAATAAAGGGAGAACAAAGGGAAACTGGCTTTTGAATAAGGTTCATTTTTTACTCATAGTTAGTCTTCAGAAGCAGAAACATTAGCATTGACTGACATAATCAACATTTAGTCGGGTTTTTCTACTGCAAGATAAATTAGGCTGTTTTGATATACTCTTCCCACACAAATCTGCATATTTTCTTTTTCCTTGATAGAGAAATCGGAATTGGCTAGCATTAGGCTCTTAAATGACAATTAACTTTAGCAGTGTTAAGAATGCCTTCATTCAGTTATTTATATTATTGAGACTGAAGAGTTTTTTGTGGCATAATTGTTTCTGTTCCAGATACATTTTAACTAAAAAAAGAAATGTTTTCTATTCTCTCTTCTTAACGGCCTCACTAAAGAAAAATTTCAGTCAAAGATTAAAGCAGCTGTGGAGGAGATAAGTTTCTAACAAACAGGAAAATTTGAGTGTTAATTATCAGCATGAATGGAAATGAAGTTCCTCCTTAGGTGGTTTCTATTCTGAGTTTCCAGTGTCAAAAGGAAGAACGTGCCTTCCTTTCTTATCTTATATATTATGCTAATTAATTTACTTTCAACAAAGCGAGAGATAATATTTCTGCAGCCTTTCCTCTCCTTGGACATTTCCTTGCACAGATTTTAATTCAAAGCTGCATGCTCTGGGAAACATTTGGAAGGGAAGGTATGAATTGGCTTAGAGGTAGAGATTTAGGGGGTTTTGGTGTGATTTGGGACCGATTCAGTAGCACACTTCAATTATGATTCTTTGAATAATTACTAAAAAAGTGGAAAATGCTCACAAGGGGTAAGGAAAAAGCTCTCCAAAGCAACAGGCCAGGAGAAATGCACACGTCATATTTAAAAAAAGAAAAGCTATTTTAGGTTTCATAATTCCTCAGCCCACAAAGGTGAAACATCCTTTTAATTGTGCTTTCTGGAGCTTTACCTTTGGCAAACTTTTTTTTAAACATAACTGAGGGGATGCTACACCACAAACAGAAAAGCATGGATGCCTTAACATGGAACTTTTTCTGTGATCTGAATACCACAGTTATTCGGTGTACCTCCTGTCTTTTCTCCACCCTTTAGAGATTGCTGTATGGCTATAACTTTTTAACTTCATTGTAGGAGCTCATTTTCTTGCCTAGTTTTGCTTCCTTCCTCTTCCATGGATTAATTTTCTGTTTATCTTTATATATAGATGTATCTCTGCATCCTGTATTCTCTCTCTCTCGGAAGAATGTGTGCTCATTGAAACAACCAGCAGAGGCTGTGCAGGCCTAAGCCTCACCTGTAGAGCTGAACCTTATGAAAAGAACATACAGACACAATTTTCACACTATAACCATGTCCCAGTGTATCTTACTGCTTCCAGTGTATGCAAAGCAATGTCTTTTAAAGGCAATTTACAAAGAAAAAGACCAGAACAGAAACTTAGTACAAAAAAAGCAAGCCCAAACCAGCCTTAATTATTTTAGACTTCTTCACATTATAAAGGAATGAATTAAAACAGATTTCTCCTGTAAATATAAATAATTAACTCAAGACTAAAAATAATTAAAATAATTAACTCAATAATTAAAATAATTAACTCAAGACTGATTTTCACTGCCTTAGAACTTCTTATGCCAAGATTTCCCAAAGAAATAATCCTTCCATGCTCTCTCTCACCCAGTAATTTCTGAATCAATAGGCTACCTTCCTCAAAGATAGGGATTTTCATCAAACGTTATAACATTAGGTAGCTAAGCTGAGAAGGGAGAGTATCAACACCTCCACACAGAGAAAGACTGTAACTTGTGTTCCAGCCTTACTAGAGAGCAGAAAATGCATGTATGGCAGAGGCATTGAAATTATCCCATCTGCAAAAAAGCTTCAGCTGGATCTTATATCTTCCCAGACACCAAAAACTGATGCAAACCTGTAAGAAACCAGGGCTTATTCGTTCTGCTGCTCGTGGAGTGACTTGATTGAGAACTGCTTCCAGTTTTTATAAAGGCAGTTCAATTAACTTATGTACCTGATTAGCTGCTCTAATCATCTGATTTAGTTAATCTAAATTCCTTTTATTCCTCATCTTTCCCTACTGCAGCACTTATCTGTGCTTTGAAGACATAAGCAGCATTCATCACATCTGCAAGACAACTGGGACAGGAACAACTTATGAAACATTTCTCAAAACCATCCAAGCATCATAACATAAAAGTTTATGGAAAAAAAAAATTGCCATGTAATTTAAGCACGTGCAATTATGATACAGTGCATAAGGTGACACAGATGTCTCCCTTCAGGTCATCTTCTGCCAGATGTCTCAGCTAGCAGATTTGAGTGGTAAAAGGTATGCCGAATTCTTATAAGTACATTCAGTAGTCACAGTCATATTTTTTTCCTTGCTTTGTTATTTTGTTACTTATCTTGGTAGAACTAAAGAAACATGAAACACTTTCGGAGTGGAAAGAAAAATTTACAATAGCCGAAGTATCTGCTTGTCAACCACACAGTTCTAGTTACAGCAATCAGAGAATAAGCTATCTAAGAACTTATTTATTGTCCTGTTTGAGAACAAAGTTTAACAGTAGAGCTGGACAAAAGAACCCCACAAGTTCCTGCACAACACTGCGTGATTCCACACAGTGGAAGTGTGAAGTGGCTAAGGTGACCTGCTTTACCCAGCACTGGGAATTTTGTCCATGTGCGTAGTGTAGAACCAGAGTTATTCTTCCAGTAAATAATTCACACTGCATACTGCTTTAACGGAATTGTGTGCAGCCCATTTCCCCCCATAACTGAGAGAGCAGTTTAGCAAATGAATTAAAGCTTTCAATCCTGATATATAGTTGTGCAAGAGAACAATGAATTCATAATTAGGGGAATAATTTTTTTTCTCACACCACCTCCACAATATGAGCAAGAGTAAGCCATTTGTTGAGCTTGGTTTGGTTTTAGAACAGCTTTGATGATTCAAGTAATATTCAGCTCAAATTAGCATCACAAAGTCTCTCATCCAGCTTTGCTGAACTAAAAATTGAACACTGTATTAGCAAACAGCAATACAGTAAAATAATCAGTCTGCTAAGTGTCACCTTTTGTATCAAACACCTAAAAAGGTTTTCCTGTGATTTACTACTTAATTATGGCTACAATCATGCTGCAGAAATAGCCCACTCTTGGTGGTTATTCCTTAGATTTATGTTTATTTTTGAGAAAGTTTATCTCAAAATTAAGGTAGGAATTAAAGCCGCCCTACCAGATTTGAAAAGAAGGAAGCTTTAGTCAATTGTATACCTGAAGTGTACAATACCTGTAGGCAAAGTTCAGAAGAACAATTTATCAAAATTTGTGAAAAGAACACAAACAATGATTACATGTTAAGGTCAGCTGGTCACTTTTTAACTTTCAAGCACTTAATTCTGTAACCCTATCTGTGCTAGCAGACGTACTAAACAATGACAACATTTTTACAGAGACTTTGGGAAACACTATTGCCTCAATAAGCAACCTGAAAGCCATGTCTTACGCGTTTCTCATGTCTTTCTTTTTTAAAAATAACATTCTTAAGAATGTTTGTCCTCTAATCACGGATGTGCACCTGCAACGCCGAGTTCCCTTTGAGAGGTCATTTGGGACAGGAGAATTAACAATGTATAGTTATGAGACATTCTCCCTTGAAATAATGATTCTAAGTGTCATGCTCACTAGAAAGATAGTAATTGGCAAATTCCAGTATAAATTTTGATATTTCCAAAGGGAAAAACTGAAAAGACAGGCAAGACTCTACATTGGCTAAGAAGTGGGCATTTAATGGCTTTCATAGCTTCAACTAATGGAAGACTGCATTTACCTTGTAAATTGATTAAAGTTTTTCTTCTCTTTTTCTGCCTCCTACTATAGCATTGCCATTGTGCCAGACTAAGCAATTGCAGATGGCAATCACCTCAGAATTAATCTGACTGTAATGTGGAGGGAAATGTAACACACATTAATAGAATTGCAGGAAACACCTGCTATCTACAAGTCACTCTAAAGTGCTGGGAAAACATAGGGAAGGCAGAAGCCTAAGCGTACCAGCCACAAGCTCCACTTCCACTCCTGCCTCAAACCCTGTTAAAATGAAGACACATCCACAGCAGATTACACCCTACTCCTCCTCCTGACACATATTTCACAGAGGATCTCTCTCATTGCTCCTTCACTTTTACCTGCTGCAACTCTCCTTCGCCCCCTCAACCACCACCAACCACCACCCTCCCATGTGTACTGCGGTTTATACTCCAGTCTTCAGATCTACCAGTGGTCACCCTCAGAACACGCTTGGATCTGACCCACAACTTGTCCTACGTAACAGATTTACATACTCTTGTTTTTTGGAATCCTTCATGTTCTTCCTCTTTTGTTTTGACATTTAAAAGGCAGACAAAAAAATAAACAACATATGTTCCTCTTCAGTAGCTATCTGAAATTCCCATGGCTGCTAATGGCATGGGCATTAAGATAATAGATTTGAACATGTAACACTGCAGACATTTCACAAACCCTGGCTTTGCAGGGGTTCATTCTGCATCTTTTTCCTTGCTTTATAGCAACCAACCACAATGCAAATGTTCCTTGTTTTGTTTAAACACGTACACAAAAAATTATAGGAGATACTTGTTTTGAATTCTTCAGCTATCTCGCATAGGGAGGAATCCACACCAGATTGGAGCCAAAACACCAACCCAGATTATCGTGATACCATGATCTCACAGGGCACTGAACTGCACTCTATCACAGAACAGAATGTCCTGTTCCAAAACACAACTGAAACACCTGTTTTTCTCTGCTGAAACCAAGCCTCCTCGTGGTAGGTGTGGAACCATACACCTTCTGAAGCTCAGTTCCAGAAGAAGAAACAAATCTGCAGACATTTCTCCAGCATGGACATGTCCATGAGCCACCATTCTGACTGCCTAGTGCTCCAGATTTTGTTCCACGTGTCTTTCATATTATCTCTCCCCTCCCTCTGGCTTGAAGGATTTTTCTTTTAGATTCAGATAATTTAAATCATTTCCTATTAGGTGCAGTAATCTTAAGATGTTTTCCTCCTCTCCTCCCATTAAGAAAAACAAGAAACATTTCTATTACACACATTTCCAACTCTGTCCACTATATTCGAATGTCAGCTGAACTATGGTGCAGAACTGCAATCAGCTACAACAGTGTATTTTCTAGCTACACAGTAGTAAGATTTTCATCAAATAAGTCCCATTACCATATAGCTTCCTACTAGTCAGGATTTTAACTTAAATTTTTAAGGAAATAAGGATTTTGTAATATTCCTGTAGGAGGAGTAGTAGGAGTCCAAATAGCTTCTGTAGCCATTGGGCAATTTCGGTCAAACTGAACCTGCCCATTATAGGACATGAGGGAAGCCACAGAGGAGAGGCAAATTATGAATAATGCCATCTCAAAAGAAGCTTCAGACAGAGTTCATACCTTGTCAGATTGGCAGAGGACCTAACCACTGCATGCTATTGCCATGAGTAAGTCCTCCTGCTACCCTGAGAATGAATTCTCTGTGCCAACAGTGCAGTGAGAAGGGAAAAAAACAAAGGGTCAAAAGACAAAGGGTCAAAAACATACTCAGTGGCCCTATTTTGTGCTCAAAACTTACGGGCGTAAAGCCAAAGAACGGGATTTTTAAAAGAAAAAGTTGTTGTTGAACTTTCTATGGAGCCCAGAACCCTCACAGCAACTATGTCTGCTGCTTTCTTGAACAACAAAACGTCAGCTGGGAGAGAGACTCTAAAACAAAAATGCTACAGCTTTTCCTGCAACTGCTCTACAGTTAGATTTCATGGCAATACAGCTTGCCACTGTCAGAACTAAATGTGAATTAGGCAAAATACATATCCAGTGTGTTGAAGCAACACTTGAGGTTTGATAATAGCTTGTTTGAATTTCTGCCAGCGTCTTAACATTTGGATACATATTTGAAACTTACTTAGACATCAAATCCGATGTGTGCCATGCAGATTTTCATGCACAAACTTCTTTTCAGCAATGATATTTTGTCTGAATAGCCTTATATTTTAGTAACTACTGTACAGCTTAAAAGCAGGAAAGCTACAAGAAAAAGAGGCAAAACCGCTTCACTATTTAACTGAATTCAAATAGCATCCGAAGTATTTACACACTTTAAGAGATTCCAAGAGTAAATCTATACTGTCCCGAAGTGATGATTTCATATTGCATTTACTGCATATGACCTGCTGGTTCCACATGAATGGCCAGACTTTCTGCAACAACAGCCAGTGGCAGATACATGGAGAAAGAGCACAAAACCAGGACAAGTATGAAGTGATACTACACCAGCATATTCCTCTGTTTTTCAGGAACTTTCTGAGCCACAGAGGACATCTTTGTATTCAGAAGGCCCTCATGGGTTTTCATTTGCCTCACCATTTCTGAACTCAAGTGAATCATATCCAAAGGCATTTGTGAGGCACATGGCAAAGAGTACCCACAACTGTCTTCTTTCTGGTATGTCTCCAGCTTGTCACCTCACCAGTATCATTTGAGGCACCCCCAACCCCAATGTTATGACAAAGTGTGGTTAGTTGTTCCTTAGCCACCTTTTCTATGCTAGACAGTATTTTAGTGTCTTCTGTCATGCTCTCTTCACAATCATGTTTTTTGTGGCCTCAGGAAGGCCAGGTGAATCAGACAGATGTTGTGGGGAAGTCATTCCACATCTCTGAGCATCCGTTCCGATTTTCACTGTACCTGTTGTCATGTGAAATGAGAAAGAGAAAACTGGAAATGCAGAGTTTTGGATGGGACAGCACAGAGGGTTTTAAATGGGTTTGAGCCTATTAACTCTGGTTCTTGGTCAAGGCTAGAAACTTGGCAATTCTAAATGAACTAGCCCAAAGACAGGAAGCAATTCAGCATATTAGGGCAGCATTTTGCAAGTGCTAATTAACCTAGTTTAAAATTTTTCAGCAGCAGTCTGAGCTAAGTAAAACAAACATGTTTCATGCACATTCTTCTGGCCGTCTTTTCTCCTAGTTTCCCCTCTCCCAGAAGGCTGTCATGAAAGGCTCCCTCCCTGGAGCTCTGCCCTGTTTTAGCTCCACTCGTCTTTGCTCCCCCAGACTGCAACACACAGAGAAACAACTTCTGCAGCTCCTCTTCTCTAGCTCTCATGCACCTGGCTTCTGCCCAATAATTTTATAGCAAGGAAAACCCCCACTTAACTCTTTTCTGAGCTTCCAGCATCCAGATTTTTTCCTCTTGGAGTGCTTTTCCCTCTGTCCTGAAGTTGTGTTTGAATCCCCAAAATTAGGAATAACATGGGAGAAGAAAAAAAAATTGAAAACAACCATTTTTATTACCCGCTTATCAAAACTAACTGAAAAAAATTCAAGATCTGTATCATATGGAGACATTTTAAAGAACACAAATCACTCTCAAGTAGCATGGAAAAACAGGA
Organism: Pampusana beccarii; assembly: GCA_013399365.1. NCBI lineage: Eukaryota > Metazoa > Chordata > Aves > Columbiformes > Columbidae > Pampusana > Pampusana beccarii. Next base: position 823,026 of record VWYH01005061.1, read on the forward strand.
ATTGTGCTTGAAGTAAGTTAATGGGAGTCAATACTACCATTTCCTAGGTTCAGAATTCAGGACTAGAAAACTTATCTGTTGGGAGTCAAGAACTTCTAAACTAAGTACCAGAGGCTATAGAATTGCTTCTCAGATTGCACTCCTAACATGTAACTTGCTTTATATTAAAAGAAGAATAAATTTCATAGTCAAATTTTCCAGTCAATATTTAATGGCATGAAGCAGGAAGACGACAGTGCAAAGTTCACAAATTTTTGTCAGACATATGCTGAAGGTAACAACTCTACCAGAACAATAGCTGTAAAATGCTGGCAAAAGGATGTATTTGTTTTATATCTTTGCGACCTTAAAACAGACTTACAAAATGGTCATCTTATTTCATTAGTAAGGAAACTATTTCATTTTATATTTACCTTCTACAGTTTTTATATTTACCTTGCACTGCCCAACATGAAGAGATATGCATACACAGTTGAAATAGAAAAGCTAAGCATGTTTCCAAGCTCTGCTACAGCAACTAACTTGACAAAACCAAAACCCAACTCTGTTCATATATGGGAATTTTCTGAAAAAAATACCAAATTCAATCTGTAAAAGTCTGTAAAAACACGCAATAAGGTACACATGATTTGGTCATATGCAGAAAAAAAACCAGCATGCTACAAAGCTAAAGAGAAGCTTGCTAAGTAAGAAACATTCAAGTGCTTTCAGACATAGAGGAATTTAATCTATAAAATGTCATACCAAATTTTGGACTTTTATGGAGACATTATCCATATGATTTTGAGCTGAACAAGTCAGCCTAAAAACTCCTCCGTTTTTCTTAAATGTTGATGTTCTGGTTGTAGTGAAAATGCATCCAACTCCCCCAGTGAGTGTTGCCTAGACCTGTGTTCCTTCAGCCCAACCAAGATTCTAAGGAGTGATTTCTTGCACAGCACAGTGAAGTGAGCAGAGGCTGCTGCCTTTGCACCACTCTACAGCACGTGGTTTACTAACACAGACACACATCTTCACTGGGCACTACACAGGCTTGTGACCAATGAAAGTCATCTTGTTTAACAAAATGCAGTTCAGGCCTAAATAACAGCACTGGCCTTGCTGACCTGAGGTAAGTTTACATCAGTGTTAAAGGCCTTGAAGATCCATTGTCAGTTCTCTCACTCACTATTGAACTGCACATCATTTAAACATGTTTCTCCTCCTTAGATACGCAGCTACAAGAAGTGGGTATATTCCATTTTGCACTTGCTGGAAGCTATACACACTGGGCACTGAATAGCATGACCAGAAATCTTGCAGGATTTAATTTACGATCTTGCATGTTGTAAGCCCCCCAGGAGAGGAAACTCTCATGTTTTATACATCTATAAAGCAACATGCATACCTATGACATTGTATAAATACAGAGGATCAGATTAAAAACATCTGTAGACACTCTGGCTGATCTATTGTCTTGCTGCCTGCTCTCTCTTCATAATTTTTGAAGGCAGACAAGTCATTTCACACAACAGGATTGCTAGCAGCTACAGTTACATATAAATCTATAGCAACATGTTAACAAGAGACCCGACGAGGAGACAAAATAAAAAATAATAATAATCTGTCCTTCAGGCATGACCTCCTGACAGGTTTCTGTTTGATTTTTGTTTACTTTTTGCCAAAAGGTAGGAAACATGGACGTCTCAAAACAGTTTTGGGAATGTGGTGGGAGGCAGTAAGGATAACATTTCTTTGATTCAGAACCAGGTCTGTTGTGATACAACTTTTATCTGCCTAGAACTGTCAACATCTATTCATCTACTGCAAACTGCTTCTGTGAAAGCAAAATAAAAATCATGTATGTCCACAACATGGTGATAGTCACAGAAGATATAAAGAGATTCACACACTGTACAAGTATCAAGTACAGAATTACAGCTAAAAGGGAGGTAGACTGTATTTGATACCAAGCAGAGAAGGGAACAACTACATTTCCAAGAGACAGGCAAAGAGGAATCCTAAATTTAGAACAAATTTAGAATTGAAGCCAAGATACTGTCACCACCAGAGCTGCGTGAACATCTCACAGAAAATCCTTCAACAGTGTTAAACTCAGCTCCTTTCAGTTTAGAAGAAGGAAGTAAAATCAGTTCCCTTCACATAAATCTTCTCTATGGCCTTCAAGTAACTATCTAAAAATTACAATTGAAACACTCTTCTCTCTGCTCAGACATAGACTTTTCTAAATTGCTTGTAAGCCCTTCACTTGGACTCCAAACTTTTGGCAGCTGATCACACTGTAGTTCTCCTGAATCAAATGAGCCTGGTATGTTTTTGCAATACACCTCAGGCTGCTCTCACAAAAGACAAGCATTAATTAGAAGTCACTCCATCTAATAAGAAACTTCACTTTTGCACGAGGAATTAAGAACAGTTTGAAAGACAGAGGAAAATGCCAGAAGTGTGAAACTGTATGAAAAATGTTTTCTTCAAAGTGAGATGATCCAAAGATACACAGTCAGATCATTTCACATGTGAACGATCCACCTTTCCACATTATTCTCTCAGACATATCCATACTGAAGTCTCATCCATTTTCCTCTCTCTTTCCAGCAAGTAAGTGATCTAGTGATGATAACTTCTACAGTTCTACTCAAAATCATGGTGTTTTCTACTCAACTTTTACCACCCTTTTTCAATTAAACACTTTGAAATCTAACAAGAAAAAAAATTATAGAGCAGAACACTTCTCCTTTTACTCTTGAGGGAAGAAAGGATTTGGCACATATATATATATATATATATATGAAGTTGTACATACAGAATCCACATAGCTTCCAAATGTAGAGTATGTGAATTTATCAATTTATCTTATCAATTTATATTGATAAGATTTTTCTCTTCTATGTCACAAGCCTGGATACCAGAGACTTTTGTTCCGCAAAGAAGACAGGACATTCAGTTTGATCAGGACATTCACTTACTAAACATCTCCCAGAAAACATAAGATTGTCTAAAAACAAAGTTAGAATGTGATCAAACTGTACTCCTGCCTGCTTTGCAACCAGAGGGTGCCAGGCCAGCTTGCTAGCTGGGGTTTAGCAAGTGTAAGACACATCTGTTGCAGCTGGCAGCATTTTACATCCTGCTGCATGACCACAGGTGCACTTAAACTCATCTTCCTCAACCTGCTCTCTGTGCTCAGGAAGGGACCAACAAGAAAAGTCAGAACCTTAGATAGTATATTGGCTACTGTAAGACAATCTAATGAAGGCAGCTGAGTAGCTTTGAAAACATCAAAACCCAAGAGAATCCTAAATTCTAATCCCACAGCACAACACAGCCTTTCCAGGTATACATGGTGATGCAGCATTTACTAAAAATCAGACTGTGCTTTCAAAATGTAGTTCATATTGGGAGTACTGCATATTTGGAAGAATTGTGGGCCATTAACTCTAGGCCTACTACTCTCTATGCATTTATCCTAGATGTGCTGCTGGTTTGCTTATACACCATTTTTTTTCTTTTTCAAACCCTAGAGAAAAGAAAGCTCACAACTTAGAATAAAATTCTCAAGAATGCCAGAAACAGTTCACAAGGACAGTCTGGCTGTTCTGTAACAAGGCCTTATTTATAAAATACATAAGAATTTCTCTTTGGAAATCAGGAATTTCAACTTTGGTGGGTTTTTTTCTCAGATTTATTTCAATGAGAAGCACAAGCACATGTTCATTCAGACTGACAGTATCAGAACCTTCTGTTTTACCTTTCTCTAGAGTTCAGAGGCTCTTCCTTCATCATGTGAAGTTAAAACCCTTCACAAATTACTTTGAACACACCAGGTAGAAGAAGAGCAGCTGTGAAGTTCTTGGCCAAAATCAGCAACAGTTCCTACTCAACTTGGATTGTGGTATGAGGGAAAAAAAATGGAGCACCATTACCCCACATACACACACCCCAACAAAGCCATTTGCTGTCAAAAGATAAAGAAAAATAAAACTATTACACAAAATTGAGTCAGTTTTTCTAGAAGACTACTTAGTGAAGAGTGAAAGCATATTTGGGATAGGTGGCACTTACAGAATGGTTGAGCGTTCACTTCAACCTTCTGTTACCCTGAAGAAGAGTGATTTTTGTTTTGACTAATATAGTAATGTAAGTGAAAGTCGAAAAAAACCCCAATAATCAGTCATCAGTCTTTCTCCCTCCTTTAAGAGCAGTTAGCAGTTTTATGTTTTGCTTCCTACTCTGAAGGGAATCAACTCTTAAAAGCCTCTCATAAATCAAGCTTAAATCAAGCTAGCACTTCTTACCAGTTGCCTTAAATTCTTTCCCAAATAAGGGGAGGAGAAAGAAAAAAAATCAGAATTTTGTATACTCTTAAAAAAAATATCTTTCCTATCCTTTTCCTACTACACATTTAGAAAAAGCTTCTCAACCAGAGCTTCAAATAACTCAGACTTGTTAATCACATGCATCCATTTTTTCATGCATCCAACCACTAATGGAGCTACAGTCACTTAAAACAGCTGAAAAATCTGACTCCTCATGCCTGTTACCTCTGAAATTCTTGATAAGGGAATCTTTTTAAGCCACAGAGAACTTGAAGCATGGAATTATTGCTAAATCACTTCCCTTTTGTCTTGGTGCTTCAACAAACCAGCTCTACCCTGCACTGTGTCAGTATTTTCTGTCATCTTGTCATCCTTCATGTGACTTGACATGTATCNTCAGAATTTTGTATACTCTTAAAAAAAATATCTTTCCTATCCTTTTCCTACTACACATTTAGAAAAAGCTTCTCAACCAGAGCTTCAAATAACTCAGACTTGTTAATCCCCCAAAAACATTTTTTCATGCATCCAACCACTAATGGAGCTACAGTCACTTAAAACAGCTGAAAAATCTGACTCCTCATGCCTGTTACCTCTGAAATTCTTGATAAGGGAATCTTTTTAAGCCACAGAGAACTTGAAGCATGGAATTATTGCTAAATCACTTCCCTTTTGTCTTGGTGCTTCAACAAACCAGCTCTACCCTGCACTGTGTCAGTATTTTCTGTCATCTTGTCATCCTTCATGTGACTTGACATGTATCATCTGCTTGCATTATTAATCCAGGAACACAAGGCAAAGAGTTTAGCTGGTGAAAGGTTTCTGTCTTTTTCAAGAGCAACAAAAGGCTGTTGTATAAGCAGAGAAACCAACCAAAAAGTATCCCAAGGATGAGTTTCATTTCCCTCAGACAAAATACATAATCATTCCCATTTTACAACTGTAGAGTTTAAGCATATAAAATGCCACAAAAATGCATAGAAAACCTTAACACATACTCACTATTAGCAATAAACGATGAAAAACATCTGTATATGAGGATACGAGACATGAAATACAAGGAGTCATGTAAACAATGCTCTATGATTTATCCTAATAGTGGCAATTGCAGGATGAAGGCTTTTCATCAGATGGCCTCTAGCAACAGCCCTGTTGCCTGGGAAGTAAACACATTTGTAAATGTCTTTGACAAAGGCATGATACAGTCTGTATCATGAAAAGTGTGTTCTTTTTGCATCTCTTTATGTTACAAAATACCATTGCATTCATCACCTCTATATGCATGTGAGTTACAAAGGCTTCGATAGTTTCAGTCCTGCTTGTGCTGGTAATTTCTAAATTTACCTACCAACTTCCAGAACAGAGAGAGAGGTAGACAGCAAACCTTTAGTGAGACTAGAAGGATTTCCCAAAGAATTCTGTCTACAAAAGGAGCATAAGCAGCTCCTTGAGCTTTCATGTAATATGTAGCATGAAGCTATCAACAATATATCTTAAGAGAGGAAAACAGGAAAAACAGCAGTTGATTCAATCATAGTTTTACTTACTATACTTTTATCAAAGGAGGAGGGAATACTTGGATACTGAGTGGCAACATTTAAGGGAGATAAAACAGTACTACAAAATATTGATAGAACAAATAAAAGCAAAAACTTGATGCCACCCAGTTCCTTCACACTTCACAGTTAAGGAGACCGTAACTGCTCAGCTGCAGTTCGGCCATAGAGCAGACACTTGTACAGAGTGATAATGGCTGGGACCTTTAATGACAAGCTGCCACATAAAACACAGGAGAACACAAACTAAAGTTATCACCTACCCTAACAAGGAAGTACTGAAGATGAGTAGCCAACCCACTAGTGAGAAAAATAATCAGCAAGATGAAAATAAATGCACACATACTGTAAGAATATGGGAAGGAGAGGCGAGTACAACTGCCCAGGTTTATGGCTTCCTCTTGGAAATACAACATCCTGATACACAGTATTGTATCACTGTGTATCATGTGTCACATGTTGTTTAATGCTAAGCCTAGTCCAAATTTTGCACCTTCTAGATCCTGAAACACTTTTAAGCCATCACCTTTAAACGTAAGGAAGATGCACCAACTTCTGATAATTCTTTTCCACTGATGTTTGGATCACAGATACTCAGGATTTCCAAGCATACTTAATTTCCTGAATATGGTACCACAAAAATCCAGATGCATTTTGAAGAATTTTCTTTTGTAAATGTTCACACAACCATAACCCCTAAACATGACCCTATTGAGCAGTCTAGGCACCCTAATGTATTCTGCACATTACCAGACCAGATTCACAGAGCTGGTGATTCTACTAAATGAGAACAGGACAAGCCTTGGACCGATCAAGCTATTTTTCCTAAGAAAAAGAACTGCTATGTTTTATAATGGTGTCCCAAATCCCTCTGTGACAAACTACTATCCCCCAATGTCAATCATAGTTTTATAAGCACAGGAAGAAATTGCAAAACTTGCTATTGCAAAACCTTTTTCCATTGTATTTCAGAATATTATGTTCCTGAGGTTAATTTTGGAAATTATGCATAATAAAATAGCAAAACACAAACTTGGATGTACATATTAAAAAAACCCCAAAAACAAACAAACAAACCCAAACGAACACACCCAGTAGAAACGATGGGAAGTAGAAAATTAAATTTCATGGGGAAGTGAGCAAGGATGCGGCTACTGCAGCAGTCTGGTATTCTGCTTTGCTTTAGTACCCACGATAGGGTCAGGAGAAACATAAGGCAGAGAGGAGGGACCCAGGATGATTGCTGAGGGTGAGTACTTGGCAGCTTGGCAGAGAGACCTGGAGTTATTTCAGTGTGGGAGTGCAGACACAAGGACAGGAGAACAGACTACCTGATATTTGAACAATATAGGAAGCCAAATTACACCCCAGAACCAGCACACCTTCGTCTGTCAGAACGAAGGTTGCTCATATTATGCACTCCGCACAGTCATGAATTAAGAAGTGAACAGCATACTATCTCTTCTACTAAAGCAAGTGTCTGTACCTCATGTGACAAACCAGGATTACATGCTGTACCACCACTCAGTTTCTTTGCATAAATGCTTAGGAATTTCAGCTAAATCCACTAACACATACAAATTAATTTGCACAACAATAAAGCTGTCTTTTTGGCAACTGGGTGCAGATTCAAGAATAAACTCAATATACTATTTAAAATAACAGAAAACTGACAAATCAACCACTACCGAAGCTACTCAGAACAAAATATTCAGATAGGTAGATAGGTCAAGATTTGCTATTTCTTACCTTTATTTTTTTAAGTAAAAGTGCAAAGAATTGTAATTTTGCCTGGTCCCTTTATCAGACAGCTAGTGGTTCCCTAGAAGAACTGTAACAACCTCTGTTCCTTTCCTTAGAAAGCACCACTTCTAGATGCTGATCTATCTGGATATAGTTATTGGAAAGGGTGACAATGAGTAGTCTGGAAGATCTAAAGATGTCATGTTTCCTTCACACTCTACCAGGAGCTGAAACGGTGGTCTTAAAAACCACTCTTCACTACGTCGAGTAGATCACCAATTCCTACCACAGCAGCACTTCTTCCTAAAGCAAAGGCAGATGAGCTTTGCTGTTGAGTTTTGGGGTGGACATGAGTCTCTACCCAAAGAGTTTCACCTGGAAGGGAAGAGCTCGGAAGCCACATTGAGGAGAAAACCATGCTTGAATTACTGACTCATTTTGGTCAAGAACAAGTGGATTCTTAAAGTGGGTTATTTATTGAAAGAGTTTTAAAGCTCCAAATTGTGAAACTGTCTCTGTTTATGTGCTGTGTGCAAGGAAGTCAGACTTGGCACATATTTCTCATTAACTGTACTAAAGCAGCTCAGTTTCCCTAGAAATCCCCAATTTATCCTCTGCAACAGAGTAATCTAGAAGGCCCCTAATTTCATCTCTTCAGCCTGAAAGGGTAGCACAGACATAAGTAGTGCTGAGTGAATGCTGCTGAAATATCTATGATTATGTGAAATGCTAAAGCAAATTGGCTTTCTTGGCATATACATCATCATTAAAATCTTTACAATAATGCCTAAAAGCGAGGAAGTCTCATAGATATTTGTATAACGCATTTCATACATGAAGCATTCATATTGCCACCTGAAACATCTGTCAGCACAGTCAAGTGACACTGTGTGTTCTAAGATCCCAGTCACATAACTTGTTTCAAACTGGTTGTAGTAAAAAGCTCCACCCCACCCTCCCTGCAACACAATATATTGTCTATGCACAAAGTAGAGGCCAAAGTTTGCAAATTTGCAGAACAATCCTAGAATCTGGACATAAACAGTTTAAGTTTGTTATTACTTCCAAACAGGAAGAAGTAGAATGGGCCAAATACATTACACAGTTTATCTAGCACTATTTATAACAAAAGTCATATTTAGAAAAGTAGTGCTATGTGCTTTCCTCCAATTTTCTCATTTTCAGACAAATTAGATCACTTTTGAACTGTCTGACCGTTTGTCGAGAACAGCTTTCAAGATGAGGTAATTGAAGGAAACCCATCAATTTAGCATATATTTTCAAGTTAATAACATTGACATACTGTTCAAATAAACCTCCAGTTTACTACAATCTGTTTTCAGACAAGCCCTCCATTTTAACCTCCAAATGGAAGGAAAACTAAGTGTCTTTCCTCATCTGACTTAATGGAGAACATATGTTCAAAGATAATACTGTAGGCTTGTTCTGAGAAGCTGTTCTTCCTCTGACAGAGATGTAGTGAGCTTGCATAGTAACACTGATACATAATGAAAGTACACGTTGCCAGAAATCTCATGCACCGTAGAGGTCACTTAGGACAAAAAAAGAAAAAAAAGACCTTGCTGATTGGAGAACATACACAAAGAAAATAAAAAGCATCCTGACCATAGGTGAAAAAAGAACCTGGTGTACCTCCTGGCAGCTGGAAGGGTCACAACTAAGAGCCACCTCTTTTTGGTTTTCTTGTGGTCAGGGTGCAGGTAGTAAAGGGACAGAGACAGGATGGAAAGAAGGAAGGAGTCTCTACCATCACACAAAGCACAAAAAGCAGCTCTAAACAGAATAAAGTTTTAAATCTTTGCATTAAAAGCTCTTTGGAAAAGTTTAAGATAGAAATGCTACAGTAATATGAGCAATAAACGTATTTTATAAATATTTATGTAGATCATAATACTTTTATAACTTGTACAAAGGATGTCATTGACACTTGCTACTTCAGGTCTCAACTTTTTAACCTACAAAAGAAGGTTAATGCACCTGCCGAGGCCACTGGACTTCCTGCTGTAAAAGCCAGTAATAAAACTCCTATTCCTTGAATTCCTGTCAATTCTTCGATTTGTTAGACCACGCCTGCAAACAAGCCAGTATTTTAAATTGTATCTAGGAAGAAATTAAAGCCACTTCATTCTATTCTGCCCTGCGCCATGCCATCACACCACTAAGATGGAAGCCAAGTATGATCACTCACATCCAGTAATAAAAGAAAAACAAAGGTCCACCACCAGGCATTATTTAGTGGCAGATTTATCTGATGCTACAAAGCCATTCACATCAAACCTTCCAAGTTCATACCCACCAAATCAAACAACGACAAGAATCACTGAACAATTCTTCAGTATGCTTTGGCACACCCCATGTTATAGCCACTCGCCGAAGAACCAGAAACTATACATTGTCTTAGCAGCAAAAAGCAACAAAACTGCATGATTAGAAATGGGCCACGTGAGAAAGCTGAAAGCTACGTCTTCGGCTTGTTCTGTGGAAATCAATCATTCAGCTCACAAGAACACATTGAAAAGTTATGTTTCAGCGCAGAGGAATCCAACCCTGAAGGATAGAGCTCATGCAGCCTAGACCTTTCCCTCAAAGTCACCACCTGCTGCCAAACCCTTATTGGTTCAGAATCGATCCTTGTATCTTCAGCTGGCAGGCAGCATCAACTGCATAGATATCCCAAAGCCTGAACACCTGGAACAACTCATGGTAAGCAGATCGTGACAGAGTCACAGGCTGAACAATGTAACATTCACCCAGCCATTCGGAGGGAAAACAAAAACAATGAAAAAACAAGAACCCCCTCCACACACCCCACAAACAAGAGTCTGTACACAAAGATTTTGCAAATAAGCTTTTAACGGTGAATAGGGAAGTTAGCCTTAAATCTTGGGATTCTTGGGCATAAACCTACATCAACATAGCACTGGGGCCATGCTTTCACCTCAAGGACAAAATAAAACACTAGCAGAAGTAGTGATTAGCCATTCTTTGGTAAGCCCTTGATAACATTTGACTTATCAGGGGATGAGGCATTAGTACTATAGCGGGCACTGTCGTTTTTTCTCTGCTTCATGACTTCTATTAAGACGTCGTTCAGTCTGTGACAGAGTTGTGGTGAAGAAGTACCTACTTTTTTACTTTATTTTAAAAAGACCATCATCCATTTCCTTACTCACACACACAAACAAGATTCCGAGTTTGGGTGGTTTTGGTTTGCTTTGGTTTTTAATGTAGAAAGCATCCCAGGCAGCGTTGCATATGTTGTTGACATAGGCATCAACTTGAAATGCTGGTTGCACTGTAACTATTTTTAGGAGTGACTGTCATTCAGATTTCAAAAGTAAAGGTAGCAGTTCAACCTGTAGTGCCTAAGCCTACACTCAGACATCAAAACATGGACATAAATGTCTAACTCAAGAGTTTGATTTACAAGAGACCCAAAGTCATTGCTGAGCAAGGAACTCCCTAACATGTGCACCCCCACCTAGAAACTTCGGTAAAACTTATGAATGTAGGAGTAGTTACATTTATACAGTCCTAAAATGACATTTGGCCCTTTGAAGGCAACTGCGAGGCTTATGTGGCCCCCAGTGAAAATGAGTTTGACACCCCTGCTTTAAGTGGTTCAATTATCAGAAGTGCTTATACAAACCAAGAGAGTAGTAGTCAACAGCTCAATGGCCAAATGGAGACCAGTGATGAGTTGTGTCCCTCAGGGGTCCTTATTGGGACCAGTACTGTTCAATACCTTCAATGACAGACTGGGATTGAGTGTGCCCTCAGCAAGTTTGCAGGCGACACCAAGTAGAGTGGTGTGGTTGACACACCTGAGGGACAGGATGCCATCCAAAGGGACCTGGACAAGCCCAAGCCTCTGCTATGAGGACAGGCTGAGAAAGTTGGGGTTGTTCAGCCTGGAGAACAGAAGGTTCCAGGAAGAGCTTACTGCAGCCTTTCAGTACTTAATAGGGGCCTATAAGAAAGACAGGGGCAGATACTTTAGTAAGGCCTGTTGTGATACGACAAGGGGTGATGGTTTTAAATGAAAAGAAGAGATATTTAGGCTAGACATAATAAAGAAATGTTTTACGATGAGGGTGGTGAAACACTGGCACAGGTTGCTCAGAGAGGTAGTAGATGCCCCATCCCTGGAGACATTCATGTTCAGGCTGGATGGGGCTCTGAGCAACCTGATCTAGTTGAAGATGTCCCTGCTCATTGCAGGGGGTTGGACTAGATGACCTTTGAAGGTCCCTTCCAGCCCAGACTATTCTATGATTCTAGGAAACCACTTTCCATTTAATAGTAGCTGCTACAGATCACCAACTACTAAGCCTAAATAGTTACCCAGGGCTCTGCTTTTAAATCATGGGGCATTCAGTGGAAGAAGTGGTTTTCTGCATGGCCTACCAGTCTCTGGAAACAACTGAAAACGAGTGTGAATTAAGTCAACCATGAGAAGCATTTTTGGTCTTTATTAAGTTTGGGATGAAAATTGTATAGTACTATAGAGCAAAACACAGCACTTGAGCTTTCCTTGCAAGAAAGAATTACGTTAACAGAACAGTATCAGGAGAAACAGCTTTTTGCTCAACAGTTCAGTACTTTAAACATTCATGCAGGCTCAAAACCTTTCTTTGCCCAAGATCTGAACATTCAGACCCTGGTCTTCTGTCCCTGCTGTTGCCATGCATGTCCTAAATATTTATCAAGACGCAAAGTAAAACAACAGATTCACAATTAGGGAACCCTCAAGCATGGACACCACAAGAAAGGGGACACTTAAGATGTACTTATGTTTTAAACACAGGCCTGAGCCGGAGCACAAGATTTCTACAGTATTTCTACACAACCTCTTGCTCCAGTACAGACTTGGTGCTCATTGCAGACCACGTCAAAGGAGAAAGCTTAACCTTCTGCCAACCGCTCGTGCGGGGATAACCAAAGCTGCAGTCTGTGTGAGTTGTGCCTACTCACACCAATTCCTCAGCCACAACAATTTCGATGCTCCAAGTAACAGCATATGACAGACAAGCAACCCTGAGCTCCCTGAGTAAGCCGCTATGAAAAAAGAGGTTCAGAAACAAAGCATGTTGAATGCTTCATTCCACATTCCTGGGAAAACATCTTATACAGCTTGCTGAAACGTTACAAAATAAAATGCAGAAATTGGACAACAGAAATTAAAGCTTCATGAATAGCAGTTCACCAAGAAAAGCTCATCTGTGTATTCCAAAAGGCACATGCAGTTTTTGAAGTGTCCTCCAATACTTTTATATCATGTCATATTTTTTTATGTGCAGGTATATTACAAAATAATTTGAAATGTAAGATGCTTTAGTCTGCCTCACTGCATGGAAATCCTCACAGATCAGTGTACTGGGAGTTGCATGGGCTCAAAAACAAAGCCTGGAATATCAGAGTGTGGAGGAGATTAACTGTAGCATCAGAACACATGCAGACATTTCACCAGTCAGGATGACTTACTAAAGACTGAATCTGTAAGCCTCAGCTCATTTGTCACAGATATTTATTCAAAAAAACAAAATTATGTAATGTTAAGCCACAGTCCAAAGAGTTCAAGAAACATGATACTTCGATAAATGCGTAAGTTAGAATAATTTCTAAATTTTGCATAAATGATACAAAAAAATTGCAGGTCAGCTTGAAATAAAATTTCCACAAGGCATCTTAGGTTTTTATAACTCAAAAGACAATTTAAAAGTTTTTTTTCCTCATCGATCAGGGTAAGATTTTTGTTTTAGCAGAAACATTTGCAGTCTGTCCCTATAAAATGAATCAGTCTGGCATCAGCAGATTTTACACAGCTCAAGGTGAACAAGGTTAGGACTAAGAGAAAAACTTAACCAGCTCTGGCTGATACTGTATGCAAGTTGAAAAGCTATTTATTCTGTTTTTCTAGTTCTGAAGTAATATTTTAAGGTTTGTAGAGAATAAAATCCCAAGCAGTCAGCAATTTAGCTGCAGATGTTTTATGTATGAGTCCTTGTCTATATTCTACCCCAACATAAAGTGAGCAACAGAAAACGCCAAGTGAGCTGTAAGCAAACAGTATCTCTCTGCAAAAGTCACATGCAGGTAAACATATTCTCTACAGCCAAGAGGGCTAAACAGGTATTTTTGGGTCCTTTATATTTAGATGGAGGTCCCACGTCACCCTCATCTCTTATTCCCAGAGTCAAATGTTCCCAGGATCCAGGAGCTTCCCATTCTAGAGCCTGCTCTCCTTAGGAGCTGGTCAGATACTTAGTCCAGTGAGTTTCTGGTTCATTGTTCAAAACACTTTGTTTTTTTTGGTAAGATATAACTTCTGAGGCTGGAAGACTACTTCAAAGAGTACCAAGAGGGCCAATGTTTCACAAAGCATTCTTTCCATTGTTTTCTGGATACCTGAATATATCATAATTACTACCTGAAGTCTAAATAAGCTAATGAGATGTTGTTTAATAGCATTTATAATAGGGAAAATTGTAAAATTCTAAAAACAAAAACACAGTTGAAGATGTGGGGCCCAATACTCACAGATACCTGTTCAAACTTACTATATTTTATATCTGATAGTTAAAATTGAAATTAAGATACTCCAGGAGAGAAACGGAGTAAACATACAGTTTGTATTCAGACCAATTTTTTCAAAAAGTGCCAGTATAATGTGAAGTAGCACAGTTTCCAAACGCTCTTGACATCCTAATATCATCATCTTTCAGCTGGCCATTAGGAAATACTTGAATACATTAAAGTTTGCAATACTCTTTGAAAGCTGATTAATGGTCATTATTATTAGGAATTATCCATATAGTTCTTTCCAACTTTTGCCAAAAAATGTTACAACATTTTTATTTTAAAAACTAACAAAAATCAGTAATAAATTATGAGCTTTAGCTCAGGTGACCTTATCTTTCATTGTTGCAGGATAGCAAACCAGACCAGATTCTCCTCTTCCCTTCTGCACTGTCTATGAAAGCAAAGCTGCTGGACCAGCCAGCTGCAGACTCCTCTGGCTTAGACACCTGCCAAAAACTCACTTCCTTTCGGAATGAGTCCCTCTTGCCTTTCTCACTTTAACAGTCCCAATGTAACTGCAAGGTTATTCTCCACTCTCAAACAACAACAAAAAAATTCGGCCCTTCAACATTTTGAGTCATGCTATGCTGTCAATTTGTCTTTAACAAGATTACCCCTTGATTATCTCTTTGGAAGGCAATCGATCAATCAATCAATACTAATGAATTCATTTAGACAAAGAATCTAGTATCCAAATGTATGTATTCAAAACTGAATTTCACATTTACTTCTAAGTTCTTAAATATTTTTAGTAAGGAGTCTATAAAAACAAACAGCTTATTAGGTGCTAGTAGCTTCATTATGAAATATTAATCACCTTCATGGTTTCTTCATATCAGTGCCTCAAGTAAAACTGATTTGAAATACGGACTGCAGAATTAGAAAAGACTGATTACCTATAGCTTTAGTACTCACAACTGGATTCTCCCATGCCTACAAAAGCACTAATCTGTCAGAAATAATCAGGGTGTTCATGCCACTGCTGCCACCTACAGATTATCTGATAACTAATGAGGGTTGAACTGACACTACCACCTTTTCTTAAGGAGAGCACTGACAGATAAGTGCGTAGCAGAGATGGATTGTGTTTTCATGAAGCTCACAGAAATTGAGTACCTTAAAGACTGACCTCCTTTGGCAGCTTTGGTTGAAATTAATCAACGGGTCCAAAAGCTATTAGGAGTTGTGTGAAAGTGCTGCTATAATGAAAGCAGCATAGGCTCAGTTAACCGCAGTCAAATGAATAAGACTCTCAACTACAGCTGGGTGCTGCTGTAGAAAGAATGGTAGAAGGCTGCCAGTGGTGACACATGACTTAAACTTACCTTGCTCAGGTGAACATAATTCTCCTTAAAGAGAGTAAATATCCTTTCCTGAAGTTTCTGCTCTCAGTCTCCTCTCTTCAGAATCTGAATGCATCAGTAAGCATTTCCTTCTATCCTAAGCCCAGATTCTTCTGGCATATTGCATTGGGAACCATTACGTTCCTGTATCAGTAGTATTATCATATTTCTGAAGTCTATCCACATCCACTTAGTGCTGTTTTAAATTAATAAACACAAGAAGGGAGTACTGAATCTGAAACACAACTTTTTTCATTTCATTCAGGACTCTTTAGTTGTACCAGTCCCTTACACCTTTCTTCTCGTTTTCCTCCTTTTAAACACAGCCATGGTATTTCTCTGAGCCATAGAAGGCTGCCATCTCTGCAAAGTGCAAGGCAGCCTTCAGTTCTGTGGAAAGCTCTAAAGCTGGCTGCAGTGTCCAGTGGCCTCAAGCATCAGCTGGAACCAGACCATCCCGTACCCTGAAGCACAAGGCAGATGAGACTCAGACTTTGCACCGAGTCTCCCCTCCGCCATTTTGAAGTGTGTGACCAGACCCATTTTAGCACATTTCTGACGGTTGCTTGAGAAGTCTGACATTTACTAGGTTACTGGTGCACTGAGATTTCAGGTAGTTTATTTCCCTTTCTTCAAATGACAGGACCTGATCTTCTGGCTAAACAGCTTCAGGATCTCAGGTAAACCTCACCCAACCCTGTCCTGAAGAAGCTACTTCATGTCTTTGCCGTGCAAGCAAGCTTCAGCAGATGAGGATTCACATTTCATCCAGCTACTGATTGTACTGTAGCCATTTGTTACCGATATACTTAAAGAGGTCAGCATAACTCAGCATAACGTACTCCTGAATGTCTTTAATATTGATTTCCTCCACTTCACTAGTAATGTTGGACAGACTGCCAAAATATTAATTTGTTTTCCAGGCATTTCTCTCTTCCTAAAGTTGGTTCCAACAGAAAGATTACAAATATTTAATCTATCATCTCTAAAAATGTATTCTACATTCAGGTGTTCTACTGTTTCTGCCTTCTGGTATCCTCTGTTACTTTCTTCATACTATAAAACCTGGCTCTGAGCTCCTTACAGCAATTTGCTTCAGCATTAAACTCTCTCTTCAGCATTTGCCTTTCCTTTCAGGTGTTGCCAGTGAAGAGTTGACTTCTCCTTGGTGGCAGGCCAAATCCATGCTCATCCAGCTGACCGTGAGGACATTTTAAGCTCAGAACTGCTTTCCTCAAATACTTACAGAAGTGTTTTTCCCAGGAAACCTTATCATTAATTTCGTAGTTTCTGGCTCAAACACGTCAGCTAGCATCTGCTCACAAGTCTGCACAAAACACACTCCCTAATTTATACAGATGGCACTATACCCTTTTTATCAGCCTTTGTATAAGATTACACATTTTCTTCAAGTTTCAACAAAATGTTGAAGTAGGTAAACTGACCGATGTATTTCAGCATCTCCCAGACACAATGGCAGCATAACTGTGAAGAATCTTCCCTACAAAACCTCCTCACCCACATGTCCCTTACAAGCCAGTTTAAGGTATGCTAAGTTTTCCATAAGGCTACATTAAACAGTATAAAAACCACAAGAAAACCCCCAAACACCAAACCCAACAAACCAGCCCACAAGCACATCTTATTTCTTTTATCCCACAGGGGAACTCCAAAATGGAAAGGGATCATCTGGAAACAGTAATACCAGCATGCAGAGTTTTCTTTAAACATAATCACAAACATTACTTATTTGTGAGTACCAAAGACAACATTCCAAGATTTCAGGAAACCCAGATGATAGGAAACCAACAGTAATTTCGATTTTAACGCTCTTCATGCATGTAATGTTTTCTGCACCATTTGGTGTGTTAACATAAAACATGCGTTAGAAATACACAGTGCAACCAAATCAGCTTTCTGAAACATTTCCTTCTACTTTCTCAAGTATACACCACTAATTACATGTTAAATTACTTAATTTTAATATAAACTAGGAGTTTTCTCTCCTTGTTTACTAATTCCAGCATATTTAATTATGTGCATTGATAGAGGTGTTTGCCTGCATAGGAAACGCTGATTGAGATCTGTTCTTAACGAGAATGGAATAGGCTTCCAAAGCTCTGTAATAAACTGTTCCGAAAGCACACTCTGCTTTTCCCCAAATATCTATCCTTTACCTCTTCCCAGCCTCTTTTAACTGCCCTCCCCTTCCACCTTATAGCTTACTCTTAAATATTTCTAAAATGATCTCCTAGTAAAAAAGCACAGTCTAATATTTCACAGGTGCACTTGTGCTCTCCAGGGTAAATGTATCACCCTGTCATCACCATGGTCAACACATTCCTCACAATCACATTATCAGCTGCTTGTGTTGTTTCTGTCCTTATGGGGTGGTTGGGAATGCAGAGAACTGCCGTGTGAAAGATTTCCAGGTGCAAGGTTATAGCTTTGCATCTGGTTTTCTTCTCATGAGTGTTGTGGGGTTTTTTTCCCAATCTTTATAGGATTTCCATGTGCTCTCATTATGTTATCAGTAACATATGAAATAGACAGAGTCTTTTTTAAAAGTGGACTATGCAGAGTGAAAGCAATACTGGATTACAACATTAAGGTGATTTTACCAGAATTTCATTAGTATAAACACTATAAATAAGTTAGTCAAGTCCTATACTTCACTATGATTATACTATCTAGCATTATCAGCTATCCTTCACTGTCATTTAACTTTCAGTTACTTATCTCCAAACCTCCTTTTACCTAAAACCTCAGAGCTATCTTTCTTACAGAACATCAGTGTAAAAGGCAATCATCGCTTAGACAACCCTATATGTGAATTGCCAAATAATTTCTAACACCACTGCCAATTTCTAAGTTTCGTTTTTTAAAAAATGCTCATGCCTCCAGAACTTTAGTGGCAGTTGGGTCCACATCCGGACTTTGCACCTTTATGCAATTTTGGAAACAAAAGATCTATTCATTACTGAACTTCAGGGAAGGCGCATCTGCATTCAAATGTGCATTTCCTCACAAACATCAGACTTCAAATAAAATCTGGAAAACTGGAAACACACTAGAAACACTGTAATGCTCTCATGGAAGGGGTGACCTTGCAGGCAGTGATTCTTATTTTCCATAGCTCTGCACCTGGGTACCTTAGTTTTTTTGCTTTGGCTACCAAATTGGTAAGGATTTTCACATGAATTTTTCTGACAATATATGAACTTTATCTTCTCAGGAGACATGACAGCCGAAGCCATCCTTTGTTCCACTGGCTCAGCATCCCTCTCTATGCAGATACACAGCCCTTCTCCATCTGACTCCAAGACTTCGTGTTCCCTGAAGTTGAGGAGAATTTGAACCATCCCAAAGCAAACCACCAGCAGTAGATTCATACTATTCTAGATAACAACTGCAGAAAGGTGATTGCCACTGCAAGTACAGATGCAATCTTAGGTTAAATCTGTTCATACAGCAGGAGCAGTCATCCTAGAAGGTTAAGACCGAAATCTTGAAGTTTTCAGAAAAGGAAAAACTGATTTTAAATTAACAGCAATATGTATTTATGTACCGCTTTTGTTTTCAAACCTTATGTGTTTCACTTGTTGCAAAAGAAAGAGATTTTTGTTTCATCTGAACTTATTTTTAGAGGCTGCCATTCCATCAATTTCATTAGACTTTCAACAGCACTAACTGCAGGTTTCCACGGCTAAACAGATAAACTGAAATTTCACAACAGATTATTGGGCTTTGTCACTGAGTTTTTACAGAACATCACAGTCTGTCCCTTTACTTGTCCCACCTGTAACGTAGTTTGTCTAATGCAATTTTTTTCATCCATCACTGTATGAGGTAGGCGAGTTTAGCATATTAGCCTTCTCTAGCATCCCTGAGTACTTTCATCTACCAGAATTCATTCACATACGGAAATCGAAAGGTGAAAATTCTGAAATTACCTCATAAGCAGACCAGAATTTCTACTGCATATCAGAAAAAATGATCAAATTATTTAGAAAATTCAGTGTATACTTTAAACTCTCCACTGACTATGGTAGACATGCTTAAGATTTATTTGTAGGTAGCAATCCTTGCATCTCTTGTCACTCAACTAAACAGCACAAGCATTTTTAGTAGCTGTTATGTTACAAAACAAGACTCAACTAGAATTAGATCATGCCAAAACTGGAGTCCAGAAGATTTACACTCTGCCAGATTGCATACAATACTCTTGTTAGAGCTAACAGACAAGCCAAGTTCCAATGAATACATTCTTTTATAAAATGTTTTGAAATTCTATAACATTAACCCTGCTTTGGATTTCAGACTGTGCTAGTGCTTCCTGACAAATAGCATGCTGTTACAGTATCAATTTTGCTGCTTTTAGAGTAGACTGTACAGTCAACAGTAGTTGAACATTTACATGCAAAAATGAAATTAACATCAACAAGGGACTTTCGAATAGCTTTCCAAAGCACATGTAAGTAATATTAAAATACAGTTTCTATCTTCTCTGGATATGAGCCATCGTAGAATGATGCCTTGTAATATACTTACAAACTAAATCTCTTGGAGAGTAATTTTGTTCATTTTGCCTACATTTCACCATCAGAGCAACAATACTGAGATCTAACAAGAAGCACAGTAACAGCCAGGTGATACTAGTTTAGTTTTCTCCTTGGTAAATGTTTCACTAGTCTATCACGTAACACATTGCTTTCTAACCAAGAAAAAATTTATTTTCAGACACAAAATAATTCACCATCTTCTAAAAAAAAAAAAATAAATTAGACCTCACATGGCACTATTTTGTATCAAACTAACCTACCTCGATTTTTAAGTTGTTCAGAAGAGACATGTTTCTGTAATCCATCCTTTGGAAATCCCACTGAGCAGATTGAGTATTCTGAAAAAGCAATCAAAAGACCAAACCTATCCTCTAGAAAACATTAAACTAAGCCAGGCAGTACCCTACTCATGCAGAAAGGGAAAGAGATCTAACTGAGCAGCCCCTGAAGCCAGTCAGTAATGCAAGGACACAGCAGCATCTGGGCTATTACGAGCTTGGATCTTTCTCACCTGTGTTGAGCTGCAAGCCCTCCCTGAGAAAGGCTGTATGTTTAGAGACAAGTTTAGGTTAGAGGTAGCTTCTAGATGAGGTATTGCAACATAAGGTTGTTATGTTTGGCTGAGAGCAGGTTATTGTTTAGTGAACAGGCTCCTTGGATTAATGAGATTGGAAGGGGACAAGTTCTCTAAAGTATGGGATAGGGTCTCAGCAGGCAAATACACTCCCTGACAGAAGGTTTGGGCTGGGCTGGGAGCTTGCTCGAGGAGTATGAGCTTCCAGGACCCTGCTCTCTGTGGGCCCAAAGCTTACTAGCAGTCTTGCTGGGTTATAGGAAAGGACATGGTAAGGAATACTTCAAAGTGGGATATCCCATCACTTCACAGGATCTGAAGTTTCATGGACTAGATTTAAAAGCAATGGCTACAAAGATGTTTCTGCTAGGGAGCAGTGCATTCCTCTGGTAGGTTGGAGAGGCTATTTGGGGGGTAAAGGACTAGGCGGCAGGGGAGATATCTCATAAGGCAAGCCAAAACATTCATTGTAACCTTAGTTCCAGTCTTCATGGGGAGCATGGGCTGGAGGTAGACAAGCTCTTTCTGAGTTGAAATTAAGGAGTTTGGGGACACAACCTGATTCTGTGCTTCCGTATATCTACTTGCAGTATTATGTTTTTATGGAAGCTCTTCTGGGTCTCCTATTGCATTATCTATCATCCTAGATAATGGAAAACTGGTAATATGGTTGATGATCAGTAACCATGTACAAAAAATACAGCCCCAGTCACAGCGAACTTGACTACTCTCTACTATATGGGGAAACAAGTTCCTGAACTAGATACTTCAAGTTAGGTCATGAAAACATCCCGGTTTTTCCCCTTTCCACTTCCCTTCTCCAGCTACTGTTTCCAGCGTAGCACCATCAAACTACTCATCATCAACTAAGGAGCTTTCTACCACCGCAGGCTCCTTAAATGTCTGTTTCTGTACAAATTCATAAAAATGCATATGGCTGTAATATTGTCATTGCCAGTATATCAGCAGCTGTTTGTAGTTTATGAAAAATGGCAGTTTCATAAACTGTTGCTACAAAGTTGTCTCAAGTTAGCACTGCTGTCGCTTTCATTCTGGAGAAGTATTTTGCAGTGCAGACAAATGAGCAACAGCAACCAAGGCTAGTCAGTTCAACATGAAGCTGAAATAGGAAAAGATGAGGTTGCTAATATGCCTAGTTAATTATGCAAGGGCTTGTAGCTCATTTCTCATCCCAGTGAGCTTAATAAAACCTTTTGAATGAACTATGTACAAAGGGTAGTTGAGAAAAAGTAATATTTAAATTGAATTCAATCCAGTTTGACCAAATTTTTTTAAGGTTAGTTGTTATAAAGTTTACCTGCTGTGGACAAGGTTAACTATTTGCTCAGTTATACATGTCAAAATTTCTTTGCAACAGATATCCCTGTATGTACTTGCTAGGACAAATTGTATCATATCATATATCATCATATACAGCAAGGACAGAAGTGGGTTAGGGACTGGAAAATTCTCAAATGGTTTTCTGCTAGCTCCCTAGTGAGGTACTACAGTAGACAATGGGAAAATTCTGTAGCTGCTGATAATGAGGTAACTACACTGTGACAAACAAAAATAAACTATCTTGAGGATTGCTAGCTTGTCATCTGTAAGCATTTTTTTTTTCACTAAAGTTCTTATAATTTTGGAAGAAATAAAAGCAAGATGTCATTTCTATGGATCAGGTCACATATGACCATTGCTAAGGTTCTTGCCTTTCGAGTGAAAACCAGAAATCCTTTGTAACTCCGCAAATACCAGTTGATGTTAGCAGAATTGTTTTATGTTATGCTCGTCATCGTTAGTAAACAGTATCTCTATCAATAATTGAAAGTCATTATAAATTGGCACAAATTCATAATCTAACGGATATGTAGACCGTTACAGTTATAATTTCCACATGCTTCTAAAACTCATTTCTCTTAGTCTAGATAGGAAAGCTGTACAAATCATACCAGGATTCCTATGACAATAAAAAAAGCAAAGCAAAACCTTGTCCACATTTCACTGAAAATAAATAACTGAAGAGCTTGTGGGGTACTACGACAGCAAAACAAACAAAAAACAAACTAAACCAAACCAAAACAAAACAAAAAAACCCACCAAACATTAACACTTCAGACCTCTGAGTGTACAATGTCCCTTACATGGCACACAAGAGCAACAACCAATCTCGGGTGCTATGGCCTGGTAGTTAAAGATAAGACCTTGAAAAACACACAGAGCTTCTTCATCCATGACACAGTGCAAAGGGCAAAATAACAGTATATTTTCTGGCCTTTTTTTTTTCAGCACAGAGGAAAATTAACATTTTAAGGAAAAACAAAAGGAAAAATATTTCCTAGGGAAACAAGCATTCTCGTCTTTTGACTAAATTTCCTAGTTGTAAGAAAATAAAATCTTACTCCTATAAGAGTTTATCTCCTGTTGGTACTTGCTAAATATTTTAATTATAATGATCTATTTGTTATTTTAAACTCATTCCCATTATGTGAGATACTAAGAAATATTATCATGGCTTTAAATTGGAAATTCATATACTCACAGAGCACTCACTTCTCTGTTATTACATTGAGTAGTATTTAGTATCAGGTTTTCATATGCAAATCCAAAATACTGAATCACAATGAAAACCTGTGAAAGCTTAGATTTTTACTACCGATTCAAGGACAACTAGAGTAAAAGTTTGATACATAAACAACTGCAAGAGGATGGATAGATGACGGATAGAAGGATATTTGGATGGATAGATGGAAAACAGTATTTTGTTCTTCTTTCGAAGATTGTCAGAGGTTCTGCACTGTACAAAACAAAAGGAACAGAAAGAAATGTTCTACATCACAGGATGGTTTGGGGATTTTTTTAAGTCATGGTAAATTGGATGTACCAGCAACGATAAGCTTGGCAGAAATTGTGTTTTAAGGAATATTTTAAATTAAGGTAGATTAGTAATTTGCTTACAAAAGGTGAGAGAGGCCTTCGGAAATACAATACACATGGTCTTTAACAGCACTCACTGATGCGGATTAATGTTTGACAGTGATCAACATAGGTCACCATAACTAGCATCAAGAGGTCAACACAACCAGGCTTCCAACAACATTTCTGAGAAAACAAATGACACAGATGGTTAGCAGATGGATGCTACAAAGACACAGTACTCTAAATATGAAACATTAAAAGTTTCTTGCATATCCTCATCAAGTCACAAGGACACGCAGCAGCTGTCAGTCACTGGGTCGCAAATTTTTCATCATTGTGCTAGCAGCCCCAGGAAAATTTTCACTGGAGTCTAGTCAAGGCAATTCAATGTCCCTAATAAAGATACCTGTCACTAAGCATGTGAGCAGTCCTGTTTAAATTGATGAGTTTACCTTTACAGTAAAAGATAGGCACACACTACTTGTCTTGTTGAATCAGGATTCTCCTGATGTAAATAAATGAAACATGAGTTTACTTATATGTTTTGAAAATCAAAATCTGTGAACTCTCATCATCATTTAATTTACATGCAAAAGAATGCTGTTCTCATTAGTCCATGTTAAGTGACTAGCAATTTTCTAGAGAGTTAAACATTTATTTGACTGAGAATATCATGTGGAAGGTGGCAGAAATGACTGCAAAGGCCCATATTTCTAGGGAGAGGATGATTTCTACATGAAATCAAAGGGAATTTTTTTGTAACATCTTACAAAGAAATGATCAACAGCCCAATGAAATATATTAATATACCATTCTTGGGTAAACTGTTTTTCAGCTGGAATTCATACTTACAACTACAGCAGGTATGCCGGGAGGTTATTGCACTTCGTTCCAAAACCTGATGCATGATCATCTCAACCACGCATCTTGTCTAGTAAGGCAGTTTTATGAACCGGCATAGTCCCAATTAATAGTTAAACATATTGATTAAATTTGAAAGAGGAAATAAAAATTGTTTCTTCATCATCTTTTCATTGTTAAGCAAGCAAACACCCACTTGTTGCAAAACAATTTTATAGTGAATTGCTTTCACAAAACAAAATAGTACTGTACGCTACCTGTACATCTAAGTCATAAATCTAAGCCTATCTTGTGCTTAAGCACTTCAGCCAAAAGAAAATATTGCCTTTGGCATATATGTGCATTTCAGAATCTGTCTGTATTTTACAACTGCCAATGCACGGCCCCATCTATCTAGCAAGTTCCATATGCTCAGTTGTACTATGCTGGGCTAATATAAGAAAATAGGTTAGTCACCAAGAAAAGAATGCCAGTGTAGAACATCCAATTCTAAAAGTTATGACTGATACAAGACTCTCACAACCTAAAGAAACAGAAAATTAGCTGCTACACCTTTTAAGAAAATCTATTTCTACTAAAATTTTATATTTTACTGAATAGATTGCTGGGAAGGATTCATTGTTGATCTTTCAGAAGCAGAGAAAATTTTTTTCTTCAGTTTCTATTTTTCTTTAGTTATAGAATTTCCTATCTACCAATCACAGGGGAGAATTACTCCATGAGCTCCATATATTTAGCTTAGCTTGTGGGTAACTTAATTGTAATCTTAAGTAGCTACCTGAGAGGCAAAGCTGTCACAGAAGCAAGGGGCTATGGCTTCACCACATACAGAAGTGCCCAGTGCACCCGCCGGTGCTGGTATGAATTAAAACCTCTTCACATGGAGGACCTCGTGATGTCTATAGGCAAGAACCATAGAAGCCATGAGTCTGTATAGGACAAGGTATCTGCTTGCTCAGTGCCCACTCTCATTGCTGTTTCAGCTTGTAATTCCCTTCCTGTGGGGCAGGATGCTACGAAAACTACATTTGGAAGGCATAACATTATTCTAAAAAGTTAGTATTTTCCTGACTATTTAGTGTACAAAAAGGATGGGGATCCCACTTATTTGTCCACAGGTTATCTTCTTAATCATAAGTGGTTTTTTTATATGGGTTACAAAATAAGTAGCAGATTCCTCCTTGTTGCCATAATTCAAGCAGTTTAGGTTCTGTGGCTAGAATAATACAAATTTAATGCTGAAAATCACCAACATGTCTAAAATGGTGCTTGCTTCATGCAGTCCATTAAAGATGTTGACAGCTATTATCTGACAGTGAAAATAACAGACTTACAATTAACTAAGCATCTCATAGTTCAGACTGTTAAGGAAAAATTGATGACATTTTAATAGAGAAAGCTTCTCCCGAACCTTCAAAAAATCCTACCTAACTTACCAAATAGTAAGGTGTCTGAAACACTCACTGGACAGATCTTTACTTTTGGATGCCCCACACTAAAGAGTATACTGTACATGCAAATTCTCTAAGTCTGTGCAGATATATGAGAGGAAGACTATTGTTTTATGAGCCAATGTAATTCCAGCAATGCAGAGTTCCAAGTATCTGACCAGAAAATTTTGACACCAGACTCAGTTAACCATGGACACTGTAATGCTCCAGGGTAGAAGGGGGAAAACTGGGAGAAAACATTCACAAAAACCATCTATGACTCTTTTGCAAACTGTCAGAGACAGCAAGTTTTCCACCCACCAAAGGAACTGTAAATCCATTGCTCCCTCCTGGGTGCTTCTGCAGATTGTGGAAGAGCAACTAGAGAACGGGGCCCTCAGTACTGGGCTCTGTACCTCCACTTAGTTATTGACATGTGGTTTTTGTGGGCACAGTAGGAAAAATGTTCCTGTTTTAAGCTATTTCATCAAATTGCTGTTCACATCTATCTCCAGCCATTCCAGGGCACTCAGCTTCCTTCTTTCAGGCTTTCTGCTTCATCCCTCCAATACCTGCTGTCCCTTTGAGAAACTCCTGCTGTACTACGCTAAGGCTGTTGAAACATTATTTACTGACATACAGGACCTTGGACCAACAGAAATTCCTGACGGACACAGGCAAGAGATGCTAGTGTTGAAATAGCAGAAAAGGCTGTTTTTCACAAAGGGAGTAAGACTTGGAAAGTGGTACAGACTTGTAGAACTATATTGAGATGATCCCATACAACTAATAAACTGGGGGATGCACAAGAAATCTAGCTTTTCACAATGTAGAAGGGCTTGTAACAGTCATGATCTCTGCAATCTGGCAGTGCAGAGACTTGGCCACAAATTGCAAGTCACCAAAAAAAGGAAGCAGAAGGCATGATCATAATTCAGTGAGTCTCTGATTTCCAAGAGAGGCTGAAGAATGAGCAGGAGAAATCTACTACATCCTTCCTATATGACAGAGTATGCCTCAGAGAAGTGCAGACACTTCTACAGATGTATTAGGCACGATCTCTTCGGTACAGAGATTTCCTTTTCAAAGAAGTGCAGCTCTTTGCTGCCTCTTGTGAAATATTACAAGAAATGTCCAGGATAGACCCTAAAAATTCTCACAAAACAGAAATCATAATGTGAAAGCACATAGCTTCCCCAGTTGTCAAGTCTTTACTGTTAACAGAGACAACACCAAGCACTGTGTGGTAAAATTTGCTGTAATGAAGAAGTATTTGAAACTGTATCCCTTAGAAATTGATACCTGACTTTTTTATTGAAATAAGACGTGTCATCTCTAAATTTGCAATTACTCATACTACTGGAAAATCATGTCAGACCTGGAAAAGTGGAAAGTCTTAATGTTTGGAATAAGCCCTGTTTTATTCTCGTGATTTACAAGTCATACATGCAGGTGAGCAGGCAGATTGTATCTGGAATGTATCTGTAGCTTTTTTCAAAGTCAGGATGAACTTTAATCGTGAGATTTCCATGGGAATACACAATGCCAATGCCCTGAAGTAGACCAAATATGAGTTTTGCACAGTGGAATAAATTTATGCATGTGCTTACATCTAGATGTGTACTTTAGGGCTTTGTTGAATACAGGCCTAGATATTTTAGCTTATTGAAGATGCTTTTTATTTCTGCAGATCACTAGTTAGAATTTAATCTGAACCTGTACTTTAAACTTTTCCGTATGTGGGATATTCTTGTACATATATCTAGATAAATAAATGTTTTCCCCTGTCTTAAGTGTGACAGGAATATGAAATATTGTCCTGTCAAGGCATATTTTAAATTAATTTCTTCTGACTACCATAAAAATATCCATTTAAATATAAGATGTTTCAAGAGCAAAACGTGTTAAAATTCCAGATAGAAAAAATGAGGAAATTATCATATTTGAATTAAAAATAATGAAATATTGGTCTCTTGAGGAGAATCTCAAGATTTAGTGACTCAAAGAGTATGTATTAATGAAAGGGAAACTACCTAACGTAAATTGCTGACCAATCACGCATAACAATGACCTAGGTAAACCATCTGGTAATTATTGCAGGGAGCGCCATTAAAACAGAAATCCGTAAAAACAGCGTGTCTGGAGCATTTCGCTGAATCTGCATATTTACTGTCTCTTAATGATCTTTGAATGACGTTTCGTTTGCACCTAAAAATGATATCCATATCTCTACAAACGCAATTTAATTACTACTTTTGCACTTCCCATATTACCTATGTACAAAACCAGAAAATCACAACAGAAAATATATATGGATGGATGACTTTCATTGTACTTGCTGTTAACACCTGTAGGCTGGTTTCTCCACTGACACAAATTGGTGTAGTTCTACTAATTTCAACAAAAGTATGGGTTTTGCCAGCTGAGCAGCTAGCCTTGTTCTTTTTGGTTTGTTTTGTTTCAGTAAGCAGATGGAGGTAATTTAAAAATACAGATATGAGACTTCCTAGCTAAATTATTAGCATTGCATTATAACATATTTGTGGGTTTAAACTAAACTGTAAAATCTGGCATCAAAGTAATTAGACTTCATACTTGGTGAACTCACTAATTTTGGACATTGTAACAGACACCACTTCAACATAAATTCCCCCTTCACCTCAGCCATTCAGAAATCTCTTCCATATACCTGTATCCTACAACGTTTGTCGCCACAGCTTAGTTTCCGTTCCTTTCCAGCTGAAGTAATAGTTAATGTCGGGATTGTACTGTGGCTGCAGTTTCCTCACAAGATACAAATTCTTGGGTAAAGCAGGAAAGGCTCAAAACTATTCTCAATAGTGAGGGAGGAACTAATAACTCAAGGAGCATGACATTTTTATTAAGCACCACAGTCCCAGTTTCTTCAGGAACCAGCTTTAATAATTTGGTTGTACATTGCTCTGAAGGGATTAATATTATTTACTTATAAGCATGGCTTGGAGCAGGACTGCTAACACATCCTGTACTCTTTCATCAGCTCTGCATCAGATTTTGGCTACACATAATTCAGAAGAATCATCAGAGAGTGATCTCCCAACTATCTATGTGCCTCCGAGCACACGCAAGGGAAAACTACCAAGCATAAAAAATGGCCTTTAATATCACAGTACACCTTTTGGGATGCCTCCCTAAACGAATTCAGAAAAGCAGAGATGCATTTCTGTCTGTTTGTTCAGAAAAATATAGCAAATTCTACACTTTCATATACAAGATCAAACTGGGACCATCTTCAGTATTAATCACTGCTGTCCATATAATCATATGTTGTCCATAATCATTGCTGTCCATAACCACTTCTTTTCTCCAGGTTTTGTTGAATAGTTGATAATATTCCTGACTGCTGATAGTCAGAGGATGGCAGACTTTTAAGAAAATGGCTTACTTGTTACACTTCTAAATAGTGCATTAAGATAGAATATATTCAAATGTATTCTTAATGTGTTGTTGATAAGACTAATCTTATTTAAGTTATAATTTCAAAATGCATTATAGAAATAACTAATTTTAAAGATACATCAGCTTCAAACTATTGCAGAACCTTTTAAGATACTCTTGTGAAGTAACATCCACAGTTATGAAAACTGAGTAGAATAAATATTTCTATTTTTAGTGTGTTTACTTTTTTGTTTGATGATCAGAAGGATTCTTGCCTACTAGAGCTCAGTAACAAGTTTAAGAATACACACTTTTAGCCTCTTTAGGACTTACGATAACTGACCAATCTCCCATTGTCCCAGAGGGAATTCAAGCAGGAAATTTATGTTTAAATGACATAATAAAGACTAAAAATATTTCTCATTCAGTTGGATGCGTTTGGCACTTTGTGTAACTTCACGAGCGCAAAATCTGAACATGCATATGCTGTAACAACACCAAAAGAAACCCCATTTGTACCAGTGCAGGACTCCAGTATCCCCTTTCACAATAAAACAAGTCTTCATTCAAGATTTTCTCTTGAACAACAAGGTAACTATACAAAAGGAAGAAAGGGTGTGCAGACAGGACTAAAGCTGGCAGGAAAAATGTACAAGCAGAAGACCATAGGGAGAGATCAAAATGTTCCTTCATACAAAAGGGAAGAGGAGAAAGTTATCCTTGAGTGAATAACTATCTCAGGTGTTAGGAGATGGAAGTAGCTGGTCTCAGCCAAGAATGAGAAAATCGGCTGTGGCTGATTAGCAAACAATTGCCTCATTTAGATGAACTCAAGGTACTGCAGAGAGTCACTCCGGTGCTTAACTACTTTGGGTCTGCTGCTGATCAGAAAAAAAGTTTTCCTTGACACCTGACGAACTAGGTAAATATGGTGTAGAGATTATAATTTTGTGCAGTTTTCCATATGATAGCCAGAAATGAAAGTGATACTGTCAGGTCAAAAATAACGGCTGACAACAACTGCTTCTTCTCTGTATTTCCACATGGATACAGCCAGAGCAGCCTCCCTTGGGCCTGCAGCCTGACACTGAAATAGGAACTTCACAAATAAAGGGCATGGCTGCTTCCTGAGCAAATTGGTAACTGAGTGCAGCAATGCTTCATGACATTACAAATAACTAAATCAATATACAGGTATCGTAACACTGAAACACTGTGTTAATGTACGACACGTGGAAAATAGGAAAAAATACAGAAAAACAACATTATAGGCCTCCAGAATTAGTACAGCTATTAATGTAGCTAGTTCTATTTCATCAACGAAGCATTTGGGGATGGACTAGAAGGTGAAAATGGTTGGTTTGGCTCGAGCCAATATGAGAGTTTAACAACACCAAAAGGGTAAGATCCTGCTTTTCTTCCCTCCCTTTCATTCCTAGCCACAGGTCCTTCCCCACTAACACTTCAGATCCCCATGTGCATGTGTACACACACACACACACAAACACAACGAGCTGATTCAACTCATGGGTCTGATAGAAGACAGTTTGCATATATTTTCTGGATCAGTAGGGAGAAATTTCTGTCTTTCAGTAATGATATACAACTAAATTACTAATTTGGATTGAGTCATATCATTCAATTTCATCCCAAAGGTGTACTTACATGAGATACTGCCTTCACTGAAATGATCTGGGATAAAAATAACCCTCCCCAAAGTGAATTTTTAAGCCAGATCATTTCAGCGATCCAGTTTACAATTCTTCCTAAAAATATTACATTGGCAGAACTGAGGAGGCAGACAATTTGAACATATGACTGGAAACAAGCCATCAAGGGAAGGAGACGGATTTTTAAACTGGCTTTATTGGCAAACCCAGCACTGGGCAAACCTGCACCTTTAGCATCCACGTACTTTCAGACAGTACAGAGTTCAGTTACTTCACTGGTGGCTTACCTCAGTGTCCATTCATTACCCACTTCTGCAAACTAGACTTCACTAGTGACCCTTCTTTTTCCAACATTGCTTACACTGGGAATTTTCACAGAATGGCTGAGCCAATGTAACATCATTTTGCTAGGTGAAGTGACAGCCTTGCTTCCTTCATTCACTTCTTCCTTGTAGCAGTGACAGCACTCGTGTGAGCCCTGTCAGAGGTGCTTCAGCTTCCACCAAATGAGAGAACCATTCACCTTTTCGCTGGATTAGTTTTCACAGAATCACAGAATATTAGGGATTGGAAGGGACCTCAAAAGATCATCTAGTCCAATCCCCCTGCCAGAGCAGGAACACCCAGATGAGGTTACACAGGAAGGCACCCAGGTGGGTTTTGAACGTTTCCAGAGAAGGAGACTCCACAACCTCCCTGGCCAGCCTGTTCCAGTGTTCTGTCACCCTCACTGAGAAGAAGTTTCTTCTCATATTTAAGTGGAACCTCCTGTGTTCCACTTTGTATCCATTGCCCCTTGTCCTATCATTGGTTGTCACTGAGAAGAGCCTGGCTCCATCTTCGTGACACTCACCCTTTACATATTTATAAACATTAATGAGGTCACCCCTCAGCCTCCTCTTCTCCAAGCTAAAGAGACCCAGCTCCCTCAGCCTTTCCTCATAAGGGAGATGATCCACTCCCTTAATCATCTTTGTTGCCCTGCACTGGACTCTCTCCAGCAGTTCCCTGTCCTTCTGAACTGAGGGGCCCAGAACTGGACACAATATTCCAGATGTGGTCTCACCAGGACAGAGTAGAGGGGAAGGAGAACTTCTCTCAACCTACTGACCACCCCCCTTCTAATACACCCCAGGATGCCATTGCCCTTCCTGGCCACAAGGGCACAGTGCTGGCTCATGGTCACCCTGCTGTCCACCAGGACCCCCAGGTCCCTTTCCCCTGCACTGCTCTCCAACAGGTCATTCCCCAACTTATACCTGGAGTTGTTCTTGCCCAGATGCAAGACTCTACACTTGCCCTTGTTATATTTCATTAAATTTTTCCCCGCCCAACTCTGGTTCAGTGAGTGGAACTGTCTTACGGTAACATCGGACAAACACAATAGCCATCACCAGGGAAGCAAAAGGAATGTGTGCCCAGGAGAAGGAACTGGAATGGACCTTTCAGCAGTGGCAAGCCACTAAACCAGTTCAACCTCAGAACAAGCGAAACAATGCTTAACCATGACTGAGGATAATAACCAACGGCTGAGTTATTGTTTGCTGTCATATTTGGCCCAACAGCTGAGTTTAGCAGTTTTTCAACTTCCCTGTTTTCTAGATATAAAGGGTAGAATCAAAGAAGAACTGCAGTAAGAGAAGCCCACCTTTTTTGTAATGAAAGCAATACACTTGCACTGTGACAGTAGTATTGGGGAATATAATTTGTGTCTTTCATAACACTGTTGGTAACAAGTACAGTGATACAGCTAAGAATGTGCTTTTTGACTAAAATCGATACAGAGGACTTTATCAGATGGAGATTTCTCTCCCTGTCTCCTCACTGAACTCCTTATGATCTCTATCTGCCTTCTAGGACACACAAACTTCCACTCGCACCAAATGCGTGGTGGCTCTGGTCCTCTACTAGGAAAAAGGAACAACACTCCTGGCCATGAGGAAGGGAGGGCAAACATTCCCCTAAAAACAAGACAATCACAGCACTAATACAGACCCAGCCCCGTGAGGAGGCCAAAGGAAGAGGGAACAGAGAAAAGGCAGCGGAGCACAGGCAGGGGCACAGTTATGCTTGGAGCCAAACCACACAGACTGTGATAGAGCACAGCCAGATCCAGTGCCACAGATACAATCCTGGCATGGCATGAACAGTTACTTATATTGTGTACATTCAGAACTGCGGTATTACCATATATCACCATATGCTATAACCACCCACTGAAAGGACCCTTCAGGTGTTTTTTTTCAAGCATGACAAATGCATCCATTATTGGCTGGATTTTGTCTGAAGGATGTGGGAGGATAATGACCACACAAAATATAACACAGCTATTGCCATCTTAACAGCTGCAGTTTTACTTTCATTACAGCATGACTCCTCTAGGCATAAAGAATCAACTTGTTTGAATTGTAGCCTGCAGATATTTCTCTAAATACAACATGATTTTACATGAGCTCTATCTGGATTTTTCTTAAGTAGAAGGATCAAGCAAGTCTTAGTCCTGTAAAATTTTGATGTGGATCCAGGCTAGTGCCAACTATGCCACAAGAATAACTATCTGACTGTTGTGGTACAGCAGCATGGCGTGTGTGACCACAGCAAGAGATCCAACCAACAGCTCAGAATGCAGGAGTGTCTGTAAGAAAAGAGCAAATTGCTCAAATCAGTATTTCTCAGACCTATTAAAATATTTTATTTATTAGTCTTATGCACTTCTAAGAAAGCCAAACGTAGCCACAGGGCTTTATTTTCTTTTAAGGACATCCTTTCCTTGAGTATATTTGAAGAAAAGTGGATGTTAAGCACTTGGGAATGAGTACCGGATGGCTCTGAGGGCTGCAGGCAGTCGGCAGTGCAGGCAGTGCTGCCACCTTTCGGTCATTTTCCGTATTTTTAAAACCTCACTAGGGCAACGTTTCTTTTTCCACAAAGTCCTTCTAGTCTTGGAAATTCTCTTTCCCTTCTTTTAACTGAGAGGTACGGAGAGCTATTTGGAAGGATATTCAATATCCTTTGTTGTACTTGATTATTACATCATTTTCTTGGTTTGCAAGTAGTCTTTTTTTACAGTGCTGGGGCTTTGTGTTTGATTAACATGAAGTAAAAACATACTATTATAGTTTTATTCAGACGCACAACAATGCTGCTGTACATGACTGCGATCTTTAGATGCTGCTATCCTGCACAGACCTATTAAATATGTCCTTCTTAAAACAGGTGCCACAAATAATACCAACCAATAACCCTGCTCTAAATCGTAGGACTGGAAACCAGTATCCTGAGAAACCAACAACTTTCAGTATGATACAAAAAGCTGCCAACATCCAATCAGTTCATCAGATATTTAATGCAGGGGATTGTTTTTCTGTTGTGATAAAGAGCCACATCTTGCATTCCTCTGAAGTCAACAGGAATTCTGAATAGAAAGACTCGGGTCTAAACTTTTCAGATTGTACTTGCTGCTTCCCTGAGTGAATTACTGAATTTCACTTGACTTCATATCCACATGTAAGATTTACATACAATTCTTTTTCTAAGGAGAAGAGAAAAATGCCAATTCTGAACATTTCTGAACATCCTACTCCTTCGACTGAATGAAATAGGAACTGAAGGAGAACGACACCTTAGCTGTCAGGCAACAGGAGAGTAGACTAGTATATTTATTTCTATCAGTTTAAATTATATAGTACTCAAAGTGACAACTTCTCTTCATCTCAGGAGTTACACCACTTCAGGGTATACAGATATGCAAGAAGCAGATTTGGGTTCTTTCAATATCTGTTTTTTCTCCTGAATTTAGTTATGATCTTACATCCCTGCAGCCAGAAAGACACTGTTCATATGAGGATTCCCCAGGGTACAGGACATTCTTTTAGTTTAGTGTCAAACATTTTTGTGAAATTGTTCTCTTTTCTCAGACGGTAAAAGGTCAGGGATTACTTTGACTGCTGCATTAGACCCTTACGGTTAGATTTTCAAAGCTGTGCTTGTGTTGGAAACAAAACCCCTGTTATTGTTACGGGATTAGTGCACATAACTTTCCAAATGCTGCTTTGAAAATAGAGCCAAGAAATATTATTTGTGTGTACTTTCTGGAATTAATGTAGGCTGTGGTTATTGGCCAGCCTTACAACAGCACTGTTACATACACAGCTTTTGATGTACTGTCCATAGACTCTCATTCAGACCTGTCTGGATTTCTTTAATAGTTGGAGATTTAAAAAACAGGAATGACAATACATCAGTTTCAACCTGCATCTTCCTTTGTCACAGATTAATACAATTTGTCTTGATTCTGTTAACACTTTTCTTGCCTTTTTTCAATTGATTCTGAGGCATAAAGAAAAAAACCACAACCTTAAAATTAATAACATAATCTTTGTTTTGCTTAGTTTCAGCAGAAACTTCAAACCTGTGTTGCAGTGATGGAATCAACCTGATGCTGGCATTGCCAATTCCCCGGTTCCTCCAGCCCGATTAAACTTTTTCTCTCGTTCTGAATTACAACAGGTTTAGAATCTTATCACATTGTACAAATGCCCCAGGTGAGAACTAGTTTTCTATTACTGTACAGCATCTACTGCAGAGTCTTAATTTCTAATTATAAATGCTTAAAATTGTCCTCTCCTTGTACATCACTTCTAAATGAGAATAAGCCTTCTAACCATTGTTTTAACCACTAAAATAATTAATAATGGTCTTAACAAGGAAATAGAGGGAAAGAAAAAATGTGTCTCGTAATGGAGAGAACACCTAGTTTCTGTACCTTGATTGCGCTGAGGCATGACATATATTGCCTATCAGGCACTACCAAACTTTTGGCAGTTCCAGAAATGCCCAGTGACACATCACTGCACACCTGGCACAATCTGAGAATCTACAAAGCCTTGAAGTCGAGTAGCACCTAAGCAGGCATTTTCAGCATTATAATTTTGGCCTTAAGTGCCTAGTTTTGCATTTGGCATACTACAGACTTACATAGCTGGGCTGCTTTGATTTTTATTCCTGACATCGTGATTCTCCTTTTTTCTGTTTAAAAACAAAGTCGGAAGCTAGCTACCATTGGTTTCCTGTGTCCCAGAAGGATGAGAGGGCCTTAGCTGGAGAGTAATTCAGTCACCTGTGCTGAATCCTTGATCTCAATTGCCCTCTGGGTGGTAGAAACCTTTTCCTCTCAACAATCACGGAAGATCTTAGGAAGGCTAACCACCTAACACAGGCACTTGCCTTGGAGTGCCTTGAATTAGACAGCGTGAAAAGCACCCAAAGTTACAACATAATGCCTCCCTTGCATGGGTACCCAGCAACATTCTGTTTTTATAAAAGCATCTTCTCCGATACTGTCATGCTCACATGTTACAGAGAGCTGACATGCAGTTGATATAAAACACCACTTATCCCACAAGCCACACTGCAACTATTTCAAGACTAAATGTATCACTGACCTTAGCTTTCATCTTCCTCTTTTGTCAAAATTTTCTAGGATTTAAATATAATCCAACTAGAAAGAGCAGAGATTATTTCTTCAGTAAGTAATGATAATTTCTCTTGTGTTGGTGTGGTATGAATACAGACAGCATCCAAAAGTCTTACAGCTGCTGATGTAATAAAGTTATTTTTTGGTGTGATTAAACATCAAATAGTTTTAAAGAACCCATTTATAAAATTTGAATTTCAAATGCTTATTTCACTGCTGAAAATCTTGCATTATGTTCAGACAGCTGATCTATAAATCCTCCCAATCCTTAAACTGTACTGGCCAAAGTGCTATCATTCATTAGATGAGGATAGTGACTACCTCACTTAAAATGAATCCTGGTAGATGACAGGCGGTGGAGGGGATATTTTCTAGTGTGACATGAGCCAGAAATACAGTTACCTAAAGGAAATAGCATTGAGGGGAAGTAGATATTAGACAGGGAAAATGCCTGCATGATGACGACTGCGCAGGAGGCCATTCAGAGCCTCTACACAAGCAATATTTCATACATAGTCTTGGCTACAATCCAAGACTATATACTCACACACACGTACGTATGTATAAAAAATATACAGTCCATCCTGGTATATAATTTAAAACATAAATTACAAATCCTTACATATATTAATCCAAAAGTTATGGGCTACTTACTATGAAAGTCCACTGTTACATGTTACAAGAACAGTATTATTTTACTGTATTGTTTAAATACATTTAATCTTGTGATGTATAAAGAACTCACGGTGTAAACCTGGTTCTTATGTCTCTTTTGGCAAGCAGTAGACATTTCTAAGGGCTTAAATCCTCTGAGGACAAAGTAATGATAAAGTTCCAGTTCTTGCAGGTTGTACACATGCTTAAGTTCTTGCACACAATATAAAGTCAATGGGAATGCTCACATTACTAGACTTTAGTTGGAAGAACTAGGGATAGAAATAGTTCTATGACGAAGTAGAGAAGAAGGGTCTGTAACAACTAGACATGTTCTCCATAGAAACTGGAATAAAATCAAGGACCTTAAATTGAACAGATGCTCCAAAGTGACACTGAAATATAAACAATAGTAGCCCTCAGGATTGCTTCAGTCTGGTATTTGTTTAAGCTTTCACTTCCTCTATCTTTGCAGTTGATTTTCACCTAAAAAAAAGGAGAACTAAAAGAGTGAACTCAGTATATATTTTTAACTAAAATCTTCTGGAGATGAAGTAGGTGTTTTTAAATTACTGTTTCTCTTTTAGTTCTAGTGCATAACAGAATACATTTGCAGCACAACTTACGGATATACATAAACACATTATGGCTGCCTACCTGTATAAACGCCATGATCACACATGGCTGTGTTGGTATGGAATGTTAGTGTGTTTTGCAGCCAAGCCATGCATCTGTACAGCCTGGCCTAACCAAGGGCTCTTTTAAGTGTGCGACAGCAATCACAGATAAGGTTTCTAGAAGGGAATGGGCCAGATATATCGGAACAGTTTTGCTCTCAGCAAGGTGGAACCACCCTCTCCAGGCAGTAACTATGGAGTACACCAGTGCTAAATAAAGGAGAGCCTATGCAGTGTATGCAAAAGCCTAGCTGCATGTTATCGATCATGCCTTTCAGAGTCACTTATTTTTATAACAGCAAGCTGGAGGGAGTGGAGAAGGGCAGAGGACAATATAATTCTGTAGAGCAAAAAGTGGAGTCTTCAGACTTTCTTAAATGAAAGCTTGAAAGTGTTTGGTTTTCTTTGATTTATAGCGGTTCCTTAGCCCCATTTCAATTTTCTAACCCTTTTCTTATTTTTAAAAAGAAACAAACAAATAAAAAAGTTAAACCAGACTTTAATAATACAAAGCAAAAAAGCAAAACCACAGCAGTGAACACAGAAAAATGAGAAAATGAGAGCTACTGCTATCACACCAAAGTGACATGAGTGGTGTGATGTGTTCTTCCAGTCCCCATGGCTAAGGCAGGAAAGAAAAGCTTAGCTCTATCTCAGTCTGGAAATAAGAAGAAAATGCTTTCAGTTACCTTTTGATCTTGTACACATGGGGATTAGTGGTACACTGCATCCAAACAGGCATTGACCACAAAATATCCTTCACAAGGATGATAAAATTAATATGAATGGTTAAATTTCCTTTGTCCCTTTTTTGATCACTGTTAGGCTCGAAGCTTTATCATTGCTATCTTTACCATCCATTATCAAGGTGAATTTGGGATAAGAGACAAAGTTGTAACCAAGACAAATAAAAACCTTTGTTTAGCACCACCAGGCCCAAGCTTCTCACTGTTATAGGAAATGATGCAAAAAGCATCAATGTTTAGCAATGACAGCAGAAGGAACCTTTAGCTTCATTCTGGAGCTTTGAAAAAGGTACCAGAACTGTTTCTAATACCCAGAACTCACACCAATTAATACTTTACTATGCAAATACTCCTATTGGTGGAAAAGTTAAATGAAGAAGTATCAGGCATATTTCTTGTTGACAAAAATATAAACCTATTTATTTCTCTTAAAGAGGTTGCCAGGTAAAATGATAGTAAGACTCAATCTAATATTTATCATCGAAATCATATTGTTTAGCACATTCACTTTGAGACCAACCCAGGTGTTGGGTTTGAACAATCACATCACATAACCCATTTAATGCAATGTTAATGGGTCTGTTAATGCAATGGGATTTCCATGAGAAATCCTGTATCCTGGTGGAGATCTCAATGATCAAATATTGCTTTACTCACTGTTAAAATGCATCCCTCTCACACAACGGGTATAGGAGTGGTTTGAGAGAGTGCAACAGACTGTGAAGAAGAATAGGCCATCCATTTTAAAGTGAAGAGTATTTTGAGACTAATTCAGTTAGAATTAGGTCAGGATGGGGGGAATCAGGCATGATGTAATACGCACTCAAAACTCTTAACTGTGCTAGTGACCACCAGCATCCATTCAGGTGAGACTGAGCACACATTTCCACTGTTTGTTCATTGTTTTAACAACCCCAAGAGTGCATAGATCTGCAAAAGCAAAGTGTCAAGTGAAAAAAGCTATGCTGACTAGGAATAAACATCAGGTTTTTGGTTTGTAAAATTTCAACAATATACACCAATTTTTCAGTTGTTTAGCAAATGGAACAAGTTCTTTCCAAGCTGGGGAGTGTTCTGTCTCTCTTCAGATATT
Source organism: Pampusana beccarii (assembly GCA_013399365.1). Classification (NCBI taxonomy): domain Eukaryota; kingdom Metazoa; phylum Chordata; class Aves; order Columbiformes; family Columbidae; genus Pampusana; species Pampusana beccarii. The sequence goes on from VWYH01005061.1 coordinate 862,666, forward strand.
TCAGCAATCAAAAAGAAAGAACTGAAGCATTTTTTGCATCACAAGATCTGTATGTCTCCTCTACATTGTCTAGAACAGTTCTGCTGGCATTCAGGAGGCATCCACAATTTTTAAGATACAGGGTGCCTCCCATCAATTACCCAGAGTGCAGGAATAAGGTCAAGAGAAGTTTAGAATTTATTACAGAGAAAAGATTGCTGCTGTGGGACCTCTCTGGCATTAGGCCCTGAAGAGCAGCAAGCAGCCCCTGTAACTGCTGGTCTACACAATCTCCATTGTTGTCTCAGGTTTCACAGCTGCAAAGGTTGTTTCCTCTTCCAGAAAGCAAGAGCTCTCCCCCCTGCAAAGCTGCACAGCAGCTCCACAACAGGAAGGATTTTTTCAGTTTGTATCTCATTTCAGGGGAGGTGCTGACCTTGTACGCTCTTCACTGCTTACGCTGCCCTGCCCAGAACCAATTCACTTGGCCCGAATAGCCCAGTGGGTTTCGGGTGGCTGGGGTTTGATACAGCATTTCCTCTCTCAGTACTAGTCTCAATAAAAGTTATTTGAAGAATACACCTCCTAAATTATTTAATCTTTATTATTATTATTTAATTAAAAAATAACTTTTGCCTTATACATAACAGTTTGAAGATAGGCCAAGAATATATGAATTAAATATTTTAACCATGTTCCTTGGAGACACTTGCTAGGCCTTGTCTAAGAGGATCCTTCATCTCACAGTTTCCTTTAATGGAGAGTGCTTAGGTTAAATAATGTTTCCCAAACTTTTTAGTAACTTGATAACTTTCTACACTTGAATTCCCCCAAGATTCCTAACAGGAATCTCCTGCAATTCCCAGCTGATGACAATCAGAATGACAGGATATTTGTGGCATAAGGAAAGTACAATTTGAACAAATCTCTCTCTGGAGTTTAACAAGGGAATCATCCATGCTAGGAAAGCGGAGCTGTGGAGCTGCTCTCCTCAGCCCCTGCTATGATGCAGTGCCATCTCGTGGTCCCCGGCGGTTTCCAGCAGAAAGCAGAGGAGGAAGGAAGGTGGAAACAAAGATGCAGAGAGAATAGGTTGTTTCAGCAAAGAAACTAAACCCTCTTTCATCTGCTATGTTGCTGATGTAGTAGAGCATTCAAAGCAACTTGTAGGCATCTGATGACTTAATTACCATTGCACATGTTTATTCTTGAGTGCCTTCATGGTCTTTTCAGGCAACATATGTGAAAGCTGGGTGTCACTACTCCAGAAAACCGAAATATAAAATGTGAAGATTTGGCCCAAAATCTGAAGTTCAACCATGACCAACTCTAAATAACGAAGGCAGTAAAAAAATAAACACTAAAATAAAAGATATCTAAGAGGTTAATATAGTCCCTCCATACAATTACTACCATGTATTAATATTTGCTCATCATTTTTCATAAAATCACAGAATCACATAGTATCTCCAGTTGGAAGGGACCCATAAGCATCACCGAGTTCAACTCCCTGCCCTCGCTGGACTACCTAAAACTAAACCATATGCCTAAGAGCATCATCCAGACACCCCTGGAACTCTGACAGGCTCGGTGCTGTGACCACTTCCCTGGGGAGCTGGTTCCAGGGCCCGACCACCCTCCCTGTGAAGATCCTTCTCTCAGTGTCCAGTCTGAACTTCCCCTGACACAGCTTCATTCCATTTAATTCATACAATTTAATGCAGTTAAAAATGACTGATTTATCCACAAAACCTGGCTGTGAGCTAGGTACCAGAAAAACCTAGAAAAAAAACATTTGTTTTGCTTCACAAATTGTGTGGTCTGAGAAAGAAAACGTCATTGGTTTTTTTTTCTGACGAAGTGATTTCATATTATTTCCAAATGACCCTATTGCACTCCAAAGGGAAGTGAAACTATTTTGATTTATAATGATTTAAAATCACAGCCCTGCATTGGAATGCTAACCTGTCATGCTTCTGAACTCCCACTTTGGCTGTGCACAGGCACTATTTTGTCAGTCAGGCAAGCTTTTAGTTCCTATATTTCCCAAAATAAATGCATCACTAATCAGCAACTACTAAAACAGCATCCAGCCTGAATCTAACCTTTTGCAATAAAGTAATTTAAAAAAAAAATATTATCCAGATTAATAACTACTTTGTTTTCGTAGGTAGATCACAATCTCCTTCACTGCTTTGGTTATTTTTTTTTCTGACATGACTGGAAACTCTTTTGTTAAAGGAAATGTATCTGCCTTTATTAGATTAGCATTTGGCAGCAAACTCTGAAAGATTACAGTCTATCATATCAGATGACACCAGGGCTTAAAACTTTTCACATTCCTTTAGATGCACATTCTAGTAGGGTTCTGCACAAATTCTCACACCTGAATTTAAAAAATCCTCATTTTTGCTTTGTGTCTGATGCTGAATGAGTACAAAGAACTCTGGCATTTTATTTTGTTGGAAAAACTCAGTTGTACAAAAATTGCTTAGTTCCATCAAGGATTTATATGTTGCAATAAAATTCACTTTCTTGAGAGAAGGTACACACACTCCCCATAAAATGCAGGAAATTTAGGCATTCAAACCAGCAAATTTAATGGACTGCCACCTATGTTCCCAGTAAACGATGCCAAGAAATGGAGAGGATCTAATCTTTGTCACCTCTAAGGAGTTAGGGGTCTATCCTTATTCAGGATTCTCAGCTACTGGTTCTCTTCTAGAGCTGGTGTCTATGTCACATCAGCCCCTCTTGTAAAAAACAATGGAGAGAATTCACAGCATTTCCCAATGTGCAATACTTGGTAACTTAAAGGTTAAAGCATTTGCTTTTGTAGGGGAAGGTGCATGTTTGAATTCCTCCTCTGGATAAACTGAAGCCTTGATTTTTGTTCTTCCATGACTGATGTGAGATGCCTGTTCTTCAGGATCCATAATCAATACCATTTTCTCCTCTTTCTCTGGCTCCAAACTAGAGAACAAGAAATCCAAGTCCTTTGCTCCAGGAAAGAGCTATGACTATTATGTTTGGGGGGGGTACACACAGAAAAACTTTAGATATCTTCTTCCTACCTGTCTTTTGTGCAGATAGATCTAAACCCCATGCCATTAAAACAAACGCACAAACGCACAGCCTTCATGTAACATTTCCAAGATTCCTCAGCCTGTCAATATAGTTTCACTGCAAGCTGGTTTTGTGGACATTCCTTATACTAAGTACTTCAATTTCTGACAAAAATCAGAGTTGAGAAGGTTTTTTTTCTCTGTTTTAAAATGAAAAGATTCGGTTGTCAGACACAATAAGATTTTAAAATGCTACTCTAATCTTAGAATATATAGCTGGCATTGATGGAATGTTTTATGATGTGATCTCTCTTTCCTACTTCCAGTTAAGATTAATAAAGTCCTCACCTCCCCTTTGGCCTCCAGATCTTATTCCAGCCAGAAATCACACCTTAAAGTAAGTGATCCTGCCAGTTACTTCATAGATTCTCACGAACCATGAAAGTGGCAGGTCTGTTCCATGACAGACCTTCCCAAATGCGTTGAAGTGAAACAGGAAAAATAATAGGCATGTTCATCCACACATGTGAGTATCATCTGGTGTTATAATGAGCATCTTTCATTTCTAGACAACACACATGTAAGAATGTGGTCTACCCTGAAGTTTCCAGAAGTTTCTTTTTGTATGCTTATTCCTGTATTACTGCAGCCAAATGACATAATTATTTCATTAAGACCTATATTTTTAAATATTCTAATATATATGATGAAATACTTTAAAAACATTTCTGAGCATTATTACGCTGTACAGTACAATTTACAGGGCGTTTCTCTGAAATGCATGTAATTCCAGAAATATTAACATAACTAACACAATGTTTTTAAAAAGCAATCTAGTGGGGAAAAACAAAAAACCAAACAAACCACAAAACAAACAAACAAAAAACCCAAACAAACAAACAAAAACAAAACACCAAAACAAACACAAATGGAGTTAACCAGAAAAAAATTATCAGAGATGAGCCGAAGAGCTTGAGGGACTCTAGCAACCAGTTCTCTTCTATTGAGGCTGGGCCCAGTGATAGGACTGTATTCAATGCCATGTATGACTGTCAGTTTTAAGCACAGTACGACAATGCAGCCATGTGTTCAAACAACTTTTTGTGTTACTCTGCAAAGTGATTTCAAATCTGTATTTTGTAGGCTTTTTTCCTTTTTCAAACAGTAACATTTCCAGGATATAACTGGCTTAGTGTTCTACACTGTGAGTTAATATTCTAGATTTCCAAGGGGAAAGGACTGGTATTTTTGCCTTCAAGATTGCTCTAAGAAAACACCTGCATTTAGGAGAAGAAATTTTATAGAACTATGAGATATTGTCCAGGGTACAAAACAGAAATATTAAGAGTTATATGCCATCTGAGGCTGAAATTAATATATTTTAAATTTATTTTTCACTCTTACACACATGGTGTATGTTTCATATAATTCTCAATGCCTGTAGACTTCTTTAAAGCATAACTGAGATAAATTTACTGTCAGATGAAGGAACTGTGTATTCACACAGGAGTAATTACTTTTAGCCTTATTCCACATTTTGGCCTGAAACCTAGTGAGCATTTTCATTGCTGCCGCAGAGAATCTGACATGAAGGAAATGCCTCTAATTGGAATCCCATAACCTCTAACTTACTTTTAACTTAACTCTAGCTATTATTATGATTACACTGTAAAAAGAACTGCTGGAAAATCAATTATATCTGATACACTATCAACCAAAACCGTCTAGCATGTTTTCTCATGCCAAATCTAGTGCTACACAGCAGTGTCCAACATAACGGCCCAGTCCTGCTCCCATGACAGAGCTTTTGTCAGGCAAATGCGCTTGAGGTCCCAGAGCCTGGCTGGAATCATTTGGGTTCCAACACAACAGAGCCACGTTTCTAGTCCTACACTTCCATGCACACCTAGAAATCACAGCTGAGGCATAGTGCACCTAATTTTTGCCAGGGCAATGTATTTTAGTAACAATATGACAAAATATTCTGTGGTTTTATAGAGCTTTACAAAGTATAGGGAAGGATGGTGGTGCAAAATAATCCTATTGTCCTAACGGTACTTGTCCTTATATAATTTTTCACATTTGAGATGAGAATTTGTTATAGGATTTTGGCAGATTTGGGGGTTATTTAAAATAAACATTCACAGATAAGATGCACCTTGTGTTTTAGCAATGTTATCAAAGTAATTCTGCGTAGAGATCTTCACTGCTTTATAGATTCCACCCACACTTAAACGTCAGATGTTCTTCTGAACAGCTCTCAATCCAGGCAAATACTGCCTTTTTGGTCTAGACCTTTCACCTCTGAAACAAATTATGCTGTTTACATGCTAAAAGCTCCTTCAAACTAACTACAGAAAATATCCTTCAACATGATCAGAAATGATTTCTCATGATTACGCTGCTGCATAGTGTGAAAAATAGACATTTCTATAGAAACAAGGTTATTATTTGCTGTGACTGAGTTTAAGCCTGATAGTCTTGGCTAATACACAGGACATGCTGTTATTTTGTCTTTTTCATTCAGACCAGAACTCTTCCTCTCCTGGGCCAGAAGCAAATACAGCTGGCCATTATTACTCTGATTCTGCCTACAGGTTTCAGTGCATTTTGCAAAATATACCATTTTTTATTACTGAAGCCTACGGATTATTTTTCAGGAACAATTTAGTTCAGTTTCTTTTTTCTGAATGTCACTGACTGAGGTTATTCTTCCTTTGTTACTACTGATTGTCACTGTATGGAAATCTTAGACTCTTAGTCTTAAAAATTTATTTCCTGTTGCATTGCTGTGCAAATAATCATCCTGTTATTCCTTAGCGCGTAATAAATATTTCATTATCTTCCTAATTTGCCTGCTTAAATCTGTACTGTAGTAACATGTTTTCTGGTTTTATACTTTAATTTATATACCTACAGTATTTGAAAGCCCACAATTGTTCTATGTGATATCCAATTACAAAAGCATTACGGCCAGGAAATGAAGTAAATTACATTGAATAAGTTCAGAATTCCTGTTTGAGCTACATCTGTGAAATACAAGTGTATGCATCTGTCTTTGACAATGACAGAATAAGACATCTTGTAAATGTTTACAGTTATCATTTTAGTGACTAAGTTTAATTTCTCTATTAAATACCAATGGCTTTCTCTTGCCATTTATAAAGGAGCCCTGCTTCACAGAGAACAGAAAACCAGGAAAAACTAAGCAGGACACTGAAGTCATCTCAGGGTTCTGCTAACATTAGAAACCACTCAAGCTTTGCTTGAGAGATTCTTCATGTATTTATAACCCTCTAGTTTACAGTTTCCTTCCATCTACTCTATACATGGCCAACCTACCAAATGAACGCAGGACAGATAATATGGACCCCTTATTTGCTGACAGTGAGCTGTCTAATGCGAGGACTTTCACTCCAATCAGGTTTGAAAATGTCCTTGACAAAAACATTTATCATGTAGCAAAAACTATAGAAGCAGCTTGCATAATACTATCCATAAAACCAAAACTACTGGAAAGCAAGGCTAACAAGATAAAAGTAATTTAGAGTCACTTCAGAGATGAGAGGAACATTTGGGTTTTGCACAAAAAGTGCTGGTTTCATTTATTAATAGATTTCTGTTGAGTTCCAAGGCAAAACTTTTTGGGCCACGTACGCAGCCTTTCCTTAAAGCCAGGTGAAGGCATCATTTAATCAGAGATGCTGCACAGGTACTACCTGCTCAGGTGATCTTAAGCGATGTTACGACAGTGGTAACAGTAGCCTTGTTCTCCTCCCAGTGACTCCACGCATGTCCTTTCTACTCTTTTTTCATCATTCTGAGTGGTTCCTGCCTTTTTTTGAAAGCCATTGTGAGCAAGAACAAGCTTAAGTAATGAGACTGGTAAAGGTCAACATATTGATCCTAACAGCTTCTTGGTAGCACACAGAATATAAAGCAAGACCCAGCACTGTGTGACTATAGTGAAAGCCATATATTGGGTCCTTTGGCTAAGAAAAGTGATCTGATTTGCCAGGGATGCTTCTGGTGTGTGTTTGTATGAGCATGCTCCATCAGCATTGTATCTCAAACAGTAAAAATTTACTTACATATAAGTAGAGTAATTTTCTCATCTTATTAATAAAATAGCGCAATATTATTCATGCTGAATAAAAGCTTGTTCTTAAATGGGCTTGACAGAAGAGTTTCTCTTAACACCTCCTGAAAGGTAAGTTAGGGCTTACAGCAGGAATAAATCAAATGCCACTGGACCATTTTGTACTTTGTTAGGAATAAGATTTTTCTAGTTTAGTCATCATATCAAAACACTGCTTAGTTAAAGTAATCCCACTCCCTTCTAATTGCAACGAGCCCTGCTCTTAAAAATGGCTTAGTCAGTTGGATTTTCTAGTTGTATCTAGGTGTCCCTTCGAAAAGTACAAAGTTCCTTACAATAAAAAGAAGACTAAACCATTATGGTATAGTGCAGATGGCATCTGGGTGCCAAAATTCGGGTTCTGAAAATCCTGTCCCAACAAGTGAGCTACTGGGGCTATATTTTTTTCTTTTTTCTAAGTTATGTTTTTCATGCTGTGAAGGATGCAGCAGGTGTTCCCTGTCAGCAGGAGCTGGAGTGACTGAGCCTCCACCACTCTCGCTGTCTGCCCTGAAGGGAGTCACTGCTCTCTGTGCCACACTTCCTTCAACTGCAAAATGAGCATATTGTAGCACCTTCCTCAGTCCAGGGATGGAAGAACAACCAGTAAACATGTAAAATTTTTTGTGATTCTTAACTATACACTTCTACATTAGAAGGGTGACAGGACTGGTAGCCTTTCTTTTTGTATACTGATTTTTTTTATTACAGTAAAATTTAAAAACTGTCAGAGAATTACTAGACTATTAAAATTCTTTATTGTTTCATCTTTCACTAAACATTTGTCAATTATCACTCTCTGGAGGCAAGTTTATGGGAGAGTGAACATCTCTTAAGACTCGGCACCCAAAAGCCCTCCAGCTTTGTCATGAGATTAACTCAAGGGAAGACCAAGAGCTTACACCACCAGCTGCAGGACTGTGCGCAGGTCAACAGAAGCAAGCACACCACTTGGTACTGCTCCGAACTTAAATATTTAAGAACCAGTTTATGAGTGACCTATGATATGCTTTCTCCTCAGTCCGTGCTTCATTCATAAACAGATGGACTCTAAATATTCATGGAACAAATTTTCCAAAACCGACTTGTAACCTCATAACCAAACACTAACTGGATAAACCTCTGCAAAAATATAACTGAAACAGATTTCTGGATGCGAGTGTAAGAAATATTGAACCTAACATCATAAACCCTGATTAGACATTTTAAAAACTACGTTAGAATTTGAAAGACACTATTAAATGACATCATGGCACTAAATTAACCCAGTTTTGCAACAACATTTGACAAACCTTACTAAATTGTGCTTTATTGTGCAAAGGAGAAGATTTAAAAGATGAGGAGTACTTGGCAGGGTCAAAAAGTGGGCTCTACTACAGCCTACCAAAGAGACCTACCACATTTTAGTTCTTTTCTCATCTCCAGTAAGGAGCTCAGAACAAACCAGAAACACATTTATTCCTTGTCTTCTAGGTTACGGAGAATAATAAATCATTAGGGCGAATAGTTTCCTATATATTTAACAGAACAAATGGAACAATATATTGGACACCTCTGGAAAGATTCATAGTTATTGTAATGTACCAAGAAGCTGAGTCTTTCTGGTTCTGCTAAATGATGCAGTCATAACTGATACATGAATAATCAAATCCTAACATTGGCCAAAACAGATAAAAGAAAATAACCAAGTGATCTTCTGGTTGTGCTCAGAAGGAAGTATAAGACAAAGGCAATGTTATAATCCACAACCTTTTGAGGGCTGATCAAGCACATAATATTAAAATAAACACCTTGCTCTAAGGAAACATACATTATGCTCCAACTCAAAATATGCTGAGAGTCACAGCTCACAGGGAAAGGAGAGTTAGGAACTGATTCAGTGGTTCTATTTCACTCAGCTCCTTATCCTTACAGAGGAAAGTGATTCTATAAGATATCAGCCAACTCTGTGAAGCAGGAACCATGCAAAAACCTGGTAGAGTGGGGTCCAGAGATGAGTTGAATGCTTTCTGCTTTTTTGTTTGATTGGTTGGGTTTTAGTTCATAATGTTCTTAAAAGTATATTTTCATTGTGCTCCTTTGCTGCCATCTTATTTTAATTCAAAGTCCTATGGAGCCCAAATGAAGGGCTCTATTTTCAGGACTGGAGAGTACTTAGGTTACTAAATAAGCTGCTGAAACTGGAACTAGATATAAATTAATTGTTGCCCTAGTTAAAAAGAAAAAAACAACAATAACAAAAACCTGAAAGCAGAATCTATGTAGCAGAGCAGAAAATTTGAGCTGCATCATATCCATAAAACACTGACATTCTCATTTTACAGTCATCACTGCATCAAGAAATAAATGTAACATTCTATATTTAGATGTCATTTCTAACAAAAGATATCTTGTTGGAAAGAAACTGCACAAGTTTACATCCACAGCAACCTCAGTAGTGGCAATTCTAGGCTGAAAACAAAGAAAGATCTGAAATGTATAAAAACCTCAAAAGGAATATAAAGGCAACTGTTACACCACATCATGCAATTGCTACTATATGGTTATTTCGACACATACAAAGTACCCACCATGACAGTATCTTAGATACGCTTCTGAAACTTTCTAGGGTAAAATTTATTTATGTATATTGAAAAATAAAGCACTTAACATTTAAGAAAAGCCAGATTTAGGCTGGTATTATAAATGTTATTCTCTCTTTATGCCTTCCCAACTTACGCACTAACAGAAGCAGGGCACCCCATGGCAAATAATAGGCTATCATGTAATTGTACACTGTATCATAATGTATTGAGTCTAGAAGGCAAAATTAAAGATACATTTACTTTCACGGGAAGAAAAAGGCAAGTTATAATGGTGGATTTTAGAAGCTGGTATTTGTCAAGAACAGAGAATTAAAAGGCTTTTAGCAAATGGACTTTTTCTAACTGGTGAAAGTGCTGCATTGATAATTCTCCACAGTCACAACTCCAGCATTGGTATCAATAATGGAAGTAATGTTAGAAGTAGAGCTCAAGGCACTGAGGCTCAAATTGCTGTCATCACCAAGGGGAAATGCTACATCTAATTGTAGATTCTCAAACAACCAGCTAGCCTGATTAAGTCTGATGACCCATCAAGATTCAATACTGAACTTAGGCAGGATTTTCTGGAAATAGTCTGTATATAAATCCTTAATGTGACTTCTGGAACACACTGTTCAGATCTTGTCCTCCTTACATTCAGTTTTTTAATTAATTTTTGTATCTTGTGGAATTTAACAAAGAACATATTGAACAATCAGAAGATGTAATTTCATATAGGTTCATTTTAGTAGAAACACAAGCATACTGAGATCAAAGAGGACAACTCTAATAAGAGCTTGTCTTCACAATTACCTCAGTTGCCTCAGTTTCAGAATGAAAATAAGCTACAGCTTTTCACTCAGCAGGTTTCTGTTCCTCATTCTAGTAGGTGATTAATTTAAATACTAATAAATTATAATAAACTTTTATCTTAGTCCTGTTGCTGCAATAACAAATTGATTTTAAGTATTATTCAAAGGGTATTCTACAGATACTGACCTACTATCACCCCAGGCTGGGAATATTCCAATTGTATATTTTGGTTCATGTTTATTTTATTATTTATATACAGTAATAATATTAATTACACTACTCAATAAACTAAACTGCAGGAGATTGGAATTTACCTTCTAAAATATGCAATTCCCATATGCAGCCACTGGATGGACTTACGGAGCCAGTGAATATTTTTTGATTGTAGACAAGACGCATAATTAGGTGAGCAACTGGGAAGAACTGTCCCTTCTGGGCAGTAGGAGATATTTTCTGTAGAAAAGGCTTGAGCCTAAAAAGCAAGGTACAAGAAGGGATTTTAGTCAGTCCTCTTCAATCGGTCCTTATTTTTCAACACAATTAGTTTAAGAAAAACTAGGCTGTGGAAACGAAACAAACAGTGTAATGAGAAAATTAGTTTGTAGGAGAACATATAGGTCAGTTCCAAATGTGATTATTTGACATTAAAGTTTTAGAGTAAAAGCACTCAAAAATTGTACTGAAAATAAGCTTTTTTTTTTTGATAGCTCGGTTTGCAAACAGAAGTAGATCATACATATTTAAAGTTCTGATTGATTTTTAAAACATATGCTACTTTAAAATGCTTGTATTCTTTAAGAATAAATTAGGAAAATATTTGCTTTACCTATCTCACCTTTTTCTGGAATACAAACCTATGAAAGCTTGAATCACTCTGCTTAAGTGTAAAACAAGCTCTGTATTAAGTAAGAGGTATGATCTTCCATGAATATAAAAAAATTATTTCCTTTCTTATTACAACTGGCTGCTGCAATTACTTCTGAGTATTTTGAAAGCATTATACTTAACTATAATAAAATCTATTTAATGCACTTTTTTAGACCAGTTACCATTTCAGTGTATACAGCAGTGACAAAATATATATGTGATTCCATATCCTTTGTTCTGTTGTTGTGTAGCTAAGTAGTAGTTATCAGTTGCAGCAGGAAAACTCAGTAAATTCACATCAAAAAAAGTCCAAGTAAATAGGGTTGCTGTAGGGAGAACTAAAAGTATATATGTATGAGCCTAGGAAAAAGAAGAGCTGGTGCATAAATCTTCCTGTACCTGTTGTTCTAAATCTGTGGGCAGTGACAGTGACTAACATGGCTCCTCCACGCCCTCTCTGTAGATACACTCAGTTACAGGTTCTAAATGTGGATTGCATGGTTTTATCATTTTATCTGACTGCCATCACCCTATTCTGTCCCAAACAATTTAGAATAGCACTAAACCTAACTATAGCTGAGGTTACTCTGCATGCCTGAATTTCTTTTGTCATTGTACTGTGAAGGTCATATAGAGAGTCTGTGTGGTGAGTGAGCCTCCTCTGACTCTATTTGATTGCATGGGATAGTCTTACTGGGTACCTATTATAGCCAGGATGAATGAGATACAGTTCAAAAAGCATGCGAGCGGGGAAGGGAGGCTGGGTCAGGTTCAGTGCTACTCAGTATTGCTTTCAGTCCCCTTCTGGAACAAAACATGAAAGGACACTATAGGCACGTCTCAGCTAACAACTTCTTCCCCATCCTAATTTACTTCTTAACCTCTTACAACAGCAACTCTGTGGATAAAATGACACTTGCAGAAAAATCACTCTAGATTTCACCAACATTTTGCTGCTTTCTATCATATTCTGTAAATTCCTGTTATTTTCTAGAACAGCAACCAAGCCTGATATAGGGCTCAAAACAAACTAACTCAGCAGCCACATTTAAAGCTATGCATGTATTTTAACACCATTCTAAATCAGGAGCTGATATACATTAAGTGCCTGTGATGACCACAGGGGCCATGGAATAAGATGGAATGACAACTCTTAGAATTACAACAATCGTGGTGCCCATCACTGGACACTAGCTGGAAATGCATGGAACGTGTCTCTGGCATGCCAAGGCTCCTGAATGCCATGTGCTGTCCTGGCCTCTGATGGGGGAATACCATCTGGCATAAAACCCCTGCAGTTGGCACTGTAGGCTCCTGTCTCTCCCTCCCCACTTCCCCCCACCTCTCTGACAGCTACAAATACAGTGATCTTGCAGGAATGAAGTCAGGCTACAAGAATATTGAACAACTGAGTCAGAGACTGGGAATGGAGCTGGCAACTCTAGAGACGGCCTAATATACATAATTGCCTAAAAGAAAAATTGTGACAAATCAGGTTCTCCTGAATCTCCCACTAGGCAATGAGATCCCCTCCCTGCTCTCCCCACTACATACAATGTCATGTCACAGGTGTGTGCCTCCCTGCTAAAAACCCCCTGAAAAAGATCACAACTCAGCCAAGAATGCTTTCCCCTGCGAAGCCCCTGTGCATAACCCGCTATTCTTAGCTTGTTCTGACCTCCTTTAGTTTCTTGACCTTGTTGTGGAATTAGGTGCTGGTCTGCTTTTAATCACGCCAGACCAACCAAACAGCAATCTTCTCATACCAGGGCTGATTTAGGAAGCCTTTGCTAAGCTGCTGCATTGGGAATCTTCCACCATTCAGAGATTAGGTCACAGACTTCCTTCCAGGGTAGGTGGCACCAAGAGCTGCCAGCTCCAAGCTGGAACAATAAACTGGGTGGGGCAGCACTCTACCAGTACAGAACGCAATGTAGAAAGAGCCTATGGAATTACTAGTACCACTGATCTAACCACCTACATAAGCAAATCAAGTGAATCATCTACCTTACTGGTCTACCAAGCCTCAGACACACATGTGATACTGGATATATAATGGTGGACTGACTACCATGAATTAGATTTTTAAAGTGCTTCTAAATTACATGTTACAATGCAAGCTACTTAAAGATACATGCTCAGTTTTGGAGTGGTCCTCTTTCAGACAGAAAATCTAAGTAATTTATTCTTCTAGATGAACTACTGAATACGAAATTGTTTATTGCTACAAATAGAATATTTGTTTAAAGTTCTAAAATGAAAGAGTTGCAGGATAATCTCATTATTCTATCACTATGTCAAACTTTTAAATCAACTCTAGTTAGGAAATATAAAATAAATATCTATATATATAATATTGCTTTTAATTAAAGCTCTGTCAGGCAACTAGTTGCTATATCCACGAATGACAAATCTGATGCAAAGCCCTGAATCTTTTCACTCACATATTGTTTGCTAAATTGCTTTATTTGCATTGGATGCACTACTAAAATAATTCCAATTAGTAACCAATCTGTTCCTGCTACTGTACACCTGAATGTGTAAGAGCAAATCTGTCCTATTACAGCCAAATGACAAATATCAGAAAAAATGTTGCCAAGGCTGCCTGGTTTGTCTGTGTTGAGGCCTGTGGATTCCCACCTGTTCTGTGCAATACCACTGCGTATATTATGTCGCAGCACAGGCTAAGTACAGCTTGGATCACTGCAAGTGTGGGTGACATATGACATTCAGTATGAATCTCCTCACTTCATTAACATCATGCACTTTCTCTGACACACAAAAATTTTAGTAGCATATTCTTAAAATTTAGAAAATCGGCTTTGATTTCTTTTTGGGCATTCATGTGTGCCATTCTGAAGAAGTAACAAGATTACAGTACTCATATTGCTCAACCCCGACATTTGAAATGTCTAAACCTCGTGCCAAATTACTTTCTGCATATCCCAAGTGCTTGCACATACTCATGCTGATAGGTATTTCTCATCTCCTGGCATTTCGGTACTGATTTCAGATTAGGTTTTTAAAGGCATAAAGACTATCAGTACATGTTTCCATGTGTTCTGTAACCTATTTCTACTCAATCCAGTGTTTAATTTCTGAGAACACACACAGCCTCAGGTCACTGAAAACAAATGTCCATGCAAATATGAAGGGAAAGGGAATTTGAAATGAAAAATAATAATTTGCAATTCCTGAACAACAGATGAAAAAATTTATAAACCTTTTGTCCTGAAGAACACCTGCTATTATTTATGTATACTCAAATTCCAAAGCAGAAGTTGGTTAACACCAGACTTTTCTTCCCACGAGCAAATGTGTACCCAGAGCTGACCACTTAGGTTCATAACCACACTCAACGAAGCAAGTCCTGACCCAGAGGTAACCCTCCCCCTATTCTGCTAGTCTTCAGTGCTTAAAGACTCCTTGTACTACATCCCAGCTACCTGTGTCTGACCTTGATCCTCACTGCTTTATAATGAGGTACATCTTTGAGATGTGAAAATGTGTTATACAGTGTATTTTTCACTCAGAAATATGAGTCTTGCACTGCTTGCTAATGTGCAGACTGCATGCCACAAATCCACCCTCACTAGACACCCAAACCAACTCTGATGAGGAAATGCATTCCTTCAAAAGGACTTGGGAGAACAATGTAGAGTAAGTATTCATTTCATGGACCAATATGCATAGTGACTGAAAAGCAGGGGAATAGTCTTTATACGCAAACTTGAGACAAAAATTGATGGAAACGGATGCCACAGTTACATAGGGAAGATGTACACTCGTATGTGTGGTAATTAAAAAGGAATATAGTGGTTGAGCATAAATTACAAGACTTGTAGTACTAATAAAACAGAGAAGGGTACTGCGATCTTTTTCATAATACTTTCTTGCATTAAGGAGTTCAGTGATTTCTAAATATAACAGTACTGTGTAGCAGCACTACTTAGATAAACTGGAGTGGCAATGTCATTTAATCTAAAAATAGAAAAATGCTTCTCCCTAGAAATACATAAAGACTCTAACTGTGGTTTCACAAGCAGCTTAAGGCAGTTTAAGTCTACACAGTCATGGAAAGCAGCTGTCCTGTCCTCTCCTCCACCTCTTTTCCGAAAGTTCTGCTCTTCCCTTGCCAGGGCACTGTACTGTAAAACACCACCACGGCATGACACAGCCATTCAGTTTCCTGAACAAGACCATGTTACATCTGGCCAGCTGAGAGAACACAGCAGCAACTCCGTGACAATTTGTGCAGAGGTCTTAGGTAACAGTTAGGTTAGGTATTAATGAGGTGTAAGTGAGTCTGGAATCCAGAGATCCATTTTCACGCTTAAGCTCCTGACACAGTGAACGCTTGCATGCCTCAAAATGAAATCCAAAGCGACTAGTGAGCTGATCAGGATGCTTCTTGAAGCCACTGTATTAGGAAGTACTTGCCTACAGTGGGAAACCTCAGCGCAGGGCTGCAGGTGGTCTGTTCCATCTACTTGGGTGTCACCATGCAGAATTTCCAGAAGGAAGTCAGGATGGATCAGTGTCCTCTGCTAACATGATCTAGCAAGGGAGAACACCATGGTGATAACATCTCAATTTACAAAATGGTAGTAGTCCTTCATCAGAGGTGTGAAATTTGGCCTAATTCCTGCTTTGGCCAAATGTGGTTAAACATAGATCCCTCTGAGGTGTGTTCTGGTCATCAGGCTAACATTTTGCTGTTGGATGAGAGCTAGAATAAAGTAAATGGTCAGGCACTTGTGCTACTTGAAGTTGTGCCACTTAAAGAGAAAAGAGAATGTCAGGCTCATTAGGCAGGATAAGAAACAGGACACAATCCTCCCTCGTAAAAAGAAATAAAGGAAGAACACATCTTAATGACATGATGACCAATTGTAGGTATAGGAAATGCAGCTCTGCATCTGAATGTAGGGAGGGAAAAAGGATTTCGTTTCCTTACACGTGAGCTGCTAGTTACTGTCAATTAAAAACAGAACAACAAAGTAATACCCAACCCAAACCACAGATTTATCTTATAAAACTTCAAGAGTGTGGTCTTTTTTCATGCCTCCAGATGGAAGCTGCATGTGTCACAAATAAATTTACTTTATCAAGCCTTCATTTTCTACTGCAAGGTAGTACTCACACAGAAGCCCCTACTTCCATCTATGCAAAGTTGTGTGAATAATGATGAACAATGACAGGTATTTCTAAAATGTAGATTATATGGCTGTATTTTCACTGCCTCAGCCAGAATGCCTCTAGGTCAAGTAGCAGAGGTGCATGCCATAGCACTATCTGACAGACTGTTAGAAAATGTAGACATATCGCCATTCCTATTTTTGGATTCTTCTTTCCTGAACTGTACGAAAGAGCGATGAGGCTACAGAGCAATTTCTACTTCTTTCCCCTCCTTTGAGCTGCAATGATTGCCTTTCATTTTTAAGATGTTTCCAATTGTTATTAGGAAGGATCACAAAAAATGTATTGCTGTTATAAAGACTGTAAACAAAGAGACTTCCTGAAATCCTGTGTCATGGGCCTTCTGCCATCTTTCCACATACATCATGCATGGAACTTCCACCCTCAGCCTTAAAACCAGTTAAAGCTACCTGAAGACTATTTCAGATTGCACTGTCCTGCTAAACCAGTATCACTGCTGCTCTTTACCTAAGAATCTTTTCATGAGTTGCCAGTCAGGTCACTCAAATTCTCAGTTCAAGGAGCAGGAGAATCAGCTACCATGTCCTCACATTTCCATGGGGGCTCTCACATCAACACAGAACATCTCACCCACATGAATTCTCAAGTGCAAATCAATAGAGGGGATAGAGAAGAAAAGAGCAAGTGTTAGCCACAAACTCTCCTGATCACCAGATTTGTATCAAAAAGACAATAATAAACTGCCTGTTCTAGATAAAGGCTGCATTCAGTAACAGTGCTTTGTTTCCTTTTGATTTGGAGAATGAGGAACAGTTGCAATATGTTATTTCTAATCCACTTTCACAACATGGGGTAAGAAGATATTTAAACAGGGAGATTAGGCTGTATCAGCTGCTCTTTGAAGCAGTCTATAAAAAAGGAGTTGCAGCTGCCATGGTGAGGTAACACCTGTATTCCTGGCTGTAAAATGTCTGGAATTCAATCAGATTTGAACTTTGCAGAGTGTTTGCATACATGTGTCAGTTCATAGTTCTCTGCTCTCTGGACAAACTAAGATAGCATGGTTTGTCCCTTTTTGCAGGTAGAAAAGGAACTGTCTTTCTTTCTAAATAATTACAGCTTTTCTACCTGTCGTCTTAGCAAAATTAGCATTAATGGACAGCTTGGGACTCTACATTTGGTCACTGATTACAGCCATAAACAGCTACCAAGCCTGATGCAGTTCTGCTGTATGTAATGAGATAATTTGCATATTCCAGGGCACTACACCTTAAATGTAGACTTTCAGTCAGTCCATCTGGATAGAGGAGAAAGAGAGACACCACCAAAATTAGCAGCTATGGTTAAAGGACAGGGCAGGAGACCAGAAGTTGTTTTCTTTATCTGAGAAACACTTTAGGAGTCTGAGAAAGACACAGAGAGCGCTGCGGGTGGCCAGGTGGCTGGCTGGTGGCTATGGCACCCTAAGAACAGCTGAGAGGGCACTAGTGATACTGAAGCATCTTAGAACACAAGGAAGCTTTCTCTCATTTTTTAAAACAATCTATTTTAGCTGAGCAGGAGGAAGCAAAAGGAGCTGTTTTCTTCTGAATCTGCTGCTCTTGTGAGGGCCTCATTCTGGTTGTTCTAACTGTAATCTACTTCAGATGAAAGAGGTAGATATAATCAGCTGTCTATGGGATTCCTGCAGCTAAGAAATCTGCTATTTCCTGCAGCACAGCTAGAGGCACAGAAAATTCAGCTGAGCTGTGAGATTTTATGATTGTATTAGCAAATATCTAAGTACCACCTAAGACATGCATTACATACATGGGATGGACTGGTACTGCTCACAATCCACTGTAGAAACAGCAGAAGGGAAGAGCACAGGTACAAATTATGACAAACACAGCTATACTGATGCATGGAGAACTGTAGTCCTGTCAAACCAGTAGATTATTCTCCCTCCCCATCTCATTTTGTACAGAAGGAGAAACACAGCTTAGGTACCCATGATAATATGTCTCCACCTGGTCTTAAAGTTAAAAATGTCTCTGATAGCAGAAACAGAACTGATTTTATATAGGCAAGAATAATTTTAAAATGTTCTTGCACTGAACAACTTTTTTGTAAAGCTATAAAATGGCTTTTTGAAATCAAAAGCAGAATATGAAGGCTCCCACAGTGAAAGTATTTAATTTAAAAACTCTAGTTGTGCTCCATTTTCCAAGTTTAATTAGCAAAAACTGCTAGGATTCTACTAGAAGGAAGAGAACTTTTTTTTTTTAAAATACTAGATCAAATTTTCTCTTCTAATAATTCATTTCTTTAAAATATGAGGTTTTTTTTTCTTCTCATGTATGCAGCCTTTAATTAGTCTGTTCAGACACGGCCAGTATTAGCTAGACTCTGTCACAATTACCCACATTTGGTAGCTAATTACTCCTTGAATAGTCTTAAGGCTACCAGCAATTTTAGTACAATTGGCAGCCTGGGGCCCCTAGGAGCTGTTCCAGCAACCAAGAATAGCTGGAACAGAGAGGCGAGCCAGCCGTGACCCTTTCTCCTCAGCCACAACCTAACATATCTACTATGCCACAGGCAAGAGCAACACAAAAATGAAAATATTCCCAAATGACTAAATGTGCTCTCTTTATGGCCTTTTTAAACTAATGGAGTAGCATAAAGGGACTATGGGGAAACAGAAAATAGGACCTTTTAAATGCTAAAGCATTGGCATGACTACTAATGATTTCTCAGTTTTGCAATGTTCCATTAAAACAACAGTACAAAACACTTATATGGGATCAGATTCTGACACAAGAGTTTTATTCTAGCGTAATTTTATTCACTGATGCCTCACATTGCAGTAATTTACACCACTGCAATATGAGTGTCAGGGGGTATTAAATGCTGACGTGATTTAGTAACATTTCGTATGTATTTTAGATAGGTGCATTTAACTTTTCAAGGACACAGCGGTGCCTGTGATTTCAGTAAAATTATTCCTGCTCTACATTTGTGTGACATCAGTGGCAGATTAAAATTAACACAAAAATTTAAGTAAGAACTTCAGTTTCAAATACACTGTTAATTCAGATTATGGTTCACAGTTCCAAAGAGTGTTGCAAATTCAGCAGTATTGGGTTTGCAAAGAGCAAGGAATCCTTTTTAAAAAAATTTGCAAGCTTATGAGGGATCCCTTTTTAAGTGTTTCTATAGATATATCCTCACTGAAGGATTAGCTCATTAACCTCTACTTTTCCTAAACCCTTCAATTTATTTTCCGTCCGATTCTCAAAGGAAAACAACTCTTCTTGCATCGCATGACCATTTGATCTGGTGCAAGAGAAGTGCCATCACTTGACGTATGTAAGTTTGAGGGAAGAGTAGAATCGGCTCTTTCCACTGGCTGTTTTTACTCTGGATTAAGCATATGGTAAACCTGCACATCATTCAATGCCACTCCGGAAACTATTTTCCACTGAACTGAGACTATGAGAATTGACAGAAGATGTCGCAAGACTATTAGTCCTGAAGTTAGCAGGTATCCATAGTGCAGAGTTGGCAACTACCTTCTTTTAATTTAACCTTTAGCTTATCACTGCTGATGACCAAACTGATAGGAACATACCCATGGATGTGTCAGCATTCCTAAGGTTGACTCTAAGCTGGATACTGGACTCCGAGCAACAGCAGTAGCTTAGCTCAGCTGCCAGGGGCAACACCACAAAGCTGTAACTTTGAAGCTACATTGCCTTTGCTAACAATATTGACTTAAGGTACTTCAAACAATTTTTCCCTCTTTTCCTGCCTGTCGTGTTCTCTTGTCAGCCATATTAATTTTATCAACACAACCATCTGTAAGGCCATACTGTGAATCAGGCCCAGGGAATTAAACAGGTATTAAAGAAAAATTCTGCAGAAAAAGCGTTGTTAGGCCATTTGACCTGAATTAATTTCCTGATTCAGTTCACTAACATCCACATAAACAGCTGTGTTGGCACAGCTGAAAAGGTGTCAGGAACAAGCAGCTGGCAGACAAGGTGGGTACTGGGAACACCTTAAAACAGGCTGCTGCTGGGAAAAGTGTGCACGGAACAATACCTTTACTGTGGCTGCCTTGGCACTGCATACCTGCATGTGCATTGGCCAGCTCCAGGGCTATAATCCATGACTTTATGTATTGCAGTTAGTTGAGGCACCAGCAATCAGCAATCCTTTCCCAGTGTGTGTGAAAGAATTTGCCTGCCCTTTGGGGAGCAGAGCAGAGATTGGAGAAACGGCAGTGTTCTTAGCACTTGATGGCAAATCACCAGCCTAAGGAAAAACAGAAGTAAAACATACCAAATTCGGGTTCCACTGAAGTATATATGCAGACCTTGACCCTCCTGACTGCCTACAGCAGAAGATACTCCTCAGCTCAGTTCCTCAGTGGAAGCTATGCTAAGATCATGTCCAAAGTTTCTTTGGACTGCACTGCACAAAATCCTCTCTGGCTGTAAGAACCAGAAGACCAGGTTTCCCAAACTAAGCCTATGGTGTCCCAACTCACAATTTCCTGCCTTTTGTGCTCTGCTAACATCAGAATACAAGACTGGAAAGAGACCAGAGCAGCAGATTTAAAAGAGACAAAAATACTTAAGTTCATAAAAAAGTTACTTAAAAAAAGAAATTTAGTTCCCACTGAAGTTTGCCATGAAAGCACTAGATAATACAGGTGGTTTTGAGGATCTCAGAGCCTAGAAGCGAAACCTAAAAAGCGAAGGGCTACTGTTCAGTTTTCAGTTTTTATACTAGCAAAGGAGAAGGTGTTGATTTGGGGTTTTGAGTGTCTTTCCAGATTGCGGAGATATGTCAGGAAATCAGAAAGTGGGCTGGCCTTGCATTAGATCCTTTCCAAGCATTTTTTGCTTTGGGGAATTTGTTTTTCGTTCATCTGTGAGCAAATCCTAAGTTAGTTGTGCCAATACCATTGCTGTGCAATTAGACAAGCACACTGAGAGTTAACAGCATAACAGTTATAATAACTGTATATAATTATAAATTGCATTGTGTAAAATGTTTCTGCACGTTTGCACATTACTAGTGCAATGCAAGGCTTTGTTGTGGGGGTTTTTTTTAATCTCTAAAAAAAGATTAATTAGGTTTTTACCAATAAAAAATGCATTGGTAAAGCTTTATAGACATTACTGTTTAACAATGAATTATTTCTTGTGTGATCAAAATGTTCTTACTCATACATGTTTTGATGACAGGGCACGTTCTGGAGGCTGATACGATTGGCATGGGAGCATAGAGAACTGTGTCTAGTTCACTGCAGAAACTACCAGCAAATGACCTGGCTCCTACAGGTCACCATTTGAAGCCACCATCATTTTAAGCATGTGTTAAGAATGCGTAGTTTCCTAGAGGGCTGAAGAGGGACCTTGAAATGAAAGAGAGAAAAAGCTGTGGCTTCCTGTCTTGCCACTCAGAAAGACAACCATTTGGAGCTGGTAAGCATGACAGTAACTTAAAGAGAAGTAAGCAGCATTCAAAAAAGCTAATCCACATCACAAAACCTAATCCACATGATTTACAACGGGCATGGTTCTTAAGAGATTCTTTCACAGTGCAGCTTACAGCCAGAGTATTTCTTTGAGAGAAGACCAGCCAGAAATAGGAACACTGGGAAGAAGGTAAGCAGCAAGAAGGAGGAATAAAGGGCTATGTCCGTATCTGAGGGATCAAGCTTTGGTGTACCAAAGATCCCCTGGGGACATAGTTATACAAGCATTCCTCAGTCACACCACACTTGCTACCCTCCTCCACATTGTCCATGTTCAAAAGAGAAAAGTTGTCCATACACTTTAAAACTATCCTATTTAGTTTGAATTCTGATAAAGGCCCAGAATGTATCAGTTCTTTTCGGACATCATCATGCCTTTTGCTCCAATGTGATGTTGCATGAAGCCTGCCTGTGACCCAGGTCAATTCACAAGTTCCCTCAAAAAGTCTGAACTCCAGTTTTTCCTGTACTTTTGCCTCTTCCGTAGAGCAAGAAGACTTAGGACCTCAGCAGAGCACTTCTGGGAAGCACAAAGGAGAGCTAGGGCAAAATGCTGACTCCTAGAGTGTGCACACATAGAGATAGTAAACCTGGCTGCAAACTGGCATTTTAACATTTAATCCAACCACTGTGACTTCAGAGTGGCAAACAAAAGCAAGTTGTTTAGACAAGTGTGGAAACTATGTGCACAGCTGTTGTGGGAATATAAAAATTTCCTACGTAGGTACAGTTCCATGAGTATCAGAATGAAGTAACAGCGTATGATGAAATGAATGATGATTTTAATAGTTAAAGGTATTATATAAATTTGCCATTACTTTATAAAAAATTGCATCAGGAGAAATGACATACAAGTTTTTCCACATCATTCTCATTCCCACCAGGTTTATCACAAATTAGCAGGCCATATCATTCAAGGAGATCCAACCTTCCTTGTAGTATCTGGGGCAACCACACTCAGTAGTCTTCAGTAGTTTCTTTGCTTTAGAATTTGTGGTTGTTCCTGAGTCTCTGAACATCCAAAAAAGCCTATCTAAGAGAATGCTTCTGTAATGTCTGCTGCTCAGCAGCTGGACCCATTCAGCCCCAAGTGCACTGTAATCACAGAATCACAGAATGGTTGGGGTTGGAAGAGACCTCTGGAGATTATCTAGTCCAACCCACCTGCTACAGCAGGTTCACCTAGAGCACATCACACATAAGATAGCTCTTGTTTCTCTTGCAGGTGGAAGTCAAATGCACCAATCACATTTTGGATTAAATATTTACATACGTAGCAAACTGCTAGGTATCATCAGAACTGAAATTAGCATATTTAATCAACTTTCTCTTGCAAGTGTTTTCTATTTATGAGCTTCTACAAAGCATCACTTTTTGCAAAATTCAACTCCAAGGCCTGTTTTAAGTTATCTTCTCTTCTTGTATACATTTAATACTTGCACAGAACATGATTGCAGCGATTGCAGTCAAAATAGCACTGCTAGTACAGATCACATCTAAACGGCCATGAGCCCAAGCCTGCATCTAGAGCAAATAACGTGAGCGCTTTGTATGAACTGAATAGTGGTTCGCTGCCAAGAGTCTAGGTTATTCCTCCACAGGAAACTGTATTGAAAATACCAATCTTTCAGTACAATCTGGTCCCATTCTGAGAACAAACATAAGCTTTTAAGAGGTGGTAGTGGTCAAAGAAATAGTAGTAGAATAACACTAAAAGATGCTTCAGCGGTCCTAGGAACGATTTTGGGAAGTTCACCGAAATGTATCAAGAGAAATGGAACAGCAACTTCTAAAAAGGAACTTCTGAGTTCACACAAAGCGTCATCTTAGCAGAATTACAGCTCTACAAATTCTTAAATAAGATCTGCATAATAGGAATTATTGCTGAATTTGGGGCATGCGACGTTTACATTAGATGGGTATGCTAGTTATTAATTATTCCAATTTTTAGGGGTCTTGTACTGTATAAGTTTTATTAGTACGACTCTGTCAGTTATAAGAACATTTTTATTAACACTCTTACACCAGCACAACTGGCATAGATGTGATTATACCAGAACAAAGCTGACTTATAGCCCCCAGTACGTGCTGTACTTTTCAAAAGTATTTCTGTACTCATATGACTGCATCTACTTCAGGATACATTTTTCTACTTTAACTTATTCCCTGGAATGGCAGTACAGTTGTGCTCTTACCTTGAGTTTGTCAGGAACAATCCTTCTTTCAGTTTATCTCACATCACCATACTCTTGCCAAGTCTGCTCTAAGTTCCCAGCTCCATTTGTTTTCATACACTACGTAGTTTGGAGGAAAAAAAAAATCAGTGTCAGTGCCAGCTTTCATAATCCCTGCTATTCTTCAGTTAAATCAGTTCTATGAGCTAGTCTACTATGCACCCAAAAAAACTGCTGTGCTAGCCTAGTTAAAGACTGCAGCTGCAGGTGCAGAAATGAGTAGCCAAGGTTGCCTAAACAACGTTAACCAGTGCTGTCACTGAATGCCGAATTGCAGCCAGTTACAGTTCCTGGCCAAAGACAGACAATACCGCAGTGACAAAAGTAAATTCATAAATTCTAATGGAATTTAAATGACAACTAACAAAATTCCAGCAAAATCTTAAATAACCTCTGCCAATTTTATATCAAACTCAGTAAACCCCATACATACTTACTGACAGATTCGGCCCTTAGACCTTAGGAAATCTCAAAAACCATCTGGTTCACACTGTAATGTTCTTGTTTACTATCTTCGCCTCTGGTAACTAGTGTCATGACAATTCATCTTCAGAATGAAATGCCAAAGATCCATAATATGACACAGCAGCTGCATATTTAAAAGAAAAAACATAGCGGGAATCACAAAATCAAATCTTTTTCATAACATGGGCCAGAACTTAACCCCATAATTTCAAGAATTATGTTCCTAATTATCATTACAACTCATTTTTTCCCCATCTCATTATTTACATTTATAGACAAGTACACTTGAGATTTCTATACAAATGATATTCTGAAACATCTGTGTATTTGCCTAAGGTGTAAAATACAATTTGAATTTGTGACTCTCCTCTTCTTTCCCTTTGAGGAAAAAACTGTCAGACTACTTCAGCTAATCAGATATAGACATGTTCTGATGAGAAAAACATTTGTCTGAGGACGATGTAGGGTTTACAGCATTTAAGGGTGGTAGGCTATCATTCTGTGAGACAGTAAATAGCTCCAAGAAATAATTTTGTCCCAGGAGAGTTCCTATCAGACAAGATATTGTCTGATTGTACCACTCTAACTTTATGCTGGATCAGGAATAATTTATCCTCCTCTACTGACAGAAATCTGGCATAAAATCCGAATAAACACTGTAACATATGCTCTGGCTGATTTGATAAAAATGCAGCGGTGTGCTCACACCAATACAGATCAAATTTTTACTGCCAGGAAATATAGCACAGATAGATTTTATATTACTCAATGTAGAACCACCGCCTTATATTGGTCCATTTTTTTGCATATTAATTGATTTTTAATTCCTTTATTATGGGCACAAATAAAGAGCACACGTTTGTTTAAAAATCCCTCACAAATACTTGTGGCGAATGAGCCTACTGTAATACAATGGTTCTTCAAACATAATCTCCAGACAGCACAAATGTCTCATAACACCAGCATGCTTGATTTTGTACCTTTAGCGTCTAAACAAAATCAACTTACTCAAGGTAAAAGAGGCTGTAACAGCCCTTTTTTAAAAAAGATGTTGGACTGGAAGTATATCTGCACCACCGGAGATGCACTAATGTGAAATGTAGATATTTTTGTGTTCTTTTTCACCTCTTTGCAGCCACTAGCAGCACTGAAACAAAGAAAACAGGCTACGCTGATTTTCAACAGGAGGTAGTCTTGCAAAAGCTTTATGCCATGTCTGAACTCTCATGCACACCTTGCACTGTCATAGCTGAATCCCTATTCAGCACAAATTACTGGAATACACAGCTGGTGCTACCATTGGCAGAAAAGGTTAGTCTCTAAAAGACTGCTTCTGCAAGGCTGCATTGAACACAGATGCTAATAGGAAAGTTCCCAAATCCTCACTTGTGTTAAAGATAATCTCTCTCTTTTTCTGACTCTCTCCAGCCTGTTTCTGTCTAATGCCCCTCCAGCTTCCAATTCTAACAAACTGATTTTTGATTTATAATATTGTATTGCTTCTTTGGAACATGGATTTCCCTGTCAGTTTCAGCCTAGCCCTGGTCATTACTGAAAATGAAGGGAGGAGATAGGGGTGCAAAGAGATAAAATACAGACACATCCACACTAAGCCTGCTTTTCCAGCATCTCGAGTTGTATTGTCATACACACCCCTGCTAGATGAGTGCAGAACACAGGTCACGGGCTCTTATTTTGATTCGTTACTATTATACACTCACTTTCAAAAGGTTTTAATAATGAGAGATTTGCAAGATATTCACTCACTTGTTGCTATAGTATCTAAAAAATTTCCAGGAATGTTATTGAGGAAAGTATGTATTTAACAAGAGGGTGAGCTTTAAAAGACTCCAGTCCCTTCCCACTCAACCTCCCTCCCCTTGGTAGCACAGGCTGGCTTGGCAGGCATGATCCTGCTCATGTCATACAGTAGCAACCATGGGACTGAGCAGCTCTGTCATGTCCGTGTAGCTGCACCTGACTCCTGACTGAGTAATGTTACCACCACCTACGGTATGACTGGTGGTCTTAGGATCTATCTCTTCCAAGGGGAGAGATGCAAAACACATGCACTGGAGTGTTTTGCTTACACAGCAATTTGTTTTGTTTGGTGCTTTCTCTTTTTCTGGCAGCAGAGAATAAAGGTTTGCATCCTTATAATATAGAAATAAAAGATGAATTTGAATGAGAGAACTAGTTAATATTACCCTTCACAAAAATGTTCCCTGTAACATATAAAGGATCAGGATCACCTGCTCTAAAGTACTTCAGTAACAATTAAACCTGTCTGCTTAACAGGTTTAAAGCTGCTTTTTTACATGAAGTAGAAACTCTGAATCTCGCTTCAGATACTTTCAGACTGATGTCTATGGTCAATAAAACATAACCATAACACAAAAATGACATTCTTCTGCTTTCCAGTTGTCTTTCAAATAATTAAATATTTAACATATTTATTATATGCAAAACAACTCTATTCCTCTCTTGACAGGATGTTGATTATTCTCCAAAGGATATTACTATCTGTTCTCAGGGAAGGCTTGCCTTCGTAACCTAGCACAGGGAGTACTTTCCCCAAAAAAACTTGGCTGCCTAATTTGTCTTTCCAGAAGATTTAACATCTGCATTAACTAGAAGAAATATAACTCTAATTCTGAATGTCTTGAGGAATTTGGTCACACCAAAGTCAAAACCACTATTTAACAGTGGCGGGCATTGACAAGACAGTAGACAAACCGGAACCTTCTTCAGAAACAGTGGCTTGTAATGGGTTAGAAGTTGTTGACATACTTGGGTAAACCTCGTTTACCTTTTCCTGACATTATTTTAGAAGCAAGTCCCATACAATGTTTGGCTTGCACAGAAAAATCAGATATGTTCTTAGGAACTGCTGAAGTAGAACATGCATTTGGAGGGCAAGGTAATACCTCCTTTTATACTACAAACAATTTAAGCAAGTTTGTGATGTGCTCATTTTGCGCATTACTTGAGAAACTAAAAGTGAGGATTCTGACAAGGTTTGGATCCTGTAAACTTTCGCTACTGTTTTTTTTGAGCTGACTCACACTTCTGGGAAGCATCCATACCTTTCACAAGAAATCAAGAAGACTAAATTTAGAAAGACTATACATGTTCAGATGAGCCCATATTAGGGAGCAATTTATTGCTAATATATAGGATGTTTTTTGGGCTAAATAAATGCTATGGAACATGACATTTATATGTATTATGAAGCTCCACAGACACCTGTGGTGCTTATTCTTTAGCAAGCTTTATGTTAGGTGACTATACGTTTATACAGTTGTATAGTGTCAGATTAATTATATGGATTGCATGGGATAAAGGTTGATTGCTTTTTTTTTAATTACATGCCAAATTAAACATAAATCTTGGTGTGTACTTTTCCGTGAGCACAGGATGCTGTTGTATTTGATCTTACGGATCGGTTGCTTTACTCTTCTTTAAAACATTCTGGAATAACTGCCATTTCTTCATGATGAAGTGGACAACCAGTATCTAAAAAACTTCATTAATACTAGAAACATATAAAACAAAATGTTTAAGAACAATGCTATCAAGCCTTCTGAAGGTTATCAAATAAATGTTTTTTCAAGTACCCAGTACAGTTTGGCATACCAAGCGCAAACTAAAGCTAAAGTGAAATCTGTGAAAATAAAGCCTATAACGGAACAGTCATGATTTTTGTGTGTTCTGTGTTACACTGTATAGTTTATTGCTCAGGGACCTTGACATTATTCTTCCTAGAATCTGCATCTGCATATAAACTTTAGATGGTGGAAACTATTCATTACCCTTCTAACAAGAGCCTTCTTTCCCAATTTTTTCTCATGCCAGTAAGTAGTCTGCATTTCTCACCCCTTGTTCCTGTTGTACCTGCAGCTAGTCTCAGAATTTGGTGTTCCTCTTTTGCATCTCCACAGTGATGGCACTGGGAATGTGATGCACTTGTTTGCTATGTGTAGCAATGGCTTTGCTCAGTCTCCTAACTGGCCCTTCCGTACTCAAAGTACCTGCAAAACTAGAGAAAGCTAATTCATCCATCATGCAAACTTTCAGAAATTCAAAACAAAAATGTTGCCTAGCTACCTTGTGATAAAGGCCCGAGTTCACAAATTTTAATATGATGGCTATGCTGTCTTTCTGAGCAAGGAGAGGGCATTCTGTTCCAGTAGAGGGATTTCTTCAGCCAATGAAAAGGAGATTTTGTAGATCATAGTGACAATACCACATATTAACATCAATGAGTGTGCCTGTTAATAACAGAAGTGACCTGGCAAAATTCACCTTATAAACTAAACAAACCGAACAAAATTCTGGCTGCAAATAAGTTTGTAAGTATTGTTTTTTAGAAAGTGGCAAAGGCTACTGATGGGCTGCTGATGTAATTGCTGCTACCTGCTAAATATAATCTGGCTGTATTCTGCAACTTCCTCCCCTTGTGTCATCAAAAATTGGAAAATAGAAAACCAAAGGGCAAAAAACGGGAAAACATGGACTTTGCCACAGCAATTTACTCTTCATTATGAATGCTTGCCAAAGAACAGGAGCTGCATGTGTGCACAGTTTTCAAACACACACCCTCCCCCACAAAAAAAAAACAACCAACAAAAAACAAGGACAGACAGACACTTGGTGACTTTTAACCCTGAGACATTTTGCCCAATGATGAGGTCTATTATCAGTGGCCTAAGTTATTATTTAGCTCTATCTCAGTTTCCCATTATGTGTGAATGATATAGTTCTACAGATTACGACAACACACTAAAGAAAAGGCATCTAGTGGTATGAATGGTCCTATATGCCTACTTAAAATCATTAAGTCACCACCATGACACATTTACACTTGCTTCTGTATTTACAATTCTCCCCTGTCAATAATGGACTTTGGGATGGAAGAGAGGCAATAAACTCCTGCATAAGCTGCTTAAATGGCTTTTGCCCTTAACAGAAGCCAATCTATACAGGTAAACCAACACTGTTACAGATATGGCTTTGATCCTGCAGGGGCACCTGTGAGTTAATTGCTGAAATCTCCCAGGATAGCTAGCGACCATTCCTGAAACAAACCCAAAACCAAGTGTGTAGTCTATTTCCCACCATTACTTACTAAACACAGGCATGCTCCTCTGGTCAGCTACTATATGTTTACAATGAATCATTAGCTTGACAAAACAGGAGTTTGTTAGCTGTCTCTCTGAACAGTAGCCTGGAATATTCCATTAAAAAAATTGTGATTGAAGACTGAACAGAATATAAAATGCCACAAAGAATTAATGGAACTGAGATGGAAAGGCAGGTAGGCAGGACGAGATACAAGAATGCAGAACAGGAGGCATCACAGTAGTGGCCTACCTCTGTTGCAATCTTTAACTCACAGCTAGCAGCATTGTGTATCAACACTAACACTGACAGAGATAACAGCTGCTGAGGTAGACACCTGTGGACAACCTAGCAAATGATGACTGTGGTGAACCAAGGAAATTACCATAGGATTTTTTTAATGTGACACCATGCTACAGAACAAAATATACATGTAAACACAGGAGTATCTTATAAAAACAATCCAAAGACAGAGTTAAAATGCAACAAAATTATCAACTTAGATTGGGCTAAATTAAAACTAAATGAAAAGTGTTCGTGGTGTTTTCTATAGGGGAAACAAACAAACAAACTCAGCTCTTCTTAAAACCAAGACAATGTTACGAATATCATTAAGTTTGCGAAATTAAAACCACTGGAAAAGCTCTCATTCACTTCACAGGATTTAACTGTATTATTGCACGGATAAACAAAATCTGTTTGCTTAAGTGCTTGATTTGCCAGTGTTCTGATAAAATACACACAGGACAAATATGTCCAGTATGCAAAAGGTCACACCTGCATGGTCAAGAACCGAGTTGGAAAAAGGGAAATACTAAAATTATTTGCAGTTGCATTAAGGAGTTCAAATGATTTTCTGACTTCAATTCTACATTTTACACAGAGTACTTCATTATCTATAGTGCCACACTCTACCAGTGCTAAGGCAAGAATAATCGTATCTGAGCTCATGAACTGCAATGTATTAGCAAAGAGTCTGCTTCCCAACCC
Organism: Pampusana beccarii; assembly: GCA_013399365.1. Taxonomy (NCBI): domain Eukaryota; kingdom Metazoa; phylum Chordata; class Aves; order Columbiformes; family Columbidae; genus Pampusana; species Pampusana beccarii. The sequence goes on from VWYH01005061.1 coordinate 893,592, forward strand.
TCCAGACAGGTCTTATCCCTAATCTCCTTGCTTCACTCTTATGTCTGTGTAACTTGCTATTTTTGTATTGTGTTTCTTTATGGAGACACACTGAAGAATATTCTTCTGCAGCTTTTACTTAGAGTACATACTTTGTGCAGATATATCCCACAATGCAATGAGTCCTGGGCATTTAGCATTTGCCCTATAAAGATCTACACTCAAATAGAAAAGCACAGTTAGTGTAGAAGCATGCCCTATTTATATCGAAAACCTGTCTTCTTGCTTATGGGTTGCTATGCCCGAAGGCCTGCCTGGGTGCTTTCTCTGCTGTTTCACTACAGTCTAATTATTGCAGTTCTGAAATTAATATTTGAAAACACAGCCACATACATACAGTTGCAAATATCCCAAACTACTCGTATCGTTAAAAACCTGCCTTTGCAAATGCACTGGCATATATATGTTTTTTAAATGTATCTCTAGTATACAAGTCAGTAATTTACCTGACCAGATTCGGAGTAATATATGCCAAGAGCCACTGTGAGGTCAAGAGCTGAGAGCCAGAGTAACTTGAGATTTCCATTTTTGAAGGAAAGCTGCTCTCAGTTCCTACACCAAGCTGAGCTCCAGTTTCAGCAAATCCACCTCTGTCTCTGTAGCAAGGCACCACCAGTTACTCAGCTGGCCAGTGCCTGACTGGTGCTCACAAGTTTCTGCTAGTCCCAGTCTGGCCTATTGAGACCTCTCTGTGAAGCACACTATTAGACAGAGGAACTTTATAATGGATGAACAAAATCAAACCATTTTGTTAGAGATCAACGTTATCTATTTCTGTGATATTATGACCAGGCACTTCACATATCACACCATTTACAAAGACTAAGACATAATAGTAGACTTTTTACCAATGAAAAATTGAGCCCCATTCCAGCAACTGTAAAGAATATTAACTGTCCCAGTCAAAACCAGCACAATGTATTGATATGAATCTCCCTATAAGGCTATTAATAAAATATTTTCAAATTTTTGAAAGAAATTCCTGAATAACTTGAATGCATTCAGCATCCCTTTACTAAAAGGCCCTGTGGCATGATATTAAAAATTATAGGTCTACATGTAGCACTTAAAAGAAATATGAAATAAAAACATAAGCAGATACTATTTTGAAATAAGACATCAAGCATTGCACTGATCTCAACAGTAAGCGTTTAAAAGCTGTATCAGCTAAACCCAGAATTATTAGTGCATCCCATACATTAAGCTGGGTTTAAAAATACCCAAAATCGATTGAGCCAATTGATTATTCTATTATTCCAAGCTTACTGAGACATCTCTACGTTCCTCCACACACAGTTCACCTCCTAATCTGTCCTGAACATAGCCTATCTTTGCATTTTATGTTTGATCAGCTTCAAAATCAATGCAAAATAAACTTCAGCCATGATAGTGTCTTGCATCACAGTTCAATTTCTTTTAGTAAAATTGTGCTCTCATTGTGCTTTTCACCGAGTTCAGTCTTCTTTCCAGAAACTGTAATAAGCAGTATTTGAAAACAAAAAGTGAAGAATATAACTCTGAGTTGAGGCATTCACCTCCTAATGGAAAAGTCATCCAGAAGCATCCTACCTGCTTCTCTCTAAAAAAAGTTAGGGAATTATTTCATACATGGAGCAAAGCAGCAACTGATCTATCTGTGAAATTCTTAGGACAAAAGTGCAATAGTCAGTCATAGTATATTTGGCACACTATAACACAGAAGGCTCTATTCTGAAGAAAAAAATGCATGCTGATGTAGGGAAACACTGAACATCTAACACCAGTGAGCAAATAACTTAAAAGATACTGTTTTTTTCCCTGTTGCTAGAACAAATCATGCCAGATATGGCAGAGACATTCCTACGAAAGCCAACGGCTATTAACCTCCAAGAACTACAGGATAAACAAGTAACAATAGACAAGATTGCATATGAATATAGCTACAAATTATTCCTTTTCTATGTATTCTTCAAATTGTTAGGCAAAAAAAACCCACTAAAGCTATAACATATGTAATTAGAAACTTGGTAATATTATTTCATACATGTTTTTTCAGGGCTCACTAGGCTCCTCCTGGAAAACTGTGATACGTAAGTACTATTTAGTTTGCTCTTCAGACTAAATCTGTACGAATGAATCAGTTGTGCATTAATTTCAGTATTTTGAAAAGTAATGGAGTTTTTTTCACGGGTAACCCAGAACACCTGATTTTCCTTTCACTCCTCTAATTATACTGCTACAATTTCCCCACTGACACTCTCAATTATACACATCAGCAATACCTGAGCTCCCAATCATGGCTCAGGATCTATGACAGCTGGCCATCACTAAGATCAAGAAAAGATTTGGGCACACCAAAGAACCACAAAGAAGTGCACATAAAAAAACAGCAGAGGCAACAGAGTAATGCAAAGGGACTTTCTGGACACCCTGTACCAGTTGTAGGTTTATAGAACAAAACTTTTGTACTCTAGGGAGACAGACCTTTTGTCTTGGCAAACTAAAAACAGTGAGGAATAAACACTGGAAACAATCACAGTGGAGAAACTGGTTTTTTTGTGGTATTTCTCTGGCAGGTAAAGCTAACAGCACATTAATAAAATTTGACTGCAGTCTGCCCCAAGACAGGAAGACATTTGCTTGCCATATTTGCCTTAGCAGATCAGGAGTGCTTCTGTTGTCTAATGAAGTGTTCTGACATTGAAGGTGCCTGCAGCTGTACCAGGACCTTCGCTTCCTTGGCACTTGGTACATGGACTTGGCCAAGGTGAACCCCTAACAAAGCGGCAACCAGCTGCTCTTTCTCCGGTTCAGAACCTATGTATATTCAGTGGCTTCTTTCTGCTTGATTTGGAAATGTTCTAATCCAAGTATACTTAGTGTATCTGGTATTCAAATGATATTATTTCTAATGTGTTTGTGTATTTTCTAGTGTTTAAATTGTTTCAAGTTAAACTCTTTTCAACTCAAGTCTTTCAAACTATTTCATTTCCTGAGAGCACATTCTGGGAACTCCTCTTGGTTTCCAGCTCTTACCTGGGGATGAAAAAATAGCCACCATTTTGCTGTGCTAGATCCAAGGCTCATAGAAGTAAATTGAGGTATTCTAGCCGAGCCCAGGTGGCAATATGATCTCCGAAGAGGGCAGCCAGAACAGGCAAATAAAGGCTAAAACACTTACAGTAGCCTTGCTAATTTCTGAAAGAATTCCTTCCAGAATATAGCAGAACACCACATTCATGCAGTGGGAAACCACATGCTTTCAAAGGAATTTCTAGAATAATCTAGCCAGTCTGTATGAATTTGGAGGCAAGACTGTGGTAGGAAGATGGGCAAACGTACTTTACGTCTCTTACTACTTGTTTTTGTTTTCTGAACCCATCTTTAAAACACGAAGGAAGCGAACATAGTAAGATGTTGTGGAAAATCTAAATTAAACCCAGGAGGGAAGGAAATCCAGAGGTAAGAGTGCAACTCCACCTTTTTCTGACCTGCACCATAGCTGTAGCCAGACAATCCAGACATATTACAATTCTGTGATAAAATCTGTTGCTAACTACAACCAAGCTGTGACTTGTTGAGATAAAAGGACTTTCTCAATATAGTTTACTCACACATATATTAAACAGACCCTACTTGGTTAAGGGGAATAGTAGTAGTATTTTAATTGCAGGTGTTTAATTGGCAAGAACTTTATCCTGTTTCCTCATTGAGGCAGCCATTACTGAACCGGCTCAGAGAACAGAAGATTACATACCTAATCATCACACTGGGTGTCAAGAACTCGGAGCTTTATGTAAACGCTAAGCATCACTGATGTTGTTTTCTACTGGCTTCAGTCTCTTGCACTACCAGTCTTTGTGAAAATATCTGAGTTTTCCAACTTTTGTGGCTGAGTTATGTAATTGTGACCTATTCTTAATATTGACAGTATTAAGCGATGCTTCAGCCCACAGGGTTGCATGCGATGTTTCCAAGTCCAAAGCTCTCCTCGTACCACATTCCAAGGGCAAGGAGTGTGGCTGAGCCTGGCTTAGGCTCCCTAGGCCCAGTTACGTATCTGTAGAGCAGCTCCTCAGTATCATCTGATGAGACAGACAGTTTTGCTCAGGAACAAATTCACAAAATGAGGGGAACAAAAGCACTAAATTCTTTCCAGGTCTTTGTCTTGTCTGCAGATCTGTGGTCCTAGTGAGACAACCTACATGCACCGACTCTCTTTGAAAATAATTAAATCTTTCAGTCTCTCTCCTCATGTAACTGAGCAAGCTCACTCCTAGGCACGAGTGGTATTTCAAGATACAGTAAAGCCATCTATGTGCTGCCACTGCTTTATTTCACAGCACAAGGAGTAGCTCTGGCGGACTAGCCTACTGTTAATAATCATCCCGTTTTCTGACAAGAAAAAACAGGAAGGTATGTTCACCCTAAACAGTGAAGTGCACCAAGCAGCCCCCGCAGTCACCTCCTAAGGTTTCCCGCCAAGACTGACAGCTGCGTCACCTCAGGGACGCGCCTGCGTTGGCTCCAGCAGGCAGCAAAAATCCCTCTGCCCCAGAGCTCTGGGCAGACGCGCCGCTTGCTCAGCAACCGCCGAAAGGTCGCTGCTCCACGGCGGCAAACACCGCCGGCCTTCGACCCCTTCCCCTGCCGGGGAAGCGTGCGTGTCCTACAAGCCACCCCGCGGCGCTCACCGGCCGCCGCCCTCAGTCCCCCCGCAGCGAGCGCGGCGCGGCCGGGACAGCGGCTGAGGGGAGGCACGGGCGGGCAGCCGTTGAACGGCCGCTCTGGCGGTTACGCCGCGCGAGACGCGCTGCCCTGCCCTCCCCTCGCGCCCCCGCCAACGCCACCTGGCCGCGCGCGGGGCGCTGGGAGAACGCGCAAGCGCCCTAGCGGCCGCGGCACCGCCTCTCGCGAGCAGAGGCCGTTGGGCTGGCGGGGCGTGTCCGCTCTCAATTCGCCCGCGGGGCGCGAGCCTGCCGGGGGCGGTGCCGTCTCTCGCGAGGACCAATGGGAAGCGGGGAGCGGCGGGCGGGGGCGGGGCGTGGCGCGGCGGCTGCCGCTCGTCTCCCCTGGGCGGGAGCGGAGCGGAGCGGGGCGGGGCCGTCGGGCGGGCGGGCGCTGGCCTGGCAGTGATGGCGGACGATCGGGATGGGCGGTTAAGGACTGAGGGGAGCAGCGACGGCAGCGGCCCAGGCGGGGGGGCCGCGGGGGACCCGCCGGCCGGTGCGGCGGCGGTGGGCGGCGAGATGCTGCTGAACGTGGGGCTGCTGGCGTTGGCGCTGCTGGCGGCCTACCGGCTGTACCTGCGCTGGGGGACGCGGAGCGGGCCGGGGGGCGCGGCCCGGCAGAACCAGGCCGCGGCTCTGCCGCGCATGAAGCGGCGGGATTTCTCCCTGGAGCAGCTGCGCGAGTTCGACGGTACCCACAACCCCCGCATCCTGCTGGCTGTCAACGGCAAAGTCTTCGACGTGACCAAAGGCAGCAAGTTCTACGGGCCCGGTGAGACACCAGCGCGCCGGGGCCTGGGGGGTCCCTCGGCGGCCGCCTCGCTCCCACCCACTGTCCCGCCGTGCCGGGCGAGGGCTCCGCGCCTCCTCCGGGCTGCCCGCCGCGTTTCTGGCGGGAGGCGGAGGCGGCGCTGGGAAGGACAAGCGGGGATGTGCCGCGGCGGGCGTGCCCTGCCCCGCCGCCCCGGGCTGTGTGCTGGCGGCGCCCGGGTCGCACCCCCGCCTCGGGGGCGGTGGGTTTCAGAGAGGCCTCGCGGCGTCCCGGCGCTGGTGGCCCCGCTCGGGCCCTGCGTTTGTCTCGGGCGGGCGGCCCCGCGCTCTCCGGCCGCGGGGTGTCAGAGGGGAACCAGCCGTGCGAACCGCGACCTGTCGCTGCGGCCCGCAGCCCCGCGGTGCGCCTGCCTGGGGCCGTTCTGCACTGTTACACAGGGGATGCAAAACGAGTCTCGGTTCTGTTCAGGCTTCCATCACACGTCCAGTTTTCTGGTTGCCTGGATTTGGATGTGCAATGTTTAATTTTTTTTTTTTTCCCTGTCTTTTCTAGTAGGTTTCCCAAGTGCAACTGAGCAATGATTCCTTCATTCTATCTCTTATGGTTCAGGAAAGAAAACAAAACAAAAAAACCCCCACAAAACAAAAAACAAAACAACAGCTGATTACTTATTTAAAGGTGCAAATGACGTATTGAGTATGAATTTTAGTCAGGAGAGAAGCAAGCAGGGAGAGCCCAGGGAGTGATCTGTTGCTACCATTGAGAAGAGTGCAGAAATCAACACAAATACAGAAAATAGAGTTCTTTGGAGCAGAAATGTATACTTCAAAGGTTCTGAAAAGTATGCTTCAAAAGCAATGTTATGTTTCTGTTTTCTTATTGTGGGTTTTGAAACTGCAGCGTATTTTGTTCTAATAAACAGTATTCTTAATAATGAGCTGGATAAACTTACTAGTGAGCACTGTGTTCAAATCTGATGGCAAAGGAAATGAGGGTTATGACTGCCGATAATTTTCTTCCTTAAACAATGGTGGTTTGGAAAACTTGATCTAATCAAGTTATGCAGGAGTTTTTGTAGTAGGTATTGCAAATGTTCTCATATGAGGGGTGGAGGAAAGAGAGAATACTCCTCCCCACCCCCTGAAATAGTTCAAGTTAAATAATTATTATTTTATAATCTTGGGTTACAAAAACAAAAATATGGAATGGACATGTTACGAGTCTTTGGTTCTTACCAGGGAAGTGACAAGCAGTTGTATAGTTCAGTTGGGCTAGCATTTTGTAATTCTTGTTATCCTCAAAGTTTGTGGTACCAGCTCTGCTACCAGTCACAGAAATTGAGACTGAAATTTTCTGACTGGATATTGTAAAAGTTAGCATGAAATCTGAACTGCCTTGCCATGCCTTATTTTGTTTATTATCCAGTAAAGCTGAGGAAGTGCAGTCTGGTGTGCTGCAGCTTTCATGACATTGAATTCTGCTCGTTCTTTTGGCTTTCTCACTTCAGGGGTTTTTAAACGGAGACCTGTCTGCTGATATAAAATGCATGTAATACATATGCTACATGAAACTTTAAACATAAGTAAATTTACAGATTGCTTCATAAATTACTCCATCAAATAATACTGAACCATAAACATTCACTTTAATGTGTATCAACCGTAAATTAAGTTTTAGACTCTTCACTGTAGAGATAATCACTAGTTCATGTCTTCAACCTCTGGAGGTCTATTACTGTGAGGAAGCTAAAGCTTTACGTTATAGGATGTCTGCTTTTCTGATAACTGGCAGCCACTGGTTTTTCTAAAGCAGTGCTTCCAGTTTTTCATGGAGAGGAACAAAGGCTTTTTTTTGGCTTTGTTTTCCCCACCCCCCATAGTAAAATATTGCCTTTTTATAACGGAACTGACATCATCTTTGCCTGTCAGATCTCTGTTACTTGCGATCATGCACATTAGGATAGTGATGCTCAACCTGTGCATTGTTGGCTGCATGTTCTGCCAAGTGTCTTGATTTTTTGAATCGTGTTTTGTGTCTGAAAAGAAGAAAAGCTAGTAGGTGGTTTGCAGGCCTTGAAAGATCTGAGAAGACTTAAGTGAAAAAGTCTTCTACAGCTGGTTGAGAAAGTCTTTTCAGAAAGACTTCAGTCAGAGCAGCCAGATATCCACAGCAGTTCTCTAGGTAATTTTATGGCTCGTAGTTGGAGTATAGCACGAGGAGTGCAAAGCACGCCAACGAAGCCATGGCCACATTTTGTTTAACGGAAGAAACAGTTGAGGGCACTGGCTTTGCTGACATTGCAGGCTCAGACTGTGAGCCTTTTGTACTTTGTTGAGGTGCTGATATGAAATAGTGCTTCAGCGTTGAGGGTGGCAAAAAGCATTGGCTGAGGGCTCGCTATCAAATCTTAAGTGTATCTTTTTGAGGTAATGTTGAATAATGTGGCTGTCTCAGAAGGCTTCTGATGACTTGAAATTAAGGTCTGTTTTTTTTTTCTTCACTGTAGTTTGGATGCAAAGGTGTTCCTTATTTTTCTGCTTATAGCAGAAACCTAAAAATGCGTGGAAATGTCATCTAGTCTGGATTTTTGTCCAGCAGTTGATATTGCATTAAAACATCCACCAAGCTTCTGATTTTATTAGAAGGTCTCATCTTTTTAAGTTTCCACGTACTGAATCCTGTTATACTTTGGTCTATTCCATTGAAGAGCTCTACATACATACAGTTAACGTTTTTTTTAAATGGATAGATCATTCAAGTTATCCTTTCAAACAGCCATGATTGAAAACCTCAGTTTCTTGAACATTTAATCAAAATGTTTTCCTAATGTTTTGGTCTTCCTCATGTTGTTGTCTTTAAGCCCTCCACAATTTATCTCATTAGTATCCTATTAGTCTTTGGTACGTTTAAGGCATTTTAGCTAAGAGCAAGAAAAGATTATATCACACATTTAACTGTCTGTGCCACCCAAAATCACTTTGCTTACATTGAACTCTTAATTTAAAACTTTACTTGCTGCATTCTTTTCCAAAATGCTGCTTCCTGGGATAGTCGTCTGTCCTGCAAGGGTACCATTTGTTTCAACACTCCACTTGTACTAATAATCACCTCCATTTGCGCCCAAATGAGTCAGTGTCCTAGAATGCTTTGCTTGGTTATTAATTTTAATTAATTACTTTTCCATTTATCACCCTCAAACTCTAAAAGAGATAAAGTAAACAATTAGTGGCTCACTATTTAAAAAATTGTGGAACCAGAATTTCAAAGAAGCTGTTTGGGGGTGATTTCCCCATCTGTAATCACATCTCATGACTTGGAGTCTAATGATTAATGCACAGTGTGTGCTGTGTTTGGTTTATATCCTTATAATGAGATATAGTTGTTACCGTTTCATTTATTGCAACATTTAATTTCACGTTTGTTTGCATCAAGATTCCTGGTAGCATGTTGGTCAATAGAATGGCATAGTACGACTTAAATGCTAACTATTAAGGTTTGTAAACATTACTTTAATTTGGCATGCCAAGATAATGCTGTAAACAGGTTTTGATTAATTTATCAAATACTTTACGCAGTTATGAAAAATATACAACTTTGAGCATGACAAACCAAGATTATATGCAATTTAGTGTATACAGCTGTTCCACATCACTTCTTGCTTCTTAATGTTTTGTGACCAAAAAAAAAAATCAATTTCCTGACTTTGCTGCAGTACATTGTCACTGGCAACTCATTTCTCATCCCACTCTTGTCTTTCAAAGTGTCATGAAGATTTCTGCTTCCAGATTGCCAAAGGGAATAGATTAAGTAGTAGTAGTTCCTTCCACAAAAACTTCCGATATAGTTCATTTTTCATTAGGGAAAAATGAGTTTTATTCCATGTTGCTAATTCAGTTAAGAACCGAATGCATCCTTTACAAGAGCATGGTCAGAGCGAAGTGTTGCAGAGGGATATCACATGTATGTTCTGTCTGGAGAATTCTCTTAAGAACCCAGCAGGTAGAGGGTTTACAGGTAAGTACAGAGGGCAAGAATGGGGGGCAAAGAAGTGCTTCCTGGAAGGTGTGTACCTTCTTGGAGATGTTGATGTTTGTCAGCTCTTTGGTGTCTCGGAGGTGTCTCTTGCCCTGGGACTCAGCTTTTCAAAGAAACTGTTGCTGAATAAAGAAGCTAAGTTCCTACCAGAAGTAGTAAAACCAAGGAAGTATATTCATGCCTACTGGCAAGAGATGGCTTCCATGCTTCATGCCAAGGGAGTAGTGCCCTTGCCACCAGGTTCTAAGCCCCAGTGAACGTTCACGGAGAGCAGGAGCCAGTAAAGCGGTGTTGTGTGTCACTCTGTCTTCTGCTTTGTGTGTCTGTCAGCTCACTCCCTCTGCCTTTTTTTTTTTTTTGAAATAACCTGAATATATTCCTTTAAACCTGAACAACTGTGTATTTGATAAAAGGTCTGCCTGGGTAAATCTCTAGTTCCTATTTAAGTCATTCAGGTTCCAGTAGCATGTGGTTTGAGGGGCCTGATGGAGCAGGTAGCTCAAAGCATGATACAGTATGATGTGGTAGTGTCACCGTCGTTAATGAGACATAGACGTTAAGTCCAGTATGTAGCAGTGTAGCTCTCTTTCAGTCAGGAGAAGCTGGCCGGTATTGTTTGCCTTATTATGGAATAAACTAGTAGTCAGAGCACTTTGCACTAAAGCCAGATACAGGATCTAGATCCTTGTCAAGTATGGAGATGTCTTCCAGGAATATCCTGACTGCACTCCCTATTGTCTGCCCTTTTAGTTGAAATTGGGTGACTGATGCTTGCACTTTATTCTCTGAGTTAAAAAGGGAGAGAGAGTGAGGCTCTCTGGTCTTGTGCATAAGAAGTCAGGTTTAGACCCCTCTTTCTAACCAGTACTCAGCATGTAGTAGAACACTTACTTTTGATGCAAGCCATAACTTAAAATTGACCCAAATCTTTCATGTAAATCTGGAGCAGTGAAGTTAAAATTATGTCACCCTGAATTCCCAGTGATAAATGTTATTAGAAAGCTTTTGCTTTCAAGCTGCATCTCAGAATTGCTTTTTGTCTAATTTGTAGCTTTGTCATTCCCTCATAAAATATGAAACACTAAACAAAATTGTCAGGATTCAGATGGAAAATTTTCAACAGAGGAGATTTTGCTTTGATTTGGAGTGGGAAAGGTAAACGAAGTGGTAGAATCGAGCAGATGTCAGTAACTTCTTGGTCTGTTTCCCTTTGTTGCTTTAGCTTATATTAAAGGAGAGATTAGTCTACTTGTCTGCAGTTTAAGAAATGTTGTCCATGAATTTCTAAGTTTTGGACAAACTGGTCTTTATTTCCAGTGGCTGCATGGAACCCACAGATGCAAAGAACATCTGGTACGCTTTGCGTATTTGGTGGTGGCTTGGAAGTGCCCTTTAACTGTTGGAAGAAACTAAAGCTGTTGCAAAGTTGAACTGTCAGTGCAGTTCACAGCCAGCACACTCCAAAGGTCAGTGTACAATGTCCACCTTCCTTACTGGTCTTGGAGCAACAGTCCAGGGTGTTCTGTAAAACTGGTACAGAACTGAAATGGTCAGGTAGTTTCTTTGGTACACCAAGAACATCTACTAAAAATTTGAACACCCGCGTAGGTTTTGGGGAAATTGTTGGCCAAACCAATTGAAAATTGGCACACATGGTGTTCCAAGGTCCAGTTTAGCCTGTTTTGGACCAAGTGACTAGAAGCAGTGCTTCCAAATAAAAACTTCAGCTTGGACAGCTTTATATCTTACGTTTTTAAATACAGTGCTTTAATGGTAAGTTTATTTTTCTTCACCTGCTGCTGTTTTAGGGTGTCTGCAAAGAGAAATTAAATCTTCGTTTGAGAACTGTAAGAGGGCTAGGAGATAAACAAATCCTGAGTGCAGGAATTGGAAAGGTATTTTTACTGGCTGAAGAGCTTGATTTTGCCAGTTCTCAAGCTGCCCAGTTCATTTGTGAATAAAGATGAATGTCAGGCTGGAACAAGATGTGGAATTAATCCAGGTGGCCAGATTTTTATCTGGATTCTGAAAGAAAGTGAGGATCTGTGCTTCTTGTGAGTGGTAGCAAGCGGTGGGCAGCAACGTTTTGCATGTGTTGTACGGTAGAGAGGGGCTTTATACAGGAGAGGTGTAAGGTAAATTAGGTCTTTATACAGGGAGAAGAGGCAGGGGATAGATGTGGAGATATACAGGCAAATATGTAGTCTTGATAAGTGTTTGGTTTCAGTGCTAAAGTAAACAAAGGCTCTGGAACAAAGTGTTTTAATATGTGAAAGCCGTGATGGGAAGAAAAGCATTCTTCAAGGAAAAAAATTGCCTTCATGTAAGGCTCATAACTATGTGTAGCCAAGTAACATGTAGCAGACATGTTTTAAAAGGGTTTTGATACTTCTCTGACTTTTGTTGTTGCAAGATACCAAATACTAGTGGGAGGAGAATTTTTTAAAGAAATATTTTACTATGAAATAGCTAATTTGGGGGCATAGCAAAAGAACACCACTGAGATTTTCCGATAGGCTCTCAAAAAATCAGTTTGGTCTACATGCCGAAGTTAATAGCATCTCTTTTTACCATCTCTTCAGTATGTAAGTCATGTCATGGTGCGATCAATTATTAAGAACAGGAGCCGGTCTAAATAGGTAGGCAGACAAAAGGAAAGAAAAGAAGGGCTGTGGGTAGGGTTTACAGAGTAAATTGCATCTGGTCATGAAAGAACTCTATGGGAGCACTTCTAGGGTTGCACTGCTGTCTCTGCCTCGGAATCACGTACTTGAAGCATGTTTCCTCCTGGGGTTCTCTGTGCTGGCACCTTCCTGGATGCTTCTCCAAGCGCAACAAAGTCTGATATGCGAAATACCTTTTCAATACTGTTGAACCAGTATTTATGTAAAAGTGAATAATAGGCTAGGGCTTATAGCAAAACCCCAGACGTGTATATTCTATATTAATATAAAATACTGTACTTATTTCTGTGTAAAACTATCTGAATGGAAACTTTAAATCTAGAAATGGATTGCTCATACTGAGATCTCTGAACTTCTGCTTTAGCAGCCCCGCAACTGAGGTGAATCCAGGCTTGCACTCTGTTTTTTTGTTTTTAGTAAAGGATTAAAGAATGGCACACATTTGTAAGTTACATTTGCAGAGGTGGAATTTGAGATGCTGTCTACCAAGTCCAAAGGCTGTTTTTACTAGAAGCATTCTGTCGAATGCTTGGACCTGGCGTGATGGTTTCTCTGTGAGTCCTGAACACTTCCATACTAAACATACTAGAATGTTACCATTTAAAATACATTTTTAAAAAGGAAAAAAAAAAGGTTTCATAGCATCTGACTTTACAATATATTTGCAGAAATTTTGCATTCATTAATCTTAATGCAAACTGATGCATTCTAAAAGCATTGATGCTTTTAAATGTGCTATTGAGATGTAAGGGTGTTCAGGGCTTGATACTAATAAATGTAATGTAATTCTCTTTTTAATAGAAATAATTGGAAGCAAGGTGGTGGACCAAGAGGTGGCATCTCAGTAGGTGCTTTGAGGGAAGAGGAACAGCATGCTCCTCTAACTCTGGTTAGCCAGAATTTTGAAAAGGTGTTACACAAATAACTAGTAGGGTTCATGGAAAGATGTGTTTTTAAACTCTCCAGGGAAAGGAAAAACTGGGGACAAAATACTGTTGGTGGGGACATGAAGTAGCAATTTATAATTGCTCTGAAGGATTTACTGATTGGATGTGGTCTTTCTAAAAGCTGTTTATAGCTCCTGTGTTCATTACAAACATCAAAAACTAGATCACTTCAATGATGGCTATTTTGAAGTGAAGCAAGACTTTTTGTTTGAAGAAGCTCTGTGTTATGTTGCAAATGATGGTGATCACTACCTCTTACCTCGTTTTGTAGCCAGTGACTGAGAATGCAAAATGTGTAGATTAAGTATCTTAGTATAGGATTGATTTCAGTCCCTCAATCTTGTTTTTTAAAAACATCTAATTCAGGCTACAAATAGGAAAAACAGAGTTCACAAACACTCTTCACTTTGTTTCTCTTGAGTATTTTAAGTGTAGTCCCTGATTCCAGGGCTGCTTATTGGGAATGCTGCTCCTGGAGCTAAATATCTGAAAAGACAAGCACAGAGATGCTGTTAATCATTATGGTCTCCCCTTATGGCCAGATTAATTTTTACAGTGTTTGTTTCCAGTTGATAGTTGTCTTATGAAATTTTGCTTTTAAATCAGTTGGTTTATTTCCAGAGAGACGGGGGAACTGTTTTTGGCGCACAAGACGCTTTTCTGTTCTCAGGTTTGACTGTAAGCAGCTTACAAGGCCAAGCACTCTGTGGTGCAGAACCACCACCAGTTCTGGGGAGGACGTAGCTTGTTCTAATCCATATGGTGCTGGGGTTCCCTGCCTCAGGAGCTCTTCCTGCTGCCTTCAGCCTCTCTCAACCCTGGAGTCAATGCCCAGCAAGAGCAGATAGGTGTGGTGGCTGGAGCAAGCGGCCTGCAGGAACCCGGCCTCTCTGAATGAATGATTTCCTATGGCTCACCCTGCTGCAGAAGAGCTCTGAGGTGCTACAGCGGGCAATAGAGGGGGTGAAGGACAGCGTGTTGCCGCTTCCTTGTGTTCATTCTTGCCCATGGGCGCTGCCTTCAGGCTGATGGCCACTGTCGTCTTCTGAGAGGTAAGCCAGAGAAGGCTTCTGGCCTTTTGATCTTCAGGTAGTGACCACTCTTTATAATGGCTTGGGGCATTTCCCTGCTGCTGAGCTGCTGCAGTTAGTACAGAAAATTTTAAAGTGTTTTTTTTTTTTTTGTTTTGTATAATTTAATTGAGCTGAATTAAGATATTTGGTTTTAGGTCAAGAAAATCTAAGATAACAATATGCTCCAGGTTAATTAAAATTTAGGAAAGCCAGTTGCCAACCATGTCCTGAAAGTTTTTGGTTTGCAAATCATCCATTTGTCTTTGCCGTAGTATTTATTTGACAGTCGTAGCTCAGAATCTTATGAGCATATTTGTGCTGCTTTGCATCAGTCAAAAAGCACAAAGGACGTAGTCAGTTTACGTTTATAACATGAAGATTTGTGCAGTTTTCAGGAACAACACAGGACATGAATATGGGTAATCTGCTGCCCAGAATAAATTAGCTTATCTCCATAGAAGGACAAAATGTGTCAAAAGGTGTGCTGTCTGTCAAGTGTGTAGAAAGTTGTGATGGTTCTATCAGTGAAGTGAAATTATAAATTAGCACTCTTAAGTTCTGTTTATTGATAAAATTCAATGGATTTCTGTAAGATGTCTATACAATTTGGTTCTATTAATGCCTGACTTCTAAGTATTCCATGTTTTGCTTAATAGAAGTAAGTTTCTTCTGAATTCCTAGCCTCCAGTCTCTTTGGAATTTATATCAACTGACTTGCATCAAATGGCAGGGATTTTCGCAGATATCCCTTCAAAGCTCTTTTCCTGGTACCGCTTCCCTCAGCAGACTTACCTCCTAGTGGCTCTTAAGACTGAATTGCAGCGCTGTTGAACGTCCAACAGCCATCGTGTTCCAACTGTCCCTGCTCCCATCACTGCGGAAGTTTAATGTATGGCTTTAGCACGCTGTATAAAGAACTGAGATCAGTTACCATCACCAAAGACTTGAAGGTATCGATTTTGTCTTTCTGTTTTCAGAGGGTCCGTATGGAATTTTTGCTGGCAGAGATGCCTCCAGGGGACTAGCAACTTTCTGTCTAGATAAAGATGCACTCAGAGATGAATATGATGACCTATCGGACTTAAATGCTGTACAGATGGAAAGTGTCAGAGAGTGGGAAATGCAATTTAAAGGTAAATTATCAAATTAGCAGCACATCTTTAACTTAAGGGAATGCTTGTAATAAAAATGATTGATTTGGGCTTGGGGAAGCTTTTGAAGAGATGTTGACAGCAACACTAATAATGCGATGTAACTTCCTTAGGAAAAGACCAGGGATTTAGGCCAGCCTTTCATGAAGAGGATTCCACTATATCCCACTAGAGCTTTTTCAACTTTTCTAGTTTTAGACAGGAAAGCTGTTCTCGGCTCTTCAGCGCAGAACTTCACCCTGGAATCTCAGTGTAGCTCAGCCAGTGGAATTCCTGCTCACAGACCATTGGCTTTGGATGCCATGGAATTATGATTAGGACTAAGAGTTGTTTTGGCATGAAGGACCAAACAAGTTTGTCTTGAAATAATTTCTAAAAAATAAAGCAGCATGCCTGTGGAGGGAGGGGGAGTAATTCTTCACATTAATTGAAATCTAAACAGGCTGAGGGCATTTGTGCCGGTGTTAATAGCAGCGTTTCCAGCCATTGTTTGATAAAGCTCGCCT
This sequence comes from Pampusana beccarii, assembly GCA_013399365.1. Lineage (NCBI taxonomy): Eukaryota > Metazoa > Chordata > Aves > Columbiformes > Columbidae > Pampusana > Pampusana beccarii. The sequence goes on from VWYH01005061.1 coordinate 909,508, forward strand.
GGTTAGCTGTGGAACAATTGAAACAAAGTTCTTGGAGTAGAAAAAGTAGTGAGCAGCAATGGCATCAAGAATGCTGTAAGAGGCTGAGCTTACTGATGAATTGCCATCTATTTTGGTGATTCAGGTTCAGAACCATAGCTGTAGAAGAAAAAGTGAATTTGCAGCAGTGCAGGCTAACTAGCAAATGCAGTTGTATTTGATTGTAATGGAATCATAAATCTTTTTCAGAAAAATACGACTACGTAGGTAGACTCCTAAAACCAGGGGAAGAACCATCAGAATACACAGATGAGGAAGATACCAAGGATCACACTAAACAGGAATGAACTTTGTAAACAACCAAAGTCAGGGGCCTTCGGAACTGCAACCTCTTATTCCCCATCACAGAATGTCCTGCATCTTTGGGTACAGTTCATCTGCTGCGAAAAACATTCAACAGGTTTTGTACAAGGAAAATAATATACTCACAAATGAAGATTTGAATACTAGACATTATTTGTGCTGCCAAACTTTTTGTTGAAGTTTATTTGAAATGTCTGGTTAGGCTTCGTTAGTGAAGAGGGGCCAGGGATTTAAAGGTAAAAATGCTATTCCTTTTTATCAGTAAGCTGAAGCCTTCAAATAGTATGTGTTACAAGCTCTCTAAAAGACATGAGTCTTCAAGCTCAGTGGAAGATTTGAATCTTGTTTCATGTGTGTCTTCTCCTTCAGCATTAAAGACAGACGTAGTCATGTACATCAGTATCAGTAGGTTAGACTACCGAAACTGGTGTTAAAATGTGAATTTCCAATTTTGTTTTGTATGTGGGCGTTAGCAGCCCTGGCAGAATACTTCAGTTCTCTACGAGAAGTCCATGTAGATTAGGATGGGGGTAAAATTCATCCTTTTCTCAAAAGGATTGGGTAAAACTTTTCCTCTGCAACAACTATTATCTGAAGCTTGCCTCTCCCCCCTTTTCCCATACTCTAAATCAAATCAAATCTTAATTGTGCCTTATTTCGCTTACATAGACTTGAATCGTTTTAAGAGACAGCCCCAAAATTGTGGTTTCATAGTCACTACAAGCAGCATTGAGACTGAAGTTAGAATGTTCTGTTGACTGGAAAACCTTGATGTCATTCTGTGTATAGAATGTAAAAGAGGAATACTCAGTGTTACTGCCATATGTTAATACTACATATACTTAAATTAGCATTGTGATGGCCAAATGCATACTCCCATGCTTCTTTTTAAGTAATTACAAACACACACAAAAAAATCACCCTTCCTCCTCTTCCAGAAGCTGCCTAACTTTTGGGAGCACAGCCTTCACACCCCGGAGAGGGAAGGGGCCTGCGCGCGTGTGTCTGTGTGCGTGTCTGAATGCAAGACTTGGGAGGGATTGTTTCTGCAGATATTGTAAATACGAGTACCATTTTAATAAAGCATGTACAATACCAAATGTGCTGTCAGCCTTTATGTAGAAGCTGTTATGCAGAACTGGAGTTTGACGGAATACAAAGTCAGGCAAAGAAGTCTTCGATACGAAACATCCACTGCTGTTAATACTGTTCCTCACTCTTGTGGCTTATTTTTCCTTTCAAGACCCAGGTTTTGGAGAGTCTTGAAGACTTACTCAGGTAAGCTGTAGTTAAGAGAATAAACCTATGCAGATGCATTTATGGTGGGGAAAAAAAGAATCAGTGATTGTAAATAAAGGAGAAGCATTCTAGAAAATCATGTAATGTACAGTAAATATATCTTGTGGCACTGATAGAACAAGAACACTGGAGATCTATACACAGCTATCATTGAATATACTGTAGAAATTTCACCGTACTCTGCTAAATTCAGAACTGTGACGCTATTAAGCTCATGATGTGCAGCTTTATCATGGTACAGCTTACCCCTGTACGTCTGTTTGCACATTTCACCTGTGGTAAGTCTATAGTGACAGATTTCTGTCTGTACATTCTGTTGAACTGTAAACTGTGTCACTCCAGGAACTAAAAATGAAACTAACAAAAATCCTCCATCAAATCCCATGTAGCTCACGTGTCCTAAAAGGCAGGTTAAATTCTCTCCTTTGTATATGCAGGCTTGGCATAGAAGAGTTTGATCGCAGCAGCAGCAGCACCAGCTGGGGCCGGGTTGCACTCGCTGGGTCTTGCACTGGCTGAACCACCCGTTAGGTCTGTGGCTGTTCAGCTACCGCCTGTAATTGAGGGAAGCGCTGGGTGCTCCTTCAGCCGCGTCCTTGTAAGCCGAGCGTTGGTGCAGCGTCCAGCCTTCAGTTTGCACAGCAGAACTACAGGAAGTGTCTGCTCATCTTCACACTGCTGAAATGCTGGGTATGCTGGTGTAACTAACCACAAAAATATGTGTTCTAGGTGGAATGATGGAAGCTATCAAGGGATAAAGAAATTCTTGCATTGGACAGGAGCCAGGAGTTCTTTAGCCAAGTGCTTCACCACGTGGTGTCTTTTTCTTTCTTTGTTGGTTTTTTACACTAAATCTCTCAATGAAAGGCTTTACACTACAGTTCATTTACAGTATGCCTTTCACTTCTATCTTTTACTCCAGCTCTTGCACCTGGTCATGGCACAAGGATGTGTGCAGCTGCGGAGCAGGAAAGGACACCACATAAACTTTTTTGGTTTTTCCCCAGGCTTCCACATAAAAATACATGTACTATGTGTTACAGCTTCTCCCATACGAAGTCGTGACTGCAGGTTTGTAACACTTGCCATGAGTTCTGCTCCTCCCTCATTACGGCTGTATTGAAAGAACGGTAGTTTTGCATATGCTGTGACTTCTAAACCAAGTGCAGCCTTTACCTTTCTCTTTGCTACAAGAAATGCAGTGAGGCTTAGTCACATTGAAATTACATGAAGTTAGTTTTTCTCTGATGTTTTTTTATTGTTTTAAAAGAACAATGCTCAATTTTTTATGACAGGACCGGTTGAACAGCAGGACAGGTAAAGGACGACTTTTGCTTTGAAGCAAGTTACCGGTAACTGCAAAGAATACAAAACTGTCATCTCTGGCAGCAAGTATGCTGCACAGACTTAATCCTGTATTTTGATGTCTAGTGGATCTAAATCAGCCTCATTCATCCTGCCTACAAAGTCACTGGTGATTTAAAGCTGACAGCCTAACTAAAAGTGCTTTAAAGCACACACTGTAGCTTTCATTTTTATAAAAAGTTGACACCTACAAAGAATAATTTAAAATAATGTCAGATCCATCAAAATTTCAGTGCAATTAATACAATCATTTTATGGAGGCATTCATCTGTGTAACATTTGTGTCAATCACTTGGTCAAAATTCGCTGTTAACTAAAATGACAGGCAGCTTGGTACTGACAATATGTTAAATCTTGTTTAAGCAACATAAGGGACTTGAAGGGAGTATTTGTCATCATCTTTAGAAACAAAATACAGTTCCAGTTTAATAAAGGACTTGTTTTCCTAGGCTAGACTTAGTGTTAAACTAGTTTGACTAGTCATTGGTTTTGACATTTCTGCCTCATTTGTACATTGCTTCCCAAAAAAATCCTTTATTATAGCAGGAAATCTATTTTTAAACCTTGGTTAAAGAAAAACGTACCATGTTACTTAATTTGAACGTGAATTTCCACTAAGGACTACAGAATTATCCTTTCACGTGTTTGTACTTGCTTGTAGCTTTTTATCCAGCTAAATCTACTTTTCCTTGGCTGATGTTTAAATTTTCCATCCTTCAGAGTCAGACACAGCATACAAAATTAAAAAGCAGTTTGGCACTCTCCTTCTGATCTTGTTTAAGTGTCTTAGTTCTAAGCTGTTTTCTAGTATTTTTTTTTAAAATTCCTGCAAAATCAGTTTGATTTCACTATCTTCATTCTAAAGGTCAAGGAATAGTTACTTAAACCTTATGTTTTGTTTGAGTCTCCCTTATAATTGTTTTTCTCTACACTTAAAGCTTGTGGGATCTCATTTCCACCAGGAAATACAGGCATTGTTGTGCAGAATGGTACAAAATATTGATCAGATCTAGCACTTTGAACATAATAGTCTTCCTGGCTGCGCTTTGGGGTTCTTTTGTACCAAGCTGTGTAGTTCTTCATGAAGCGTAACTCACTAAATACAGCAACTACCTACTAAAGTATGGCTGAAATTCCTTCATTAAGCTGAGAGCGTGTTTGTGATGAGGTGCTGTGGCCTTAGAACCCTTCTTGCTGTCCTACTTCTGTGGTTTCACGTTGCAGAGTCCAGTGTGGGCTGTGGGGCAGAACCTGCCCTTGCTGTCTGATCCTCAGGCATCAATGGAATGATCCAGTTGCAGCTGGAGATGTGGCTCTTTACTCCTTTTCCTGCTTAACTCCAGTAATAATGTTAACTTTGGCCTCAAAGGCTTACTTGAATATGGAAACCAAATAAGTATGAACGTTACTGACAAATCCTTCCACTCGCTTCTGATTTATGGTTAAAGGTAAATGTTTACTAGCAGGTGTTTACAGTTTGGTTTCTTTTGATACAACATGGGTGCCCAAGTCAGTTCAAATGCAGGTTAAGGGTTGTTCCACCTGTAAATTAAAAACAAAAAACGAAAAAAAACCCTAAACACGTTCTTCACCCTTTCTGTTTGGGGATTCTTGTGCTTTTGTGTATTTTTTTCCTGTACCAGAAGGCAGCAATTTATAATGTGTTTCATTGAGATTTAGTCTAGCACCACAACATTCCTGCAAAAAGTTCATTAATAAATCAAATTGCCCTCATATTCTGGTTACAAAGTTTATTTCTTTTTTTAAGAGATGATCATATTTTACTGACCTGTCAAGTGTTTTAGATAGCTGGGCAAAACCTGCAAGCATATACACTATGTAAGCATCTAAGAATAAAGCCTTGTGAAGGTGTCAAGTTCCGGTGGCAGGTCTGGGTTTGTCACTTGACCACAATCATTCAGTTAGTGTTTGCACAAAAGCTCCCTTTCTCTTGACTGACTTTGGCACCCATTTCACAGCACTGAAATCACTGTCCTTTGTTTTTACGTATTTGAAGGCATGATTTCTTCTTCTTTTTTTAACTAGAAAGAACGTTCAAAGCTGATTAGTTGAGGTTACTAACCAAGGCACTACCTTAGAGTAGATTTCCTCAATGTTGCCGTTTAAGCTGTGCTCTGAAGTTTCGCGCTGCTTAGCTCATGTAACGGTAGTACCTTAGGAAAGTTAAGAGCTGTTAAGTCCATTATGGGGTCAGGTTGTGTCTCCCATATAGACCCCAATCCCTGTTAGACTCCAGAAGCACCAGTCACCACTCTACTACTGTTAAGGATAGGAAAACATTACCTGGTCTCCATCACGAACAAGAGCCAGCTTGAGTCTTCCCCTCAATCCCTTTTAAAAACCCATTACAATCCAGTATTTTGAGCGTGACTAAAGAAAAAAATGAGTTTAGGCAGGGTGGCATTTTGAAATATTCGCAGGGTCATTCCTCACCAGAAGAAATGAAGACAAACCTAAACGGAATTCTTTAATAAGCACGGGGAGAATTTTTAGACAAGGAAAGGTCTAAGACTCCCTAAGTGTTCAGAACCAGACTGCTGTTAGGAGACAGCCACTGGATATATGTGTGTGTGTGTTCCAAGGCAATACAGTTCTGCAACAAGTATGCCAGTTACTGGAAGGTGATTAACCACTTGAAGCCACATATAGAAAGCTAAACCAAGCTTAACCAGCAAAGTCTTTGGGATTCATTCTAAAATTCAAGAGTTTTGTTGTCAGCTCGGTGTGCAATGTAAGTATCGTTCTTCACACCGGTCTGCAAGGGGAGAGGGGGAGATTGGAGCCCCTGGGAGCTGAAAGGGGACAGTGCTGAGAGGAAGCCAGAGCTGTCAAGGGACATGTGTGGCTTTTTATCTGCAAAAATAAAGGGACACTGTTTAAACAACTGGCCCTGTAGAGGCCAACAGGACAGGCAGCAGGTAAAGTATTCATTCTCTTTGCTTTCAGCCATATTTATCATTCACCTGGCACATTTTCTTTGACAAATACCCAGTCATATGAAAACAATAAATCAATACTGAATGTGAAGGAAGCTGGCTCACATTCTAAGAACCACTTCAGCCCTTAACAGGTTGGGTTTCCCCAATACCTTAGTGCCTCAGAGGCAACAGAAATTCACATGCAATTTTACAGCCTCACACTCTTTCAAGTTGTTTTTCTTCACGCTTTGGGGGGAAAAAAAGTTAATATACAACATTACTGGGGTTTTTTTGGTTGTTTTTATAAAATTTGTCAAGATATCACAAAATTACACACACGAAAAGCTTAATCTGCACATTTTCCAATGAAAAATGAAAGGAAATATCTTAAATCTATTACTTGTATATACAATTTCAATCCAAATTTACATTTGCATCATTTTCTTGAATAGCAAGAGGCATGGATCAAACACAGGATTGAGATGTGTCACTTCAGCATATTTATAGGATATTATTTAAAAATATCGGTGTGTGTTCATTTAAATTCATTTAGAACAGGCCACTTACAAAAAAGCTCAATTTTGTATTGAAATTGTATTAACTATTGGGAAGGCCACTGCTAATGTATTCTCATTTACAATGCAAACATTCGTAATACATTTCATTGAGATTCACCAGACGACGATTAAAGAATGAATGGACTCATTAGAACCTCTGAGATCCGGTATGGGTTCGAAACCCCCTCCGTGGATGTGCGGTTGGGTTGGACACCCCCGGGGGTTAAGGCATTTGTGCTAGACAGAACTTTGTAAAGGTAGCTGAAGTCCTTTCTGCTGTTAACTAACAAAGAGCTGAAATTGTGCTCACCTCCTCTAGGAAGAGGTAAGCTACCCAATCAGTTCTTCTCGAGCCTTGAAAAACAAAGTGATGAAGTTAATAAGAAATTACAGGATGTAAACATCGCCATCCTTCAGCTACAGAAATTCATTTGTATTTGAGTAACTTACATTCAGTGAAATTGTATTTAGACCTGTTTGAAATTATTTAGGCTTAGCTAGCACAATTTAAGCAGAACTTCACTCAGATATTGCAGAATAAAGCAAAAAAATTAATTTTACAAGGAATACTTGGTTTCCCTCCAAACTAATTTTCATTATTTGAAATATGGAGGAAAAAAAGACTTTAAAAAATTATGCTTCTCCTGTTAAGAGTACTTCATCGTAAGAGAATTCAAATGAAGACACCTCTCAAGCCGAGAATAATTTCAATAAATTTGCTGTTTTAACAACCTGCACAAACTGTAGATACTGTCTGTTAATTTAAGACACTATGAAATCAACAGATCCATTTCCTCCCTTTCTTTGCCTGTTGCTCAAGTTACTAAGAACCAGTACTGAAGGAAATATCTGCAAAACTATCCCAGTTATGTCCACTCAAACTCCATACTTAATAAAATACTAACTATGGAGACCCTGAAAAAAAATAGAACCTATGTCTTTAAATAGAAACCAGAAATGCAGTTTCCTATATAGCTGCACATTCTCAAGTGTGCTTTTGCACAAAAACGTACTTTTTCATAGTTACAGATTCGGGAGCAAACCAATCACATAGATCCTTTCTTTTACATTTAAAATTATACATACCATCTTTTTTGCTTTGGTAAAATACAAATAATGAGAAAATCCGGGTAAAGAAAGCACAGTAAATACCACAGATATGTCATACCTTTTTTAAGAAATATGAACTGAAATGTAAGGCATCCCCCGAAGTATTTTTTGCATATGCAAGGAATGCAGTTCGTTGTAAACAGAAGCTTGAGGAAAGCAATACTGGAGCCAAAGAATCTTCCCTAGGATCCTTCTGATGATGCCAAAACCAAGAGCTACTCTCCTAGGGTAGGTGTTTTGAAACTAAATCCTGTGAAAAAGAGAATCCAATCCTTTGTCTTCCCATACATTTTTAATCACGTGTTAGATTGGCTCACCTTGGAGATCTCCAAATTAAAACAGCGATGATGTAAAAGTTGATTCTCAGGGACGCAGGCTTGCCTTTTAAGTCTATTTTTCTGGTACATCACTTTCTATAGATTTGGCGGCAGCATTGCTATGGCCTATGGACGCTTGCAGAGTATGGCCAGCGGTGACGCTTCCCAGTGCCCGGGACTGACAGGCGGCCGCGGGTTTAGCCACAAGAAGCGTTTTAGAAGAATGAGACTGATGTCTGCGATGACCTGAATCCTCAGCTGTTGCAGCAACTGGTCTCTTTCTGCCAGATTCTTCACTAATAGGAGGCTGAAAATAAACATTGTCAACCTGTTAGATTTTTCCGTAAGGACTGGTGGTATTTGCCTTTGCATATACTTAAAGAATCCCAAAAGACAGAGCATTCCATAATTAGGACCTCAGTTAGACCTAGTAATCTTAGTTATTCAGTCAGGCCTAGTAATCTCATTTAATCACAACTCACGGATGATATTCCAAAGCCTTCCCGGCCGTTTAGCTGGAAGTCCAAGTGCATGACATAACTAAGGACTTTAAACAGTCTTGCAGCATTATTTAATCATCGCTGCCCAAATATTTGCCAGAGCTCCTAGAAAACTAGGATCACAGAGGACGGCGGTGAGGTGGAACTCCACAACCTGGCTATGAAAAGCAGGGCAGCACTGTACTCTGGGATGACAGAGTTTAAGAATTCCGCATTCTACGGAAAGGACACGTCGAATTTGGCATGTGAAGTCTCAGCAAGGACAACGTCTGTCACAGTTCGTTAAGAAATGCCAGTTGGGCATTAATTCATTTGCCAAACTCCTCAACAGTGTCGAAGTCATCAGTCTTACCTGATGACAAATAAACTATTTTTTGCTATTTATTTCATTATACAATGAAAAGGGATCAATGTAACCATATTTTGGTTCAAAAAAGAATCTCTGTTTACCTTGCGGGAAAAATATTTGTACACCCAATATTTATCTAAAATAGGTATTGAAACTTACATCCACTCTGAAGTCCTCCAGTCTCTTAAATTTACTAAGGTATTCTTGCAGTTTGGGGTCAATAGCTGGAGTCTTGTGCTGAGAGTATTTTAGATAAGCCCAAAATTTTTCCAGTCCATATAGCTGACCTAATAATAGGAAAAGATAATTTTACCCATTTATAAAGGTCAGACTTAATTAAAAACTTAATTATTCACTGGTAACTATATGCTTAAGAGAACTGTAAAATAAAAGGAACATGAACAAAAGCTGCTCTTGGGTTATTTAACAAGTCAGTGCCAAGGAACTGGGATTATCTCCCAACTGAAGTTACCCCAGTGTGAGCAGTGACTGGCTTACGATAATTACCAGCTTCATAGTCTCTCTTGGTTTCTTCTTGGAAATCCTTGAATATTTCTTGCCTGAACTTCTTTTCTAGGCCATAGCTGTAAAATCTAAACAAACATTCCAATCCGTACCTGTAAGAGAACAAAGAGGTATGAAAATCTTATACATACACTCCCCAGAAGGATCCAAGTTTTCAGTGTCTCCTTGCATTTAAGTGAGCAGCATAGTCTATTTCACCCTTCTCCTAAAAAAAAAAAAAAAAGTCTTGCTTTTCACAGCTGTTTTTATTGACTTATTCTTCTGTAACACCTCCACAAATAATCCAAACTGACTCAGGAAAGGCAGGTTTGTCCCATGGTTTCAACTTAAGAACCACAGACACTATACACATGTACGAAAGACAAAAAAAAAACCACCAAAAACCACCAAACACCACAAAAACAAAAACCGAAAAACACCACACACGAAAAACCCCAACAACCAAACACCCCAGCTGCGTAGGGCAGGACTGTGTTCTTTCAGCAGCAGGGTTTCTGGCTCTGTAGGCAGCAATGCTGTGCCTTTGGCTGCCACACGGTCACCAGAGCTGCCTTGGGCCTCAGACAGCTGGGACCTCCCTCTGCATTCACTGCCTGTCACCTTAGACCCTTTAAGAGCCTTCGGAAGTTTCTCCTGGTAAGTGTATCCTTGGATAATCGCAGAGGATCAAGACAGCTCAGAGCAGAGACAAGGTATTAGTAAAGCCACCTCTGGAGCCCAGGATCTGTCACTGCAGTGTCAGACGAGGTGCCTGCACTTCGGGATCTCCACGGCCAGTCCTGCCTCACTTGGCATCCAGAACCTTGGGCGACCTTCTCTCTTTGGTGAGGGCAACGGGCACGGGGCAGTGGGTGAAAGGAAGGGAATAACATCAAAAAGCTCCAAGGGCAGTGGTAATATCCTTTGGGGTCATTTTTCTGGTATTTTTGGAAGGCAAGAAGCAATCTGAACAAGCTCAATGAGGTTAAGAATGTCTTCACCTACGGAAGGACGCATCTCACGAGCATTTAGTAAGTACGGAGCTGACTTGTCACAGTCAAGTTACAGGATTTTGTAGAATTCAGGACCAGTTACAAGTTGGGAAACTCTGTATGTTTAGCTATTTATCTGCAAAGCACAAATATATGCAAACAGTTTTTTGGTATTAAAGTAACATACAGACTGCTATTTCAAAGTTTTACAAAGAGTCAAAGCTAATCCTAAAAAAAGTTCATCTCAGGTATAAAATAACTTCACAATCATTAAGATGAATGGTAAGATCTCAACAGTTTTTAAGTTCCAGGAAGAGCTGAATACCTGTAGTGTTCTTTTGCATCATCTAGAGCAAGTTGTCTGAACTCTTCATACATTTTCCTGTTAAAGTGATCTCTCAGGAAAAAGGACCAGAAACGAAAAAGTGTGTTCATTTCTTGGGACTGGCCAATTCCCAACCGTTTCCTCTCTAGTGGGGAGGGAAAAAGAAGAGCTATTTGTAATTTTTCAGCAGAATATTTTTCAGGTGCTTTCCCATTAGTAATATACACACAAGATCTTCAAGTAGCTTAAGTTAACATTTGAGGGTATTTTTTTTTGGTCAGGGAATTTAAAGTTAAATGCAAAGCAGAGTTCATAAAATATAAACATCAAACAAATTTTCTTTTCCTTCCCAAGAAAAAGTTAAGAATAACAAACAACGTGGAGAAAGCTGCTATCAGATGACACCTGGTAACTTCTACCTAAAATTTTAGGAAGCGCATTTAGCAGCTTACCCGCTAGACACCTTCGACGATATTTGTGGTACACGTGTTGCGTGAAGCCATTTTCCTTTAACAGTTCATGAGAAGGATGCTGAAACTTTGGGAGAGAATTTGGGGTACACCCGTAACTTCCTGCTAGTGGAGCTCCTTCTGATGGCGAAGCATTGGAACTGCTGAAGGAAAAAAAAAATAGAAAATACAACAAAACCACATATTTGTCCAAGCAGTGCTTTTCTACAGAATCAGTTTTCAACCATTCTCATCCACACAAGAGCTGTCAGAACAGCACAGTCACCTGACGACCACTACAATGTGTGCCTGGAATCACACGTGCACCTCAAGAAAATCATGTTCTGTGCCAACGAGTCAAAAAACAGGCCGTTGTGGACAACAACAGTGAAACATCACTGTAATGCTTGATTTTTAAATGACCGTTCAAATGCAAACAAAGCGACTGAAGTGAACATCAGTACTTCAAGCAATATTACTGCTACTACATCATGGATCCAAGAACATTGTGAGAATAGCCTAGTTATCCTACTTCCAAACAGCCTTGTATTGTTTTTTCTTTCTTGATCGCTCTTTTCTTGCTTCCATTATATTGACCACAGCCCGTTTCTTCATTAGCAGTGAGGACGAACGACATGGCAACAAATTTTCTATGACAAAAAAAATTTACCTCACAGAGGAAGTCCTAGGCCTGTGGTCCCTGGAATCCATCACCCAGCCAACGTGACACTCTAAAGGCGGATTCGTACTGTGTCGTGTTTTTCTTTTTCTTGGAGTCTAAGAAAGTAAAAGAAGTATTTATTTCCCTAATTTGATTTCACTCATTTTCTCCCTCTTAAAACAGAGTTCTAAAAATGCTATATTCGCTCTAACACATTATAAAGAGACAACATTCATCTTTCCAGTTTCATAATCTAAAGATTCATCTTCTGTAACAAACTGAAAATCTGTAGACATTACACGTTTTCATCAAGGACTTTTAAGAAGGGTTACAAAGAAAACTCAGGAACTATTTGGTAGAAATAAAAAAAGAATTAATATGGTAAATATTTTTAAGATAAACAATAAAGAAGTACAAGTGTTTCACTTTTTACCTTTTCATTATTGTTAAATTGTATGCACAGACATGAATTTTACAAGCTTTTTCTGGTTTAAAAAAAATATCATGTCTTTCCATTTACCTTTACATCAACAGATTGTGCTTCTTTAACAACAGGATAGAACCTGGGTGTTTTGTTGGGATCCTGTAGCCTTGGAGTGCGAGGTGTTCGTGGGGTGACGCCAGGGTGAACGCAGGGAGAGTCTGGAACTGCTGTTGGCAACGATCGAGCCATTGCTGCTGTTGGCAGTACTTCCATACTTGACAAATGAGAAGCCATCTCCTCTGCTAAATCTGTAGGAAGGAAGGAAAAACCTCCATTTTCAAGACAAACTTATGATTTCAAAGCCTAAGCTCCCCTAGTATCTAGTACCTTAAAGGCCTGTTTAATTTCAAGGGAACTACACCATTCACCAAAGGGCAGATGAAGTAACAAAAAGCACTTGGTGTAGAAGCAGTACAAACTGACTGCTCAAAACTATGGAATAAATATGAATAAATAAATATTCATTTGCTAGAAAATTCAAATCAATTTCTTTCTTACCTGTTTGTTCTTTTCTATTCACATTAGCAAGGTAAGGGAAAATAAACATTTGTGAAAGTGTAACCACCTTCTTGCCTTTTGGTGAGGTGGTTTTCTTCAGCTAAAGATGCTATTAGCATGCATCCTAGTAAATGTTAATAATAATACCATATCAGAAATACCTTGAAAGATAAGGTTTGAACATTGCGACTGCTCAGTAAAGTTACGATACGAGTAGAAGATTCTTCTAACCTCCCTTCCTTCTACTCCATTTCCAATAAAAATCCAGGTTTCTAGAAGATGTTTCACAACATCGCTACCTATTACTTTACACATTGTAAATGCCAAGTTACCCAGCAAGGACCTGGTGTTGGTATATGGTGACAAGAAGACAGGACATTGCCTGTTGATGCTCATATATATCCTGAAAAGTCCTAATAGCAGCTTCTTCTAATGCAATGGAAACCATGCTACTGATAAACAGCTGACTATTTAAAAAACTAGCAAAATTTTAAAAAAGCCACTCAGACTACTGACTGAACCAAAATTAAAATATTACCCAGGCAGAAAGAGTTGACACACCTACAGAATGGTTCTCCATTACAAGGATTCTAAAAACCGAAATCTGTATTACTTACCTTTCTGTAACCCTGGAGGTCCTGGAGGAACTTCTTGGGTTGGATCAGCAATTGGTTCTGGTGCAAGATGGTAACATTCTTCTTTGCTAATGAGATTTAGCTTCTTAAAGTTCTCAATCTCTTGCTGAATTTAGAGAAAGCAAATTGTAAACATAAATCACAGTAACAGATATCATCCTGAGGAATGGGTGGATTTCACAGAAGAGAAAATGAACAAGCCAGAATTGACAGGCAACTACCCATACACAGCCAGTACAGATTTTGTGTAAGGAAGATTGGAGCTGTCTCCAGCACACGCTGTAAAAAAGTTGCCATGAACACCATATGTAACCTTCTAAAACAGCTCATGCTGCTCTAGCTACAACAAACAGTTGTGCCAACAAATGGGTGAATGGAGGCAGGTAAGGCTGACTACCTGTGATTGTTCACAGACAAACAGGAACCAGAAATAACTGAGATCCTGCCCCTTGCCAAGCCCCAAACCATCCCTTCTTCTGCAGTAAGCGTGCCAAGGAAGGTCCTAGCAATTTTGGAGAGGGGCCCTGCTCCCTTTCTCAGGCTACATCTAAAGAAAAGCCAGTATTTGTAAATCAAGTGTTCAGCCCTTTTCTTTTTTTCTTTGGACTGGTAGCTTAAAATGCAAAAGGACAGGATTTTCCAAGATGCATGGCAGCATCTCCAATCATTCATGCCCCTACTCAACTGAAGGTGAGGTGGCACATGTGTGCGTGAAAAATCTTGTTTAAATCATTGCCAAGTACGTAACAACAACAAAAATTAAAATTTCTCTCGCTGTGTGCTACTTCTCACTCTCCTCTTCCAGTTTGCTGGCTTTCTTGGTCCATTTCCTTTGTAATAAAAACTCCGTATTCTGAATTCTACCTTCATTTCTGGCTCTGGTTCTCAACATTCATCTCTACCTTTGCCAGCTCTTTTTCATACCCACCTGCTCCATTTCTCCTTTAAGCTACTTTCCCCCGACTCAGCCCAGCTTTGCCCTGACGCAGAAAGATACAGCTGCTCCCCTCACTGCTTAGTGTTTACGTTATTTTATATTTCTGTATACATAATATCTGCTAGTGGTACCATGGGATTGCCTACAGACGCACCACTGCCTGAGCTTCACTTGCACAAAATAAGAAGTTTCTTAATAATCCAAGAGCAGTAAGCGACAGGACTGCAGTGTACCATGTTGACCTCTGCCTATGAAGTGCTGGAGTTCAACTCATCTGTAATTTTACAGTTGCTTAGTATACTAAAAAAAACCCCAACAACTCACCAAGCTGACAATCTTGCCAAGTTTTCAAAACCTCAAAGACCTAGGCCTACACGCAGGCTAGGAACTAAAAGAGTTTCTATAAAAAAATAAGGGGTGCAACCCAAAGTTTCAGTTGCTCACAGCACAATCATTCTAACAAGTTACAAGGGAAACAGAACCTTAGTAAAAAAACTACTGTAAAATGACTGCACTACCCTCCTCTCTTTCTATCTCATCTCAGACATGTGCCCCCTTCCCCTACAGCAGGGGTTTGCAAATGTTATGAAACAAACTATTCATAGAACAAGAAAACACTGGAAAAGTTGAACCATCTCCAAAACGCTAAAAGTAGTTCTAAAAAAATTCAATGTTTCTAGTCAAAACTGTAACAAGAAAAACTTGCTGGTTTTGCTTTCAACTGTTTACAATATTATCAAAATAAAGATAATTCAATAAACCTGTAAATTCAACTACTGACACTTTTCTTTTTTGAAAGTGTAGTGTTTTGTAATCACATAGCAGATGGCTGAAATTAATTTTGGAACTGTTTGGACAGGTATGGTGGTTTTCAGGTCAAAAATGAAGAGAGTTACCTTCATGTTAGTGTCATTTCCACTCTGCTCCGTCCACAAATCCTGTTCATAATAGTACAAGCCATCATTAATAACTTTAGCAAGTTCTGATGTAATTTTTGCATGGCATACATGGTTGCCAGTATGGTCTCCACCAAGGTGTTTTCTCATATATGGTGGTGTCTGTGTTACAATCAAAATCTTGTTTATGTCCTGATCATCCATTTCATATTCCGAATCGCTGTCTGACCAATCAGCAAATTTATTCTTCCGACCTTGAATTTGTTCCATCTCTTCATCAAACAAAAAATCAAGTTCTTCTTGTTCTTGTTCCTCTGGAGGTCCAAGTGGTTGTTGGTGATCTGATGTTTGATCAGGTATAGGAACACTTTCCTAAGTTAGAAAAGGTGATGTATTTTATATTTGAATTGGATAGTGAGTATCCAAAATGGGAGACAAATAGAACACATGATAAAACATTTTCAATAAATGAATGTATGGGAATTAGAAACAATACAGCCACTTTCAGATGTTTATTACGTAAATTACTGTTTTAAGTAATTCTGCCATAAGCTTTTAGAACAATTCTCAATGTGCATTACAATACATTTTTCAATAATCAACAGGAACAACTGTCCCCACAGTGGAGAAAGAAAAAACAAAAAACAAACCAAAAAAGCCACCCACACAGTATTTCCTTTTCATTTTGGTGAGGTTGGATCAGGATTTTAAACACATTTAGTTATTCCAGGTGTGGCAAAGTGAGAAGTATGCACACTAACAGTATTGCGCTATCAAGTATTACATATGTTAAGACACGAAAAATCTTGTTTTACAGCATAATCTGAAAGTTGGCAGGTTTTGCATTTGTTTCTTTAACCATAAATTAAAGGTTTTTGATTTTACCTTTAGTTTGACCGTGGGTGCGTGATGCCTCTTCTTCACTTCTATCCAAGGCTCAGAGTCCAAGTCAGGCAAACTTGTAGACAATCCTTTAGACATTGTCTGAAAATTACTCGTTTCAGTGTTTTCCTTTGGAGAACTTGGTGCAGACTCTAGCATTGGAAAACAGTAGTTCAGTTCCTGTCAGGGGTTGTTCTGTTGGGTTTTTAACGGTTTCAGTAGCCTTTCTTCTAACCACAGTACCATTTTTCTAGCTCTATGGTTAAATATAACACTTATCAGCAGAATTTCTTTTCATTTTTAGGAGGTAGCTTTTCACAGTTCACTCAACATCTTCAGAAAAGATCAATTTTAGCAACTTATTTACACAAGAAAGTAGCTAAAAGTTTGAGAAAAACTATGTGTTATTCAGAAAACAAGAACAGCACATTAGGGACCTGTTTTTTCTTCACCATTTTCTAGCTCTATGGATGAGTGCCTAACTCAGTCTTCAGTTTTCCCATTTACCTCCAGCCAACATTTTAGTAAAAAGACTTCCTTGCCAAGGGCTGTCAGCAAACAAAGCCATCTCCCTATTAATAATGTCAACGAGATTCCCCATCCAAACCCAGGGTGCACCAAATAACAAGTTAACTTTCAGCTGCTACCAAAATGAAGCAGATTTTATGACTAACTTAAGATCACTATTGCTACTTCTACTACCACTGCTAATAAAGGACTGTAGTCCATTATACTATATTCTGGAGAATGTTCACAGCCCTAACGCATAAGACATATCAGCCATGTGACTCGGCAACTGCAATGCTGACAGGCATTATCAGCTGAATAAATGGTTACCAAATGTACAACTTCTATTATGAAATCAGTAGCAAGAAGCAAATACCATAAACCTAGAGAGTCCTAAACTTNGCTATATTCTGGAGAATGTTCATCAGTAACCTTTTTAATGGACTTCACATCAGCCATGTGACTCGGCAACTGCAATGCTGACAGGCATTATCAGCTGAATAAATGGTTACCAAATGTACAACTTCTATTATGAAATCAGTAGCAAGAAGCAAATACCATAAACCTAGAGAGTCCTAAACTTATGTTTCTATAAAATAAATCCTTTACCAGTATGTGAGTCAAAAATTTGGCCTGGTATGAATTCCGGACAATTGATGAGCTGAGAAAAGTCAGTTGGCGGCAGGCTGCACGGAGGGGGACCTGGAATTGGCCACTTTTCCGGATCAACCCTTTTTCTTATCCTCTGATCTACAGTTTCAACTTCTGTACTGTCCTTTAGGGCCTGTGTGCCAAGCATATTATAGCTTTAAAAACTTCACATATCCAGCACCACCCCCCAAAAACCACAAACAAACAAAACAATAACAAAACAAACAAACAAACCCACAAGACTTTGCAATTTAATAGAAAAAATAATTTATAAAATAGTTGATAAAATCCTTGTCATAGCAAACAATTTTTTCTTAACTTCATAGCACTGACTTTAAATGGCAGTACAAGATTAATGAAGCAATTTCTACATACATACTTCAGAATTCTTTTACCTCCAAAATGAGTGCAGCATTTGTAGTCAGAGCCTGCATCCGACGGAAGCTAGCAATCAACGAAACAGGCAGAAATCCTTGTTGGTCCATCTTTCTCCTCAGAAAGAAGTCTCTTTCCAAGTTTTCTGTGCTGAAATAATACTCACTGCAGAAAGAAACATGTGAAGATGAGCCTATATAGGTTAAAGAAAATCCTAAAAAAGCAACTTAAAGATTCCTTGTTAAAGTCTTCCATTAAATCAGAGCATACTTTGTCATCAACAAAATCCTTCTTTCAACAGGTGTATCATTACAAGTAAGACTTGGAGAACAGCATGCATGCTCGACACGTTAAGAGACTTACAGTCCAGTACATAGGGGTATAAATCAAAGACTCGTTACAACATCTGCATATATGAACTTCATAAGGAAAAACTATGCTCAATTTTTTCATTCACCCATCCTCTCCCTTATTACTTACATGAACAGAAGGAAACAACATTCTCTTAGCCTCCATATAGATGAAGGACACCTACTGCTTACAGTCAGGGCATAAGTTATTTCCCACACAGCATTATCAGTGCACCTTCATCCTCAACTGTTAGTTTTTCCCAGTTCCAGTACATTACAAGATTTAAATATCCTATCTGAGTGTTGAGGCACATCTACGTGCTCTGAATCACTACTTCAAGCATGCTTGTGGGAAGATGAGAAAACAAAAATAGTGATTCTGTATTTGTCATGAAACGGTACCAAAAGGCACAACAGTCCATGGAGAAAGGTAAATTCTAAAAGGAGAGATGATTTTTAGTGGATAAAGAGAAGAGGGACAAGGACCATTTCAGGAATCTGACAATACCACAGAACAAGAGAGACAAGGGACAAAGACGCAGCAGAAACATTAATCTTCTTAAACAATGAAGTTGCTCTATGAAACGATCAGTGTGTCAAGATGTTTTACACTTAGTGAAGAGAAAAAGTAAGGAAGTCAAATTATGATCTGTCATACAATGCAAGGGAAGGAGAAGAAATCCTATAAAAAAGAATGGAAAAAATATTGTCATGGTGACTAAAATCTAGGCCTTTCACAGAGTTTACGCATCATACCATGATTTTGTATATTATGTCGAAGGAATGCTACTCCTCATTAGATTCACGACAATGTATGTAGGGAAATATTTAATGGAGAACAATTAAAAATCCTACAACACAAAACCAGAGGTAGTGCAAAATAAAACAAGAGAGCATTAAAATGCTGAGGAAAAAGAACCCCCCATGCAAACATAAATAAAGTTAATTCTAATTTCAACAAAATATAAAACGCTAATGTCTCCACTGAAGTTGGGCTCAAGGCCAGAGTTATCAAAAGGAGAGGACTGTGATGCCATCATTGACGCAAAGAGAAGCTTGATAAAATTTATTTCTATAATTTTTGGTAGTTAAAGAAATTTAAAGCAAAAGCTCTCTATATGAAACACTCAGCTCCAAGACAGAATGAATACGAAGTCTCAAAGTTGGACAATAAGACATAGGACAAATGAAAACACTGCCATTAAATCAGAGTGAACAGAGAAGAGAATAAGGCTTTCAGAGAATATAGCTCTTGCTCAGAGCTACGTAAACTGATCAGCAAAGCACCTGCACACAAAGAGAAGGTTTCTTTCAAGAGTATTCTATTTAGTGTTCTGAACTGCTACATGTCTTTTCCCCTCCCCGTCTTGAAGATAAGCAAGCACAAAAGCCATGTACCAACATTCTACTAATGTTACCTTTACAGTCATACAGTAAAGGTAAAATCTTGTAAGGATTCACCTAGTTAAAAACTCCACAAGCAGAAAGGGACAATGACTGAACTGCCTCACTTGATGTCCATCACTCTAGAAAAAGGAATGTGAAAGACCATTAATGATAAATGAAGACAATGCACAAGCTTGCTCCAAGTAGAAGGACAAACCTAAACACACACACGCCCTCCACCTTTTCTTTCATTTTCCTCAGAGTCCCTTTGCTTATTCTCGAATTGATGCAGACCTGGATGTATGTCTGAACTTCAATTTATTTCTTTATTTTTTAAAGAAGAGGACTTGAATAAAGATCTACTGTATGTTGCAGACTGAGGAGCTGCTAAGCACTGAAACTTTTAAGACTGACAACTTCAGCCTGTAATTAAAAACATTAAAGAAAATTTTGTATGTAATACAAATACTTCTCTCTCCTGTACATCAAGCTGGTTTGTGGGACAAGTATATACTGCTTGGTAGCAGTATATTTCTCACTGTAATTGCACATGGATTCCGTTGCACACAGTCTAAGATTTTTCCCTATTAAGCAGGTAAACTGTTTTAAAATTCAAACCTATCTCACTTCTCTAATATATGCTGATTTATCTGGGACTCCGTAAGGAACTCTGAGACCTAACATTTCTGTGTAGCTTTATTCTGTATATACTTCCTTCTTTGGAACAGCCACTTTAATATTTTATAACTAAATTATGAAAGGCAGACAAAACCATCCCCATTTAGAAGCTAATAACTGGTAACTGATGAATAAGGTCTGTTTCCCATAATTTTTACTGTCATAAAAGAAGTGATAACAAAACCACTTTTTTGGTTTTTTTAAGGAATATAAAAATAGTGAAGTTATATTCTAAACCTGCTCAAGAATCTCCCTTTTTCTCATGGAAAGCAAACTCCATAATCAAACTGCCTTAGGATTTTATATGAGACAAGCAACCAAAGGCTCTGCTTAGCCAGCCATGCCAAGTCTTCTACTGACACCTGCCAACCTCTTGTTGCTAAAATAAAATACAAATATAACCAGAAGTCAGATGTGACCAATGCCGTAACTGACATTTTTCTCAGCAGAGGGGGACATCATCATGTCCTACCTTAGAAGGTCTGGATTCTACACTGCATGCCCAGAAATCTGGCCAACAGTGGAGTGTCTGTGCTCCTCCCTCACTTGTCTGAGGACAGTGCAGGCCGATTATCCTGACATGGGGGTACATGTCCACTGTCAGGTGTCATAGGGGCCTGGCAGCAAGAGCAACAAAAAAGACTGCAATAGAAGTTTTGAAGTTGATAGCCACATGCCAGATACTTTCTGCCCTTAAAGAGGCTTTTTTCTTCCTTTTTGCGTCAACTGTAACAAAAGAAGCAAGAATACAATAAGCAAGTTGCTTTATGGAATATGAGGGCAATCAAAAACCACCACAAAGGCAGCACAGAGAAATGCCATTGCAAGTACAGAAGATGAAATATCTGCCAGTGGTGGAAACTGTCTCTTTAAAATGAACTAGTGGTTTCCAGGCCCTTTTTGACATGCCTCCTGGTGATAATCAGTCTTCCAGATGGTTTCTCCTTGCCTAATGGTGCACATGGGAAAGTAAACATTTCAGATTATTGAAAAATCAAGTACCATTGCAAAACCACTCTCTTTCAATTAAATGTTTCAGGTGAAACACTCTGAAAATACAAAACTAACAAGAGTTCTCAAAGTGAAATTGAGAGCAAGCAGGGGAGACCTCTAGCTACATCACCCAAGAAGAGCTTTAGAGGCAAACACACCAACAGTACTCAAAAGCACAAGCTCAGAGACATCCATATCTCAATTACATGACAACATAAAAAGAGGGCTATATACCATAAATGAAGCGGGTATACGAGTTAGAGCCAGACTACAGCACACAATGCAGAACAGCTTGCTTATAATTCCTTCCCATCGCTCAAGTTTTTCCACCCCACTGTAAATAAATTCAAACTGACACTGGTGATGGTCAAATCAAAAAGTTAAACTGAAATGCATTAAGCTCCTTCTTTATATAGATAGTAGGGATTCAACTGTTTGAAATGAGTTATTTTAACTTAACTACTTCTCTAAAAATATTTGTCCATTAAACAATCTACTTACATTTGATGTTTTATATATTCTTTGAGAAGTGCTTCATCCACAGAATACATCTGCACTCCTGTTCCATCACCATAGTAATACATCATACTAGCACTAAGCTCAGGTTGAAATATTGGGTCAGTTCCTTCACCATACAGTTCCTGATAACCAACTGAATATTCAAAGTTCACTTCAAAATAAAGGAGAACACAAAGTAAAGATGATGAAAAATATCAAGTCCAGCACACAAATACTTTAAGGCACGATACACACTGCTATTTTACTGTTGGTTTTCAGTATCCGATTTTAAAAAGACTCAAGTTACTTAGTTATATTACGTTACAGGATATGTTTTTTGAGACAACTCTTACTTCATGTGCAAACAATAACATTATAAGCATAGTTTTAAAGCATATACTTCTCTGCATACCTCTGGGGTTTCCCCTGCCTCGTCCTCTTCCTCTGCCTCTACCTCTTCCTCTGCCTCTGGAGAATCCTCGAACACTGCCACCCTCGCTTCTCACGCTGCACACTTCGTCATGATCATCTCTCTTTTCTCTATCACGACGCCAATCTTTCAGAGAAAAAAGCATAATACTTGCAATCATAATTAAATATCACAGGATAATTAAGCAGTCTCTGATTTATTCCTAGGTATTAACAACGAAACATTGCAGTGAAAAATGTGTGCCTCCACTTTCTGGATGCTCAGAAAGTTCGAAGGAAATAGCACTGCAGAATACCTGATCAGTGCCAAAAAGTCCTTTGTAACACAGAGTTCTCAGCTTGGGCTCAGGCAATCCACTGACTCAGCCACGCTGGCTAGCGCAGAAGGGCAGATCTGAAGTTGCAGGGGTGAAAGGGTGAGGTTCCACCAGCCATGCTTAAGGGCGAGTTAGGCAGAAGCTCTTAGCAATAAAGAAGAGTAAACAGGCTTGACTGGCAGTCGGTCTCAAATGCTTCTGAAGCAACTGGACACTCTGGCGCCAGCTCAGGGATTGCAGTGCCTACGATGAGCGTGGGACAGGAAGGAACGATCACGCAGTTCTCCTTCTAGGCAAGATAATACAGTCTCCAGTGAACAGCTCCCAGCACCTGGAGAGAGCTGGGAAGAGCTGTCAGCTCTTGATCCTGCCTCGGGTGGGATTTCCACAGCAATGGCGCTCTGGAGAGTCCCTTTTGTTCCCCCTCCCTGGCCCTGCCCGTTTAACAGCAATCATTTATTATCTGCTGGTCATGCCCTAAACCAAGCTTTTAAGTTAAGAACCAGTTCTTGGTAACACATGCAAATTTAAGACGACTCTGTGACAATCTCTGGAAGATTTCCACCTAAGTATGTGGCCTGCACATGGCAAAAGACCTAAAACAGACCCCAGGGACCTCAGCTCTACTCATCACAAAACTCAAAGACAGGTGTAATTCTCACTTTACTCATGAGAGAAAACCAAGCCCTCACACACACTCTCCTTCTCTTTTCCTAACATTCTGAGACTTCCATCTTCAGTCAGTTACACTTGCTTAAAGTTTCTCCAAGTTGTAACTGGATTGTCTTCCAGATCCCGGGGGCTTCTTTGTCAGTGGAATGCCTGGGGATGCAGCCCCTACTTGAGCAAATTGAGAGCTGCTAGATCTAACACAAGATTGAAGACAGACATGATTCTGTTCATATTAAAAATCTTGTTTCACTAGAAACTATTTTAATGAACCCTACAACAAGATATGTACACTCATACATTCAAGTGGCTCTACTTCATATTCTGTCAAATAAAACTCCGAATTTATGAATATCGTAATCTGTATGTGTACATCTCACTGGGAGTTCGGACCTTAGCCTTCGCACTTGCTACCCTCAGCCTTAGAGATCCCAAATGCGGGGGCATCATTGGAACTGTTTCCCAAATCACTTTCATTTTTGCACTCTGAAAGTACATGTGGCTCTTAGACACATGTGAAAGTCCTACATACAACATCATCATAAGCTGGTGTTGTATTTAAGCCTGAAACAAGTTTTTTATTTAAACAGCCAGTGCTCCTGAAGAGCAGATGTTTTATGTTCTCTCATACTGAAACTGGTCTTGAATCACTAGAGCCCTGAGGCAGAGTTCATGCTACAAGTTTCTGGTCATTTGACCATCAGGTTCCTAAGGAATAATTGCTGAAGTGATACACTAGCAAAAATCCTTCCCCTGCCCCATCCATCCCTCAGACATCCATATCAAACCCTTATATCAATGTTCCTAAAATGACCTCATAAATCAATCCCATCTCGGTAGCATCCAGCACTTACTATAATGAGCAAATATTGAAATTGTTAATGTACATTGCGATCTTAAAACTTAAATGCAACTGCATAAACCAAAGCGTCACCCCCAGCCTAAGATTTCTGCCACCTGACAAGCTGTATTCAGAACACCTGAGGACCAGAAGCAGAACCAACCATGGTGCATTTCTCTCTCTGTTGTGCTAGAACAACCTTTTGCACAGCCCTGCTGAGAAACAGGTTGGGGAGCTGAGGGAATTGGTCCAGCTTAAAGGGAAAAACATCAGTAGAATTGCCAAAGCAGAGTTCAAAGTGTAGGTCCATGAGCAATTGCTCTGGTGGCAACAAGCTGCAGGACTAAGAACAGGACAGAGCAGCCACCTTATAAGACTATTTCCAAGCTTTCTGCATCATAAAGCTGTGGCCCAAGACTCTTTAGGTGGCTACAAAGAGAAAAATACACATTGCTGATTCAGAGTACCAGCACCGCTGTAAAGACAAGCTATTTCCAAATAGTCAGTGACTGAGACATCATAACTCTGATGGGTTCATGAAGATGTTAAAAAAAAAGTCTGACAGCCTTTAAACAAAACTTCCCAACTTAAAATTTGTTACAGTACAATTTATTTATTTTTTGGCAAACATTAACACTAGATTTTACCCAGTACAGGCAAAGTCAAGTTTCAACATAACCTGCCATTCCAATACCTACTCATGCAGTATTATACTTTATTTGCCACAAAGACTCAGAGAGTGAAAACTACTTACTTCTTGTCTCATTCCGTCTGTTGTTGTGAGATATTAACTTGTTTGTTTCCAGCAGAGATCTTGAGCTAGTTCGAGAGCCTGGTCTTTCTTGACTGTCTGACCTCACATCATCCAAGTGAAGTGGCACCCATTTCTGTTTGTTACCTTGAAAAGTTAATATATTACTCTTAATTATGGTGCTACTTGAGGTTTCAGTTCCTGAAATGTTTCTATAGAATGCTTTTTGTAGAACTAGTAACAGTTTATTTCGAAGTTTAAAAACTGGCAGAAGCTTAACACTGAAATTTTAAGATGTGATGAATGACTAAACAGTAATAAATGCAGTAAACAGGAATTTCTCAAACTGAAAGGTAACCTTACCTAAGCTTTATATATATGAAATGAAGGTAAGCTTCTTCATTCAATGAATTTTTAGATGTAAGCTCCATCACTGAGAATTCATAGCCATGTGTTAAATATATAAATTCATTACCATAAAATTACACATGAAACTTAAAGGTAAACAATAACACATCAGGTTAACCACTAAAATAAAGACTTCAATCACAAACCATAAAAAATGTCCTGTGAATTTAGCTGCAGTACTGTATTTTTGCCTCAGGATATTCAGATTAAGTTCATTCACGTGCATCAAGAATTATTAGCAAAGCTGTATTTTGTTGTAGGCTGGTCTAAAATAGCCACTAACACTTTATTTAATGATAATATTTCCTGTTCTATACTTGATTGATATTGTGGGCTTCATACCATTGTAGCCAAGAAATATAAGCAAATACATAAAATGCGTTATCCACACCAGGGGAAAAAAAATAATAATAGCTTGTGGATGTGGAAAGCTTTGCTTTAAATTTCCACTTAGACTGAAAAAATTAAAGACAAAACAGGATTTGTTTTTAAATACATACACAAAAAGACCAACAAATATAAACAACAAAGATCTTTAGGATTTGAAGAAATATCAGCAGGGAAGCAAGAAAAAAAAGCAGCTGATGGCAGCAATATCTTATACTATCTCAGCTGTTT
Organism: Pampusana beccarii; assembly: GCA_013399365.1. Classification (NCBI taxonomy): domain Eukaryota; kingdom Metazoa; phylum Chordata; class Aves; order Columbiformes; family Columbidae; genus Pampusana; species Pampusana beccarii. Next base: position 935,020 of record VWYH01005061.1, read on the forward strand.
CTCCAGCCTTCTCCAGTCTAACGACCAGATGAGATACAGATTTGCTTCTTATTTATAATGTAACAGATTGGACCAAGAGGAAATGAATAACCTGGTTTTGTTTTCAAGTGATCACTTCAAGGTGTAAGCTAACAGTAAAACATGAAAATTAAAATGTTAGTATATATAGTAACAGACACACATATATATGTAGTTAAATTAACATAATGCTATTTACTGAAATAAAGATGTGAGAGAGAGTAATGTTTTAAACAGCCAGGCTAAAATTTTCCAGAAATTGTCAGAGCACCAGTAGGACACAAGCTGCTTTTTCCTCAGAATTCCTATTTGACTAAAGAGAACACTCCAAAACCTGAGAAAGGAAACCTGCTTTAAACTTCATAGCAGAAGGCAATATATCCTGTTATCACCTAGAAAATGCAAACCATAAAATGTTTCATTGAGTCTTTCAATTGGAATTAATCTAACTGTAACAATGGTGACTTATTGCATTATACATAGTGCCCAAACTGACCTTTTTTCCTTTGGTTATTAGTTGGAGCTTCATCTTCGCTAATATTATCTCCTGGACCATCTGGCTTTGCCTCCAGTTTGTCCTTGATTCCATTATTGCTTTTTTGATCAGATTTCTCCTCCTTTTCTTTTTTATTTGTTGGCTTCTTACTGTGACTTACAGTCTTACACTGCAAGAGATACCAGTAATTATTTCTGACAGTACAGCTTCTGGCAGCAAAAGGTATAAACCTCCTTTACCTATTAAAATCGCTTTATTATTACCTGTTCTCAGCATCTTCAGCAGGGTGAGTTTTAAGAACTGAGTTTTTCTGTAAAGTCTTATTTTAAATAGCTCTATTTTCAGCTAGTTTGGCAAGAATATAAAAATAATTTTTAGATGAAGAAAATTTTGTTTGCCTTTTTTTTTAAATGGCAGAGCGCACAACAATCATGTTTCAATACCTCAAGATTGAAATTTATAGGAAAGAAAGAAATATTACTTACTAGTATCTACTTTAAAGATATTCAATCTGAATAAAGCTGTGCTTACAGAATGCTGAATTCCCGTGATGCTGTACAATCTCAAGAGCATGCCAAAAGTTCATGTAAACTATAGGCAGCCAAAGGTTTTAACTCTGACAGTTCTGTTCCACTAAATCAGAACATGAACCAAAAACCAGAGGATGTGGAGGTGTATGATTACAGATTTATTTTTCCCCACATTAGGATATGGCATTTACTGAGAACTGCGTGCCTTTGAATAGTGCCAGAATCCTGCAGATCATCACTTCTTGGAAATCCCACAGAATAACAAGTTTCAAAGGAGGCAAAATGAACAGCATTTTAGCAATCAGTGGAAAGCTTCATTTGGATTGCATATAATATCTACCTGCAAAATTAAGCTTTGCAGACATTTCTGCCAAACAGAAAGAATTCTCCTATATTGCGGAGACGGCTTTGAACCTGCTGGAGTACATACAGTAGATACTGCAGTACTATGCTGTAATGAATTTGAACGCAAAACCTTCCCCCAGACAAATCAATTGCGATTAAAGACCAGCCAAATGTTTTTTGGTTTAACAGACACAACATGAATTTGTGTACTGAAATTCTCACATACTTAAGTCTGCAAAAAGTTAATCAACATCTATGCAATACAATCTAGATCATCTGGTAAAACAAAGAAAATACTCTTAACACAGATTATTTGAGACAGAAACATCAAATAAGTGTATTCTTACAAAACACTACATATGTATCTTTTAGTATCAAGAAGATGCTACAGTACAGTAAAGGAGTACTGATGATGAAGCTTATAAATACTTTTTTCAAAAAAAGTCAAATCAAAGATCTTGTATAAATCCTCAGCCTTGATGGGATTTATGTACACACCACAGTATTCTAGTTGGTATCTGAGCAAATGATTGAGCACCAATTTAAATTTCTGGCATATAATCTATTCAGGTTTTAAAGATTCTTCTAGCAATCTCAAGGATTTTCTCTGAGATCCTGTAGAACAAGCTGCCAGAGGAGGCAAATTCTACCTAGTAGTAAACATAATGTTGTGTCACAGCTACAGACACCTATAATTTTGACCTTTGATGCTAAAAGTCTGGTTAGAAACCTGAAAATGTTTTGTTGCTGATATAAACAACAAAGTTATGACAATCAGTTGGGGGAGAAGTGAGGGTATTAGAAACCGAGCCTGCAGGACAAATGCTTCATTCCAAACTACTTTCGTATTCTTTTTCAGTTTCCGTTTGGACACTTTCAATTACACACTGCACATTGTTGAACCCAAATCTACTGGTTTCCCTCACCAAGACAACAGTAAAATCATCAGAGGGATGCTGCAGAACTAAAGCAAAGAGTGAAATGGCACTGTCCTGGTTTTGTTAAAAACAAGACCAGTTTCTCTTTCAATGAATTTTCCTTTCAGCTAAGTTCTTCTAAGTAACTGCACTTCTCTGAATTTGGCTGCGTGTTTTTCAGACACTCTTTGCTCCGGAGGTGTCAACCGTAGCAATGGTACGCAGAAGAGGCCCAGGTTTAGACTTATTGCTATGGCAGCTAAGGTTACTGATACATTTTGCACATTCTGTGAGAGGGGCGTATTTGCAAGGAGAGGTGAACAAAACAGGTCACTAAAATTGACTGAGTATTCCATCCCATCCACATCATACACTTCTATAAAAGTGGGAGATCACGAGGGTCTCACTCTCTTCAACCATTGCTGGCATCTGAAGAGGACCCTGCCAGCTGTGCCTGCAATCGCAGGTCTGGTTCCAGACCCTGCATCCCTGAATCCAGTTCCAGTTTGCTGTGGAGTCCAGCCCAGGGCTTCTGGGTGCCTGCCCTGCAGCTGCCAGAGCAGCGCTGGCTCCCCCACGGGAAATTCAAGATTGGTTTTGTATATTTTGTATTGTTTTCTCTACTTATTAGTAGCACTAGTAAAGCATTTTTAACTTTTTTCAACTTGCAAGTCTCTCCCCCTTTTCCTCCTATTCCCTTTCCTTAGTGGGGAGGGTGGGGGGTTAAGGCAGAGCATCTGCCTCAGTTTACTGTCACCCTGCAGCAAATGCTGACAGGCAACTAATAGCTTGCAGTGATCTGTGCTCTGCCCTCATTTTAAATAAAAGGCATAAAAGAGGTGTAAGATATATATGTACTTATCTCTTAAGATGCAGCAAAAGGAAGATAATTTAATGGAATAGTGTTTAACTAAACATCCAGCAAGGTGAAAATAGATCAAAGGAATAGGGATAGAGCAAGGACAAATAAGCTGTCCAAAGACAACCTGCACAAAGCATTCTGAGTGACAACGGAGAGCAGCACATTCACAAACCCAAAGGTCATGGGTCCTCTCATCTGCACATAAACTTCCCAAAGAGTGGAAAATGGAAATAGAAGTTTTAAAGTGGTGGAGTAAATATGGAACAATTTTGCATCTATGTGTCCATGACACACCACTAATGATCAATGAAATGTAGATGTGTGGGCTTGTGAAGGGTTCAGAAATTCTTGTACCACTGCAGACAGTTAAACACGGACCGGCATTCCGAATTACTGACATTTCTGCTGAAACCCTACAACACCCAAAGCCCATCTGGGGCGAGGGGAGGGGAATCGTATTTAGTCAATATAGTTTTTAAAAAATAATACTGAAGGTAACCAAAGATACTTACTTCATTGTTTGCTATTTCACTTGGTGTTGGCCAGTTTGTGATATCACCAAAATCACCAGCCTGCAAAGATGACAAACAGTTTGTACTACTTCCTAAATCTAGTCCTTTCTAACACATGGAATACGTCAGTCATGACTCAGACGGCCTAACTGTCCCTTTGAGCAGAATTGTTACAAATAGCAAATTTTAGAAACTGAGAAACACAACAGAAAATAAGCACAAAACTCTTAAAAACAGAATATCATCAACTGTAGGAAGAACTATTCATTGCAGTTACGTACAAATAATGGTCCAACACATCTCACCTAGCCTCTGACTAGTATAACTATCTGAAGAACGCCTTCATGAGGAATACATTAAGTAAGCACAGCCAAAAAGAAGATAGCAAGCAAGCAAAATTTTCTACATTCTGTTATTAAAACAAAGAGGGCATATGACTTCTGAGCACACACAAGACAACTGTCAGACTAAATACTGTTTTACACGTAGCTTCCTATGTGATTTAAAGGTATCTACACTTTAAAAGTCTTTTAGGTTTTGGAAGACCTTTGAGCACAAGTATTAATTCAACCTGAAAAGGGATGGCTATACAAAATTTTAGAAACTTAATTTTTCAGTAAAAGAATTCAGTGTCTCCTGCTGTCATAATAATAATTTTATAACAGCACATAAAGCATATCACTAACACAATACGCAAAAAAGATTTCCAAACCAAATCTAGCATCACTCGTGCTCAAATGATGTTGTTTCTTTGCAGACTCTTCACGTTTTATATACTTCCATTGCTCTGTTAAAGAAAAGTGCCTTTCTTTATCCCTTATACACATAGCACTTTAGCTTCCCTTCTAATTTTAAATTTCCTTTCCTTTTTCACTTTTTTTTGTCTTCAAAGTCTACCATTACCAAGACAGAACATAATACTTCAGTTGTAACATCAAGATACCTTGCTATCTTTTTTAGTAATATCAGCTATTTAGTGAATATTTACAGCCAGAAATATTCCTCTTAAATTATTTTATTTTCCTACCATATTATCAGCTGAGCTACATGCCAGTTTAAATTAATGGGTTAGATTAACTGGGATTTCTAACATAATCAGTTCAACAGCTCATAGCTAAACATCCTTCTGGCAAATACAAACCTTGCTGCATTTCCTTGTCCTGGGTTTTGCTGCTTTTATAACTTTAGTGGAATTTTGTAGTTCTGAAAAAGGAAGAAAAATATTTTCAGGTGAAAAATTAGACTGCATTTTAGAAGAGTATGGAAGGTATACTGTAACAGCTCTATTTAACTATCTGTCATATTACACTGAAGTTTTTTTGATGCCTTGGTAGCAAAGTAAAGGAACATTTCCAAAATGTAACTAATAGTACATAACATTGAAAAACTCACATTCATAATGAGGGCAAATAATTTGAAAACTGGGTGTGCAGGATACTGTATAACACACTATTTAAGCATTTGCTCAGCTAGAAGATCAAGACTATCTCAAAATGTTGGTATTTTAACCCAAGAATTAGCAAAGAAAATAAACGTATTTTTTAAAGTTTTCCTATTAGAACCTATATTTAGAAAACAGAATTTACAAAATCGATCACCATGCAAGCATGAAAAAAGCATAGAAGAAATTACATATTCACAAATTCCCATAAATTTCCTTTTATAAGCAATTACTCAAATGCCAAATAAAATGTAGCCATATTGCTCATAATCAAGCCAAAAATTAAAAGGGGAAAAGAGAAAATTACTATAAAAAAACTACATTAAGACTAATAAATTTTAATGTCCAAATTCCAAAATGGATACACGATAAATATGAGCATGTGCAATGAAGCTGACACTCATACATTTTTCAAAACCATCCTGAGTCAAGACCTGAACTTTATAATAATGATCTTGTCTGACCTCCTGAGCAAGAGTCCATTATATGTCTACCAGTAATATCTGTCAGAAATGAACACGAGGATATACCCTGTTTCCCCCAAAATAAGACCTAACCGGAAAATCAACCCTAGCATGATTTTTCAGGATTTTTGAAATATAAGCCCTACACCAAAAGTAAGCCCTAGTTACAGTTCATTAAAAACGTCAATAGAAATAGTGCCCAGGCAGCTATACATGTAAAAAAGTAAGCATCTCTTGGAGCAAAAATTACTATAAGATCCCATCTTATTTTTGGGGAAACAGGTTATATGGCAATATTATTTGGTGTAATGATCTGGGATCAAAAACTTACATTAATAAACAGTCTATTTAAATTTACTAAGTTTTTTAATACACGGGCAATTACCCTTCTGTATATTAATTCAATTTTATTATTCTGTACGGTTGTGTTTTACTTTTTGTGTTGGGAATTCAGACGAAAGAAACCACTCATATGAGGTAATTTTTCTTGGAGATTAGAATTGAGACAGAGGAAATCACCTCTTAATTTCTCCTGCTAAACCCTGGTTCTGTTCTCCCAATGCATATTTTCCCAAAGAGAGGTAGCCACAACCTTTCTTTGAAACTTCTTATTCAGTATTTTACTGCAAGACAAACTTGAAACATTGAACATGACTGAAATCACTAGTGGATTATTATTTCATACAGGGATAACATCACCTCCTCAGCCCTTATCTCTCTCACATCCACTGACTTTGCTAATCTTCCTTATCGCAGCTTCACACTGGGAACCCCACCCTCGTGCCCAGTGACTCTGAAAACCCTCTGTCTGCTTCCTGGAATATACTGTGAACATCAGAAGCATAAACTTACGTACACTCAATATTCCACTGTAATTTATATTAATATTGCTATACGCAACTTCCACATCACACGAGACGTGAATCCTGATCAACCTGTGACCTTTGCCGCACCATTTACCAGCAGTTTTTTTTCCTCTCCTAAGGATCTGCTTTTTAAAACAAAGCACCTCCTCCCCCCAAACTGCCTCTTTCTTGTTATTCAGCCTCAATTCGCTGTAGACTGAGAGCTTTCCGTTCTAGAAACACACAGTGACTGTGTAGTTCTCATTTTTACTTGTCATTCAATAGTAAACTAGTGGCCCTTTACAAAATAAGACAAACAGCTACAGAGGTGGAGTAGCAAACAAATTTATAATTCTCTCCAACACCAAAACTGCTAATTACCTGTCAAGGTAAACTGACTGGCCACAGTACTTGTCCTCCATAGTCTGTAAACACACATCTCTCTTTAGCTGTTCAATTACCTTACTGAAACCGTTTTCCCATCTTACAGCACTTTTACTTAAATTGCTGCTGTAGGACTGCTCTGCCAGAACTTCTACTCCGTGTCTCACCAGGGCGTAGCAAGGGATCAAAAAAAATAAATTAAAAAAAAGACAAGACTCAGCGTCGCTGCGCTATCTTAGTCATGGGATATTATTCCAGATGGCAGGAGAGGCCATCTGAATCAAGTAGAATGAGATCCAACTCGTTTTAAGGAATCTGTCTTATCTGTATGTAGCAATCCAGGACTCCGAAGATGTATTTGGACACCAAACGAAAAGAAAATTAATATTAGGCAACATGCCGCCTAGTTGACGATGCCCTTTCTGAGCTCAAAGGCCTGAGATCTCACCGCACTCTGTACTTCCCGTCCCACAACAACTCCACAGAGTTCCTGGTCCTCCCAAAAGAGCCGTGCTCAAAACCAAAGGTAACTGATTTTTCTTGAGCAGCTTTCCTGGGCTTATTGAGTGGGAGTTGGATTTTAGTGTGAAGCATGAAAGGGGAGATAAAGGGAAAAACAAACCAAACCAAAAGGATGGAAGAGAAAAAGGACAAAACATCAAATCACTTAAAGTTTTTAGCCATACTATGTCTGTTGTGTTGCTACGAACAGCCCTAAAGCCATTGTTCAGGCAAAACTCACCCCAGAGTACATTTAGATAAAGGTTCTACACTTAATATTAGCCCAGCATTTGGTTTTGACGTCACATAACAGCACTGAATACCCAGAAATGGTATCTTCAGTACATTACTGCAGCAGAACCCAACAAGCTCTTGCAAATAAACTATTTTATTTATTGTTAATTACAACCTAACTGTACTAAAATGGTTTATTCAGTCATATGCTACAAGCTAACCTGTTTAGTAATGGCATGCTACGTAGATAAAATAATTCAGTTATCTTCAATTACTTTACTTGCTGGGTTTCAGTTGAATTTTCAGAAAGTAGGACAAATAATGAAGGATGAGGAAGTTTAATTGCCAATGATCATATTTCAATCACCGAACTCTATCCAGTAAAGATGCCATCCACTTGAAAACAGAAATCAGCCTTCAAAGCCACTTGTATTATGGTTCTTCCAAGTCTCTTAATACACCACATCTTCACACGAGATATTTTCTGCAGAAAGACAGGGATGTGCAGATATGCCAAGCGCAGTATGTCAACATACATGGCATGAAAGTTCTGAAAAATTTAAGATGAATTTTGGAACCACTAAAACAGCAGCAATCCTCTGGGACAATGCCAACAGACAAGGAAAAGCAGACTGGATGCTGTGCAGAAACAAGAGAAGTTTGTATAAAAAAATGTATCACGAAAGTACCACCAATTACAAGACAAACTACATTTTCACTAGTAGTACTTTGGATGGTTTGAAGCTCTGCAAACAACCAGTCAGCAAGTAATTCTTTTTTTCATAGAAGGGGAAGGATGATATTGCCAGTGTCTTCTGAAAGCAAAGTCTATTAATGAAAGGTGGGACACATTCTAACTTCGATACAAATGTAGTTTATGCTGTAAGGATTTCTTGGCAATATTCAAGTTTTATTTTTACTTGGACTGCACATATATCTCCTTCAGTAAAGGAATAATATCATATAAACACTAGAAGTGCTTCAGGAGGCAGCCAAAATCACTTAGCAGAACAGTTCTTCAAAACTTCAGTGGAACATGTTTGTTGAACTTGTACAAGATTTTGCTTTCAAGGCTCAGTTTGAAGCTTCACAATTTAACCAATTTTTAAAAGAGGTAAGCTATACTTTTATCTATTGTTTTAACAGATAAATGTAGAAGTGTCACAAATGTGACAAAACAATCCATGGCATTATATAATAATTTAAATCTAGAGCATGGATTTAGGTCCAAGATTCTGAGAAATTAAAAAAAGCCCAGTAATTATGCTAACATCCTTTCCTGCAATAGTTCCAGCATTTTGTAGCAAAACTACATTAGACTGACCTTCTTCATACTGAACAACTAATCACGGCAGTGAGTTATGACACTTGCATCCTTCTACCTAGTTACATTCAGAAACGGTCCGCTTCTCAATACAACAAGCAATAGGGGAAAAAAAAATCCTCGATACACAATTGATTAATCATTATACTATTTATTTTCCTTGCATTTCATTTCTCATCTCGATTTTCTTATTTGCTTCTTTATAGAAAGCTGCTGCAACCTGTGACTCAATTTCTACAACAGCTTTTGTGGTCTAAAGGGAACATATGCTCCAACACAGCAAGCCAGTGCTGTATCTTAGGGACTGGGCAGCAGGATGGATTTCTCTCCCAGAACAGGTCTCCAGTTTGGAAAGATACCTCCCTCCCCCCCATTACATATACTATTACGGACAACTAAAATACAGACAGCAGGTCATAATGTTTTAAATCCCTTCAGGGTTGGGGTAATTGTCAATGTTGTGCCTTCTGATAATTCTTAAAATAATTTTTAAAAGCTGCTATTCAAATACTCAGCGAATTCATGAGCACTAATGATGATATCTGCCTTAGATACACTAAAAAAATTGATAAACAGATAGTTTACCAGTTTACTAATTTACTAATCAAAAGCTTGCTATTCCTAGTGACACGGTATATCTTCACTAAACTGTACTTCTACAACCTGTTTGCTAACCAACTAAAGCAAATTAATTTATATAAGAGCACTGCAACGAACTAGTTCTGCTTCCAAAATATAAATCAGATAAAAGGTGTTCTTTGATGCACAGAAATAAATGCAATGAAGAAAGACAAAATGAGCAGAACACAAAAGGCTGAAATGTGCAGTTATTTTAATTAACTACATCCTTCAAGCACACTAGGAAGCAAACCCACTTCAACCACTTACACATCACAGGTATTTTGCTTCATTGAATACTTTAATAAATTTCATGAAAAATTTTTTTATCATTATCCAAAGAATTACCAGAGACCCACATCAGCTATAACAAATCACACAAAGACTAGAGAACTTGTCCTTCAGATTCCCTTTGCAAGCTTACATAAAGGGGAACACTTCAGGGTTCATCAAAGAGGTGGGAGAACTTCTGTAATAAAACAATTTCAACAACTCTATACTGGACAAATGATTTATATGGAGGCAGGGTAACTAGCCTCTTCCATGAGAGCCCAGCTCTGCGGTATAGCTGAGAAAAAACCTGACTCAAAGGAAAGACAAGGAATGCAGGACTAATGTGGGGTTGTTCCACAGCTCACGTATGGACACACCTTGTTGGCTCAATTTTAAAAAAAAAGCCCATCTTGTAACCTTGTAAAATATTATACACAAGATTATAGAGGACTTCTTCCTCACGACTGCTCCTCTCCCTCCTCTTACTTGTAGAGCTTTGACTTGAAGAACTGAAGACTTAGTGCGATATATCATCTGAGTGCTACAAGGGGAAGAAGACACAACCCAGAAGTTCCTGTCGCTATCTGACAGCCTATGCTAAAGCTGACTCCCTGCATTCAGGATCACCGCAAGTAGACAGAAGCCTAATTTCACTCGTAATTCCGTACTGCTACAAGTCTTTCTCCTTGATTTAAATGCAGATTAGGAAGCAAAAGCAGCTATATAATTCTGAAGTTATTATGCTTAAAAGAGAAGTTTAATAACAGGTTTAGTCAGGAACATTGAACTATGGTAACAAACACAGCATGAAAAATTCAAATATGTTTACATTAGGTGTTTGGTTTACTAGAACATGATTAAAACCTACTAACATATCTAAGACAAAAAAAATAACAGGTCACGTGAGCAATGCTTTGACCAAATTATTTTGCCAAGAATTTTCTTTTACATTACTTTTTTTCTTCTACTGTCGGGTGACATTAACAGCTTCAGTAGCAACAGTCAAACTTGCATCTGTCACAAACGAATACCACACTAAATTGGAAGTCAAAAGATGACTGGGGTCAATCTTCTCCAGTGTGTTAACTATTGCTGAACATACCATATGTACATGTCTCAGGAAACTTCCAACAAATTAAGCCAGGATCAACAAGTCAAACAGGATTCAGTCACCACTTTGATGTGAGATTCTTTTACATTTTACTGTCCTCTTTACGGATAATTTTACATTCCAACTCAGTAGTATTTCTGCTCATCTACTTATTATTTTGCATGACTAATTTCCATACTACTACCCTCATAGGGGCCTAGTGTGACTGATGTTGCTCGGCCAACATGCAATTAGTTACTCAAAACTTCAGCCCTCGTTGCAGATGGAGGCACATGGCAATTCCTTCCTTCAAACAGCCAGGAAAGATCAGCTCTTCATCTTTTACAAGGGAAAGAGCGGTGGCTCCTTCAAGGTGCTTTCAGTAGTGGCCAAACCAAAACAAGCACCTTGGTGTACGTTCTTTACCAATGCCATTACCAGCAACAGTGACTCCCATATTTGCTAAATTATACACTCACCACTAAAATAGATATTATAGTGCAACTACTCAATTTATTATTAATTTGATAAATGGTGAGCACAACTTTCATACAGAAAAAAATAAAGTTCTCTGAAATCATCAAATTAAGCACAAAATGTGCATAGTATATGAACTTACTGCCTCCTTTCTCTCTTCTTCCTTCAACAGCTATTTGTGTGTTTTATCTAAGTGGAAAAGTAAACTTTACAGAAGGTTAGGCGTTTTCAGATGAGGCTTGACCAGGACCATGAGGCGCTAATGCAACAAAAGAAGTTCTCCCAGTGCTTCTGATGTACCATTATTATTACTGCCACATCAAGCAATGAGTGACAAGTTCTCTTTCATGTATGGGCAAGACCACAAGCTGCTGCCCAGCAAGCCAGACTGTAGAAGCCGTGCATAAGTAGGTATTTACAAGTGCGTCAGTACACACAAACAAAACAGGCAAAGATTAGTATATATGTTGCCAAAAGGTTTCATCTTCAGGTAAGTAGCAATGTTGTGGTCTGGAAAACTCTTTGTTTGCACGACCTGTATACATGAAACTATAAATTACACACTTCTCTTTGTGAAGGAAGTACATGTTTAATTCAAGGATGAAAGTCACTTTTGGATCACAAAAAGGTTTGTCAAGTGCCTTCAGGAGCAAGTGCTGAGATTGACATTCTCAGGAAACGCAGGTTGAAATATGTATTTTGAGGTCAGCAGTTTGCTTCCAGCCAAGGAAAGTACTCCAAGAAGCTACTAACTTCTAGGAACTCTGCTAGCCCAAGCACAAAGTCTGACAATTCCAACTCAGGTCTTCAGTGACCAATTCTGTAAAGCCATCTGCCTATTTAGTTGGTAAGGAGCCTATAAAGTAGCTTTATCTTATGTGTAGGGATTAAAGACCAGAAAATTATACTGTGGCTACTCTCGCTTAATCTTTTTCCACATAAACAGTTTGAATCCTGAGAGCAAGCAAACTAGCTACTTGTGTTAACATTTAAAGCCTCTGCAACCCAAATCTTCTGGAAAGCAAAACCAAGTAACGGACCATACGGAGGGCCTTACTATATAATTAGGGGGAAAAAAAAGACCTGCGCTAAAGCACACGGGATCTAGCAATATTTATTTCTCCAGAAAAGCAAAGTGAAACAAGCAGCTTACCAGTCCTGTTCTGCCCGTACCAGAGCCCAGAGCAATGCGGGGCTCGCCGGAGGTCGCCCTCCTCCGGGCCGGTGTGACCATTTGCAAGCCCCGGGAGCCTGCAGCCAGCAGCTCTCTCACCCTCCACCGTGTCCCCGTGTGCTCCCCTCGCCGAGCCGCCCCGTCCGCTCCCTCCCGCCCCCCAGCCGGCGAAGGCGGCGGCCGGACCCCACCTCCCCTCGCTCGCTTCCCTCCTCTGCCCATGTATGTCAAAAGCGAGAGCGCCCGGCTGGGCTCCTGCGGAGCGGCACCACCGGCCGCCCGCACCGGGCCCTGCTCCGCAGCGCGCTGCTTGCCCGGAGAGACACACGCGCTTTTCCTTTCCAAAAAAAAAACCCCAAACAAACCAACCGACCAACCCAAACACAAACCAAATCAACCCCCAACACACCAAACCAGCCCCCCCACCACACGGCAGCCAGCACCCGGCCCGCTCCTCCCCTCAGGGTCCCGGCCCGGCCGCCGCACCTGGGTCCTGCGGGACGAGCTGCCCGTCCGCCGCGGGCGGCGAGGGGCTGTCCCACGCGGGTCTGCGCCTCGTCCACGGGTTCTCCTTGGGCGGTGGGGCTTCCACCGCCTTCCACCGCCGGCCGCTCTGCTCCGCGGCCTCCTCCCCGCGGGGTGAGCCGAGCTCCGGCCGCCGGGGCTCCTCCGGCTCCCGGGTCCCGCTGACCGCCTCGCCGCCGCTGCCGCTCTCAACGCCCCAGCCCCGCCGCTCGGCGGGCGCCGCCGACACCTGCGCCGCGNGCCGGGACGGCCGCGGGGAAGCCAAGGCGGAGGGGCCGCCTCCTCCCTTCGCCGCCGCCCCGCCCCGCGGCCGGGGCTCCGGGGGATCCCCTGTCAGCTCCCCGGGCCGGGCCGCAGCGCCGCTCGCTTCCTCCTTCACCTCAGCCGCTCATTCAGCGAGCGCCTCCCGCAGCGCAACCCCTTCCCCAAGCCGCGGCGCGGGAGGACAAGGAGCCGCGCGGCGCGACCCGCCGCCTCCGGAGGGCCGGGAGGACGGAGGCGCTGCCGGCCCCGCTGCGCCTCGCCCGCCCCGGCGCGGCCCTGCCCGCCTGGAGGGGGGTGCGCGGGTGGCGGCCGCCGTAGCAGCGAGGCGGAGGGGAGGGGCGGCGCTTCGGGACACTCCTGTGCGTTATGACCTCACAGCGGCCGGGCCCGAGCGCGGCGGCGCCAGCGCCCCCCCCGCGGCAGCTCCGCGTCCCCCCGCGGCAAGCACCTGCCTGAGTAACGTACCGAGTGCGCCCTCGGGCAGCAGGGGCACCCTGCGAAAAAACCTTGTAATTTGTTTCAGTTGTTTAGGCACCTTTGTTAGTAACATACCCCGTTCTGACCTTGCATTAATGAGCTTGCACTAATTAAAAGACAAAAGTCCACTTAGGTACCCAAACGGCAGCCAGTGCCAAGCGGCCAGTCAGCTCCAGGCACCCCGCACCAAGCTCACAGCACACCCATCCCCGCAAACACAAACACACCGACTCTGCAACTCAGCACTCCTCTCTTCTGCAAGAAATAACAATCAGCCAACAGTTGCTTTAATTTAAACCGAGGGCATGGCTCAGTTTCAAAAACTACACTAAAATCAGTGATTTTTTAAAAAATCAAGCCTACTTTCAAACTGGCCAAAACAAAACAGGTGAAGACAGCAGGCAGTGCAGAACACAAAAGCACAAAATAGAGCTGCTGGTGTGTTCCTACTTCACCTTACTGACACGCCCAATTAAAGATAGTTTAAGCTCTCAAGTACTGCTCAGTGGACGTTTCACTCTTATAGGTCTTTCCCACATTTGCACAATATAACGAGGGTCTCAAAATACAGTAGGCAGATGACCAGGTGTCGTTGAAGCAGAGTAGATACCTCTGGTTCATCACTTCCAACAGCACAGCCTCCAGAACCTGTGCAGCCAGCACCTGAGAACACACTTGGGCCCAATTAGCAAAGGAATCACATACAATTTAAGCACGTCAACAGGTGTCTTGGCTTTCATGCCACATCTCATCTACCTTTCTACTTTCTGCCAGAAATCTCCCAGAAATCATCTTGCAATAGCACATGAGTCGTACCACCCCTGCTGGATTCGTTAGGAGGTTATACCCACACTTTGCCACTGCATTATCCCACAAGCAACATGGTCACAGAACCAGGAAAGTCACTACGGCACAAAATTAATCAGGCCTTTCCCTCTTTGCAGACTCCTAGTGCTCCTATAATCCTCCCTGACTACACCTTAAGACACCCTTTCCTCCCCCATTTCTTATGTTCAGTCTCTCGGCCCTGTTCTACTCCCTTTAAGAGGTTTTCCACAAAAAATGCCAACATTGCCTTGACAGACCAAACAAATTCTTCAATAGACTTTTGCAAAGCTAGTCAAATATCTTTAAAGTAGTGCTATAATAAGCCGAATTTCTGATGTTTTGCAGCAGCAAAATATATTTTGTTTGAGGTAACGCTATTCCTCCACCATAGCCCACACTTCTTCAGGCACCATAGCATTTCTAGGATTATTCTAGGACTGTAGGTGCACAGGCCATCTATAACACCAAGCACTTGGGCTCTCCCAACCAGCAGAAGTGGCTCATGGATGCATCCCTCCCCAGCAGACTGCCACTGCATCAGGTGTGATGGGGTAACATGAGAACACCAGGGGGAGGCCCAGGTCCACCTCAAAGAAGAAACCCCTCTGGTGCTTGCTGCTTCGTTCAAGATTTGGAAATTAACGACTTTTTGTGGTAAAGGCTTGAAATTAAAGCATCTACCACAATTGTTATGCTATTATAAACAAACCACATAGATACTTTAATGCACATTTGTGTAACTACAGATTTAAGCTCCAAACATTGGTAATAAAGGAGCTTCTCTTTTCATAAATAGAAAAAAACCCCTGACAACTATTCATTCTAAGCACTTTTTGTACAAGAAGTTACACATATATTATTTCTTAATCTTAAATTTATACCAAGAAAGAGAAAAAAAGGTAGCATTATTACAATTACAGCAAATCTTCAAACTCTTAGATGTATTTTCCTTGCAACTATGAACTCATTTTTTTCAGATGCAATAAATTTACAAGTAAAGGACATGCCAGTTGCATACTGCAGTGACAAATTCATTTGAAACAGAGGAAAGCATTCCTAGTGAATAATTTTGAATGGGGAAAAAAAACCCGCAATGTCTGTGTAAGTTTACATCTACATTCTTGAAGAAGTATCAGTCATGCTTCCTGCTCAAAACAATTTTCACATCTTTCATTTAGTTCCCCAAACTCAGAAGTTAAGCAGAGGTCAGAGTGATACGAAAGTACAGAGGCCCTACCTAAGTCACTGGTAAGAAGGGGATTAACCTCCTGTTTCCTCTTTTTCTCGTACGAGCACTAGAAGATAAGGAAGCAGATGTGTAGGCCAGCCGGGACTTCAGGAACACTGCAATACTGCAGTGCTGGAACCTGAACAGACCAGGAAAAACACCAGAAACTGATTAAGAATTAACTATGCAGGGAAAAAAAACCCAAACCAAACCAAAACCAACAAAGGTGACCACTAACATGGCAGCTTGAGAAGCTTTTATAGATACTTGTTTTGCTAACTTTGTGGTAATAGATTGTTTACTGTATACTTTGTTGGGCTTGAGTAGTGTATAAAAAGCTTTTACAGTTACATTAAGACTCATTCTTAATTCTTTTTCCACTTTGTATCATGCCTCTTGTTACTTTCTAGCAGGGCAAGTCAGACTTCCTTGGCAAAACTCACAATACTTTTTTCCCTTAAGAGCACAGTATTTAAAATACATTTGAAAGAGGCTGCTTTACACTACATGGAACCAAGAGAAGAACAATTCTTACGAGCTAATTTACATTTTAAAGCTTTTGTATTATCTTGTGTAGAAGCATCCAAGTGTGACAAGAAACACTGCAAATTACAGGATTGCATAATACAGCAGCATTTTACTCTGTAATACTTTTGCATGAGGAATTACATGCCTACAGACTATACGAAGCTCCCTTCAATACTCTATAACTTATCGTTAGAGCCAAGCTGACAGAGAACCTGACACTTTAAGATAAAGAAATTTCCCTGCCCAAACAACCGTAATTAAGATCAACATTAAAAAAAAAAGTGACACCAGACAAAAACAATTTAAAAGATAAATTAAATAATATTAACTGCCTCAAAATATTAGTGCCTACCAAGTAAAAACAGCATTCCGAGAATGTGAGGACTTTCACTTTCTAATTTACTATTTGAAGAGTATCTACACATACGCATATGATATTCCTGTAAGAAAAAACAGCAAGACTCCTTTCATACAATCGTACCTTTTTTCATTTTAAAAGCATAGTTGATTTTCTAGATAAATGCAACAGAAATTATCTACCCTTGCTAAAAAAACAACCAACCAACCCTGAGCAGCCACTTTTGAGAGGGGTGTTTTTCAGACTTGGGGAAAATAATTTGAAAAAGCTCCATGTGACAATCATTAGATGCATTTTGTTCCAGACAGTGATCAGCGCAGAGGTGCCAGGAGCAAAACTCGTAAACAAAACACACACACACACACACACACAAAAAAAAAAAAATAATTACTCGGGTTACTCACAGATAACACACCAGAACCAACCTCTCACTCTGTCCTGGGCCTTTCCTTTCAAACGGAGTCAAGAATCACTACCCACTCTGGTAGTACTATCCATGTTTTGTCAGTTTTACTACTACTGTGCAGAGGTGCTACACCAGTCTTCACTTTCAGACAGCATCATTGAGCACCAAAATAAAATTGATTGCGTCTTGGTTGCTGGGTACAGTCAGACTGACTGCTCCAGTTCTATCGAGTAAGCCACAACAATTTTCCAAGACTTTTTTTGTTTTGAATACAAACACCACCATGACTCAAAGATGGACACGTCAGTAACATTTACAGCTACCTGTTCAAAGCAGCCTTTCAGCTAGCTTGTGATATTCCCATTCATAGGACAGACTGCTTCAGACAATTAAACACCCTCCTCTTCTCCCAGGAGCAACACTCCAAAACCCTATACACCTCCTTCCCACCTTGCAAGAGCAACCATCAACAGCAAGCGTGATTTTTTTTCAATTAGTGATGGACAGTCCTACAATATGTTCGGAGTTTACTACGGTACAACACATTCTTGTTCGGAACACAGCAGCAAGAAGTTGTACACATTTTGGACCCTTTTAAAAGTAGAAGGGATTTTAAGTCTGGGAAATTCTAGCACAATGGAGCTGAAAAGAATAGTCTAAAATTGGAATCACAACAGTATCTTAATTAGATGATACAGGCTTATTGTCTTTAGTACATACCATATGTAGAAAAACATGAAAGCAGGATCATTTTTTGTTAGGTGAAGCTTTTATCTTGTACCATAGACTACCTACTCATCCTGTGCTACAGCACTAGTAGGAATACAAAGGATTACAGCGTAACAGCGAGATGCATTCTGAATTCCTGTTAACAAGAAAGAAAAAACCTCACACTTAACTGTTTTTTTGGGACTTTTATTGAAAAACATTAAAACAAAAAAAGATCAAGGCCAGTTTTACAATAAATTTAAGACATACAGCATGGCTTACCTGCTATTTAGATTTAGTGCAGGAACCTTATTCCAATATTTTTCTCATGCAATTGCTGGGTTAAAAATCACATTTTCATTTAACATTAAAATGGATCATTAATAATACTTCTAAGGTTTTAACCTTAAAATCTTGGTTAAAAAGTCAATTTTCAAAGGTTAAAAACATTTACACAGCAAGATTCTCTCCCTTCACAATAGCTTTCTGGGTCTGATAACTGGTAGAAATAGAATAACAAAAAGGAAATGTGAGCTATGTAGTCTAACCTGAGAAATTTCTTAAATGCTTCTTACTGGGCTTTCATATTTGGCAACATTACTTCAGTTACATAGCAAAGTATGATTTCATTCCTGTCTTTCACTACTTATACCAAAAGACACTCTCACAAACAGGAGTTACAGTAGCATAAATCTGCTTCTGTGAATAGTATGCCCTTTTGGCAAGTTAAACCTTGTTAGTAATATCACCAGAACACTAACCTCGGGATGCCAAGTTCCCATCGGTTGTGTAATTCCTAATATTGTGCGCTTTGAAAATATTTACTTTGGCATGTTATACTTTGCAGAGCAGAGAAGTTGATATTTTTTTTTGTGCTTACTTCCCACCTTATAAAAGTCTTTTTCCTCTTCCATTTATTCAAGCCCTTTCCCTTGCCATCAGTTATCTCCCTTTCTCATGGCTGCAACAGAAATAGGGATGTAAAGCACAGAAATACATTTAAAGTGCGAGATCAAAAAGAGTTAGTGAACAGCAGACAATGTTCTTGTAAAACACCCTTAATTGATGAATAAGCTTGTAAAAGGTAAGCCCCATAAATCTTTTAGTATAGCATTCAAGCCTTTAATTTTAAAATTGTAAGCTTACTTAAATTGGATTTCAAATGTTCCAATGTTCAGTGCTTTTCTTATATTTAAATGTGCTAGTCACCTCACACATGCTCCCTATATATATAAAACCAACACTGCCTAAAGAAATTATTAAAACCTGCTTGAAAGAAGCAGTTTAGCTTCCAACAGAATAGAACTCCTTTTGCATTTTCAGTAAATCTGTGTGTTAAATAATTTGGGTTATCACAAACTGTTGCACTTCAGTTTTACCTGAGCTTATCTGATTTTCAAGTGAACCATGATTTCTTCCTAGTTACTAGTTCTGTCTGCCAGACTAAAATTCAAGAGAATATATGAACTGAGCTTTGTTTGCTTCATACTCTGCCTATTAAAAACCATGGCATTGGCCTCAGATCAATGAAGTGTTTGACTTGAAAGGTACAGAAGTCATGTATCCCAAGAAATGGCTGGATCTTTCTGTTTGTTTCTGTGTAAGTCTGGTCATTACTGTACTAAAATTAATATTGAAATGTTTCAGATTCAATTTATCTGCAAACTAGCTTTAAAATAACGTTACAGGAGATTACCACAAAATAAGATGTGGTCAGACAACATACACAGCTGACACGTGACGACCTTTTCATTCTACTGTAATATGTTGGCATTTTTGACCCCAAAAGATGAAAGAACAGACTTCGGATTTTCGGATTTTCTCAGGAGGCACTCGTAATACTATTTTTTTTTTTCACCCAATTAAAAAAACAGCGTTGAAATACAAGGAGCTAATTTAACTGTTTTGATAATCCTCAGTCTCATACACATTTTTCATATTACACACAGAAATGGTATTTTGCATATCAGCACTGAGTGCACTTTGAAAAGGAACCCTGTCGAAATATTTCCAACAGGTCTCTATAGCACCATATAATCTGCTGTTGATTTAACTGCTTAGAATCAGACTATTTGTCTGACTGCTTCTAAATAAAAATTATTTTTATTTCCTCTAGCATTCTAAAAAAAAAAAAAATCTATGAGGGAGTATATGTTATCCAGTTGCATGCATGTAAAAAAATAATTACTAGATAATCCATTTTCACTTATTCTAGTCTGTGAAACTGATCCATGAACGGCTACATGATTCTGGAATGGCACGGTTTGGTTTAGTTCAGTGGCAGAAAAATATTGAATGAAAATGTCGCTCACCCTTCGTTGAATTTTGAAAGTCTCTTTGTACAAGATTGGATGCTGCCCCTTCTATTGTAGCTCATTTTCAATTCATAATAGAGAAAAATCAGTGACAAACACAAGAGGTTGAGTGCTGGCAAAACCACAGTACAACACAATAGGAATAGCAAGGGGACAAGGAAGCAAGAGGAAACCAAGGTACCCAGAACAAACTGGAAATACACTAAATGCAGGACAGCATCTTAGCCCTACAGCAAATTTTACATTCTTTCAATACTTGGATTGCTCTGTTTTCAACTTACACACAATTCAGAATTTATTCAGAATTAAAGGAATACGCAATGTGATTAAACATGAAGTACATGAATCATTCATACACTAACAAATGCTGCCATTGTTTTTTCCACAGGTAAAGCTGAAGCAAGTGTGTCAGAATGGCATTTGATTGAAATAAAAGTAACACTGGTACTTTACCATTTTTGATAATTGTTACCTATAATAGTCAAAGTCAGTGACCATCTGCTCAACATTGCAAGAGGCGTGTTTTCCAAATATGAGTTCCAGTAAGCAGAAGTACAAATGAAATCATTTTCAATACATTATGAAGAATTTTAAACTGCATATTTCTGAAGAAAGCGGTCAAATGCATCATAAATCGCTTGTCTAAAACAAGAAAAAAAGAAGATTATTTGTATAATTTAGGAAAGGCAGATACAAGTAACGTATGTCCAAATTTACAAAGCTATCATCACTATTTCAAAACAGTATTCATTAGAAATGGGATATTATGTATTCTTTTCTCCTTCACTTACTTCTGGGATCTCTCACTTCAATCCAGTAATTTCTTTATGCTTCAGGAATGAGTGGGACTGTTTACCAACTTTAATATGAGTGCAGATGTTAATGGGTTCAGAGTTTTCTACTCAAACATGTCAGGAGATGGGTCAAAGACACATGCATAAGTTATAATTTTTGAGCAAGTGTCATTACATAAAATATGGCTGTAGTTTTAAATAGTAACATGTTAGTGGCCAGCATACCTTAACCTGGTAACTTGCTATTCTTTTTCATTGTTGCTTAGACTTCCTAAATGGGATGTACACTCTTACTAATCCCTTATATTTTAAAATAACAGCACAATTATTTAACTTCTTAAAACTAAGGAGTTGCATTTACCTAACTGTCTTCAGAAAGTCAATACCTAGTATTGCTAAGACAAAAATTCATGCAAGTACTACTGCTAGGCAGTCAAGCTTTTAATTGTTATATTCAATTGTGTGGATTTTTTAAAGACAACAATTACAAAAGGAGAGCAGCTGCACAGTACAACATAAGCGGTCACTGCCTAAAAAATATTTTCTAGTGTCCAGTGAACAACCTAATTAAAAGCTTTTATAGGAAAAGAAGAATGAGAAGGATTATTCTCTTGCTATCAGGTCACTGAACAATCTGAGCCACATTTCACCTCATCTTTGCTCATAAAATGGAAACACTGACATTCTTTTAAAATTGAGATCCAATAACTTGGTTCTTCAAAGCAGTATTTGGTATTTATTGCTTTGGAGTAATTATAGATTTTAGAAGAAGAAATATATGTCTCAAAATTATGCTTTTAAGCTCTCTATTATTTTTAAACTTTCCTGTTGCCCTTACCTAAAGAGTCCCTGTTTGAAGAGGTAGGCACTGACATGACCTCCATCCAGATACCTGATTTCACATCCGGGCCAGATTTCCTGAAGACTGCGCACCCCAGTTCGAGGAATATACGCATCCTCCTTCGCTTGTACAACTATGATTAAACTTGGGTCAACTGGAACTAAAGAAAAACAAATTAAAATGTAATTTAAGGTAAGAAACAAAACCACTTCAGCTGAGATTTCTGCTGTAAAGATGTCCTCTATTGCTTAAAAAAAAAACCAAACAACAAAAAAACAAACAAAAAAACCCCCAAAACCCCTAAGCTTTAATAAAATTATATTGTATGAAGAGTCCAGCAGAATGTATCAGTTTTTTAATATTACAGTACTGAGGCCATCAGCAGAAAAACAAACTAATCAATCCCCTTCCCTCCCTTAAAACAGAAAATTTTACAAGTTTTTGGGAAATGGCAGGAGAATTGTCTTTCCTCTCATCAACAGAAGTTCACAGGTTTTTTTCTGTCTACAGAAAAACCTTTTATAGCTTTAAGGAAAGCACTTAACTGGTATTTGTCACAAAACATGCCTGGCTAGCAGGGATCAGGGTAATTTTCCAAGTCAATAAATCTACGCTAGTGTAGAAATCTTGGGATCTTTTAACATTTATCAGTGAGTACTGAATGCCAGAATTCAAAAATGAGGTGGCACAGGATCTCAGTATCCAGAATGTTTTGACATTCAAAGACAACTCTATCAGAAACCTGTCTGAAGTCAAAGCATTTTCTAAAATATGTTGAGTGCACAGTTGAACCATTTTGTCTGAACAGACTGCCACAAAAGCAATTCCAAGCCCTCACTCCAGCAAAACACCTTCAGTCAGCTCTAGGGATAAATTACACGTCTGCTCTGCCTGCAAGTGGGCCACTGAAAGGGATTTTTCTGGGACAGAAAGAAACCTATGTTCATCAAATCTAAGGCTCGCTGAGCTACAGCTCCCTCTGTACGCTATGCCAGTCTTGGGAAACATTATATTCACCAGACTGCACCATCCCAGAAGGACCTTTGTGCATTTTACTGGTCACACTTGTCTAAAAGCATCATTCAAGCTTGGTTCTCAGCTACATGGGCTATTTTCTAGCTGAAGTCAATATCAGATCTCTGCTTTAGGAAATTTACTTGAAGCTGCTTGAAAAACCTCACTAGCAGGTTAATTAGATCAAGATGTTAAATCACACAGAAGTTTTGTTATTTTAAATAACACAAATTTGCACTAGCTCCTATCTGAAAGTAGCCACAGCAGAGAAAATCTAAGCAAAGATACTGAAGGGCAAATTTTTAATTCACTTTATCACAAGTTGGTCATTAAGAAAAAACAGAAAAACAACTAGGCAATGGGGTGGTAAATAGATACTACTGAATAAACCTCAAGATATTTTCATATTTCAGCTAGGATGATGCCAGTAGGTTTACAAAATGGAGAACAAAGACACTTTCCTTCCGTAGTATTTATTCAGTTTTCCAAACTACACATTAAAACAAAGAAATACATACCTGAGAAGTTAGCTACATGGGTACATTCATCCATTACTCCTTTCATGAACCTCAAAGATTCTCTCTTTAAAGTGTCGCTCTTTCTTCTTTTATTTATCTTGTGTCCTTCTTGGCTTGTTAAGTTTTTATTGCTATTGCTACTGGTTGAAAATGTTTGATTTATGAACTGCATTTTAGGACCATCTTGTATTAAGAGTCTTTCTGATGAGGCACCTAGAGTACTTTTATTTGTGGTAAAGCTGTGAACGACTTCTTTAGATACAATCCTGTTTGAGTAATCAAGGTCGAACATTCTGGAAGTCACATCCACATCCTCCAGACTGTCCACACTGTCAGGGAAGTTTTTAACGAAGTCTTGTCCCATCTTGAAAGAATCTGTCTAAACAACAACAGGTCATTAATTAAGGGTTTCTCCTTTAAACCAGTTGGTTAAACTTATTTTTAAAATCAGCTCAATATTATTACCAAAAAAAAAAAAAAAGATACCAACAGCACTGCTCACAGTACTTGTTATTTTCAGCCTGCATATCACTCAATTAATTAAATCCTGATCATCATAGCCTCTTGATAATTTAATTCTACGTTTCTGTCAGCTTAAAATATGCAAGAAGTACTTATACATGGCAGCTTGTGAGACAAGAGTTTGTCTGGTTTAAGTTCTATAATAAACTCTGAATTTATAATTGCAATCATTTAAGCTTAAATTTCTGGGCAAATAACTCATAAAAGCTATGCACTTCTCAGATTTTTTTTCCACTTCCAAAAGAGTAGTAATGTCTTTTTGGCAAAGTATTAAAAAATAAACACTTACAGCAATTTTTAATAGACACGAAGAAAGACAGGCAATAGCAATAAACATACGTGACCAAGTCTCATGTTAGGTTTAGGACTGAAAAATCTACTGCCTCTAAATGTTATACTAGGAAGACACAAGCTGAAGATCTTGAAATGTTTCTTCTTTTAATTTTGTCTGCTCTGTCAGTCTTCATGGTGTGTATTTTACCTAAAAATGGCAAGTCACTATCTCTGCCCCAGCCCGTCTCCTCCTGTCATAAGATATTTGAAAAAGGACTGTCACAAAGCAAAGAATCTTACAAAAAAAGTTATTTATCAGAATTAGGAGAAGTCAGTCTTGCAACACATAAACAACTCTCAAACAGTGATCACTCTGATTTAGAATAGAGCTGAGGCAACAAAATTCCCCTTGGGAAGAGTCTTTCAACCCTACTAAAAAAATCCAAGAAGAAAGAAAAAAAAAGTAGACAATAAATTATTTTTTGTAAGGAGCAAGAAGCTAATTAGAAAAGCTCTACCTCACGTTTACCCCATCTGCCTGTGCAATAAAAGTCTAAAGCTGAGGGAGGGCTAACATCACACATAGAAAGAGAAACAGAGAGACTTAGTACCCTAAACAACCTAGAAAAGGAATTTAATTTTGCTACATATTAAAAATATTCTACAGCATTGAATATTTGAAAAAAAAAAAAAGTTTCATAAGTTTCAAAGGGCAATAAAACATGGTTTTATATTTACATGTCAGGCTACTGGCTTTCCAGACTACAAAGCTGGTTACTGGAAATATTATCTAGAGTTTCAATGTTTTGATTGAATTTACTTTATGTTGCAGATTACATTAAGCATGGTCATGACAAAAACGTGTAGCAAGGGCTCTACTTAACACACATTATATAACCAAAGTACTAGCTTATGGTTTTCAGGTTTTCCTTCAGAGTTTAAATTTATCAAAAGCGTAAGGAAAAAAAAAAAACCAGCACACATATTTTGGCTAACAATTGGCTAGTTTTACTAAAAGTAAAAAGAACTCGCATTATTTGTTAGATTTGCACATGTAAATATTAGCAAATAGGGAAAATAAACTATACTTACTCCACAGTATTCAAGCATTTGAATGATTTCTTCTTCATAAACAGTTTGTGTAAAATACTGTTTTTCCAGCTCTCTCCAGTTCACTGCCTTGCTCAACACACCCTGAGATTATAAACACAAGCATCCAGTACACAAGTAAAACCCAGAGATCATTCTAAAATAACAACATAGAGAGAAAAATCTCTGTGTTTCTCTCTGTGACTTGATTTTTCGAGTGGACTTCTGCCCAAGTTTCCAGACAACCATTAGAATTATTGGAATCAAAGCATAAGCATTTATGGTGTCCAAGCCAGTCTACTCATTCACCCACCCCAGCAGCAGTAGTGAAAACAGGTGCCCCTCATGGCAGTAGCAGCATTATCACCCAACTATCAAAGTCAGGCTTTGAGCAGAAAAAAAACATGTTTACACAGCTTGCTTCCTCACCTTCCCACATTCAGACCAGGACCCCGATTGTTGTCCTACAAACCAGTGCAAGTCTCTCATTTAGTACATAACCCACTGCAGGAGCTCAACACTACCTGCCTTATCGTGTGTCGGACATCCTGAGGCAGGAAGGGTGGGGTTTGCCACTACTCACTAACAGAGGCCAAAGGGTGATGAAATGCCCTAAATGAACAGGTAAACGTGGCCAACCCAAACCTTTTAACTTACATATCTGATCACACTCTAGTATATTAACAAAAATATATGTTAATTACCGTAGTAAAGACCGCAGAAGCTGTTGACCAGGAAAGACACGGAATCAATGGCAATGGTTTAGGCCAGTTTGTCACTGCCAGTGAAGCCATCTGGAATCAAATGCACTTATTACACACTTTAATAGCGAATTCACAATACGGTAAAAAATTCTCTCACCTTCAATTTATTTGTTTATGCAGTACCAATCAAATACACAGCACCAAAGCAATTAAGGACAGTGACAATTGGATATACTTTCACCTATTAAGATGACAGAGCCTATTCTTCAGTGATTTGCCTATCAATAGATATTTCAAGGCTGAATGGGTTTTTGTTATAACTATAAAAATTCCTGATGGAATATTTATTCTGACCTTTTAGTTGTTTAAAACCATGAAAAACATACACAAAGCCTTTTAATCAAGCTCTTGCAAACTTATTTCAAAGCAAAGTGAAGGCAATCTACGAGAAGGATTATTTCAAATTCTACACTTTTTCAATTTGTACACTAGAAAAATAAGTGTGGAGAAGTAATTTAGTATGTTAAGTGGACTAATTTTCTGTCCTTTAAAGTTTAAATTATTACTTTTATATCAGTTCTCAGAACACATTTTTACGAATATTTCATTTACCCCAGAAAAAAAGAGCGAAGAAACTCAACATACAGAACTTCCCTATATGGTATGTTCTTGCCAACTTTGTTTTATTGCTCTAAACTGAACAACAGTGTAAACCCTCCAATACAAAATACCCCATGTCTGTGCCAGTTGTTCTAATAAATGGATTTATACAACTGAACTATAATTCTAATTATTTTTGTATTAATAAAAATGATATGAACACCAGATACCCATATTCTGGTAGCTAAAAAATCTGGCTTTTTTTTTCCTTAGTTCCAGCTCTCCCCATCAGTAGAATTGAATTAATTCTACCTACATTTTGTTGTAAAACTCAATCTAAAGATGATCAACATCAAATGTTATTTATTTCCCTTGTCTTAAATTGTACCAGAACTCCTACAAGTCAGGACGAGCCAAAAAAATGTATCTTCCTGGACTAAAAAAAGTTTCAAAGGATTTTCCAAACTGACTCTCTCAGATCTTGCCTCCATCTATACCCATGCAATATGTGACCACCGGTATAGGGTACAGTGCTCAGTTATTCCTAAAGCATTTGCACAGCATTTGAATTGTCCTGCACGGTTAGTGGTGCATATACCAGTTTGAGAATTCCAATACAACTCACAAATAAGACAAGGAAGACGTTTTTAACACAAAAGTTGTTCTTTCAATAGGGTGATATTTATGTAAATCAAAGGTGCTGTGTACTTTTACAATATCTAGAGTTAGAGTTATAAAATTGTGCTTTGGGGCAAAATAATTTTCCTTTCAGCAGACACTACCATTACCAACATTATTTACTTAGCTTCATTTTGCTTATCCTTGTTTGTTTGTTGTTAGGAGCTATCTTGTTTTAATAAGCTTTGTATTAACGTCTATTAAAATGTCTCACAGACCAATGATTATCTGTAGAGACACAGGTAGTAATATTTTAAATGTGTATTAGTCTTTCAAGTATCTTACTAATACACTGCTGTTTTAGTTTGAATATGCAGAGTGTCATACACAAAATGTTATCCACCTCACCACAGAAATCTTCTCTAATCAATACCAATGATCAAAGAAAAAAGATGAATTGAGAACAGAACTGGCACCAAAATTCACCTCACTTACAATACACCTACAAAGACGAAGCATTTCATACAATGCATTCAAACACAAAAGTTTAAGCAAGAACAAAGGAGTAAGAGAAGGAGAACCAGCAATTGATAGTACAGATGTTCTTTCAGAAAATAATGCTCTCCCCCTTTCTTGTGAAAAAAAAACATAATTATGTGAGCTGCTTATATTAGTATTAAGCTTGTCAAGAGATGGCTGACAAAGGCCTCTGATTTGTCAGTACTTACTGAGGATTACACTAACTCAGCACCACAGAACATGAAAATTGCCAACAATTTGTTTCTCATGACTCTAAATGTTTATTTTAAAGTACTTCTGAGAGGATCAATACAAAACAAATTATTTCCATATGCTAAATGATCAAATGAGAAGTTACAACAACAATTACTGAACAGGAAATATAAAAAGCTTACATGTCCTCCCATGGATATTCCAGTCATCCCTAGCGGTCCATAGCCTTCTCTCTCTAGCCAGTGCAAAAGAGCTGCCGACTCTAGAACAAGAGCTCCTCCCATCACAAACAGGTCCGAGACATTTTTTAAACATGACCGTCTTTTCTCCCCAGAAAAGGAAAATATAGGATTTATTTTCTAAGATTAGAGTTTGACAGTTCTCATAATTCTATGCATACTTTTATACAAAGCCTGATCACACTTCCACAGTATCTAGGAGCTGAACTCCTGTTGCTTCAACAGGTGAAAAAGCAAGTTCAGATTCTTTACCACTTGTACCTTTTCATCTAAATGAGAACTAGAAGTAGACACCTGCTAAGCTTCTAGCATCTTCTTGAATATCACTGACAGCCCGGTCTTCTAGAAACAGATATTACCAACATTAGAATCTCATTAGTAGTAATCTGCTGTCTTGTAAAGTTATAATGGATCTCTTAGAAATAGAATCAACGTGGTACAGTCCTAGACATACACTATCCCATTTGCAGAAACACTTTTTTTTTTTTTAGTATTTACTTGTTTTACATCATCAAAAAATCGCACACATTTGAAGAGCAACCAGTATGTCTGCTTTGGAAGCACTCGTCAGTGTCACTGTAAGACTGAAATTGTAAAGTCGGAAGTGTGTCACCGTACTGAGAAATTCATGTAGTGAACTGCAAAGCATTAAAACACAATAAATAAAAAAGTAGAAATCTCTTCAGCCGAACCATCAGCGGGACTCTCAAAAAGTGTGGGGAAAAAAATAAGTATTTTACAGAGCAATCAACACACCTCTAATTTGGGGAGGAGGGCTGTGTATTTTCAGTATCACACAGTGAGGTTACAAAAGGCTACTGGCCACTTCTGCCAGCATTTGATGACATTTGAGACACTCTGAAGCCCAAGGACAAAGCTCACTGTGCAAGTCACAAGAGAAATGAACATCCCTACTGCAGACCAGTATTTACAGGCTACTGTCATTCTTTCCTACAGATTTGTTATGAAAGATCCCTCAGCCCTCTCCAGCTGCTTTAAACACTGTTACTAGCATATTAACTAAACCCACTGCTGCTGCTTTGCAACCTTGTATCAAAGATTGACAAGCACTAGTTGGAGGACTACAATCTCTCTCTACATCAGGCATATACTAAGCTGTCAAGCTAGACAACTGAGAAGGGAGTCAGAAATATCCTCACCAAATTATTTATTCTTCTGCATCAGTTCCCTAATAACTGGAAAATAACAATGCATGTATTCTAGCACACACTCTCTCCTGTCACTTCCCTATAATCTCCCACTTCTAAACGCAGTAATAAGTATATTTTTAAGCATCTTTCCTATTAAAAAAATAATTTTACACTCATCTTAGTTGGCAAATGTAATTAAGTATTTTTAAAAGTGGTTCTTATGTCAAAATAAATAAAATTCAGCATCTGGTTTGAAAAAAAAAAACCTAGAAACTATTTTTGAATTAAAATTTCCTCCTTAAAGGCAATTTTTAAGTTTTTTGATTGAAGAAATCCAAATAAAACCTAGGAAATCTAAAATGCTGCAGTGTGAGATTGTGCTCCTAGAGACATCCTAATAGAACGGACAGGTTTAAGAATTTCAGCTTCAAAATAAATCACCCTCTACAAGTCTTCTACTCATTTTAAATGTCCAAGTTAGGATTAAAAAGGATTAAAATACCAACTCATACTCGGACTTTAATAAACATTGGTACATTGCAAAACAGCTTTGCCTCAGACACATATCCTGTGGAATTCTGTTTATACTCCAGCAGCTCAGAAAACGTGAAAAGCAAAAAACAGGATTTCCTAATTAGGTTCCTAAATTCATGTTTAAAAACTGACTGAGGGAACCAAGTCCTGAAAAATACTGCATTTCCACTGACTAATAAGCAAGAAACACCAGATTTATTTACCTGTCTGATTGCAAATCCTTAAAATACCTTGGAAAAACAAAATCTTAGGAATTATAACAGGAAAATATACTATCCGAACAAAGATTATCCACAGCATTTGTACATGCACAGTTGTGAACCAGGAAAATAAACTGACACCTGCTTGCATTCACACAACTTGTTTGCATCTCACTCTATACTGCAATTCATCTTGTGCAGACTTCCCTGATCACTGTGATCTCTTAACATAAAAAAAATAACAAAGCAGCTTAGCAAAGGGTACACAATTTCACATCAGCAGGTTACACATGGTCCATTGGTCCATGCTTGGGATTACTTTTTTTTTTTCATAATAAGCTAGCAAAGTTTACACTACTTTGAGTTTCTCAAGAAAAAAAGAAAAAGTGGTATTTTGAAAAGACAA
This sequence comes from Pampusana beccarii, assembly GCA_013399365.1. NCBI lineage: Eukaryota > Metazoa > Chordata > Aves > Columbiformes > Columbidae > Pampusana > Pampusana beccarii. The sequence goes on from VWYH01005061.1 coordinate 965,397, forward strand.
TATCCACGAATGCAATAGTAATACTTACAACTGATCCTTAGGTTTTCTACAGCCATGTAGAAGACTCAAGTTAAAGAAAGTAAAACATACCCATATAATAACTGGCGATCAAAATAAAAAATAAAGTAAAATAAAATAAATAATACACATAAATAGTACACTGTATAATTAAAATGTGGAACTTAAATTTCAAACGTTTAACTGGAACAAAATCAAGTTAAATGTAGTTTGATGATATAATTTGCAACGGAAGATTTTAGTTTTGCTAGGTAGGAAAAAAAAGTGTAACCAGAGATCCTATTTAATCAAACAGGGTAAGAGTATTACAGAATTTACTGGTGAGTTGATCACAGGACCAAACTTAACTTTAAAAAAAAAAAAATCTTAAATGGTAGCCGTAAGTTTCTCAAAAGTATCTGAGGTACCAAAGGGTTGCATTTGAGAAGGAAAGGCGGGAAAGGCAACTTTCTCTTCTGTCTTTAATACATTCAGAAGTCACACAGTATGATGCAGAATGAATGCATTAGTTTTCACTCTGTCACAGCTAAAGGAATCATATCAGTACTTTGATCAGTACACAGATTCATATCAGAACTTTTACTCTAATGACTACAGTAAGAAGCTGTAGAAGACAAAAAAAAAAAATCAGAAAAGCAATACTTGGTGTAAAAGTAGCATATTACATTAACTGTGTTCCACATTGTGTTTCATGCAATGGTCATACTTTGCTTCTATACACTGAAAAGTCAACTGGAAATTGATCCACAAAGTATTATAGATATTATGCCAGTGCAATAAGCCTTCTACCTGCTGGAGAGAACGTTGAGAATAAGTGTCCTGCTTTCCACAAAAGGATATAATAAGGATTTTCTAGCAGTAGGGAAGCCATACAGGCTTCTTTAATCATCGGGCGTGCCATTAACGTGCGTCTTCTCCAGAAGTGCTAAAGAAAAGACATAAAAACGTATATTACGATAAAACATAGAATCATAGAATGGTTTGTGTTGGAAGGGACCTCTAAGATCATTTAGTTCCAACACCCCTACCACGGGCAGGGACACCTTCCACTAGACCAGGTTGCTCAGAGCCCACCCAACCTGAACTTGAACACTTCCAGAGATGGGGCATCCACAGCTTCTCTGGGTAGCCTGTCCCAGAGCCTCACCACCCTCATGGTGAAGAAATTTGATTATTAATTTCTTTATAACAATCAATTTTACATTTTACATACTCACATGATCTCCAGTGCCTGCTAAATGGATGCACACAGGTCTGTGCTTGCTGTTCCATCTTCTGGGTATGATGAACTGAAATCTATGAGAAATAAACACCTGTTTTAGCAAAGTGAGTATACATATTTACAAGCTGTGTCAGGGAAATTAATTTTTAAAAAGCCAGAATAAAGTATTTTCTTAAGCCATACAGGCAAACCGCCAACAATTCAGCAATATCATTTTTCATAAACACATCCAGCAAAGAAAGGAATCTGAAAGCAGGACAGAACAAATGCCAAACAAGAAAAGGAGCCAAGGTGAAAGATCATGTTCCTAAAAAAGACCACTACCTCATCATCACAATTTAAATTTTACAGAGTGGAGAAATGGAACTTCATCTGAACAGCAGCCTAAACACGTATGACTAGCTCTCCTAGGCAGCATTGCTATTTTTCTCCTGAGGGTACAACAGCTGAAACCGAATATTAAGATTAGCAATATATTTAAATTTTGAAAAAAATCAAAAGCCCAACAAACAAATGACAAAACTATTTCATACACCAACATCAATCACTTAGTGTCTTCTGCTGCTACTGAAGTTATTTACAGTCTAACTACTGAGGAAAAAAAAAAAAAAATCACTTCTGAGCCACTAGTATTTTCCCCACAAGATGGAGCACTGTTACCTACAACTGTGTTACACTTCAGAAAAAAATATTGACACAAGGCACAACGATTTTAAGGGAAATCTGTAAAGCATTTCAAAACTGTAACAATGCTGCCCAATGTAACAACTAGCATAACTTGATTACACACTGTAAGAGAACACTGATAAGGAAACAATCAGTATACTATATTTTCCAGTATGGTACTAATTAGTCCAATATTAAGAGACAGTTTCTTTCTCTAACCAATGGAGAGGTGGAAGAGAACTGATATTTTGATTATCAGACCTGTTTTGACATTCCTTAGTGTAACATGTTTAAGTAAACATAAAAACACCAATGAGTAATATTGATAAAATCGACAATGCTAGTATCAACTTAAAATGACACACTTTTATGTTTAATTTTTCAGTTATTCAACAAAGCTTGAGGAAAAAAAAATCCATCATGGGAGTTTAGCTCAAAACTAAAAGCAAACAGAAATCATGCTGCCTTTCCAAACCGCTTCTCAACTGCAAAGTAGTGTTAGTGTGAAACCAACAAAAACGCCCCTAGGTATCTTCTGACTACTAGGGATCACCCTGCTTTCTGTGAGGATGCTCTTTTTTTTCTTTTGGCTTGCCAAGTCAGAAAAACAGCAGATTATCTTCCTACAATTAAATGAACTTACTACTTCAGTACATACGCACTACTTTTGTATTCAATACAAATGAAAGGCTGAAATAGTTCCTTCAAATACAATATAACATGCTTCTGTCATATAAACAGCTTCTCCTGCTATGTATAACACAAACAACTACTGTCCTGGCTATACATAGTATCCCTCATTTCTGGCACCCTGTTTATTTGGAGAAAAACAAACAAACCAACCACACACACCCTCCTGCCCCCCAAATAAATCAAAAAAACACGCCAGGGTATTCCATAGCTTTGTGCAATGTGATTTCTACATTTGAAAAAAAAAACAAAACCCCAACCTTGCAAAGTATACGCTTTGCCAGAGGACTTTTTTAAAAATTTACACACAGATTAAACTATCACATTAATAAGACTTTCACTTTCGAGATCAAAATCTATTTCAACACGTTAGTAAAGAAACCAGTTTGAAATATTTCACAGACAATTTTTATTACAATAAATCAGTTTCACAATGAAACTACTTATAGATCATTCTTATTTCACTGCAGTACTAGTTTCAGAAAGGAAATACCACTTGTTTTTACTCACCTTGCTACAAGAGATTCAACTGGCAGGATACCTGGGACATAATGAGCCAATGGGGAAATGAAATGCCCCTCAAGGATTTTACAGTCAGATTGCTCCTCAACCTATAGAGAGAACAGGATGACAGCAGCACATTTCATATCAGTGTTTAACTTGCTTTGAAAGCCAAATACCAAACATCAAACTTCTCTTAAAGTAGAATTTGTTACAGGATGAAAATGTACTTAAAAAAACAAAGCTAAGGTCTACTTCAAATATAGGATGTTTCTATACACATATCAACACAGTCAAAACATGTTTCAAACTTTTCTTTCATTAAATGACCTTAAAGGAATGTAATGCTGTCCCATTTAAAATAACTTCAACAACACATACTAAATTTTGAGCTTTAAGATCTGACATCTCACCCCCATCTACTATATTAATGGGAAAAACAAACAAAAAAAACCCACAAACCAAACAGTATCTGTACAGCCAACTGCTTTATTCTTCCAGTTTCCTTCCACCCTCTGCTAGCAACCAACATGACTGTCCATTTTCCCATCCCTTCCCACCCCATTTCACATTTTTGCCATTGCCTCCTCATTCTATCCACGCCAGCTTAATTAAGACAAAAAAAACCCAGAAAACTGTTAAAGCATTTAGTTTGCCACAGCATGGCCCACCAGTGCATTTATTTGACCCTAGAATTATTCTTCATTTCTGACTATTCACACTCCTAGATTGAAAAGTCTTCAGGGCAATATCTCACCTGAGAGCACAGGTTGTCTTTCCCCAATCAAGAGTATTTAAGAACTCACACTATATTGATTTTTTTTTTTTTGCCTCTACAGCCTCACCACTTTTTCCCTCTCAGAAAAATTCTAATATCCTTTTCTTGATATAGAGCTAGGAATACCTGTGAAGTCAGTTAATGCCACCCGTTAGAAAACTGGTGATCAGCAAAAGCTAACTGAATATTGTTAGAGGTACATTCACCACCCTACCACTGTGCACTCCCTAACTCAAGTCCCCAGTTGTCAATCTCAGCAGCAAGTTATGCTGTGATAATATCAAACGTCAGGAAAATGTAGATTCATGTAACATCAAGATTCAACTCTATCCTATAAAAGCAGCCTAGTAAGTATCACTTTGATTGTACCTTTATATACCAGCAGGAAAATAAATTTAGTTAAACTGCATCATCTCTTGCTTTTAAGTACCTTGTCAATGAACACTGGGTAATCTTTCGAAACCAGTGTCTGGCATTTTTCCCTGTTTCCAATAATCTTTCTGAATTCAAATATTCTGTTGAAAGGAAACAAGTAGAGAAGTTAAACTTTTAATATATATTAAAAATATATACATACATATAATTTCAGGAGCTAAAGTAAGCCACAAAGAAAATAAAAGTTATGAAGCCAGCTTTGCATTTACAGATTAATTGGCCTAACATAAACCAGGTATATAAGAACATTTTTAAGTTTTAAAAAAAAAAAAAAGAAAAAAGGCTTAGGTACATTGCTTGCAGTTTCACAGCTTTTAAATAGTATTTACACCTGATATTTTGAAAACATTTTTCAGGGCCAAATTAAGACATAAAATCCTCCTACACTTACACATTCTCGTAGGTACACTGGGGCGATAGAGAAGGAACAGGTGTAAAACAGGCCTGGACTGCCAGCCTCTAAGTGTAGTTATCAATGATCTGAAGTCTAGCTGGAAACAAGTTTACCAGCAGCATTTAGGGAAGCTCATGAATGACACAAACTGGAGGGTGAGGTTAACAGTCAGAAAGTAGGGCTACAGTTCAGAGCAAGCTGGATAAGCTGGAGGAACAGGTCAACAAACATCCTAAAGCTCAACAACTGAACTACAAAATCTTGCACCTAGGACAGAATAACTCCATGCAACAACATAGGCTTGAAACTCCCCACACAGGTAGCACCTTTGTGGGAAAGGCCATGGGGTTTCTGGTTGACAGCAAACTCAACAAGAGTTAGCAGCACATCCTTGCAGCTAGGGAAAAAAAAAAAAAAAAAAAAAAAATCAACGGCACACCCACCACATTTAGCAAGAGGGCGGCCAGTAGGTCAAGGGAAAGGGATTTGCATTGGCTGGGGAACAGAAGGCCAAGGGGGAAATGTAGTCGCTTTCTTCTGCTACTTAAATACGCTGCAGAGTTGTACAGAGACAAGACTCTTCTCAGAGGTATACATTGAGAGGACAAGAGGCAATGGCTCCGCATTGCAACATAAGAAGTTCCTACTGGAATACAGTGACTTTTTCTTTCCACAATGGTAGTGGTTAAGCACCGGAAAAACCTGCCCAGGGAAACTATGAATGACCTCCATGCTCAAGGGACTTTCAAAACTCAAATAGATGAGGTGCCAAGTGACTTGAATCAGCTACAAAGTTAGCTTTGTTTCGAGCAGGAGTTTGGACTAGATGTCCTCAAGATGGTCCTCTCAATCTTAAATACTCTATGCTAAGAATAACTTGCTCATTCTTATGGTTGTAAATACATCCAAAGATGTCACCTGACCAACTAAACCAGCAGATTTGGGTGTAAAGTACAAAACAATAGTATAACAGCAGTGATCTGTCTACCTTCCCAACAACAAAGAAAACCAAACCGAAGGAAAGGAAAGAAAATCCAGTTTATTACCACATTAAAAAACAAAACAAACCCTACTCTATAGCCTTTGCTTTTCTTACAAAGAACAGCAAGTACATTAAGTATTTCCGAGAAAACAAGGGTAAACGTACAAGACATGAGTATGGAGGTAGGCTAAATGAAAATACGTTTTACTTGACACTAAATCCTCTGAAAGTAGTATATTTATGTACGTCCTCTGTAGTTAGGATACTGAAGGCTAAATCTTGTATGTGTTGAGGAGTTTCAACACTTGCTAATGAGTTGAGGATAAAGCATTAGGATATCAAGCCATCACATCAAGGGTGTGCACGTAACACTTCAGATTACATCTACACAACCTAGTCTGTAACATGAGTCAAACTCAATGCTTGAAGAGATTTAATAATTTCTTCTATTGGATCTTGACAGAGATCAGTTTAAAGAAAAAAAAAAATGACAGCACTGTCACTGCTTCTGGTACAACAGGGCATATGCACACTAGGGAGTGGTACTCCCTCCTCCCACCAGCCAGTGTGAGGAATCAGGGGGAGATGGAACTCTTCCCCCTTCATCCTGGTGAACCCAGGCTGCTGGGCAACAGCTCATCTTCTCATTCATGGGCAATATATAGACCAAATTCTTCTTTCACTTTTGAGATCATTAGGCCAGCAAGCCCACCTTGTTTCCTCAAAAGCTTTTGATCTCATGTGAGACTTTTCTTCCCCCCTATTAAAAAGAAAGAGCTGGAGCCAATACCATTCTTACTGCCAGCAATGCTGCTTTATTCTGTTTGACATTGGTGAGAGAAAACCCTTGCCTAGTATTGCAACAGCTAATAGTAGAACGATAAAGCATTTGTGCTGAGGATGAGGGAGTGAAACTTCATCATAACTCACCAAGAACTTACAAGTTAAGACAGGGTTTTCGTAATATTAAAATGTCTAATTTCAGATACATAATAGAATACAGAAATGCTGCAATCAAAACAAAACCCACATCTTTTGCTTAATCCAACAAAAGTAAACTAAATATTTTTAAAATCCAACACTCATTTTGCAGGAAAGTTTGCTACTTAAAAGAAAGATCAACTGAAGACAGACATATAAAGCAATCCAAATCCCATTTCAAAATGACATGCTGTGAATCTAACCAGTGCTTCCCTTGGACTTAAAAAAAAAGAAAAAAAAAAAGAAAAAAAAAATCACATTACTCCACTGCTATCCACAGTGAACAAAATTTTATTTCAGTATCCTTTTGTTTCTTTACTGATTTTCTGTTTCTTTACTGATTTTCAAATACATAAGAATTAGGTTACTAAATGCAGAACATATTAAGTCACTTCATTTTCAAACTTAAGAAATGCAAGTGCTCAGCTTCTGGGTGTTACTCTTCATAATAACTAATAAAAAATCAGTAAATTAAAAATGTAAGAGATGTTTCTATTATTTTTATATGCTTTGAAAACAAGAAAGAAAATAGGTTTACTACTTAGGGCTATGAGAGAAATTTCTGATTATATCTTACACTTTTAAAGCTCATTATTATTAAGTTACAGAAAGCTAGCATGATCCTCTTCAGTGTTACATAGAACAATTCCTCTGCAAAAATTCAGCAAGTTTTGTTCCTTGACACCACTCTTCAGACATACTGCTTGAAATATGTTATCAGATATGCCTAAGTGAAAAATTTAATTGAACACATACACATTCTCTCAAGAAGAGCCCCTTTAAACACAGAAGATTTAGCAAACCCCTTTAAGACTTCTTTTAAATCCAGTTCGTCTCTTGGTATGGTAGCACATGATTTCCTGAAAAAAACAATCTAGCTTTTTTTTTTAAATACAGGATAGTAACAATTGTTGGTACTTTAAGGTATTTTTCTTTTAATATCAAGTACTGTTCATACTGTTACTTTTAAACAAGTCACCTTTTCAGATCCTCTGGCTTTCCCCATCCTCTGATGAAAAGTTTAGTAAGGAGAAGCTTTCTGTACAAGACATCTAATTTACTTACACCCATTAGCAGCAAACTGACATCTAGAAAAAAGAGCAGATAAGAACAGGACAGTTAAAGGGGTTAACCTGAGTAGCAAGTTCATTGATTGTAACACAAAGTAGGTTCTTATTCTGGTATCCGTATTAATGAAAAGAAAAGCCATATCATTTTAGTCCAAGGAAGTTAACTTTGACATTCAGGTAAATTCATTATAAACAAAATGTGAAGGCAGCTAATACAAACTCAAGCTTTTTTAGGAAAATGGAATTTAAGAGTAGGAATTTAACATGCCCAATATAACCAGAAATTTATTACATAAATCAATTACAAGCCTACTAAAGAGGCACACAAGGTCAAAGAACTACGTTTTCAACCAGTCTTAACTGTATTTTACTTGAACTGACAAAACAAAGACTGGCATTGATCTCTGTCCTGTCAACACAGCTATGATGGTAAAAACTTTTTAGCCAAAATGGGCTTTCATAAATACATCTCTGAATGGAAGCTTGAGACAATATTTGGTCTTAAACTACTAGAAAGCTACATCCCTAGCTATGTAATTATTCATTTATATTAAAAAAAAAAAAAGTCTCTCCAGTCATTGATAAAGAGAAATCTGATTTTTCTAAATTGGTATCTTTATTGGTATCTTGAACACACATTCTAACCCTTATTTTATCCCTTTCTTTCCAATTTTTACTGATCCACCTCTTACAGTTTTGAAAACACAGCTCCCACTCCCTTCACAGAAGAAAACGCACCATCAAAATCCTTAACAGTACCATTTATCTTTCAGCAAATACACTAGCTCAAATAAAGCTACAGTCAACAAGATTTTAGGCAAGCTCAGTATTATTTTCAAAGTAGTACTTACTGAAGTGAACAGGGAGCCGCTACTGTGCTCTTCCAATGAGGAAGGGAAAGAAAACTGTAATCTAGTTTCTTGTCAAAAAAAAAAAAGTAAAGAAAACCAAAGTCCAGGATCTGCGTACACCTACAAAACAACAGATTTAATAATCAGAGTTAGTTAGTAAATTACTTCAACTTTTTTTCTCATATTTCCAGATCACTCCATACTAAGTGGTTTAAATAAATTATACTATTTTGGAGTGTTACGAAGGTTGGTGGTTATTTTTTTCCATTTTAATCCTAAATTCATTTCTTCTGCCTCACTTTAATATGGTCATTCTTAAAATAAACTTGTCTGAATACAACAAGCCAGAATTGTGGTCAGATAAATAAATACACTCCTTTACACTTCTAAAAATCCAATACTTAAGAATTGATACACAGAAAAAAGAAAAACCCTTTAGCGCCTAGAGTAAGTTACTATCAAAATAGAAATTACAGACAAGTTAAGGTACTTGAATACTAGAATGAGCATCCTAGAAAACCACACAAGTTCTGTGTTCAGTCATTACAGGACATAAATAAATACCTGAAATCACCAGAAAGCCAAAGTGGGAACCTTCTATTTTAACACTGTAGTTTTCACTCCACCAGTCCCAAAGAGCCGACTGCATAATCTTACTGTTCTGATGCATACCTGCTTGGTCGAATAGAATCACAACCTCAATACAAACTTTTTTCTTGTCCACTCTGGAGATATCCACTGACCTCACGTGCTGTTAGGGTGTCAGATGGGAAATGTTTGTCAGCCTCTACAAGGTCCAGTCATTGTGAAAAGAAATTTTAACAAATGTTTTGATGCCCAGAGAAGCAGCCTTGCATGTTTCGGTTTGCTTGGGGTTTTTTGTTCGGTTGGTTGGTTTTGTTGGTTTGTGGGTTTGTTTGGTGTTTGTTTGGTTTTAAATCCTCTCCAAAATAGAAGCCAAATAAGAGAGAAAACAATAAGATATTGATTTTGCTATGAGTTTTAAAGCTGGCATGATGAGCTTTCTCTGTTGCACCAAGGGAATGCCAAAACAAGTTCATAGAAAAGTAAATTATATTTAAATGCAACATTGATTGAGGTGAAAGGGTTGTCTTATCCTGCACTTTATTTCATTGATTGAATAAAGACTTTAAAGGAATTCAGGATACTTCAATTAATCAGGTTCAAGATTAAAGCACTACTGGAAAGAGTACAGAAAACACTGAAAAAAAGTATTCCAAGTATGTGTCCTGGTTTTGTTAAAAACAAGACCAGTTCTCTTTTAGAACTTAGCTGAAAGGAAAATGCACTAAGTAACTGCACTTTTCTGAATTTAGCTGCATGTTTTTTGAGACACTGTTCACTCCGGAGCTGATAAGGTGAGCAACAGTACACAGAAGAGACCCAGGTTTACATTTATTGCTATAGAAGCCAAGGTTACTGATAAAATTTGCATGTCCCATAAGTGAGAGGGGCATATTTGCAAGGAGGGGCAAAGAGAACAGGTGACTAAAACTGACCAACTGAGTATTCCATCCCATCCACATCATACACCCTATAATAGTGGGAGATCATGAGAGTCTCGCTTTCTTCGACCATAGCCGGCATCTGAAGAGGACCCTGCCTGTCATCCCTGCGATCTCAGGCCTGGTTCCAGACCCTGCATCCCTGAATCCAGTTCTAGTTTGCTGTGGAGTCCAACCCAGGACTTCCAGGTACCTGCCCTGCAGCTGCTGGAGCAGTGCTGGCTCCAAGGGCAACACTGCCACTAGAAAGTCAAGACTGGTTTTGTACATTTTGTATTATTTTCTCTATTTACTACAAGCACTAGTAAAGCATTTAAAACTTTTTCCAACTTGCAAGTCTCTCTCCGTTTTCCTCCTATTCCCTTTCCTTAGTGGGGAGGGCGGGGGGTTAACAGAGAGCATCTGCCTCAGTTTATTGTCGCCCTGCAGTATGTGATGTCTCTTGTATAGAACTTCTCAGAAATACTACTGAGACAAATTAAGGGTCATTCTCCCATTTTGTTTATCATCTTAGCAACAAAAAGGTTGGAAATGCTTCAGTCACTGCCCATCAGTGTCCATAAGGAAAGACAATTAGAAATACTTCTACTGTCAGGAAAAAAAATCCAGCTGATGGAGGCTGAAGATGTGTAACTTCATAGTAGAAGTAAAAAGTTTATTTTAGCAGTAGCAGTTTGAACTTGATAAAATAATCAGCAGAGCTTGTTTCAGAACTAGACTGGATTTCCACCACCTGGTACCACATGTCACATCATGATCCCTTTGTAAGACAGGTCAGTTGGAAGCAATGACCTGACAAAGATGCTGCATAGTTGTGTGGGCCAAGAAACAGCAGCTGTGTAACAAATATTCAATGAGTACACTGCTAACATGGTAAGCTTTACATGTTCTAAGTCATGAAAAAAAATTGTAACAGATACAAAGGCACATTAAGAAGTGATCCACTAAAAACCCTCTACATTTTAAAACAGTATTTTCCACAGAAGACAAGGAAACCTAGAGATAAATTATAAACCAGGCTCTTCCTCTAGGAAGAGTGTTCTTCTTTGCTTCCAGAACCCTCATACTTAATACAAATTATACAATTTTTGTGTATACATTTATTTCATAGAAACAAACACAAGAAATCATCCAAAATCCAATACATAAAGGTCAGTTATTCCTTTTTATCCAGTGCAGGCGACCCAGCTACAAGAAAAACACCCCTATAAAGTACATAAAGACTTTATTATGTACACAGATTACTGCTTCTACACACTAATATGAAACAGCTCCAACCAAGAAATCAACCTGATAGAGACAGGAATATATATTTATTTTAAAAGGCTTACTGAGAGTCTTTAACTTTTCCATGTCCTATTACTAAAACCCACTAAAACAAGAAGAACGAGAACTCTCTTCCAGTTAGTATCAGGTCATGCTTTTTATCCTTCCCTCTAGCAGAAGAGAGAAGGCTTGGAAAAAAAAAACAAAACAAGAGCCACTGAGAAGTCACGACAACGAGTCAAAAACAAGCCTCACAACAATTTCACACACGGGGATACAGAGGAGCCCGCGGATAAACAAAGGGGCCTAAGCCAGCAGCACTATACCAAGCCGTTCCCCGCCTGCCTGCCTTCCCTGCACTCGCTTTATCCGGCTACCAGCGCCTGGGGAGCCCAACCCCAACATCTCCGGGTCCAAAGTGCCGGGCTCCACAGGCGGTGCCCTGCAGGCAGCCCCCGCAAACCCGCCGGGACCCGCGGAGAGCCCCCCAGGCCCCCCGGGCGGGTCCCCGGCGCTCCCGCAGCCGCGGCGGGAAGGAGGGGGCGAGGCGCGAGCCACCCAACGGCCCGTTAACGCCCCGTTAACGCCCCACGCCCGGCGGGGACACGGACGCCCGCGCCCCCTCAGCCTCCGAGGGCTCACCGGGCACCGAGTTCCTCCCTCCGAGCCAGGGCACGGCTCGGCAGCCCCCTTCGGGGCTGGCAGCAGGGACGTGCCCGCACCGCCCCCGGACCGGGCGCAGCCGTGGGGGTAAAGCCCCAATGAGGTGCAGCTGCTCCTCAGCTGAGAGCTGCGCTGAGACCAACTGCCTCTACCTGGGCGGGCAAAAAGCGTCCTGTCCTGTCCCTTCTCCTCCCGGCCGCCCGACGAAGGTCACTCACCCGGCGATCCAACGCTACCGCCGCCGGTGCTTGGGCACCACATGAGCTGGCGCGAAGCGGGGGGAAGAGGAGGAGGGAGAAGAGCGGGGCGGGCTCGGGCTCGGGGCGGGCTCGGGCTCGGGCTCGGGGCGGGTGGGCACACGTGCGCATGCGCTCGGCAGAGTCACGCGGGAGGCCGCTCACCCCGCGCTCCCGCCCCTCACCCGCCCTCAGGCGGTGCCAGCGGCGGCGGGCGGGAGGCTCCGGGCACTGGTCACGGCACTACGGGGTTCGGGAGCGGCCGCGGGTCGCTATGGCGGCTGTTGTTTCCAGTCCGGAGGTGGCTGCTGAAGGGCAGGAGCCTTTGCTGGGTCCCGGAGAGGCGGAGGAGGAGGCGAGCAGGTGGGTTCCTTCCTTGCCGCGGCTCTCCGCGCTCAGGCGACTCGCTGCGCCAACAGGCGCCTGCTGCCCGCCCTGCTCCGGGGGTGACGGCCCCTGCGGCTCCGCGAATGACGGCGGCCGGGCCTCCCTCCCCGTGCGGGGGCTTGGGGCGACACCCCCACGGGTCATGAGAGGAACCACCCGTGGGTGACGAGTCCCTCTGGCCCCTGCGTGGGCGCTTCACCCCGCAGGGAAAGCCCGAGCCTGGGGGAAGCTGCCGGCCGGGCTGGTTCTGTCTGTGGAAAAAAACGCGCTCTCTTGGGAAATTTCTAAAAAAACTCATAAAAATCGGTTATTGTGGTGCTCTAATCTATATATTTAATAGCACTCTTGTTGTGGGGGCAGCAGCCGATCGCTTGTTTTTTTCCTTCTGTCAGGAAAATAACAGTATCTTGAATGTGTTGGGGTAGCTGCTTCTGCTGTGGTCTTTGCCGAAGTGTTCTCGTACTTGAAGTGTACCACTTGATTTAACTAAAATATTGAAAATAACCTAACATAGCATATACAAGAGTTTGACAGACTTCTTCCTATGCATGATAAGCAGTAAGATTACATTAGAAACATTGTTTATATGGTTAGAGTTTCATTGAACCAGGACACTTCAATGGTCTAAACATTTCCAAAGAAGCAAATGTACAAATCATGCTGTGGAATAGCTATATTAGCTTTAAAATTGTGTATATGGCTAAGGCCTAGGTAAACAATGTTTATAAACTGTGTTCAGGCATATATAACCTAAGTCTGCATCTTTTGGACAGAGATTATTTTGTTTAGAATACTTCAAAATCAAAACAAGTGAGGAACGCTGAGATGTTCTTGTGTCTGAAAAAGTACGTGGGTCTCAGAAGGTGCTTATGAATTTCAGAAAAATGTGTTAATGCTCATCAAGTTTGTAACTTCTATTGTAAATTTTTTTGCAGCCTTTACAATCTTTAGCAATATATTTTACACACATTTTTACATTTTTTAGTTATTTTCTCGTTGTAAGAATAGACTGGCCATAACTTTTAGTCTCATCAGTAGTTGTTCAGATTTTGATTTTTGTTTTGCTTTACAGTCACAGTTCTGAGAAGATATCTAGGGTTTTTAATACACACTTCTTAAAGCCTTTACCTGAGATCTGTGATGCTTCAAAGTGTCTGCAAAGAGTTTGCAGAATTGAAGATCTCTAGATAAAGAGCTGCATGTGTAACACTTGAATGCAGTGGTATGTGATAGCATTTGTATTATTTTTTTGATTTGTCAATCTAATATTTTTCAGTGAGAAATAAGTTTGCTTCTAAAATAATTTATTTGTACCCTTTACTGTGTAGAAGTCCATTCCTGCAAAACAATTTACGCAGTTGTGCTGAGAGGTTTGTGAAAGATGTTTTCAATGTTCTGTGGGAACAACTAGAAGAGAATCTGATAATGATTTATTTCTCTCTTGGCTTTTGGTTCAAAACCAGGGATGTTGTGGAAACACAAGAGCACTATAAGAGCAGGTGGCGGTCCATCTGGATTATGTATCTTACTATGTTCCTCAGTAGTGTAGGTGAGTAAACACAGGTGGATTTCAGTGTTATTTGCATAATGAATACATTTTGGTTTAAAAATTATGTGGTTTTCTGGATTGCAGCTACATAGCTCCTGTAATGCTACTATTCTTTTATAACCTTAAAAAGCTGTGTTTTCTGATTCTTCAAGAGAGAAGATATGACGAGCAAATCAAACAGAAAGTTACGTTTAATAAGATAAGTTAAATAATACTCTGTTTTAAGACTAAATTACTATTACCTAAATCTTTGTTTTATCTTTGTAATACTTTGGAGTAAAATATAGTGGCAGAATAAGGTTATTTATCAAAACCAAGCAAAACAAATGTCACGCTTTTATCATCCAATGTAAAATATATGTACCTGGAAAATAGAAATAATGCTGAGTTCTTAAGAGGTATGATCTTTGTAGGAATGTACGTTATCTGTTTCAAATGTGTATGAGAGCTTGTTTTCTCCTATGGGATTTTACATCTCCAGTGCAAAACAAATTAGTGTTTATTTCCTAAATAATTGCCCCTGGAAATGAGAATTCTGTTGATTTTTGACCAAAAATCTGATTATTTTCTGTGGGCCTAGAAATGATCTTGAAAATCATGGGATACTTCAGTGATATTATTTTTTAAATCTGCTGAATTAAAATATCTTTGCTAAATTAATACAAATATGTCAGTATATCAAGAAATTATTTTTGCTCTGGGGACCTTGTTGTCTTTCCATTGGGAAGAAAAATCCGTGTAGTTTGCTTGGCATATCAGTATTATTTTCATAAGAGTTTTTTTGTTCAGTGTGTACAGACGTATAAAATGTCGTTTTAAAAATAGTTCCTCCTGTTAGGAGGAATTACCACTGCTTAAACAAGCACATAATACCTAGGTTTTTTGAGATGATAGACTGATGCACAGTTTTAGACTATAATATGCTTAAGAGCAGAAGAATGAACTTGTACCAACTGTTTCAGTAAAGCAAATTACTCATAAACATGGCAAATAAAGTAACTTCAGTTATGTTTTTACTGCATTACAGGTTTCTCAATTGTAATTATGTCTGTGTGGCCATATCTCCAAAAGGTTTGTAAATATGTGTTGTTTTTTTAAAAATTAATAATAACACAAAACTCCTGCTCAGAAAGTATGTAGTACTGAACTTGGTATTTTATTTAGGAAAGAGGAACAGTAAGGGAAAGTGTGTGGTTATATGAGAGTTTTATTTTTGCCCCCCACTTATCTTTTACTCTTTGATGTAAAATCAGTCGGTTGATCTACCGAATTGATGAAGGTACGTCATAATCCAGACATGTTTGGTTTTCCAGTATTATTTCACTGTTTTCTTGGGCGATGAATCAATAAAAAACTGAATGCATTCGTAATGTTAAAATGTAATATACAAGACTTGTCTGCATTTTGGAAAAAAAAACAAGGAGCTGATGGTAGAAGTTGTTCTGTAAATGTCAGATTGTTGCATGTGAATCTTCTTGATATTCTTAATAAGGAATTGCCTGTGTTCCTGAATAGTGCTTTTAGTTTGTTGTTGTTCTGTATTTTCTTTATTATGTTATTGTTAAAAGCGGCATAAATGGTCTCTAAAACTTTAATCTGCTCTAGGATTTTACTACTCCTGGAATTGTAGAGGCAGTTCCAGATGCAAATGTGAAAGAGCTTATCCTGGGCAGGGTCCTAGAGATACTGTTAAAATTGAGGCTGGTGCCGAATTTTTGGAGAAGAGAAAATGCATCATCAGCCTTGTAAATCTGGACAGACTCAGACATGTGCAGAGGTGATTTAAGTGATTCCTTGTTCCTGGCCTGTAAACTGTCTACCATACTGCTTAAATTATGTCTGTAGTCTATAACATCAGCAGTGCGGTATGAGAACTGTTTGGATTCACTGCGAGCCATTTCCAGTCTCAGAAGCAAAGCATTTTTTATTGGTTTGGTGCATTGCTGGAGACAATTAGCCAAGTTATGTTGCCCCAGACGAAGTACTATGTGAAAACAACTGCTTCAGAGACCACAAGCGGTGTGTTTCTGTAACACCATACAATGCCGTGCAGACACACTAACGTGTAGCGATAGCTTAGGTTTGACACGACATTGCATAGTGCCATCTACCCTCAGAATTAATTACATTGCAGAGGCTTAGGTGTTTCAGGTGCTAATTCTAAAATGGTTTTGTTGATATTATAAAATACTAAAATTTTTACCCATATAGTTGTTTAATTTGTTTCTGCAGATTGATCCAACAGCAGATGCAAGTTTCTTGGGCTGGATTATAGCTTCATATAGCATTGGCCAAATGGTCGCCTCTCCCCTCTTTGGCTTCTGGTCCAATTACAGGCCAAGGAGAGAACCTCTTGTTGTTTCAACTGCCATTTCTGTAGCTGCTAATTGTCTTTATGCCTATGTCCATGTACCTCATTCGCACAACAAATACTACATGCTGACTGCACGTGCTCTTGTGGGATTTGGAGCAGGTAACCCCAGCAGAACGTACGTTTCTGAAAATTATTTCCACATCTTCTGTAAGGTAGTTAACGTGATATTTTAGTACAAAACTTACCATTATGTGACTGAAAATGTATTACTTAACAAAGTATAGACTCAGCCAATTCTAGATTACAAAAAAAATGATATTAATAAAATTTTGTAATCGTGCAGTTGTGTATGAATACTAGAGGGAGTGCTGGCTTTTATTTTCTTGTAAAGTATGAAAAAAACCCTAAAATATATGTACCTGGATAATTTAAGGACATAACTTAGTATTTACATGAACACTTCCTTGGTTTTGTTTTTTTTAAGGAAATGTGGCTGTAGTTCGATCGTATATTGCGGGTGCCACTTCTCTTACAGAAAGAACAAGTGCCATGGCCAATACCAGTGCCTGCCAAGCAGTTGGCTTCATATTAGGACCAGGTAATGCATATCTTCTTTCCTCATGTCTCTAATACTTTTTAGGATGAAATTAAGCATTGGAAATAGGAAACCTCAGCAGCTGTATGTTTGGGATTTTAAGGCATAGCTTGTCAGTAGTATCAAAACCAAATAAATGGGATCCACTCATACGTACTTGTGTATGCCCATATAAATGGAGTATTCTAGTCTAAAGAAATTCTAACTGTTTGTAGTTAAAAACTAGCTGGTTTAGATTGCTGGCTGTAGGAAAAACAAGTTCCTAGATACTTTCTTGTAACTAGTATGCACTAAAGAGCCTACGACCAGTTGCTCTTTATTCACAGAGAAAATAATTTAACATTACTGTACTCTCACAAACATTTCCACATTTCCGAAATGACTGAGAATTTCACTGTGTCTCATATTTTGTAGAAAATAACATCCAACAGTTCTTTCTGATCTTGTAGTATCAATCACATAATCTTCATATTGGCAAAAGTGTTAAGACATAGCACAGATATTACAGAGAGCTAAGGGAACAAAGAGTTCAAGGGGTCTTGGTTAGATCAGGGGTACCTGTGTCTTCTGAGATGCTCTAACTGCTTCAAGGGAGAAATGTGTTAGATTTGCCTTGTGCTATAGAAAGGGACCAGCAGTGTTGTCCTAAACAGCTTCTGCTGATTACTTGTCTCCTGTATCTGGAAATTAAGATTATCCAATTAGTAGAGCAGAAATGCTCTGTGTATAATAATATGATGAGGTGAATGTTTAGGGCTGAAAGATTTTTCTCTAGCTGATTGTTACTAGTGCTGTTAACAGAGCATTGAAGGGTCTACAGCAACAGTCTACACTTTTTGTGTGATTTACATAAATTCAGCTAATTCACTTTCCTAATTTGATATGGGATATCAGTCTGTTTCCTAACCAGTAGTAAGCAGATGACCTGATCTTACAGTCTTTTGCTCTGCACCAATTCAAACATTAATTAATTTAAAAAAAAACCCCAAACACCAAACAACAACAACAAAAACCACAAAACCAACCAACCAACCAAAAAAACCCAAACTTCTTTTCTCTCTAGCTTGCCCTTAGCAGGAGGGATAGTCCAATCCCAAGACCAAGGTTTTCCATACAGGGGGAAGAGTAAAAAGAGTGAATCAGCTGTGTGCATATGGTCCAGAAATTTAACCGTTGGTACACTCATAATTCAGTTCCCGTTCTTTCAGTGTTGTGCTGTTGCTTATGCATGATATTTATATTTTTATATCTAACCAAATCGTTTTCTGGGTATTTGAGATCCTACTGGTATCTGTCAGTTTATTTAGAGTAGGATTCTCAAAATGTAAAATGTTTGACAAGTATAATGTTTAAATTTCACTTAGCAATTAGAACAACTTTGCTTATCCAGTTTTATGTGTTTATTTGATGTGTTCTAATATTAATGATTCTCAGGATGTTCTTAATACAATTATGTTTTTAAGTTTTTCAGACATGTTTTACACTGATTGGAGAAGAAGGAATAACATGGAAATTAGTTCGTCTTCAGCTGAATATGTATACAGCACCAGTTTTATTTGGAGCTCTCTTAGGAGTAATTAATATTATTCTCATCTTTGCCATATTCAGGTAATCAAGTCAAAAAAGAGAAATATTCTACCTGTTTTAGTGGCTGGCTTGTAATGAATAATGTGCTGCTCAGAAGTAGAAGCACTTAAACTGTAAGCTGTTATTTACTTTTTAGTGTTTCTACCTGCTCTAATACAGGTCTTTTTCATTATGCTAATAAATTAAGTGATGTAACAGCTAGAATGTAAACTGATGAAAAAAGTTTGAACTTTTAGATGATTAGCTTAGCCTTGGTGTATTTTTAATGTTGATGGTATCTGCCCATGTTTTTCTCTGGAGAGAAATAAGGTTAGCTTGTCTGTAGGGTTCTAATTGTCTGTGTCTTTCTCTTAAGAATCCTGAGGGGGAATTTTTATGCATTATCTCATTGGTGGCAGTGATGGGAGGAGAGAGATGCACGCAGATATGTGATATTCACCTGCTAGAATATTCCCCTTCTTGAATATGATGGTGTTCATTGCGGTCAGATATAGACTACATAGATTATGTTTAAAGGAGCTGGGAATAATTCTAATCTAAGATTATGTCATTTAGAAATATTTTAATAGAAACTTCAGTCAATAGTAGATCAAATAAATATGTGTATTAATTAAACAGTTCTACTTTTCTAGAGAGCATCGTGTGGATGACATGGGACGTCAATGCAAAAGTATCAATTCTGAAGGAGAAGGTATCTGTTTTCTTGAAAACTTATCCTGTGATGATAGTTTTGAAGTACTCTCTTATTACATGCAAGCATTTAGAAGTATTCTGAAGTCTGATGGACTGGGAACTCTGGTTGGAAAATAGGCTATGTCTCTTTCTAACTGGTCCAGAAACTGCTTTGTGTCCACATGTGTCCCTAGTGCTGTCTGGTAGCAAAGAAGTAAAACCTGTATGGATCCTTCTAGATTTTCACCCTGGAACTGTCTTTTCCAAGAGGCAGGATTAAGTGAATATGGACATTAAAAAAACATCCCTTAACGTCTGCTCTCTAGCCGTACTTTTGCTCTGTATCATGCTGAGTAATTTTGTTACTGCATATCAGCTTTCCCCTGTGGCATCTTATTGAAAGGCTTGTGTTGTATAACTAAATTTGGTTGCTGACACTAAAGTACAGTAATGGCCATGTTTAGTGAAACAGCTTATCTTCAATATATACCCTTTTTGTACCCTTTTACATACCAATATGTACCTTTTTTGTACACAGTTCAAATTTTTAAAATGTTGTAAGTACCCCTTTCACTCGAAGAGTAAAAAGTATATTAAAGATTATCTTAAACCTCTTTTAAAATCTATGGAAGTCTCCAGTTTCAGTATTGTATTCGTTTTCTGTTTAAAAAGGGAGCTGTACGTGCATGCCACACACAGGTGTTCTCTGTATGGAAGTGCTATGCCCAGGTTAGAGGAACAAAGTTGTACACTTTTGACGTTCAGAGAAGAACGGAAAGCATTTCTGTTTCCGTTGCAAAGACATTTAAAGAAGTTTGCTTATTTTGCTGTCACTCAGGACTTGTCAGTCCCAGCATTACAGTAGGACAACAGATGGTATAACCAACTTGGAAATAATTTTCCCTCATTGTCAGAGAAATTGAAGTTTCAACAATTCCATTTCAATTTTAAAATGTTATATGTAGATTGTCAAAACATAACTGCTTAGGTGCCCACCAAACTGCATGTTTGATATTTAACAGAGTAAGGAAAGCATTACAGTTTGTAATTTGTGGTGGTGTAAAAAAAGCTCAGTTTGCAGTTTAGATTATTATTTTGTTTTGTTGCAGGAAGTGGTGGTGTGGATCAGGACACAGAAGGAAATGTTGACCATATTGCTGTGTTAGCAATCAATTTTCTTTTCTTTGTCATCTTGTTTGTGTTTGCTGTCTTTGAAACGTAAGTTTGTCTATTTTCTCTCAAAATACTTAAACATATAATGTAGTTAGACTGGACGTGCATGTAAAAGCTTTTCTGTTGCACTCATTTTCTTAACCGTA
This sequence comes from Pampusana beccarii, assembly GCA_013399365.1. Taxonomy (NCBI): domain Eukaryota; kingdom Metazoa; phylum Chordata; class Aves; order Columbiformes; family Columbidae; genus Pampusana; species Pampusana beccarii. The sequence goes on from VWYH01005061.1 coordinate 986,099, forward strand.
CTCTTCATTAATAGAAGTGTAAACCAGAAGTAGCTTAACTTGGGCTACCTAGAATCTTTAGAGAAACTGCCTTCAATTGAGTACCTTGTTCTATATTTTTTATTCTAATTTTGTGTAATTTCTTAGTATGATTCTAATTAGCTCCAAAAGTTCCAGTGAAGCTCTTATTTCAGCAATTATTAAAACAGTTATTTGATATAGTTAGTGCAATTGTATTTCTAAATACACTATTTTACATGACTTTTTTTTACCTAAAGAGGTGTGCTATTCACTCTCAAATTTTCTGTAAGAAAATAAGTAAAATATAACAACATTACCTCAGACTGAAGTATACTTCATTTCTTTAATTTATAAAATACTTTGAGGATGTAAGATTTATTTTGTAAGTTTTTTTTTAACTGTAATGTGGCTAAAATTTCTTTTAACAGTATGTGTCTGTCTTAATTGCATTATTTTTAGAAAACTGAGTTTCTAGAGACTGTTGCTAAAACTGAAACAGTCTAAATATTTATTAATCTTATACTCACTGGATCTGATTTTCCTTTTTCTTTCTGTTACTCTTGCTTTGCTTTAACTCCATCATCTTTTTGTGAACTATTGGAAGTAGATTAAGGATGCTTCAGTGTATAGCTGGTGTAATGCAGTTGCAGATTTTTGTCTAGTGGATTTATTTTTAATAAATGATGCATGACAGAATTAGTTTATAACTATCTTGTGTTTTCTGATATGTCCATCAAAAGGAAAGGCTTCTGTAGCCCTGTGTTTGCTGTTTGGGACAATATATATGTGGAAATGGCTGTATAGAAGAAGCTTTTTTGTTAATTAATGTCATTTTGTTCCATGAATTTAGTATAGCAACTCCATTGACAATGGATATGTATTCGTGGACCAGGAAACAAGCTGTTTTTTATAATGGAATAATCCTTAGTGTGGTTGGCATTGAGTCGGTTATTGTTTTCATGGCGGTTAAAGCACTATCTAAAAAGTAAGTTTTGGAATTTATTGGTATTTTTTTCGTTATGTTATTAGCTAAGTCTGAAAAGCTATATGGCAAGGCCAAATCTGCATTACTTAAATCCTTTACTTGCTAATGAATTTGGGCTTACTATGACAAAGAAGTAGATCCAATTTTGACACATCCATGATGCTTGCTGTTCTTTGTTCTGTTAACGTAACCACCTTGCTTGTCTGTCTTTAACTCTTGAATCACAAGAAAAACAGGTTTTAAGTTACTGTGATTTTGCGATTTTTGTTGCAGGTGTTTTGGTCAGGCATCTTTTCAACAAACTAATGGGTTGTGTCATTAGCACCCTCATAAATTTTACTTCAATTAAATTATATAGTTAATTGTGATTTCATTGTTTGATAGGACTGGTGAGCGTGCCATACTCCATGGAGGCTTACTGATTGTCTTGGTTGGATTCTTTATCTTACTGCCTTGGGGGAAAAAACTGCCAAGTATCCAGTGGCAAGGTATAATTCAAGTCATGCTAAACTGTTGTCATAATGTTTTTATTGAAAACTTTTTACTGTATTTTTTTCTTAATGCTATACATAACTTATTTTTACAGAAATAAAGAATAACTCAATTCCTAGAACTTCCATTGACACATTAATGCCTTTCTGGAGTTTGGAAGCAATGGAGCCTCCATCCAACCACACAGTGGAACCCGTAGGCTGCCCCGTCACACAGTCCTGGTGCCTGAATACTCCTATGATCTATCTGGCCCAGTATATCAGCTCTGACATCCTGATAGGATTGGGCTATCCAGTTTGTAATGTCATGTCCTACACTTTATACTCAAAAATTCTAGGACCAAAGCCTCAGGTAAGCATGATGTCTGAACAGTTTATTTCGTTTGCTCTCCAAGACTTGCAACCTCTTTATTAGAATGAGGGACCTGGCTAAAATTCCTTTAGTCATTACCAAAATAATAGTACATTTCAATCAAGGCAGAAGTTTCCAGGAACTCTAATATTATTTAAAATCTAATGCAAGTTCCCTAGAGGAATTAGAAAGCAAAGATTGTACTATAATTTATGGTAAAACTTAACAGTTTGGAAGTTTCAGAACAACTCAGCCCAAAGCTTGTAGCTTTCAGAACTGTGCTGGAACAGTCGTTTTTGTAACAACCAATTATATATTTAGAATATCAGTATGGAAGAATGTTCCACTTACTAAGTATATTATGTAAAGTCTACAAATGCTGTGATAGCTTTGAGTTATTGATATTTTACAGTGGTGAAACACATAACAAGCTCATGTTACTGCTTAAAAAAATTTCTTCCTTTTTCACCACTTACCTTATTTTTTTCCATATTATATTTTGCTATAAGAGACTAAAAGCTTTGAGCCATAATGCCTTTTCATTAGAAAGCTGTGGAGTATGTAGCTCAGTAAAGCCTTTGAATTAATGCTTGGAGAAGCTGAGCAGTGCTCTTAGAAAGTATCTAAATGCTTTACATTATCTAAATGCTAAGTATCTGAATGCTTTACAAAAGATCACTTAAACACTTCTGGATTTTCTAATGAGGATAACTGGTGGGAATTATTTGCTACCCAAATAATTCCTGTGTCACTAACACAAGCTTTTGATCTTCTGTAGGGTGTCTACATGGGATGGTTAACTGCCTCTGGAAGTGGAGCGCGAATACTTGGGCCGGTCTTTGTGAGCCAAATATACACTCACCTGGGACCACGCTGGGCATTTAGCTTAATCTGTGGAGTAGTTGTAGTCTCTCTCTTACTCTTGGAGATAGTATACAAGAGACTTATTGCATTTTCTGTCAGATATGGAAGGATACAAGAAGAGAATTGTTAAATATGTATTAAAAAAAGCAGCAACAAAAGTAAACTCAAACAGAAATAATACTTAGTTTATTACTACTTTTTAACGAGGAATACCTAACAGCTGACCTTGTTGGCTGTATGCTAAGAACTGTAGACCTGTACTTACACACTGACAGAACGTGTAACTTGGTCATATCCTAATCTATGTTTGCACCTGCTGCAGTAGAGCTTTTGCGTTCTGCTTTCCTAGCAGCAGCGGAAGGGATGCGAACAAGTTAGGTCACTACCATGGCACATTTGAAGTGTGTATAGTTCAAATTATGTGCCTGTGTGCTGAATGCAGCTGTGAAGGTCACAGGTTAAGTGCATCCTTTCCAGAAAGAATGAAAATAAATATTATCTTGATTCTGTGAATCAGGATTAGTAACTCTTCTGTAACTACAAGATTAGTTGAACTGCATGCACTTTGTATGAAAAAATAATTTCTTAAGTGAACCTTCTGATGTTGTTTCCTAGCTTGTAAGCACTGGTTAATACAAAATGTCTCACTTTGGAAACTGCTACATATCAATAACAAATCTTCTCCAGGATTTTAAATGAAATGTGACAGAATGGTAGAGGAAGGTGGGTGCCTACTTCACAAGCAGTTTATTTGGAATTTGGGTATTTGAGTTGGTTAAGAGCCATCGAAAATCACAGCCGCAGTGGTTGTTACTTGACCTACAGGAAATCATATGTGCAATTTTTCTTCTACTGTTTTGCCAAATGCCTTTTTGTAACAAGATAGATAACCTGCACAGAGTTGAATTATGTACAGCTCACAGAAGGAAATACTAAGCAAGATAGTTAACACTTTTGTTGTCATTTGTGAGAAGGAAAGGACTGTGCTGAGTGACCAGCGTTGATGAAGTTAAAAAGGAGGAAACTGGCTCCTTGGGTGTTGACTGTTCTCTGTAGACTTATTTTTTCTGATAATACAGTACAAGAAACAGGAGTTTACGATATTTGAATAACTCAGTGATTATTTTAAAATGTGAAATAAATTTCCTTCATAAGGGGGCCTAAGATCATCTGTATGGGTTGATCTGTTTCAATACTACTGAGGAAAAAAAGACTGGGAATAACTCCAGTATGAGAGTTGTAGCTGCTGTTTAATGTGTCTAATGTTTGATGCTTACTGAATGTATTAAATGTAGTTAAGCATTCCTATGTGATTGTTCAAACACTAAAAGACTATTGAATTAAAAGATTATTTTTTTCAATCCTGACTGAAGGGAATACAGAAGTTGTATTCTCCCTTGTGTTTTCTGCTGCAGAATCACAAGATGTTACGAGAAAGAACTTTGCTTTTATAAGCATTTCTTTTATATGCTAATTTGTAATAAATAGTACCAGAAATACTGTGTTTCGGTGGTGAAAACAGACAGCAAAATGAAGTGCTCAGAGTTACAGCAATGGAAAGTTACTTCAGTTATGAGAAACTGGTGTTACTTCAAAAATGAGAAATGTAAGTTTTCAAAATGCTTACAACATGGTTACAACCTGTTCGTACTGAATGTCTGGACAAAGTATGTTTTAGAGGTTTTATTACTGTTGTTCTTTAGGCTACCTAACTTCTAACTTGCGAGTGAGACAATGTTTGGGTACATGGAGGGATTATTGTAGTGGTAACTTATTTAAAGGGTTAAGGATAAAACTAGATTCAAATCTCTTCTGCAGTGAATACCTATAGAATACAGAATACCCATGGAAAGGAGGGGGAGCCTATGCACATTAATACTTTACATAATGATTAAAATAAGAAAGCAAGATTTGAAATTCTTTGGTCATGAGAGTTGTTTTTATTTTCCCAGGTCTGCTGTGTTTTAAGCTATGGCTTGATTGTTATGGATAATCATCCTCTCATTCTGACAAAACATTATTCTAAGGTAGGGCTTCTGGGGTTTTCTTCTGGTTAACAATGTAGTGAAACAGCACTTAAGTCACACTGTTCCTTACAAACTAGCTGATTCTTCTTTCTAAGTATTTATGCCTTTCCAGCCTCTGGTATCTACCTCTTGGGCTTTCTTCAACTGTTTGTACATTGAGCTTTCACATCAAATTAGATTGCATTATGTCTGAAGTGAAGATAATCAGTGTGGCTGGTAATGCAAGTTTTTAACACCTTATCAAGCTTGACATGCCCTTTGAAAAGTCAGTTGATTTAAAAAGAGTAAAACAAAGTGTTTCTTTTTAAGAAAACTGTATTTATGTACAAGTGTTTGTATCTACAGCCAAGTCATTTTACCATGTCATTCCACCTGTGAGTAGTAAGATCAAATATGAGAAGGTTTACTTGTCAACTGAAAGAACAGTTAAAAACAACAAAAAATCTGGGGAATTTAAGGTTGGGGTTTTTTTGTTTTGTTTTGTTTTTTAATGCTACTTTTAATTATTTCTGGATGTTCCTAGTGCCAAAAGTCTTTATTTGCAAACTATATCCTTGATTTGGACATGACAAAAGTAATCAACATCGTCTCTATTGGAGACTAGATGAATAAGGAGGATTGACTAAGTCAAGGCTAAATCAGCTCTAAGTTGAGCCTGCAGATTTGAAAAAGCTGTATTGAAACCCCTCTTTCCTCGAGGTTTTACAACTCCATTGACTGTGCCTATACTGCCTGTGCAAACCAGTGTGTCAACTTCTCTGACACTCTTCAACCCCATCCCTTATAAGGGCTTCCTTATAAGGTATGAAAAAGGCCTGAGTATGAGTATAAGCACCATCAGGAGTGTAAGCATACTTGAAGCAAAATGCCTTAAAAAAGCTACTGTTAATGCTACTTCAGTTTAAGTGTGATTGATAATGGGTAAGACAAGGTCAAAATATCTAAACTTAATAAAATTCCTACAAGGTAACAAACTGAGTCAGTTACTGCAGTTATGTGTAGTTTGCTTTCTTCTCAACTGTGCTCCTAGTTTTAGTCAGCTGTAGCCCAGAGGTAAAATATTAAATATTGAAAACACAGTGCGATTTTTCAGTTCATCAAGTTAGAAGTAACTTTGTGCAGCAATTTTATACTGTTTCTCCTGAAGCTTCACCCAGCACTGAATTCTTCCTTTTATAAATTGAGCTCAAGACTTAGAGGAAAGGGCTCTTAATAAACCATCACTTGAACATGAAACAAATAAATAGATCTAGACAATTACCACTGCATTTATTTTTTTTTTTATAAAATGCTTGTGCAGGGAAGTTAAAAGCTGCTGCTACAGAAAAATAAAAAAGTTATAAAACATATACATATTTACATATATTACTCAGAAGATGTAAAAATATAAGTTATTTACAGTACAAACACTTTGACAGCACAGATGCATTTTCCTTGATTGTTGGCACTGAGTAAGCAGTGGGGGAAGACAAAGATACAACAAACTCAGATTATTTCCAAAAACTTCATGTTATCTAGTACTAAGTTGCTCAAAGATTTGCTTGAGCCAAGTTTGTCCATCATTTTGAGGAAAAACATGTTTTGTAAGATACTTAACAAGCATATTGCTACACGTAAACAAAGCAGCCCTTCCCTTCCTCATTTTTTACCAGCTTTTGAAAGAGTTTCAGCATAAGCTGAGTAACATGAGTCGCTTTACTTGAAAGTCAATGAGTGAGTTTATTAAGCTCTTGTGTCCTGACACCTGCTTTGCTTTAATCAGTGGGGACCCGGTGGATTGGTAAACATCACAAGAATAGACGACAGACAGTGCAGCTTCTCCTTGATGTATTCTGGCAACTTATCATTTTCTCCATACCTAGAAAGGCAAATGAGCATACAAAATTCAGATGTTGAAATAATTTCTTTCAGGACAGTATAATAATTTCAAAACTTGTCTGTAAATAGGCAAACCATTAAATCAAATAGATGTTAAGTCTAACTACACACATTATTAATTGGAGCTCGATGGCTTAAAGCCAGGCCCCCCTTTCCTATACATATATAACCAAAAAATGTGTCCTAGATAAGGAAAATATCAAAGCACTTCAAGTCTCTGCATCAATGTTGATATGCTATCTAGCATTATTAAAAAAAAATTAAAGCCTTACTTTTCTCCCCCTCCCTCTTTTAAATACAGTGGCTGTACTCTGGAGACCAAGAAGTATATATGCATTCCCAGCTTTTTTTTTTTTTTTTAATTAATTTGTTATCCAGAGTTCAATCAAAGCTATAGGTGTTTCTCTGTGTTTGTTTATTAAGCTAATCAACTGAGAAGTTACTGGAAAGCTAAGTTTTATTATTTACAAAACAAAATGAATAGCAGCTATGAAGTTTACCTTATATATAACAGTCTTGCACTTGACAGGAAACAACTATTTTTATAGCAGTAATAGCTCACCTAGTTGTCTGGCCATCTGGAGACGTGTAAGTGATAGAAGAAACACCTGCTTGGGCTACCAGTTGGGATCCATCATTAAACTGAACCCATACTGCTCCACTGGTCAGCTAATGAGAGAAGTTGTGTTATGGTTATGGTTTGAGGACAAAAATACAAGATTACATACCTAGAATTTTTTCTAATAATTGAAGCTGATAGTGTTCCAGAATTGCTGAAGTGATTTGGGGATCTAGGTCAGTCTTTCAAAGATAAAGATCGCAAGTATACTACTTTGGAGTAAGTAGACTCATGCAGTCTCAAGAATCAGACTTCCTAAGGTTTCAGATACTCAGCTTTAGTAATTTTTTTCCATGAGACTTAAATAAAGTACCTTTGACTTAACCACTCCTAGAGAAATTGTAAATAGGACCAAACATGGAATAGAAGACCCATTTGTGAGAGTTCATAGCTATATACAGTTTAAAGCTTTTATGTACAAAGCACACTTTTTCTGTTGGGAGAGGAAGCTTACTTTATCTGGATTGCAGAGAACCATTTTTTAAATCTAAGGCTGATCCCATGGAAAAGCAAAGAAAAAATTTCACTATAAGAAGCCAGCTTTTCCTGTTGTATAGGCAGATTAATTTGTCTTGTACAGATCTGATACATTTATACTAAAAACACTTTGTCATGACGCTTCTACATTACTGAAGATACGCAAGCTTAACAGCTTCATTTTTTTACTAGAGTCAAATTTAAATGACAGAAAACATTCAGAGGCAATCATAACCACAGGAAAATTGTGATAAGTGGAACCGAAATACTGAACTGTTATTTTGGTTTCTTCTATTCATATAATTCACCATGGTATTTATCAAAGATGCTTATTTGGAAGGATCCTTCCACATACTGATTTTCAGATTTAAATTAGCAAAGCACAACTGAAAGTATTCCTCACAAATCAAGTTAAAGGTAATGACTTAAAAATATAGATCTTGAATTTAATATGAAAAACAACAGACTTTCCTCTGTTATTAGTATTCATTTCTCACCTGAGAAGCCCAACCAACATTTTTCACAAAGACAGACTTTAGAAGTTGGGCTGAATTTGGACTGCATTCTGTTTGATGAACAGAGGAGCACGTAGTTTCCGCAGCGTTAGTCATAAATGTAGACTTTTCATATGACACCACCTAAAACATAGAAATGCACAGTATTAGCAGCCTTACTATTAATCCAACGGACTATGTACCAGCTATAGTGGTCAGTTACCACCTTTCTAAAATCTTTTCACATATACAGACAGATTTAGCCTGTATGCTTCATTTAACAGCATTATGATACAAAAACCCCACAGGATTTTATGACTTTCAGTATTATGACAGCTTTTCTACTGCTTCCCAGTACTCACAAAGGAATTGCCTTCCCTAAGCAGACTTTTAATATTTTAAACCCCATTTTTCCTTATTTGACCATCAGAAAGCCCTGTCCATTTTCAGGAAAAACGTTCAGCACATTAGATTATAAAATAGCCCTCTTTCAGATGACCACCTGGCCAATATTTTACAGAAATATGAACATTGGTTTTAATTGGAAACTAGAATATTAAACTGTAATAGTTCTATAGCATATACAGATTCTGTTGTAGCTATAAAGAGAAATTGATTATTTCAGAACAGTAGCCTCAAGTACTAATATTCTTTGTGACTATCATTCAATACACAGTCCTGAGGGCTCATCAAAGCTCTCCAAAACAAACTGAAGACTGTGCTGAGTAACATCAGTGTTCAATTTTCAAACTATGTTCCCAGGAGTATTTCTGGGAAAGTTTTGGAGGATTTTAACTTTTCAGATGATCTTAAATCCAGGTACAAAAATTAGTTGAAATGAAAGTTAACATTTCTAGTCAGTATGCTCACAAATGGTTAATAAAAGCCTACATCCATACAAATGTGGTTCCATGAGTTGAAATAAAACAGCAATATTTGAATTCCTACTGGAGCACAGTTTCCACTGTGTGTTCTTGGGTACTTACAGGAGGAGTACAGTTTGGAGATTGCACTGGAGTAGAACTGGCAGCTACCATATTACTATCCAGTGCCATAACTTTTGAAGAGTTTGTGTTGTCCAGCGGTGGAGGTGCTAGAGCCTGTGGCAATTCAGTATTGCCAGGTTTTCTGGAAAAATAACGAGAAAAAAAAATGGGAAAAGATCTTTCCAAAAGGGACTAAAGAAAGAAGAGAGAAAACGTTGCTTTTCCTTCAGTTTACCATGGACTGTACAAAGCACTTGCTGGCACTAGTCTTCTGCAGATTTGTTTTTACACATGCTAATGGTTAACCTGGTTTAGTCTAAATCCACATGTGTATTTTGTCTTCATATCAAAGGAGGCTTTGCAGGTCCAAAATAAACTTGATGGCACTTATGAACACCTTATCTTGCTAATGACAATGAGCCTCTGTTAAGCAACCCTGGTTTCTGCAAACATTTGCTGCATCAGACTGCTTAGTGGGAGTTATTCAAATCATTCATTATTCAAATATATAAGTATTTCCAAATGAAATATTACCTTCCAACAATTATTGGAAAAAATGGAATGTTTTCATTCCTTTTTTCTTCTTCCAAAACAGCAGATTCCAGTGCAAGGCATATACGATGTCCCTGGAATTAGAAGGAACTTGTGAAAGTTTCTAAGAGAGAACAGTATAACTACTTCATACAAGCTTCATGTGGCAGGTGAGCCTACACAAGGAAACGCTTTTTCAGTAGCACTGAATATCGATAACAACTGCACTCACATGCCATGGAGGTGATTCAAAAAGCTACATATTACAGCAAGAATCCCTCATAACTTCAGCACATCTGGAATTATGCTCTTAATAATCACATCTCTTACCCTTTCTTAGGAGTAGATAGGGACTAGAAGACCCCCGAATTCTATTAACAGAAAACAACAGAACAGAAGGAAGACTGAATAAGACATTTCTACTATATTTTTACTGTTTCCTAAGTCCATGGACAAAAAATTACTCTTGTGACTGCTAATTGGTTGACATGAAGCAAGAGAGGAAAGCACAGCAGGCAGGCAAATTAAACACCTGTCAGGTGGGTTGGGTTTTTTGGTTTGTTTTCGTGGGGTTTTTATTGTTTGTTTGTTTGGGGTTGTGGTGTATGTGCGGTTTTGTTTGTTTGTTGGGGGGGACATGTTTTGTTGGGTGTTTTGTGGGGTTTTTTATTATTTTTTTTTAATTTTTGGTTTTGTGTGGTTTTGTTAACTTGTATAAAGCAGCTTCATCTGTTCTGTTTAATCCCTTCACCAGACAGGCAAACCTGCTTTACACACTAGTAAGAATTTCTTCTAACAGTCTTCATTGTGAGGAATTGTTACTGTTACCTCAACATCAATATTTGCTCTTTCAAAAAAAGACTATAATCCCTTTTTATTAGTGTAATGAAAAATATGAAAAGGCACATCGGAATCACATCTGTGAAAGAGAAACTGAAATTTCAGCAGGTTGCTTTGCACTGGAAAAGGTATATATAATACAGCTTACTTCGTTTGCATGATCCATATATACTTGTATTTCCTTCTTCAAACCTGCTTCGCTTTCTTCTTTCAAAGTGAATGATTTCCCTGATTTTTCAATCACACGAGTTATACCAGCTGTCTTGTGTATCTTTGCTCCTGTAAAAAATGTAAAAACTCCTAGTCTGATTTATAAAAAACACCAGCATCTATGAAATACAGATTTCTGCCACTACATTCTACTCTAAACTGTATCTCACAGACTTAAGAATTACTGCAAGAACAAAACAACTCCTACATCAGCTCTATGTCTAGCAGAAATAGAAAGCCACCTAAATTGGGACTGTGATGTTAACTGAATGCCCTCTGTGGCCAAAGATCACTACTAAAATGGGTTGAATAATGCATTTATTACGTATTTTAAGAACTACCTTTCTAAACCTTAATCTGAGACAAAATAAACATCTCTAACAGTATTGCAAAAAAGTTGGTTAAGTGGGCTCTATACGAATTTGCATATGGTTTTTAAAAAGATGCCCATTCTTTCAATAGCAGTTCCACACTGAATCCCAGAGCTGTTAGTTAAGTCTCTCTTTTTCTGTCATATTCCCTCCTCCAGTGAGCAATCTTGGTAATACTATTACTTCACTTAACAATGGAAAGCTTGCAATAGGGACACACCTCTCACTAAGCAGATCAACTGTCCAACACAGATACAAAGAAAAGCTCACAAATGAAAACAAGGTATAGTTGAATAAGACTTTTATAACATGTATTCCCTGAAGAAGGTATCAGTAAAAAAACTAACGAATAATAAACTGATCTGCAAGTGCTAGAATTAGAGTGGGGTAGAATAAAGACAGAGTGCTAGTATTTTCTTCAACCTGAAGTGTTCAATGATACAACTACTTGCATAATCGCACAAATGAATACATACCGTCATAAAAACAAATTTCAACATCTGCAGTGGGTGAATTTTCCATCAACATACACTTGGCATATCTTGTGTAGAAGGTAACTTTGGGGGTTTTTGTTCTTACCAACTGCACAAACTTGGCTGCATACTGGTATTTTTTCCAGTACTTCTCTAAGAAAAAAAAAAAGGGAAAAAAAAGAAATTCAACAACTTTGATCGATAAGTCATCCGATTAAACACTGCGCACCACCTTGGAGAGAAGTAATTTAAAATATGTACTTGATAGCTGAAGGTCGCGAGTAACATATTTAAGTGCTTTAAAGAAATATGTTCAAAGAAGCTGACTTGGCTCTCCACCAACTTTTATAAAAGTGCGCATCTTCAATAGGTTCAATTAACATAGTTAAGAACCTCAACAACATAACTGCTACATATACCATTTAACTAGATATCACAGTCTCACTGGCTTCCTGGCTTTATGTAAAACCTCTCTTTAATCTCTAGTAGATCAGTCCGCTTGTCTCCTAAGAACTTATAGTTAGCTTATATCTCTTCTGCCGCTGTCTACATTAAATACTCTGTCAATACTTTCAAATACATTTTTTGCCTTCTCCCTCAAGTTATGAGTATTAAGAAGCACAAAGTAAAGTTGCTGTTTTAAAAATGACGTGATAATGTTTCTTCCATTCATATTTAAACATATGGATAAGAAGAATATGAAAGCTTTAATTGTAGCACACCATGCTGAAAAGGAATGACTCCTTATAATTTCCATTTCAAATTAATTAAAACCTGTGGATTTACACTTTCATGTGAAGTTTCAAAATCCAGTTTCCAGTTAAACTGTAGCTTAAATCTTATTCTGAAATGAGTTTTGTCTTCACAATTACCCAAAAAGTAGTGGCTAAAAGCTAAAAAGTCTCAAATAAGATTCACTTAAAAATCACGTTAATAGTCATAATTTTAAATTAAACTTCAGATTACCTGGCAAGTTGTCAAAGTTATACATACAGATGTCTTCAGGAGGAGCAGGAGGTCTGTCATCAAGAAGGAAACCTCTTCCTTCATTTGGATGATAAACTGCAATCTACAAAGGGAAAAAAAAAATGCATTTACAGTTGCAATTTACTACAGCACTCTCTACATTTAACAGGTATGGAAATAAGTCACAGCTTAATTGTTTACCATAATTTATCATGAAATTATTCCTAAGTAATTATTTAACAGCAGCAGTTTTTCACCAATTCCTCACTTATTCCAATAGCCAAGTCTAATTTTGCTCCGAAATAATTGCTTTCTACCTCTATTTGTGTAGCTGTACTACAGGGAGGGGGAAGGAGTCTGCACTTGTGCAGATGTAAACATTGCATTTCCAAACAAATAATCACTTCAATGAAAATAAAAAAAAAAACCACTCTGAAAGAACAAAATACTCTTAAGCCCTTTATACAACAATAAAGAAACTGAAAACATACCACATTTCCATCAGAAGATATTCTGAGAACTTCTTTCACAAGCTCTTGTGAATGGTGTTCTTTTAGAAACTCCATACACACTTCTCCAGTATCTAGAATGCTCACCTAAAATATATTAAATACAGGTTAGACAAAAAGACCTTTGCTTTCTGGCAAAATAAGATAGCTTTTTTTCACAAATGCTTAAAAAAAAAAAGTTTTCTTCTTCCTCAAACGTGCTGCAAACTTATAAATGCTTCTTACAGTAACTTTTGCTATTAGTGCTATGAAAACAAAGCACTTCAACATAACCAAAGGCCATAAGGCTGGTCAGTGAGGGTGTGGCTTCTTAACTGACAAATCAGATGAAGACAGGTCAGCTCTATTATAATATTTTCTTTTTTAAAAACCAGATTGGGGGGTGGGGGGAAACATGACAGGATGAGCAAGACTAAGAAATGGAACAAAAGGCAAAAGGGTGATACCAGGAACAAAACCACCAAAACATTTGTATTACCAGTAAGGATTAATGGAATTTGTTTTGCTTTCCCACCACGAGACAGGGAAAAAGCAGCACTATAGGAACAATATTCCAGTTTTCACATGAGAGTAAGACTATCTTCATTTCTAATCCAGTTATTCATCTAACGCGTAAAAGTGTTTCACGTGTTTGACATGTTAAAATCCTAATGTTGAAGGCTTAAATGCAACTTGTACAGCTAAGCAGTACAGATGTTTAGAACTGCAGGAAGTATATATGCATTTACCATTTGTTAGGTCTACCTACAGTTTCTTTACTTGTAAACTAAAAAGCAATACCACGTCACTATTTGCAGAAAGAGACCACGAGGTTGCAGTATTCCATATACAGAAACTAAGGTGCATCTTACTAATATAACTTGAAATCAAATTATTATAGATTAAGTTTTATAAAAACAAATGGTTCTGGTTTACCAAATGACTTTTAAGAGATATTCGCACTACATTTAATACTTAAATTGTTTGTTTTAAGAACTGATACGTACCACCGCATTTTTTGTTTTTTGCCTAAGCGGTTTTAGCCTTTGAGCATTGAGAGGTGATACCATACTTCGCAGTGTAGGTTTCTGTTGTGCTGGTGGTTCTTTGCCCCATGTTTGGTTTTGTTCTGAAGGTGACCAAAGGCCACATGTTGAAGATGGTTGAATTTTCTCAGATTTGCAGAGAACTCCAGGGACATATTTCTTCGGGTTTCTCTGGTTTAACGAATGTGGACAGTCAACAGATGCATCATGATTCCTTATATCTTTTAAGGTGTTCCATGCATTTCTTGATACATCTTGCTGCACATCCAGATGATACCGAAAACCTCCATGTGCATTACTGTTGCCAGTTAGGTCTGCAGGTGGTCTCAGCTGAACTGAAAGCATCATAAAGGTACATTGTAGATTCAAAGATTGTTCAGACAGATACTTAAACAAGAATTAGTTGAAAAACAGTTTACTTGACATTCAGATAGCCACCAGTACCTATTACAGGTTCACTTAAGTTTCAGTTTAGCTAACTAGTGTTTTAGCACCAACCAGAGGCTTTAGTACTCAAAGTGTTCAATTTACACTCCAAAACCCTTGTTTGATTTCCATTCACTTGTTAAAAGACAAAAAAACCCTATTTTTATATTTAAACTTCCCATAACTGCTTCCCTAGTTTTGATATTTAAGCCCTTTATCAACTTTCATCTCACCCAGACATGTAATACACTCCTCCTGCCATGTTGTAGAAGTTGAGAAGGGACCAAAAATTAAATAGGATTATTCAGACCATATGTCATATGATTCCAATTCCCTGTAGACGGGAAGGAGTCCAGTAATAGCAAAATGAAAAAGGCCAGAATGGATTTGTGATTTAGTTTTATGATTGAATTACATTATTCGTAAATGATGTAATATGATGCACAACAAAGAACACCTCCTTCCATTCTGTGTCTTTTGTCCTTTCCTCCACCCCTCCTTCTGCAGCCTTATTATCTTTCTCATTCACTGAGGTCTCATTTTCTCTTAAGGTGTATTTGCACAACTAAATTAACAGTTCGTTAATGAGTTTTTGAGTCAGCTGCCAATCTTCTGTCATATATTTATACTTACACATTTCAGGTCACAACTGAATAACTAATGCCAGGTTCTAGAATTGTGTTTTCCTCCCCCTTTTTTTAAAACAAAACAAAAAACTAAAAGAAGAGAATGGCCTCATTTTAAGAAGTATTCAGTTTCTTCACTCCTATGAAGGCAGTTACATAGAGCTCAGTATAACAACCCAACAACTCAAGAGTAACACTAACCGCAAAACCTTCTGAAATTAATTCCTGCCTCAGGAAACAAAAAATGTTACAGCTTAGTCCAAAAAGAGAACAAAATGTTTTCAATGGGATATTTCTTGCTTAAGAATGATTCTACAGGTTATTGATGCTGGAAATCATTCTGCCTCTTTCAATATCCCTGTCAATTTTTTGCAGTGACAAGTCACTTTAGGGTCTACCATGCTTTTCATTCAGAAAAAAGTCTGTCTGCAGTAGCCTCTGTTAACATCCAGTTGGTGTTATTTAGGATGCCAGCACTATACTCTGGTATCACAGTTACTTGGTCATACAGATATCCCTTCTGTCACAAGTTTAAAGAAATAAAACGTAGAAAAAACACAGAAACAGTTAAAAGTCACTACTCCAACTTGAGTGCAAAAATATCCACAGCTGATTAGTAACACACCATTTGTTTGCATGCTTCCAAGCCACTGCTGCATTGTTTCAGCCTGGGACTTCTGCTCAAACAAACCAGCCTGGGGCTTCATTGGGCAAAGATAATTTGAGCTGCAAAATAAAAGTTACACATTTAATCAAGATGACATCAAAGACACTTGCACAACAACAGTTACAGTGTTGCAGCTGCAGACACCATAGCACTTTTAGAACATTTAAGAAATTCAGGTGGCGTTTTGCAGCTTGAGACAGCATAGAACATGCTGCTTCTTTCACAGGGAACGTTCATTGGGTGAAGCATAAAAAAATAAAACACTGTTTCCAAATGGAATTAAAAGTTATTAGTAATTTTTAGTACAAATTTAAGCCTGTTCACACTCACTAGTAGACTCTTGAAACTAACATAGAGGAACAAAAAGCCATTGATAATGCTGCTGGCAGTGGCTGTTCTTACATCTAGTTTTTAATTCACAGAGAAGACACAGAGATGACACCTGTGACCCCAGTGGATCTCATTCAGCATAACAAATATGCAGCTGAAATATTCAGGCAATCTTATCACCTAAAATAATTTGAGCTTATATAAAATATAGTAAATCCCCAAAACTAGGTCTCACCAGCTTTTTAGACAATGACATACATGTAGTCACAGGTGAACTCAAGCTGTTATATAATCCCCATATTCAGGACTAAAGAATACACACAACAGTTACTGCAGAATCACTGATCTGTTGTAAATTCACACTGAGCTCCTGTGAGGTTTTCCATCTCTGGAGCCTGTACCTGTCTGTACTTTCTTTTTATGATGATCACTACTTCGGCATTGGCAAGGATTCAGTTATTACAAAAACAAAACAAAAAAATAAACACACCACAGAATATAAGCATCTAATTTAGGTCTTAGAACCTCGCATTTAAGATTGCTGTGCAGGTTAACCACAGCTCTCCTATAATCAAGCATTTTTAAAAAGTACTTTAAGAGATGGAGAGTGACTTACTACAGCTTAGTTACAGGAAAAGGCATGCATTTAACAAACAAGGCAGCTCTAAATTTTATCTTAACAACAACTGATTCTTACTGTGGTTGATCTTTTACAGGTGGAGATATTTGCCCTTCAAATGAACCAGAGCTACTTGAAGTCTTCTCCTTAAATATTTCTCCTATATCAGTATAGCTGTTTGCAGGTGAAAAGCATTCTGTATTTTCCCTTGGTCCTACTCTAGGCTTAGAAAGCAGTTCCAGAGAGTGACATCTCTCAACAATATTCGATATGCCTTGAGCCTGACTATGGGATGTGCCAGACCTATCTGAAGAGTGGGCTCTTCGGAGGTAGCGTGAATGTGGTCTCTCTTCAGCAAGTTGCATGGTTCTTCCCCTGCCGATTTCTTTTCCCTGAATTCCCCACTGATGAAAAGAACCACTTTCATCTACGGATGAAGTATTACTGGAACTTTTGTTTTTAGGAAAAAAAGTGATTTTATTTGGGAGTGGCTGTCCAACTAGTAGCTTCTTCTTTTCCTTCAAGCAACCACTGGTACTGATGCTGGAAGACCCCATGAAGGTTGTCGAGATGGTAGCATTTCCACTGTCCATGGAATCTTCTGAAGTTCCCAAATCTTTGCTCTGTGCAGAGCTACATCTGGACATAAAAGGATGATCTAACACCGATGAAAGACTCAAACGATCTGCTGGATTTTTGCGAAGTAACCTATGTATAAGGTCTTGCGCCTCTCTTGATAAAAAGGTTGGCATTTCATAATCTGCTAACACGACTTTATTCAACGTGTTCTTGACCGTGTCAGTGTCAAAAGGTGGCTTTCCAATAAGAAGAGTGTAAAACATACAGCCCAAAGACCACACATCGGATTCAAGTCCATGTGGACTCCTTGTGGCTATCTCTGGAGAAATGTAATTTGGAGTTCCACACATGGTGTAATGTTTTTCATGAGGCATTTTCAGCTGAGTTGCTAGTCCAAAATCTGCAATCTTGACATTCATGTTACTGGTGAGTAAGATATTAGAAAGGGTGAGGTCCCGGTGCAGTATTCCATGAGAATGAAGATACAGCATACCCGTGATAATTTGATGCAAGAAGTGTCGGGCTGTCAGAACACAAAACCAGATGTTTTAGTCATATAATTGAAATCACAGCTGTGAAAATAAGAGGTTTTTGAAGTCTCTCATGGGTCTTTACTTTTTAATTTCTTTTTTAGATAATGAGGATGTTATAAGGATGTTTAAGTATCATGCTACTGAGACTGAAACAAACTTTCTGCTTTTTGCTTTAAGCCAGGGGTGTCAAACTCATTTTCACCAGGGGCCACATCAGAAGTAGTAACTACTCCTACATTTATACAGTCCTAAAATTACATTTGGCCCTTTGAAGGCAACTGCGAGGCTGATGTGGTACCTGGTGGAAATGAGTTTGACACCCCTACTTTAGGCAATATGGTATGACTGTTCTAAGTTGATAAAAAACACAATGCAGTAATCAGGTTTGTTTCTTTACTAACAAAATAATGTAAACAGGACCGGAGATATTTTCAATTGGCCTAATCTTTTTAAAATAAGGTTCTTAAGAATTTTAAAAATTAAGTTGTTCCACACTTTCAGAAACAGAAAATACACAAAATCAAGCAGGGACACAAGCTTCACCACTATATGCAGATTATAGAATACAGGAAACAATTTGGATTATATTTATCATTAGCAAACTGGGAAGGCTAGTAGTATTTCAATTTCTCAAAAACTTCTAAATTCATGATACTGGGAAAGTCTATTGCACTAGATATTCAGGGAACATTCAAGAGTTCTTGCTTATAGCAGGAATGACAAAGCCTCATCCAGGCTGAAGAAGTACCATTTATTATGATGTTGCAATTACAGAAATTTTAAGAACTATTATTTCTAGAGCAAACAATTTAAAATGTTCCTTTTTCTTTTAGCAGATGGCAAAGACTTACGAGTAACAAACATTAGTAGAAACCACTCCTCAAAGGAAGAGACTTCTTTATCCAGGTCAGTGATTTATCAGCTTTTAGAACTAAGGTACCATCAGATGAACTATTTTTGCTGGAGCAGAGCTGAATTAAACAGATGATGCCTGTAAAGCAGTACCCCTTCAGTCTAGTCCTGTGATCTGGGCTCCAAAAAATCCAAGTATATAGTAGTTTCACAGACTGGAAACTGATAGAGAAGCAGTTCAACTGGAAGAACTGTGCAAGAGATCACCAGCATGGTAATGCTGGAAGCATTAGAGGTAATAACCACTGAATCCAGATCAGCAGAAACCAGAACAGCTTGTTTGGCTGTGCCCTCAAACATCATACACAGCAGCTTGCTCTGCTGTCTTTTGTGGGTTTTTTTGTTTGTTTGTTTTGTTTGTTTTAATTGCACTGTTCTGGATAGGCTTTCAGTGTTCTAATTGAAATCCTGTCATCCTCAAGTGTAAGAAAAAGAAACATTAGTAAATTCAAAATTGCAATTTCTTTTTTTTCAGAAATATTTTCTCAAAATACTATTCAAAAGAGTAATATAGCCAATTTTATGCTTTAGAATTACTCTTAAAATGAATTTTCAAGGAAAGACAGGTTTTTCAGGGCTTTCCATAAGAAATGGAGCAAAACCCATAGCAGAATTTCTCCTCAGTTGCCAGTCCTTCAAAAATGCTTGCTGAATTGTCAAATTGGACATTTCCTTGCTAACTCAGCCCCTAAGTAACACAGTCACCTGCATCATTTTCATTTCCACACACCGCTTGCTACACAGTAAATATGTCCAATGGTACCACATAAGGCCAACTGTAATCTGGAAGACTTCCTAACTGGTGACATGTAATACAGGAGTACTGAGGTGAAGAGGTACAACACAAAGAAGGCAAATCCATAAATGTGAAGTTGTCAGTTTTTCTCTGTGGAACTTCTCAGTCTTGACCTATACTTCAACATAATTTTACGTACAAAGGTAAGCTTTATCTTCTGCATACCTCTGCCTTCTAAGAAGGCTGTCTGGTTTTTTTTAAACCCCAAACAGCAAAAATTGCTGTAAAACAGCATAAACAGAAACAAAAGTATAAAGAAATTCAAGTGAATGTGTTGAATAGAGGGAGGTTCTCCTCCTCCTCTACTCTGCCCTTGTGAGGCTGCATCTGGAGTACTGCATCCAGTTCTGGGCTCCCCAGTTTAAGAAGGACAAGGAATTACTGGAGGGAGTCTAGCAGTGGCTACAAAGATGATTAGGGGTCTGGAACATCTTTCTTATTAAGAGAGACTGAGAGAGCTGGGTCTGTTCAGCCTGGAGAAGAGAAGGCTGAGAGGAGATCTCATCAATGTTTATAAATATCTCAAGGGTGGATGTCAAGAGGATGGGACAAGACTCCTTTCAGTGGTGCCCAACAATAGGATGAGGGGCAATGGGCACAGACTGAAGAGAAGGAGGTTCCATCTGAACACGAGGAGAAACTTTTTTACTTGGAGGGTGCCAGAGTACTGGAACAGGCTGCACAGAGAGGTTGTGGAGTCTCCTTCTCTGGAGACATTCAAGACCCACCTGGACATATCACTGTGCGATCTGCTCTGGTGAACCTGCTTTAGTGTGTGGGTTGGACTAGATGATCTCCAGAGGTCCCTTTCAACCCCAGCCATTCTGATAGTAATTAATCTCTAGTTTATCCCTTATCAGAAGATCTTAAGCTATACAGACAGGTTCAGAGTAATGGCAGTTTTAAATATCCTTTCACTTTCACAATACCTTTCAAAAAGGTATTGAATAATCCAAAACATTAATGCAAAGAGAGCTACACAGAAAAAAAAAATCTCACCTTCTTCTTCTGAAAAGGGTTTCTTTCTGTTCTTTATGTATCTGCTCATTTCACCATTGTGACACATCTCAAGTATCAAGTACACATAGTTGCTATCTTCAAAATAGTTATAGAGCTAGAACATAAAACAAGTGAAAAAAATAAAATACATTTTGTAGACTACACAGCAAGTCACACATACAGTCCTCTCTACTAAAACATGATTCTTACCTCAATTATAGATGGATGCTTTAGCTGACAATGTATTTTCACCTCATTTTGAACCCTCTGTACCATCCCAACTTTGTGCATGGCTTTTTTGTCTATCTGAAAATGCATCACAGAATATTTTTCAAGCACTGCAACACTGATCACACACGTTAGTTTCAAGTGAACTAGAAATGTTAGATTTTTCAATGCATGTTTACCTGAAAACTTCTAAACATAAGCAACCTTTCATATAGTTTAGCCTACTATATGCTTTGAATTAACAAGTATTTTAGATACCTCCATAGGTAAACGGAAGAAAACACAACTGTCTGAAAGTAGACAAGTGTTAACATTTTCAATACTAACACTAATAACAAAGTTTCCTGAAATACACAGAGAAACCTAATTCTGATTTTACTAGGCAGATACGTTAAATATAGTTAATACTAAAAAGCTGGCTAAATAGAAGTGTTATAGATTGTAAGTACATCTGGCAAAACACCTGTGAGGTTGCGAGTTTCCTTCACAAACAGAGTTTGTCCTGGCAGTGAGGGAAATTTTTGAAGGCATGTTTTCCAGGACCTCTCCAGCCATATGGAATCTAAATGCAGTGTTTCTGGTCACAAATTTCTGAATTAGAATTATAGGGCTGATTGTCCACCCAATAGTGGCTATTTGAGCTTAAGTTTTTTAAATAGCAATGTAAGCATTTCTATTCATTATCAACACAGTCTTTTTGGTAGTACTGGATATTTCAGGAGCCAATCCTAATCTAAATATCAGTTACATACAAACAATAAATCCAGGCATAAATGCCCTATGTCATAACCACAACCTGTTGCAACTTGCCCTTATTTAGTCCCTTGGAAGACACAGACTTCCTTGGCTGGCTGCCTTACCATTTTGATAGCCACTTCCAGACCGGTTTTCAGGGACACTGCTCTGTAGACCCCTGCGAAGGAGCCCTTCCCCAGGAGGTTCCCCACCTTGAAATCCTGCAACACAATCAAATAACCGCTGTCAGCCCCGGCCCAAGCCTTAGAGCCTCCTTCCCGATGCAGAGCACACCTCAAGAGACGGGTGCCCCACAACCCCAATGCCAGAGCAAACCGTTAGGGGTGCCCGGGCGGTACCTGGACGGCGGTCTCCGGGGCAGCGCGCCGGTCCGCGGCTGAGCCGCGCAGCAGCCCCTGCGGCATCGTCTTCCCGGCACGGTGGCCAGCTCCGACTGGCGCTGGCGCTGCCCGGGCCGCCAAACGCAGTCCCCTTCCCGCCGCCGCTCCCGCGGGACGAGGACACCCGCCCCCAGCTCCCGCTGCTATGGCAGCGGCTGGGGAGCGACCGCCGCCCGCCCTGCAAACACACAGCGCCCGGGGCCTTGCACAGCCCGGCTCCGCGGCAGCTCCCGCGGCCTCACACGGACCAGCTGCCGCTCGCACGGGAGCGCATGGACACAAGCGGCCGCGGGGCGAAGCGCTCCGTGCAAGGTGCGCACCGGCGGAGCTGCGGCTCTCCCGCCCGGGGTCATCGCCCGGGGCGTTCCGCCCGGGTGGGGAAACGCGGCTTCACTGCTCGGCCCGGGGGCAGATGGCAGGGGACGCCGCCTGGCCGACATTTACAACCGACCCCCTGCGCTCGCTCCGCCAGCGGCCCAGCCGGGGAGGAGCCCGGGGCGCGGTGTGCCCGCCCCGCCACAGCCCGGCCGGCCGCGATGGGGGCAGCCCCGGCAGGGGGAGGAGGTGGAGGTGCGGGCGGGCCTGGGAGGAGCCGCGCTCGGCGCCACGCCGGCCGACTCCCACAAACAAGCCACCCGGGAGAGGAACGATTTCCCCCCCGAACCTCTCCTCGCTACCGGCACCACAGCCCCGGCAAACAGCGGAGCGGCCCCGCCGGGCCCGCGGGTAGCAAGTAGGGGGCTGGGCTCCGCACCTCTATTTTCTCGCCGATGCAGGTCGCCATGGCGCCGGCCGCTCTCCCCGGGTCCCGCTATGGGCTCTCCTCAGGATCTCGGCCGCGGGTCCCCATCACGGCGCCCTCCGCCGCCCGCCCCGGCCCAGGCCTGCTCGTTCCCGGGCCCGGCGGCCGCTCCCCGCCCCCGCCGCCTCCATTTTGAAAAATCGCGCCGTTACCCCCCCGCCCCGCCCCAGGTCGAGGCTGCGTCTGACGCAATCGCGTCACGCAGCGGCGCCCACGGGGCCGTGCTCAGGCTGGCAGGTAGCGCATGCGCGGGGCGTCGCGTGCCTCCCAGCAGCCGTTATGGCGCGTGCGCAGTGGGGGCGGTGGCGCTGGCGGGCAGGGGGCGTCTCACCGACCTCTGTGTCACCTCGGCCCGGGAGCTGACAGACAACCGCGGCTGGCAGCCCTGCTGGTTCCAGGTATCTCTCCGCAGAGGAGGGACAGCCTCCTCGCTGGCTATGGCCTGGGCGGCCGGGCTCCCTGGTGTTGCTGTGCGGCTTGGTGTGAGCCCCCAGGCCTGGAACGTCGGCCCAGCCGGGCTGGCAACTCCTGGTTGATTCTTGAGTGAACGTGAGCTCTCCTAATAAAAGGAGCAGTGCTCGATCTCACAGGGGTATCTCCCTCACACTCAACGGAGGTGTTTTGCTATTGGTTTTTAATTTTAAATAGATGGGATAAATTTTGAGATGAACACGCACAGAGTTTTAAGGGCTTCCCTTCAGCCTACTGCCTTACATATTATGCACAAAATACAGTTCTTCCATGTCACTTTCTCTGGAGATAACAGGCTGTTTGTCTTGGATATGTAGGCTAGAAATAGCAAAAGGCTTAGGTGCAGGACTGCCAGTGTGGCTTAGGCTGGGTGCCTAACCTTTTTCCATAGGCAACCCATGGGCAGCAGCAGATGCCTCCACCTGCCCCCCTAGGAACCCGGGGCTGCGCAGGAAATGTACCCACAGTACCTTGCTGTATTTTCTCTCCAAATAGCTGAAAAAGCTGAGGCCAGTGAGGTTTTGCAGCTGTCACGTGTCACGGTGGCATTGTGTGTAGTAGATTATCGGAGCATAAGCTGAGCAACTGCGTAGCCTGGATTTATTTCATTTTTCTGCCTGAGGAACCTGTTGAAGGGTCCTCTGTTTTGGGGGCTGTAGTGCTGAACAATGTACAGTACTAGGATAGCAGCATAGCTTCCACATAAACACTTCCACATAAACACAATTTTATCATCACATGCGCTGAGCTCGAAGTGGTGATTCTTTGTTTCTCCTTGTTGGATTCTTTCTATACTGTTTCATATGAAATATAGAAGATTTTGAATGCAAACTTAAATATGAACATTAATTAGGACAAAGAGGAAGTATTTTTTGTATTGAAACACTACTAAAGTGCTGTAATTGAAAGTGCTTTTAATGAAAGAAATAGTGCTTCTGGGAATGGATTATGGTTTGTCATGTTCATCATCAGGTTGTATTTCACTTATAAAATGTGGGCATGGTATTTTGACTTGCATATATTAAGGGGCATGGGACACAGATTGTTCTTTCTTAGCAGACATGCTAGTTTCTTACTAATGGCAAGTATGTGTCTGCTCTGAAGGATGGTTATTGGAACAGAAGGGGGTGCTATCAACACACCAGGCAAATAAGAAGGGGCTCTGGACAGCTGTGTAGATTTTCCAGCGAGAAGAGAACTCCTTTTTGCGCTTAACAGGAGTTAACGGAGTGTTCTTTTCTCACAATCTAGGAGCGGAAAAAGGGTACTTGGTGCTGTAATGATCTTGCACAGTGAAACATTTAGCAGTTAGAACTTTCTGAGACAATCTATTCTAGTAAGGGACCAAGGCAACATTATCCTACTTGTATTGATCTTCATTGTCACTAATAAGTGACTGCTTCCTTTAAAGCAGCAGGTTTTGTCAGCTTTTTATGATGTCCTTTAAGATGCATATCCCTTTCCTTTAATTGTAGCACCATCCCTCCAAAGACCTTATTGTTTTTCTGGCCCTTGCTTTTATGATAAAAATGACTAGAATAACAACATGTTTGTTTCTTGCATGATGAAATGTTGCTCTCTGCTCATTACACATCTTCATTTGCATAGACAAAGTTAACATTTGTGCTGGGTTACAGTTTAGTTAGAAAATTGTCAAAGGCAAGTGGTTTTGAAAGTTGTGTGAGAAGGATTTTACATTGCCTTTAATAGAGAAGAATCTAAGTTACAGAAGAGCAGTCAAATTTTTTCAAGCCATTCATTTGGGAAGGGAATGGCACAAAAAGAGCAGACCTGTCATATATTATTTAACTAGTTAAGTTTGGTTGTTTTCCTTGCTGTGAGGCTTCTACTCATGTTTTAGAACTAGGTCAGAGTGTGATTGTGCCAGTGCAATGGAAGGGGCAGGACTGAAAAATGGGAGCAAAAGGGGGGCTGGAACAGCAGCAGCTCTCTCTTGGATGGACTGATGGTGGTGTGGAATTCCACCCTGAGGTAGAAAACAGTGAGATGAGGCTAAGTAGGGGAAGAGCCTTCCATAGTATTTCCTTTTTTCCTTCGTGTTATATTATAGAGTTGGCTGGTAAGTCTGCTGTTTCTGCATGTGGCTTCAAAACTATAGAGAGACCTTTTTGTATTGAGTTTTGTGTAGAATATATGATCAAATAAAATCCTCTAGCTATGTAGAGAGAAATATTCCACCTTGCCTGTGTCCTTCAGCTCCTTCATGTAGCTTTTGTTCGTTATTTCGAAGTAGCAATTAGACCTGGTCAACAGTACTTCACGTCTAATCTGAAACACAACAACATTGTTGTAAAAAAGTTGTTTTTATGGGCTAGCTGCCTTCATGTGATACCAGGTACCATTGGTGAATGTTCTTTCTGTAGTTAAGGTGAATTTAAAGTGTGAGGGAACATCTTCAAGCACTATTACCTGAGCAGTCGGTTTACATTCTCATATGCTTTTCTATTCCTAGCTACTCTATGAAAAATGAAATTCATCTTTGGGCAAGTATGCCCTCAAACAATATTTAGACTTAACCAGTATAGTGAACCGGAGCAGGTCCCTTCCACAGAATAGGTTTTCCACAATTTTGGATAAGATACTTGCTTTCCCATGTACTATTTCTCAACTGGTAGTTTAGTTGTTTATTTATTGCTTGATGGTCAGATGCAGTATTGTTTGAGCTGGCTGAAGCAGGTGTGAATATTTGTTTCCAGCCTCTGTCTCTTCTGTTGTGTGGCAGGACTGTTCATGAACCAGATCAGGGGATTATTTTTGTTGATTAGTCTGCCCTCTGAATCGCTCCACCTCATTAACAACTTGCGGGCTACTTCTCTACCAGGGAGTGCTCCCAAGGAGTTACTCTGGCCAGGGCAGGCCAGCATCCTGGATGCAGGGGAATGTACCGATATAAATGGAAACTTAAATAGTTCCCCACTGCCTGACACCTTTCATTGTTGGAATAAAATAGGGAGGTAGCTTGTAATCAAGCTGCATTTTCTACATCAGAGAAGTGTGCAAGTTGCATGCAGTCATCCCCTCCTTAATGGTTGTGAAATGGATCCCTGTTAATTAGGCATGGGTGTGTGTGTCAACTGTTGAGAATCTTTATATGTGAAACAGAAGCTGTGTGACTGACTAAATAGATGCGGTTTGTGGAGTTGTCTGACATTAATAGCCATGACTGGTTGGAATAGTTAGGGTGGAAATGAATAGTTAGCACAGAAGATTAGCACAAATAAGACTTTCATTTTCAGGGCTGGATTTTTAACCTGAACAGTGATGAGAAAAGTTGTGTGAGTAAATTCATGTGTCGAAAGTATGACTGATACATACTGATGTTGGGGGCAAACTACATAGCTAACAGCATACAATATATGCTGCATGGCTATATAAAAGACAAAATTTGTAGGTAGAGGTAATACCTTTATATATTAGCCACTGCAGTTGGAAAGTGTACATGCTTTAGGGCACAAGCACTGGTTTTATTCAAATTCTGTTGCACAGTGTGTAGCGTATTTGGGGCTGTGTGGTAGTTAGGAGGTTATCAATAGGAAGTCTTCTGAAGATGATCATGTTTCTTTCGTAAGATTGGGAGGTAGGTGTCATTATTTAGTTTGGCTTCTTTCTCTTCCATGTCACCCAATCTCCATAAAAAGGGAGCCAGAGAGTCTTGGGACTTTCAGCAACTGTGTAACTGCTCCGCCATTAATTGTGAAGCCAGCAACATGCCAGTGAACTGATACTTTCCGTGTCTAATTAAACAACAAAACAAAACTAGAGCCACTATTCTGTTGCTGGGTTGAATTTATGACTACAAGGGTCAGCATCTGCTGTAAGCAGAGCTTGCAAGACAAACTAGCAATGTGATAAACCTCTTCCAAACTCTGTTTGTTAGAGACTGAATACTTATCTAATCTTGTTCTCCATGCTTAAGTGTTGAAAGAAATACTAGTTTAACGTCTTCTTAAGATAGTTTTAACACAGTAAGAGGACTCCCTTTAAACAGCATGCAGGCCTTCTTTCAACTTTATTGCACGAACAAAATGTGAAGATTTAGAGGGTCCTTCAGTGGAGAATTCTGATTAGCAACAAGAGTAAAAAGGAACTGAGTAAGAAGGATGGTGAAAAGCAAAACTAGAGTACTCAGAACACAAAAATTGGGAGAAAGAGGAGGAGTCATCCTCCTTTCCTGCCATTCAGCTTCATTCAGGTGTCACTGTAACCTACTAAAGCTGGTGGAGCTCTTCCAGCCTTTCTTTGGAGAGTGAAGGAGTGACAACAGATTCTTGAGTAGAAAGTGAATCAGAAGTGACAAGAGTGGTACAGCTTTGCAGCAGTGGTGATGGTTTAGCCCGTGTTCAGAGCACTGCAAAAAAGGGGGTGCATTGTGTCTTAGATAAAGTATTAGGTGGTAAAAATGATTATTGTAAATCCAAGGTCTCCTGCCTGCACTGGCTAATTTTATGGATGATTCTCTTTGCAATTGAAATTCATCTATATGTATCACAAATTATGCAAATCAACTTTGTCCTTGAATAAAAGGGCAGAGGTGCAGTGTCAGTAGGCTGCAGAAATGCCTATGCAGGTAGAACTCATTAGTCTTTCATTAGCTTGCTTGTTCAGAACATCTCCTGATATCTCATTTATTCTCATTAAAAAAGGCAGAATTTACCTCAATTTACATTCTCACTGAGTCAGGAAAGCTAGTAGAGAGCTTGGATGACAGAAGCCACTTGGCATGCCTTGCCTTAATTAATATTCCTTATTAATTCCGTGCATATATCATTAGGGGAGGCTGCAATGCATTTGGGCTGTGTGTGGTTGCTGTCAGTTTTCCTGTAGGCTGAGTAGCAGTTGTTATTCATAGTGCAGTCTTGTAACTTGCAGGTAAAAGTTCTCTGCATGTGGTCTCTAGGTGGGTTATTCTGTGCTATGTCATTGTCATGAAACGAAGAGGTGTGGCTTTGAACTGATCTAGTTTGCACAGATATGTGATTGGGTATTTGCAAAAAACATCTCATCATCCAAACAGTATGATCCAAGGTTGCTTTGTTCTGGGCTAATTATGTTTCTCTGACCACTGGTTCCAGTCCTCATGTATAACTAATCCTACGTATGTGATATAGTCATCTTTCCATGT
Source organism: Pampusana beccarii (assembly GCA_013399365.1). Classification (NCBI taxonomy): domain Eukaryota; kingdom Metazoa; phylum Chordata; class Aves; order Columbiformes; family Columbidae; genus Pampusana; species Pampusana beccarii. The sequence continues at coordinate 1,014,464 of VWYH01005061.1, forward strand.
GTTAGTTGAGATTGTAAGCAGCCAGTAATTAGACAACTTCTGGTTAAGTATTTCACAGTCAAAATATGAAGATGACAAAATTGACCCTGTTTTTATTTTTATTTCTGACATTAAGAATGTAAAAGGTTTTGCTGGGTCAGACCAAGAACAACCTTTTTATTTTATCAGGCCTTTTACACTTTAATTTTCTCAGTTAAAAATACGAACACAACAACAACAACAAAAACCACAACACCAAAACCCCCTTGGATTTCTGGTTTTAACTCTTAATTTTAACAAATCATTTAAGTAAGAAAGAAGTACTTGTAAAGCTTGGAAGCAGGCGGTGTGTTTGTAAAGCTGTACCAAAGAATATATAGACACACCTGTGCGTCCATATAGGCAAGAATATGTGTTTGCAAAATAAACATGCTTACACACTGACACTGTGAACACTTGAGAGACTTCTTGACCACAGCGCATAAAGTTACGGTGTACAAATGATAATCTCATTGTTGGTTGTTCTGCAGCTTTGCTTGCATCTTGGCAACAAGGTTCACGACTCTAGTAGTTTCACGTGCTTAGCACATTTATGTATTTATTTCTTATTGCTACGTTTGGCGCATGCAGGGAAGTGTTCTCAGATGTATCTGGTAGTGTAGTGCCTGTCTAGACAACGAAAGTTGAGTCTTCAAAAACATCATTGATCTGTCTTAGTAAATGATGACTTGTGAGCATGTAATGCTCTGGCAGCTGTGGCTTTTATTTGGCAATTAGGACTAAATAAAAACCCCGCCTTTTATGCTTTTCTCCTCCAATTACACTCAAGTATCATGAAACATCAGTTCTTACTGAATTTTTTTCTTTTGTGATGGACATTCACCACCAGTGTTATTTCCAAGTTGAATTTGGCTCGTTGTTTTGTACAGCAAATTGCTTCAGCAGATCATATCCCACTAAACCTTAATTACAATGGGTAATTTTCGTCAAAGAAACCAAAAGCAACGAGTAGTTGGAAAGTTTCCAAAATATTAAGTAAACAATGATATTTCCAAGGTTTCTTTCTTGCTCTAGGGGGAGAAGGAAAAGTTTGAATAAGGCAACCAACGGCTTCATAGATACATTGCTCCCCCCCACTCTTCTTGTCACCACCCTGGCAATACTGTTGCAAAGACTTGATTTCTTTAACTAAGCAAACTAGTATTAAGGCTGCTTCACGTATGCCTTTGTAATCTGAGTATCATGCAAGTTGTTAAATGCAAACGATGCTTCCCATTCACTGATTTTTATTAACTTTCACTGCTCAGGTACTTAAGCAGCAGAGCAATGGTCAAGCTGATGCTTTGGAACTGTAGTTTGCTAGTGTACATGGCGCTAATGTCTGTTTCTCTAGTAGCATATGTAGAAACAACATTTATGTCCTCGCTTCTTTATTTTATCACTATAAACAAGCCAAGCTTTTCTACTCTCCTATCATGTAATGCGTTCTCTATTGCCTGGGTCAATCTATAGTTTTTCTCTGCACTTACTGTATAGTGAATGCACCTTTTTCTCAACATGAGTTGTTCAAGTTGTTGCTGGTATTAAATTAACACTTAGTAAAACTAATCTTTTTCTTTTACTAGAAATACTTTTCCTGATACTTGAGAAGATCACATTTTACTTTTTCAGTCCTGTTATAATGACAGTTTATAGTCTTTACAAGATAAGCTATTGCATTCAAATCCTTTCTTCATTGTCATTCTCCAAATTTAAAACATCTTCTAATAGTATTTTTTTTTAATTAATCCACAAATGCATGACCCTTCACTGTGCATTACTGGATTTCATTTCATCTCATCTCTCTTATTGAAATTCTCAGTGTCACCTGGTTCATCATCTATGATACCCAGCTCTCTGGTTTTATGATGGCTTCTAATTCTATGTTACCAATAAAGCTTGTTCTGGCATTCTTTGTGTTTCTATAACAGGGACATAGATGGTCTTTTCAATTTTCAATGTTTTATATCTTTGATTAAAAACAATTCTAACCTTTCTCCATGCATAAGTTCCAAAATCTTCATATGAAAGAACTGTATTTTTGCTGAAATGAGACGTGAACAATGGTTCTATGCTTATTTCCAATAAGCAGGGTTTTTTGGTAGTTTTGCTGGTTACCAGTCCAAATTTCAAGCAGTGTCGTCCCTCTCTGTCTCAGTGTATAAATGGCAAGGACTCTGATTGACCTTCATTTTCCTTTGATCTGTTGAATCATTTTCCAATGCTGACAGTGTGCCCTGTAATATTTCTCCTGATTGTACAAGAACACTTTAGCCTTATCTAAATCAGATTCTCGCTCTTGTGAACATTTACCCTACCCCAGTGGAGTATCTGAATCTCAGTTTGGAATCCCCTAATAGATTTGACCCTATTTTATCTCTAGTAGTTCTTATTTATTTGGTCTCTCACATAATCAACATGTTGTACAGACTCAACAACAAAATTAATTGGGTTAGGATTTCTGCATTAATTATTAAATTATATTTATCTTTTGGAATCCGAAGTTCATAACCAGCCTTTTTCCAGTCATACGTTATTGTAAAGTGCTCAAACCGAGAGAGAAAGAAAGAAAGCTCTCCATGTTACTCTGCCACAGCTGCCACGAGCAGACGTACTCAAACTACATTGTTTCTACACAGAAGAGAAGGAAGATGACTACTAGGGTGTTTGCCTGAGAGGCCCACAGTTCTGCAGTTCTACCTCCAGGGATTTCATTTCCACCTTAAACATGTTAAATGACAATGACTGTCTTGCCTTTAGCTAGGTTGTCTCAGTGGTTAATTCTCCCCACTTCAAATGTATGCATTTATTTTAGAGTTACTGTACCTAAACTTGGCTTCAAGCCATTTAGTTTTGTGTTTCTTTTCTGCTAAAATAAAAATCACAACTGGCATCCTGTTTTAACAAAAATGTCAAGTCCAGTGCCTTTCAAAAGTAAGGATATGCTGTATTTCATTTGTAATAGGACTTCTGACTGAACCAAGTACACCTGCTGTGTTTGGTGCCAATTCTGTGACATTGTGTGACTGGTATTTGTAGTGCTAATACCTTTTAAATCTTATGTCTTCTGCTTTGGTCTGCACTGATGTCAGGTTAATGCATCCATATCTCAGGTCATTCCATTAGCCTTTAAAAAATATTATTACAATATTAAATTTTTCAGTAGTTATCTGAGGCTTCCCCAAGTTTAAGCAGCTTGGATAACTCCTTCAATGATCTCTATATTTGAAAGAATGGAGAGGTGGAGTTATTTAGATAATAACCTCTGATTCCATACACCCCCTGTCCACATTTTATTGTTTCAGAAAAGTGCCAGGCTTTGTTCTGTATTTTGCTCCGCTTTAAGTCTAGAGTCAAAACAGATGCTCAGTTTCATTTTAATAATAAACTAAAACCATAAAGTCCTCTGGACAGAGATTTTCCAGCAAGACAAATACACTGCTCACAATTTGTAGTTAGCACATTTTTTAAAATCTGGATTGTGATCTGAGTTAACCTAAAAACTGTCCAGTTTTGCATGGATATATGCAGGTTGATTTTGTTTCATGATGTCTTAACTTCCCAAACTACGAAGAGCATATCAGTAGAATGATAGAATCTGTAGATCTCTTTTTTTTTCAGAGAATGCTCTCTACAATTGTGAGTGGTACTCTGTTGAAACTCTTCCTATTGCTGTATATATTTATTTATTTAGTGCCAAATGTTGTAGAATGATTACTTTAGAAGTCTGTAGTTTTTCTGGTGTTACACAGAGGCAGTCAAACTGATGCCTTGCATGTACTGAAGGTTTGCTGGCTTTTAACAATATTCTGCCAAGTATTATTCTGTTGCCCAAGAAGGCACAAATGGTTTGGAGAATGACTCAGTTGATATCCTCCCTCCTGCCCTGGAGACCTGGGAGGATGGCTGTGCTTTTGTAGAAAGCTCATTGAGATGACATGGCAAAGTTTGAGGAGTTCTTCATTACTTCAGTTTTAATTTTTTTATGTTTGCATAACTTCTCTCACAACTGCTTGAATATGCAGGAATGCTGGAAGGAACATGTTCAGCTCAGGTGAAGGGAGGAAGCAAAGGAAATAAAGCACATAATGCATCATTCACTTAAGACAATTAAGGTGTGGCACAGGAAGGTGTTGAAAGGATCCCCATCCAGTTCTGTTTTGGTGTGTTAGCTTTATATTCTAAATGTTAGAATAAATTATGCCTTAGCATCACAAGCATAGGTGCAGGAGATTGCTGTGACCTGCCAGGGAGTGAGCTCATCATCATCATGAGCTTGTGCAGGGAGCGTATTTCAGCAGCACTGCAAGCTGTCGAAGCAAAGAAGGGCCAGCAAAGCAATCCACGCACCAGGGCTTGTCCTGCAAGTCTGCCTGTGTGCATTAGCAACACGAGAAAGTAAATGCAATTCTGCTAGACTTCTTCACTGGAAACCAAGTCCAACAGCTGTTAAGAAGAACTTCTTTTTAAAAAATGATGTTTGTAATTACACAGTCGCAAAACTTCAGCGGGGTATTTCCTGGCCTTATACTGCTGAAATGTGTATTTTCATATTTATCGTGACTGTCCTGTGGAGGAAGAGCCACTTCCAGTTAGTGTCTAAGTGACACCACACAGGCAGTTTTTTCTTATATTCTTCATTCTGGGTGGTACTGCTAGAAAAATTGGGCAGGGGAGGACTGATTATGCTTGCAATGTTTTTTTTGTAGTGTACTTTTTATTCATTTATTTTATTCAAGGGAAAGTACGTGATCATGGAGGCTCAGATGCCTCTCTCTCTTTCATGAAATAGAATTATGTGTTTCCACAAAGAATATCAAACTTTCTCAAATGAAAATTTTTTTCTGTTTTGCTGCCCACCCACACAAATGCTTTCAGAGTTAACCTTTCAATAAGAGCTTTGCTTTCAGAGATGAGAAACCTTGCTCTTGGTATTTAGAATCATCTGTCTGATGAAAATTTGAGTGGGGAAAGTCAATGTTTCTGTCAGTAACAATTCATTACTGGTTGCTTGTTTCACTCTGGCATTTCAACAGTTTCATCATTAATTTTGGAACGTGCTTGCTGAATGTTTGCTGTTTACAGTGGTCTGCAGTCTTCACATTGTGCTTCTTAATTGCAATGAGTGCATCTTACAGGTGAGCATGAAAATGTCTTGCTACATACATGCTTTATCTTAAAAGACACCATGCCAAAACTTGCAAGAAGAAAATCTCTGTATCTTGATTATGCTGAAGTTTGGAGCAAATCTCATTACAAGCTTTGGCTCTGACTGTTTTGGATTAGGAGCATATGACCTATTCCTCATGGTTGTTATCCACGCCTTCAGTGTTTGTAAATTTATTTTGTTTTGTAAGTTATAAACTCTCAAAAAAATTTAGTGTTCTCCTGTGACTCAGAAGATCATTTGGAAAAAAACCCAAACCAAATCAAACAAAAAATCTCTTAACTTTTGGCTTACACAAGGGGCATTCCACCTCAGACTATCTGTGCTTAATTCAGCCTGCCAGAATGTGTTGAGAGGAATCCTGCAGGATCAATTTATTGCAAATGCATTTTATTCATATAAGGGCCTCAGTCTACAATTTCTTTCTATCTTGAGCATCCCAGTATCCAAAGGTGACACTAGTGTCCAGTTCATACACAGGTGGAATTTTAGCTGTTTTTCTTCAACTCTGTAAACCTTTTCATCTTGTGTTTCTTTCCCTGTTCTCTGGCAGCTGAGTGACTCGGTGCACTGGAGATTCAGCTCCACAGATACACGCTGGCTGAAGCATACGCTCGCTGTGGTTTGGTATCTGAGGATTCACTAGTCTGTTTTTATCTTTGCCCAATGCAATATCATTTCTCCCCGCTCCAGATACACTACCTAACACATTAATTTATTTAGATATTCTCTAATAGTTTCTTTGGTCTTCCTTGTTGAATATTCAATTGCCAGCAGGGGGTGTAACTGCCAGAGTTGACAGCTAGTTATATTTGCAAAGGTAGACTGCTCCCTTAGGTACAATTCCTTTGATAATGATGTTTCCAAGCCATATGGAATTATGCAACAGTCAAGAGAGCAACTACTGTCTTATATAATATTTTAATACTTTTTCTAATTAGCATTTTTCCTTATATGTTTTCAGAACTCAGATCTTTGCACTTACCTGTACACTGAGCTTACTGTAAGCAGATAAAGGTTGCACCTGTTTCATAGAATGCAAAAAGATCACTGAATAGAAAACAATGGATTTTGAACTGCACTTTAATGCCTTCAGACAGGAAGACAGGATCATAGTAAGCAATGCTTTTGATAAAAAATGGGGTGTTTATAGCTGAACAGTCTTTTAAAGTTAAAACCCCCGTATCTTATGAGTATAGATATTCTTCTAAGCCATCATGGGTAAAAAAGTTAATCTGCCTTTGTAAAATGTACTGTTTATTTTGCTCATTTGTCGAAAGAGAACAAATGGATTTACTAGTCTTTATGCTTCGTGCTGGCAGTAAAGTTAATTAAATTGTAGGAGGAAACATATGTGCCTGTCAGATGCAGCGTAGCATTATTAGGTGTACTTATTTGTACTATGAACTTCCATGGCCATCCACTGAGCCATCAAGTATTACCTTCTTGTACATGAAGCATAGAAGTTCTCTGAGTGAATAAATGATCTGAAATTACCATCACTGTATTCCTGGGATTTGAAACAATCTGTGGCATTCATGTAACTGCAGAGGCTTGCCCAGCTGTAACATCCTCAGCTTTCTCTAAAATAAGAGGGGCTTAGCAAAAAAAGAGGATAAGATTACTGTCAGTTCTAGCAATACAGCTGATCACTAACTACATGAATGTGGTTATTTTCCACCATCTTGACTGAAAATATATTGGAAGTGCCTGCATAGACCATGCAACTCTGAAGCAAACACAGGACAGTGCTTTCTGAGGGCAGAAACTGTAGTTGATTATATTCAACTCTGAACATAAGCAGCTGTAGTTCCACTGCAATTAGAGAAGTTGGATAGCTTTGTACAAGAGTTCCATTTGATTCCCAGGTTGTGGTTTAAAATTTTCAAAAACTGTGAAGTTGCATTTCTTCTGTGACATTTCCAGCTCAATAGTAAACAGCCTTACTCATAATGAATAGAAGGGAAAATGAGAATAATATTTTTTCCCCAGTAAAATTCACATACTGTCAGGTTGGTTTGTTTCCTGTGTGTTCCTGTGTCAAGAATACTTCAACCGAATGGCTTCTCATGCGTGCCACTTCTCTGACAACAACACGTGACTAGATTTTAGTAAAGCCTGAGGTCAGGCCTGTGTTTCAGGATTAATAAGCCTATGTTGAGCTTTGTACTCATGTGGCTGAACTAGTACTTGAACAAGGCAGTTTGAAACTGGCAGGGATATCCTTACAGTGTGGCTGAAGTTGGAAGGTACAAGAAGCAGTATGTAGACTTACCTTTGAAACTCCTTTCTTAAACAAAAACTTATGCTCAGCTTTAATTATTGAGCTCTTAGTTCTCCTCCCTGATATTCTTTCCTACCATTGAGAGACCAGACTGGTTTTCCTTGAGAACTTTCCATGGCATGTTTATGCTCATGATACTTTATTGCTTAAGGCTGACAAAACAACAGTGTTGCTGCAGTGCAGTACAATCTGGTTTTCCTCTCAATAGCCCAAGCTTTAAAAAAATACCCAACAAACATACACAAAAAACCACACACACAAAGACAAAAAAACTTTTTCCACTTCAGATCCAGCATGCAGCTGCTCAGGAGAATGACATTTCTCTCTTAAGTGTGCATGCTCAAAGGAAATATGTGAATTTAGATGTCAGAATGTATGAGTTGTGAGAGGCTGGGAGTTGAACAAGTATCTTGAGACCTGTGTAATTTTTGACACTTTACCTCCCGCAGGAAAGGGCTGTGATTCTCATTTGTGTGTCTGATGGTGAGTTCTCCAGAGGGAATGGCTGTTTCAGACAGAAAAAACCTCAGAACTTCATCCTCTAACGACCCTGCCAGTGCCATGTTGATCAAGAAAAAAATACAATTAAAAGATTATTCTCTCACCTACCATACTTTTATGCTAATGAAAATCCATTCATTTCAGGGAAGGATTTTAAAAATTTAAATCCGTATTGTTAAGAAACAAGTCTAGCTTGTCAGCCATGTGATTCGGTTTGCTCATCTGTAAAATTGACAACGTTTCATCCTTAGCTGAGGAGTGTGGGTGGAGTTATTTGTAATGTAAGTGAAAGAAAAAATCGTTTGCGCAAAGAATGATTGTTTCTGAAATACTAGCTATTAAATATATTCTGATTTGAGTAAAACCCTTGGTATGTCGTAAGGCTTTGTTTCAATTACTAATACATTTTTAATGGATATTCCAACTTTGAACCCTCCTATCGAGGGTGGACCTGCAGCAATGTCCTTAAGTCTATGTTACAGGAATACTATATGGCTTATATAAATGCTGTCAAAGCCAGGTGGATATTCTGGTTTTGCTAATTGTGTTGGACTACAATGCCAGCATCTGGTAGTCCAGTGAGATTACTCTGTGGAATTTCACTGTTTATGGCAGCATAAACTTTTTTCCTCTCATATCTTTTGTACATCTTAGTGATGTTACTGTATTTGTGACTTTGTGTGGTATAGTTGAGTCCTGTCTCTGTAGATACCAAGCATGTGATTACTCACTGATTTACCTCTAGAGCCAGGCTGACATCATGCCTATATTGTTATGGAAACAATTAGGTCATTGGGATGTTTTGCTAATTTAACCACTGCCTTGGTTGTAAGTGTCTGCTGTATTTGTTGCTGTTTGGAACACAGTGCCAGATTGTGCTGTGTTCTTAAGCAGGACGTGAATCACTGTGAAGAGTTTTTTTTATTGTCTTCTCTGCAAGTTCACTGTGTGTTCCTCAGTCAGCCTCTCTATGTGTTAGTCTTCTGCATTTGGAAGTTGTATGTGGGACTTCGCCACTCTTGACTATATTTATTTGTTTATAACTTCTTTATAACTCTGTACATCAGTGACTATCAGTAGGTGATAGATGGAATGACTATGAAAGGATCTTTGTGTCATTACTAGAGAGCAAACACAATTGCAAAAGCAATTATTAGTTGTGATTTACAGTATAGTTGTGCTTCCCTGTTCTTTCCTAACATTGAACTTCTCAATGGCAATCAAGTGCCTTATATGCATATCTTTTGAAAATGAAACATTTCTGTTCTTTAACTGTACAACAGTAAAGAACAGAGCAAATCCAACAGTACTCAGTGTTTTGGATATGCATATTGAGTATTTTTCCCTGCAGAACTTGGTCTACATAGGCTTGCCAAAAAGAACACTTGTGCACAGACTGGAAATTGTAGCAGAGCTGGGGGCTGTATAGCTACTTCTCATGTTGACAGCAATAGCTAATGCTCCATCCCTTACAAAAGCTATAAAATCCATTTAGCAAGAAAATACCTTTAAAAGCTTTTGGTTCAGGTTTTTTTTTGGTGTATTCTCTGTGAACCAGCAAATATACTCTCACTATTACAAAGTATCTCTTGAGATGATGAAGTCTGTCATTTTTGAGAAAAGCAGAGCACACATTTGTTAGGACAAGTATACCATTTTAATTTTTTTCTTGGTGCACTAAATAACCTCTAAAATTTACTTCCAGATGCACTTTCTGTCATTCTTTTGATTCTACACCACTTGTGATTGTTAAATGATAGTTCCTAATAGAGGAAACTTGCAAGTTAAATTAAATTCTGTGAGAAAGGGTGGTCTCAGTATTTGACCTGTTTCTGAAGAAGACTTAGCTGCCTCTAGAATTGTCATTAAATTCATAACAGGATCTTCACAAACCTTGCTTATATCAGTGAAAAGAATTCCTCACACCAAAGTGAAAATAACATCACAACAGAGATGAAGGGGTTTCAAATCAGTGCAAATACTTATGGGTTAACACTTGCATTGTGTTCCCTTATGGGTGATGTTCGGCCTTGTAAAATGACACAAATTTAAAACCAGAGGACAGATTTTTCTGCCTAGAGCAAATAACCAGTTTAAATAAAAATCTATTCATTATTTCCCTAGGCTATTATGTCAGAAATTTCGACTGACTCCCTTTGAAGCTATTTTTGTAAATTTGTGGTTGTAACTAGTGCTTAGTTAGCAGGCAAGCAGCTGAATTCGCAAAGAAGCTGGATCACTTGGGTAGTGATATCTGCTAAGGTAATTCAAGTGGATTAGAAGAGCATAATCAAGGATGCAGAATATTTGAAAGCTTCCTCAACAAAGTAGCAGCCCACTAGTACCAGCAGGAACAATGGAGGATTGGGAAAGGTAGTGTCAGGGTACGTGGTAGGGAAGGCAGGGTTCCCTCCCTGTGTTGTTCATGTCTCAGCTGAGAATATTTTTCTACTGAAGAGTTAGCCAAGGTCAGTGCTGCAGCAAAAAATATGAGAGAGAAAACAGCATTTTCAGAACTCTTGCATCTGTTTTGGGATGTTTTGGGGAGCTTTTAATTGTGTCTAACATAACGGGTTATTCTCTTTCTCTGCTGACTTACCTCCCACTAGCTGTCTCCTTCTTGAATCTATAAGGATGAGAGTACTTTCTGGACAAATTTGAAAGTAAAATACTCGTGACTAGTACTTTAAGAATGTTGTACTTGCTATAGAAAACTCAGTTTTCTTCTTTGTGATTGAAAGTGCTTCAGCACCACTGAAGATGCAATTAATTTCTTATAAAAGGAAGAGCACACTGATATTTGTAGGGAGAATAAAGAAGGCAAGACAGAGTTAATCTGAGGAAGTAAAGCATAATGTTTACTTGGAGTCACAGTAATGATCACTGGGACCTTGTTTCAGAAGCTCTGTGACGAATATGCATCTCTGGGAATAAATTGGTTTTATTCTGTAGGCAGCTCTTTTCTCCCTGAAGCTCCATCAAGTCAGCTCCTTGAGGTAGCGTTAGGATATTACAGTGCCAGAGAAGCTATTTTTCAGATGAAATTTGAAATCCACTTCTTCACAATGTATTTCAGTATTTTGATGCAAGTATCATTAGTGTGACATGGCTGTTTCTGGGAATTCCTTCAGAATTTCAGCTGGTTACCTTAAACTTCTTTTCATGTTTACCTAGTTTTGGTAGAATAGTTTATTTTCCTCTTTTGCAGTATAACAGTGGAACACTTCTCTTGATGGTGAGCATCCTTGCACAGCTGATGCATACTGGAGTGTAAACCAGCTCATTGAGTAGTCTGAGATACTCAGATGGCAAAGTAGGTTAAGGACGGTATTTTCACCAATACTGACTTGTTAAGCACATGGAGTTGAATTCAGATTATATATTTTTACATACATGCATATATATATGTTGGGTTTTTTTAAGGAAGGACCTTTCCCTACCCCTAAGTCCCAAACCTTGTCTGTGAAACGAATGATCTCACTGAAATATTTCATTAGATGTTATTGAGATCCACATATGCAAAGCCTGGAAAAAATGCAGACTTGATGAAGCTTTTAAATGTACTGAGGAAGATGGATGTAAACATGTTGAGTCATGTTGTGTTTTGATCCATTTATATAGGTTATGCGGATATTCTACAGTCCTTGCATACTCGTGAGGCATGGAGGAATTCCCACTGCACTGCTGGGACATGAAAGAACTCCTGGAGTAAGCCCATGGACTGCTGCTTCACTGCTGCACTTCAGGATCTTCTCAGAGAACCAACAATGCCTAAAGCCATCACCTTTCCCAAGCAGTTCAAGACGCAGGAAGACTATACTTTGAACTTGTTTATGTGTTGCACTAGATCATTCATGGGAGATTAATTACTTGAAATTTGGCAATTCATGCTTATCCAACGGCACAAATGTGATTGCAGATGTGAAAATGAGCACAGTTCCCCAGAGGCAAAGCAGTGGTATGCTGGAGTGGAGTCACGGTATTTCTAGGTAACTTATCTGGTGGTTTGGCAGTAGAAGAGTCTGCAGCTGACTGGGACAGAGAAGCCTGAGAGAAACCACACCTAAGCCAGCAGAGTAGGGTGAGCCACCAAAAATGCCTGTTTCTTACCTGTGGTCTTTTGGGCAAACCACACATGGTTTCAAGCCATAACTTCAGACAAAGCTTCTTTTAAGAAAAAATGAAGTCTTGCCTGGTCATTTATGGTTCAAGTAGCAGCTTATATATTTATTATAATTATACACAACCTTGACAATCCATATTGCCATTCAAAAATAAATTGAAGTATTGTCAATATGCACATGGTCTGTCACTAATAAGAATCCCATTTACATACATAGTAAACATTTTGCATACTTAAAACACTGCTTTGAATTCTAACACTCCCATCTCTTCCCTCCCCCCATCCTGTGGAGATATGTTTAGACTATGTAAACAAACTCTTCCAACTATGCAACATTCAGGGAATACCACCTTTTCTATTATTTTAATTTCACCATTTCAGCACTTTGTCAAGATGGCTGGTAGGTATAGCTCTTAATTGCATTTTGTTTAAAATGATTCATCATAGATCACACTGCAGTGATTCCTGCTTTTCATCGCTTGGTAGATTTCCTTCTGACCAGGAAGATGGAAAACTGGGTTTAATAACTGTATCAGGTAAGTCACATGAACACATTCCTGTTTCAGTATCCCACAGGGCTGGTAGTCACATGAAGTTGTTTGCACTGGCTATTTACATGTGTATGGAATAGGTGATTGAAATCTTCAAATTTCAACTGTGGAAAATTAAGACTTGAGCTAAGAGTTAGCTACCACAAACTTTCTCTATCCTACTAACAGTTTGTATTTATACCCCAAGTGTTATCTTGGGAGTTGAAATGAAAATTTACAAGGTATTAACTGCCTTTTGTTAAGCAACATGTTTTTTTACTACCTCTTTTGACAGAGCACTTCTGTCTCCTGGTGCCTGAAAGGCGAGAAAACTTAGCATAACAAAGTGTAAGTGTAATATTCCTTCATCCAGTTAAAGAAAATGCTGATGTAAGCACCTTTAGTGCATGTAGCCACTATACTGAGCCACAACAAAGTGTGGGCATCTGGGCCTCAGTTTAGAAGGGCTCACAGAAGTCAGGATATTGAAGTATTACAGTGGTAACACACAAATGAGAACCCTGTTTTGAGGAATGAGGTTCATGCTGAAACTTCTCTGTGGGAAATGAATTGAACTGGCAGGTGCTTTGAGCCAGCAAATATAGCGTATTTGTAAAATGGCTTCATGTTTTTGGAAACTAGTGTTGGTTAACTGAAAGGCATGGATAACCAGAGCCTTGAGAAATGCAAAGATTCCAATGTTTGTTACGACTGTTAAGTTCTCACAATAATGCCAATACTTAGGAAGAAGTTTCCTGCCAGTTCCTTGCCTGTTTCCTGAAATTATACCTCGTCCTTACAGTGAAAAATCCCACTGAAATACAGACTCTTTGAGAACAGTAACAGCAAGAATCTATAGCAGAGACTGGAGTTCAGCACACTGAGATGATTCAGAAACGTATGAAATACTTTCCAATGCTGGAGATACAAAGGAATCGTACCAACAGACAGATTGGATGCTTTGGATTAACAGCTTTCACTTTTAAGCAGAAGAATAAAAAACTTGTGAGTGCCCACTGCAGCAGCGGTACCCTCTGGCTGCCCACAAGCCTACACAGCTCCAGAGCTGCAGGCCTGTCTGCTTCAGCAGCAACACAGCAGCTCCCTGAGCAGGCAGCCATACCCCACAGAGACAAGGGCACCTTCTCCCTCATTCTGCCAAATTGGCCTGTGAAGCCGGTATGGTAACACTAGTCAGGTGCTTCACTTAAACAGCTTGGAGGATTCAGGATCCAACTGCCTACTGTAAGTTTTGCAAGCATGCCCCAAAGGCAGTATTTAAACAGGGAAAGAGGGACACCGCCAGAGGCAAAGGAGGGAGAGGATTCTTCAAATTCAGACCAAACAAGGCAGGCAGCTGTTATTTTATCATCTAGCTCCCTTGTCAGTTGAAAGAAAGAGGAGCATAGAAGTTTAACTTAAAGGGATTGTTAAAAAATCTGAATGAAGTTCAAAGAAAATCCTGAAGCTTAACCAGTGTAATAAAAGATGCGGAAAGGAAGCCATGAATCAGTTGTAAAGCAGCTAGCAGCAACTTGGTTTAGTAAAGCAAACTGATTTGAAAGCCATTTCTTGAACAAGTCCATTAATGCTCAAAACAGGAGAGAATCCACGCTCTTTAAAGGAAAGAAGGTGTTACTGGTAAAATACAAGTATTTATGCGGTTTTGTAACTAAACTTTACATAAAGTTGCAGACTGTGATTAACAAGACTTAGAAAAAGAACACAACCACAAACCACGACCCCACAACTCTACTGCCTTTACAAAGATAACATGGCTTCCTGGGTTGTTTTTTTTTCTTTTTTTTTGTGAGATGGAGGAAACATTTTCAAACATGAGAAATGTATCTTGCCCTCAAGAGAAAAGTCTCAAAGATGATGTTAGCAATGAATACCTGCTTTTAAAAATATACCAGATGCATAGTAGCATACTACTGTTGGTTCCTTAGCAAAACTTATGTTGCAAGATGCTCATTCTGGTGCTGTCAGGGATAACTTGCTTGAGTCCAATACACAAAACCTCATCTTCAAGTTGTGCATAGTTTATGTAAGTACTTGAGAACCTTTAATCTGTGTCTTGGTAAAATGTCCTCTTTGTAACGGAAAACCAATTACATCTTAACAAGTCATATGTTCACACATTCATGAGAGGCTCACTATACAACAAACAGTTTTGCCCTCCAAATGGGATTCTTAACAAGCAGTGTGCTATCAGCAACCAGCTGCTGTCTGCACTCTGCAGACAGCGTTCCTCTTCACCAGGGATCTAGAGACAGAGCAGACGCACAGCAAAAAACCCCCACCCTATTCTAGTAAGAAATTGTCTTGTCTTAACCATATCTGCCTTTACACTTGCTATATTAAGCTGCTGTAGAATTATTCCAGCCTTTATGCATAAGAATAGCCTGAAACATTTGTAATGTAATATTGAACATCTGATGATGATTAGCAGAAGACATCTGTTCTTACATGACCTTTTAGCTAGTGACAAGCTTACACTGGAGATTTCAAGTGTTTGAACTCTTCTGCCAGGTATCAGTAAGTCTAACACACAAAGTAACATGTAGACAGGTTTTAAGAAGCCAATACTTAAAAATGCTACTCATTACATTGCCATGGTAAAGCCATTTAAGATATTAATGATGTTAAAGCCTATGGGACCAAAGCTAGTTCAGTCCTGTCCCAGCTTTGACTCAGGACAACTGACACTGGAAGTACAGTCACCCCCTCCATGCCAAAGATGCGTGGCTCCAGGAGCAGAATTCAAGACTGAGGTTGCTGAGAAGCTGCAGCTCTCTTCAAGGTCACTCAGTTTTTGTTCAAGGGCTTTAAATATGTAAACTCAAGATGCCAACCATCCACAACTGATTGTGGAGAGGAGGAACAGCAGAGCAAAATGAAGTATGTGCATCTCCATCACTTGATGTCAGTCATGAAGATGCAATCCTAGCACTCGAGCTAGTTTGTATGCAGCTGTAAATGCTGCTTCCTTTTCATGTGAAAATGTGCAAGTACATTTCACCTCTATCAACTACAGCTTGGGTCACATAAATCTCTCTGTAGCACAAACAGTGGTAGAACATGAAGGGCATGGTTGGAGAGAAAATGGCTGTCAGAGACAAACAAGAGCATGACCCTTCACTTGTTTACAAGAGCACCAAGCTGCTACAGGAGAACTGCTGGAGGAATGCCCGATGAACACCTGAACACCTAAATGCATTTCTGCAATGGAGCTCAAGTCATTGAAGAGGTACACTGCAACTAATCTCAGTCTCTTACGCTGACCTAAGAAACCACTTTTCATAGTTAGTAGTAGCCCATTTGTACTCTGGTAGTAGAAGAGTTGTTTCAAGTCAAAAGAAGAGTGACTTGCTCTGGCAAGTGCTACAGTACCTCCGTGACTGACAGAAGCATTCAGAATATATGAACATACACTGGACTGTGACAATGTCTAAAATGCATCAAAGAAGATAGTGACTCAACTGTGTAATACATTATAGACACTTTCATTAGCTCAAGTAAATGACCAAAGATTAATTGGTAAGCTATGCAAGTTAATCAAGTAGATTCCGTCTTTGGGATAATAATATCCAGTTTGTTTTGTAAGCTCTTTTGTTTAGATCCTTGACCAAAAGGTTTACATGCAGAATACCAAGGCTTAAGTAAGCTCTCGGTATTTATTTCAAGTTTGTAAGAAACAGCATTTAAGCAACCTGAAAAATCAGGGTGCCGACATCCACCTCGCACAGCAGTTTGTTGTTTTTCCTCCGCAGCATGTGACAAAGATGTAGATTTCATTCAAAACTAAAGAAGTGGAAATAGTAACATGTGCACCAAGACATTTTCAAGGGAAAGTTATGCAACAGTCCTTGTACATCCTATCGCTCCATACTATGATCATTAGCATCATCCTATAAGCACAGTACGTTATGTACAGCAGTGTGCACTGAGACTGTTTGCTTAATCTCAGCACTTGGCAGAGCCATTACGCTAGCATTCTGTAACTAAGATTGTTAGTGGTATGGGAATCTAAAAATTGTTTAAGCTTGTATTATTCAGTTTATATGAAAAAGACAGTACAATTCTCATGGTACATCAACGAGATGGACTAGTATGCCAACTAACCTATTTCAATATTTAAATTATAACAATACAATAACTAGAAAAGGTCAGTGCTTCAAGTGACAAGTTTTGCCACTTCAATTCCAATATTTTTCCAAAATAAAGATGCAATTAGATCTACACTTGAGCATCAGTAGTGCAATACAGTATCCTTTCCTGAATAAAGGAGCTGAGGTTTATCCACAATAAAAGCTTTAAATAAGGTAGATTGTTGCCATTTATATATCAATTCTGTATGTTTGATATAAAATATATTGGGAAAGCTTAAACTGATGTATACAATCTACATTTGGCTAAAGCTCCACATAAGCAGCATCAGTGGAAATGAACATCGGAGGTGTACTTGATATAAAACACTTTCAAAACTACTCAGCAACAAATGACAGAAGGTTGGCTAAGAATAACTGAACATCTGAGACAAAAAGAATGGACCCTGTGGTTACTTGCACTATTTTAATTCAGTATAAGAAATGCAAGATTTAGTCCACTTCCATTTCCCCGGGTGGTTTGGTCTGCTGAGAATTGTCCTTTGCTGGTTCAGGTTTTGTTTCAGTACCACTCTGTCCATTCACTGGTCCATTGTGTTCCCCGCTAGCTTTTGACTGCCCATCATTGGGAGGTTCTATCTTCGGTTTGGGCTTGTATATAATAGGATTACAGAAGCTATCCAATTCCTAGTTGTAACAGAAGAGAACAAGTTCATTTGGTGGCACAGTAATCACATTAAACTAGAATGTCTCAAATTTGTTTCAGGTTCATAATGACCTGGAATTTTATTTTCAAGGCCTTGACTTTTTAATTCCGTCGAGTGTAGAAAATGTAAAACATAACCTTGTACTAGCTAAAGAGCTTTCCAATCTGTTAAAAGCCTATACGTGGTAATCCATTTTCTAGCAAGCCTGGTGCTGTAACTCAGGGTATTTTAAAAAGAGTTATTCAGGGGCTCTACTGTAAATCAAGAGCCAGAACTGAACATCGATAGAACTGCCGCTCCCTCTGTATGGATCTTTTCATAGCTAGAACATATTAGACCTGCAGAGCTCAAAATCTTGTTAAAGAAAACCCCAAAATCCTGTTAAAGAAAAACTTAATAGAACAGAACATGTACTTTTTTTCTTACCTTAGATTTTGTCAATATTTCTGCCACTTTGACAACTGGATCCTGAGTTAGACTTAGTTTGTTCTGAGCATTCATTTTGCTGTTCAACCAATTCATAGCCTCAGTAACACATTTTTCAACTTTTTCCATCTCAGCAGGATCTAGGTGATCGTATTTTTCATCCTACAGAGAGAGAGATTTGTACCAATTAATATATGCTTCTCACCCAATTAGGAATTTTATGGACACATAATAAATAGGATAACATTGCTACAACCCACTAGAAATATTTTAACAAGCATTTAGTATGAAGAATGTAGAACAAGACAGGACATTGTTTTTAGACGTGAAATTTTGATCTTAAGCGCCAACTGCTGAAGCATAGGTTAGTAATGAAGTTGCAAGAAAAAAAAACCCCAACACTCTGATATTTACTGTAGTTTGAGTAAGTAACCCCAACAGATAGTAAGTTACGGGAACAATGGTAATGGCCGTAACTTGAGATAGCCATTTCAAGTGGTATAAGTCATCATAAAAAAGTAACCATGATTAATTCATGTTCTCATGAAAAAAACATTTTACTTGCAATCCAGAACAGTTTTAAAAGTTCTCAGGAGCAGAAGCACAACAGGCATTTGAAAACAGCTTAACGGAGAATCCTATAGGATTTATTTTTAAACACAAAAAACCCTCTACAGCCAAAATCAAAACACCCATAATAATGTTCATTCCCTAAATATTTTCCTTCTACCTTGTTTTTGTATGCTTCTACTGCTTTCATAAGGAGCTGGATCTTCTTTCCCAGTTCATTTAAAACTTTTGGTCTCTCTTCATGTTCCATATATCTTTCCTGAATAGGCTGTCCAAATTTCTGGAAACATAAACACAAAGATGTTGACAAAATACAACTTAAGTCTGATCTAAGAATAATTCCCTAAGAAGGGAAGCTGCCTATCGCTCCTTTTCCCGCTCATTCAAGAGCTTAATCTCTGCATTTTGCTTTAGTGCAACAACCAAAAACAACCCTCTGAAGTTTAAACACAGGAATAGTGCTCTGCCTGTATTAGGCTTAGCATTTTGCCATTATTTTCAGCAAAAAGAGCATTTGGAACAATGCACTCAGAAGAGAAACAAGACAGGATTTACATGGATGGTTTAATTTTACAGTAGGTCACCTGAAAACTCTCCTTTTATCCACTGTCCATTTTTCCCTTCCTCTTGACTACTGGTATCCAGGCAAGGCAGCAGTTGCCAGAATCTACACTGCTGTCTCCATCAATTATCCCCTGCCCAAGAAAATCTGACTTGAGAGAAAAAACAGCTGGAGCCCGAGAACTGGAGATGTACTCAAAACTTATGACAAACCCAGTAGCTAGTCATTCATCAGAATTCACATCTTCCCATGAGATTACTGAAGTATTTTAGGGTTTCTCATTCCTAATAATGATACAGTGGAATGTGCTGTTAAAGCACTCTTCAGCCTTTATCGTTAGACCAAAAATTCAGTTTTACGATACAGCTAATAGAACACTACTGAAAACAGGAAAACCAGAGCACCTATTCTGGAGTGTAATGCTGAGTACCTACAGACTTCTCAACAGCCTCTTTCAGATTGTAACAAGACTGACAGAAAATTCCCACAGCAATTCATTTTAGTGCCACTAGTGACAGTCTAGTCTAGTTTTGACTGTTTTCAAATTAGGAGCACAACTGACATGAAAACAAACTGTATTTCTAGTTCTAAACATTATGTTCATTTCATAACTAAACCACATCAAGATACAACCTGGATGCCCATACTTAAAAGTTAATTGATTAAAAAGCCTCACATCTGGGTATGCACATATACGGCCCTCATTAAAAGAGCCTTGCCTACTTTAGCCATGTATACTTACATAAACATCCCCACCTCCATTTCTAGAAAGTAACTGAAAGCCTTACTCTTAATTCCTGAAGCTTATCCATGTATACTTGTTTTGGCTGGTCCTCTCCATCTTCATAAAGCCAGTTTTCTGTGTCCTCCAACATCAAGGTCAGCTTGTTTGAATCCTGTGAAGCAAGTTAGGGATACAGTCTACTTCCGAAGAGAACGTGACAAATGAGACTTCTCCCCCAACACACGAAGAAACCCCCCTACTCAAAAAGGACTGTTTACAGTCAGTTTAAAACATGCAAAGTGATAGTGAAGGAAAACGGTAATTAACAGACTTCAAAGCCAAGATTTTACAGAACAATAAGCGAGGCAGGAGAGCCCTACTAATCTGGTTTGCGGGTGAATTTTATGGGAGTTACATAGCTTCAGAATTAGTTTTATAAGAAAGCATGTGCATCTCTTAATAACATTTTTGTATATTATCTTTACATGGAAAGTTTTGCTTCTCAGGTTCTCTGATAGCAGGATGGAAGAAGAGACAAATTTGGACAACAATATATATATAGTTGAAGTTAGAATTGTTTTAATTGGACTTTATTTGCTATAAACAAAGATTTTATCTTTACTTATTCAGAAATAGACATCTTATCTATCTCCTAAACTCATATAAGAGATTATTTTGAAATTGGTATGAGAAAGGCAGCCTCACATCCTTGAGTTTATACTGGAAAGGCATCTGTAGTGAGTTGCTGGGTTGATGACCTGGTAATCCAGAGACCAGACCTTAAAACTGCTGCTGGACATCTGTGGTTTCAACTACTCAATGACTGTAAACCAGCCACTTTATTTAGATGGCTGCTACAGAGAAATTATGATAGGACAAGTGTTCTTTCAATACTGCTTTTGCAAAAGCAGTGTACAGCTTTATTTATTTACTTTGATCTCAGCATGCTGTTGAAGTCCAAATACTTTTAAGGAGGGAACGAATCATGTTTCTAAGTTAATGAAATTAGACAGTAAGACACAGCACTACCAGTACTCCACTTCTGCTCATTTTCATTTTGTTCTCGCCTGCTCATGCCATTTAGAAGCTCATGGTGATCTGTCCCACATTCCTACTCCCACCATAAGATTTTTCTTTTATACCCACATCTGGAATCTTTCCTTACCACTGAGAAGCTTCTCAGACAATAGAGAACTCTGCATTCTTGCATGACAAATGCCAGGTGTAAGTGTAGTTTGAACTTCCCGTCTGTGAAGTTAATCCATTTCATATTCCTAAACAAGCCCAAGAGACCCCTGCCACCTCCACATAACCCACACTCAAAACTTATAAATACAAAGGAATTTTTTTCCAACAGCTAACACACATAGCTGAGTCTTACTTCTTCAGTGATGAATTTCTCAAAGACTCCACAGAGTTTGTCTCTGAAGTCATACACATATTCTTCAACAGCATTCTTAGCATCGTTTCTTTCTTTCTCAAGCTTGTCTTGCATCATCATCTTCCCCTGGGGTAGAGAAAAGCTTATTTAAAACTAAAAGCATTTCAAGTGTCAAACTCAGGCATTACTACCTTAAAACTGTGCCACAGAACTCTGCAGAAGCATGCTAATTCACAATTACTGATTAAAATTCCAGTTCTGCCTGCAGTGAAGGTAATGGGGGGAAAAAGGAGTTCATATTTGGAAGCTGTTTGGCAAGTGCTTCAATGTAAATCAATCAGGTATCAATTACAATCTGATCAGGCCAGACAGGACTAGAAGTAAATACAAGTCTTGACTCTGGTTTGGAAGTCACTTGGAATCATTCTGCCCTACAAATATTATTTCCTATTTTATTTTCAGGCTGACCATCTTTCACAGAGGAGCTTATGCTGGTAGACATAATACATAGAAATACATAGAAAGTTCAGAAAGGAACGTGCCTTTCAGCAGATTTTCTACATATTATAGTACTTTCCTGCTGATGTAGGACTTGAAGGGCAAAAATGTGATGTAACTAAGGACACAACTTTTATAAAGCACCAAAAGATGTGCACACTGCTACTCCAGACCAGCCTCTGGTCAGCCTGTAACAACTGGCAATCCTGTAACACACTGTGCAGCATTGACTGGCAGTCCTGGGCACTTCCTCATGAAGAAAGAAATCGATACTTCAGCTAAAAACAGGCTTATAGGTCAAACTTACAAGATGTGGGTAGTTAAGTCTAACGAAATGAGATTCATCTCACCAAAAAAACCCCAACCAAAACAAACTCCCTTACAATTAAGGACAAACCCCCAAGAAATTCTAAATTAGATGCTAAATTCATGGTTACAAATACTTTCTAGATAATTATTTACAGTGACATTAATTTAAGCAGTCATCTATTTATGCTGCTTACCTCATTTTCTATATAGCAATTGATAAGATCTTGTCCCAGTTGTCTATAGAGGCTTGCCTGTATAGGTAGGTCAATACTCTTAACTTTTGTTTTAGCCTTTGGTTGGGCTGGATGATCCTGCTTGTCTCCAAAAGCAGCCTATAAAGAGAAGTACACTATCAAGAACTTTCAAGAATATTACCACAAAAAAAATAGAGAGACAAATGAAACTAACAAGACAGCTACAAATTAACCAGATGTAAATGAAGAAACAAATTATTCCTCTGCTATTCAGAACCACCATTACCTTAGTTATGAACCAAACAGGTGAAATTTAATTTCTTTAAACATAATGTGAAGAACTGTTGAGAAAACATGTTCAAAAGCCAAAGACACTACATATTCTTCATAATGTTTTCAAGTTTCCCTAGATTCCATCTTCACTATAAAACTGTGTTAAATAACAGAAACTTACTTCAAAGTCTTAATCATAGTATACTATGTTGATAATGAAAGTGCTAAGGTAGAATTCCTAACCTAACCATTGCAATAGCACTGTACTCCAAATACAGTCTCATGTATTGCAACTAGGAAGATAAATAACTTTGAGTACTGGGCCAAAAAAGTCTGAGGGAAGCAGCATTACACTTCTGTATCAATACTGAATACAAACTTTTGTTTCGGTTCCTGCATTTTCAGTTTCCTCTTCTGCTTGGTTCTGTTGTTCAGCTTGACTTTTCTGAATACCTTCATCCTGATCAACCTGCATTTTATCCTAGAAAAAGAGTTACATAACTGAATACATAGGTTTGCCATGAGATTTAAGACTGACATTCATTACAGTACCTCACAGATAATGTATGGACTTAAGAATCAATCTTAAGGATTTTTGATTCACCATGTTTAAACAGTCATTTTGATATACTACATCTATTCATAGCTTTCTCAAATTAAACAGAAATTCTATTCTGCCTGTCCCCCTTGAAGTAATTATGATGTTGCAGTCTGTCCCCTGTACAGAATCACACTAAGCCCTGCAAATACTCCCATTTTCCATTAGAAATAAATACATATGAAATGTATGCAAAGAGCATTCTAGAAACAGACCACCACCAACACAGGCAACAACAATAGTTTCTCTATGGAACAGCCAGAACTTTGACCTCATACCATTTTACACCTGAACTTTAAAGTCTGTAATCCAAAGCAGAAGTAATTTAGTCATTGTTAATTGCTACCTACACCTGTCTCGTAAGACCATGAAAATTAGTTTCTACAGTAGCCTCTTGGAGCACAGTACCAACTGTCTTCCCTCCCTGCCACCTAAAATTAAGGAGGTTTCACTTTTATTTATCTGTAGTTCACCTATGCCTTATTCTAAATTTAAGGATCTTAAAGACATCACTAATTACTAGTGCTGATTGCTTTAGTTTAAGAAACACAATTCCCTGTTGTCACTGCAAAAAGCTTTTAATAACACAGTAATGGGTACATCTAAAGTTTTCAATATTTTGTGTATTTCGTTGTCTAGAGCATCAATAAACAATGAGCTATAGCTCAGGTCTGAAAAGTCTAAGACGACTTCTATTACAAAGAATTAAGATTCCCAGATTCAAAAACTACATATGCATGCAAAATAATTTACTGTTACTTCTGTAAAGTACAAGAAAAAGTATTTAGGGATTTCAAACGCTGGCACAGCTACATATGCAGTTTAGCTACATCAACTGATTTAGCAAGTTTTTAACAATAAAAGTTGAAAACAATAAGGCTACTTTTACTAAATTTTTTGTCACTTCAGAGTAGAAAAAAATAAAATCCTCATTTACCATTCTTGCTGTTCACACAGAAAAGGCAACAACTGGAAGCAAGTGTTTTGCCTACATGAAAAAGCTAGAGGGGGAAATAATACATGTATACACCACAAACCTCCTCCTCCGAGTCGAGAGTATCATCCTCAATAATGAAAGGTAATTGCTGACAAGCACCATTGCAAAACAGAAGATGTGTTAGATGAATGGAAGCGTGACAAATTGAAAGGCTGAGCATGGAAGTGGTTACTTTTGTACCAAACACGGCGTACTAATCTTAGTAACCTCCACATGCAGTACACTTACTATACTAGATGCCAACTATGTCACTTTTAACTGCTTTTCACTTGTGTACCACTACCAGATGCAGAACACTAGTCTACAAGGAACTGCATCATGTTTGGCATTTCAAACATGCTCAAATTCCTGGAAAGCAGTATAATATTTACGGAGTTGTTTTTATCAGTTATGCAACACTAACTGTGTATTTGCTCTAGTTCCTGTAGTATATTCAACTGAAGTGGGAAAAGCTGCTAAGGACAAATTTTAAGAGAGAATGACAAGAAATGCGTTCACCCCTTCCTCTAAATGAAGCTGCAGAGTGTTTGCCATCTGTCCAACCATACTCCCTAAGGAAACCCCCCCCCCCCTCAGTATGTCCAACAGCCTGTGGGACTGGTCACCCTGCTGAGCAGTGTGCAGTCTCAAAGACATTTACATTATCATGTTTCTCCTCTGTGAGCTGCGACATAACCAAAATTCCAATCTCCAGAAGGACATAAGCAAAAAAAGAAAGGTTGCCAGAGCCACTGCTGGTGTGCTGTTCCTGGCTATAAAGTGCTCCCTGGGACCCAGCCCTCAACTCCAGTGTCAAATGGAGCTGCTCACCTCACTACTCTCAGCAAATCTACATCTGGTACACAGGGCACTATCAAGAAAGTTGATCCTCCTCACACTAGAATGAGAGAACTGATGGGTAGAATACTGTGAGCCAGCACCAAGGATCTGTAGTACTTTAATACACTGGCCAACAATGACATAAGGAAGTAAAAAATGTTCATTTCTCAGTATTAATGACAAGGCTGTTGCACATTTATTTCCAGTAATTCTCCCCTATGGACTTACAAGCCAGTTTGTAATAATTACCAGCACTGAAGCAGATCAAGAAATGTCCTAATGAAAGAACGTTTATGAAGAACAAGCTTTCCATACATAAAGAAATACCGTGGACTTTTGGCTCCATGAAAACGTAGGACTTGAGGAAAAACAAACCTTTAGAATTAATTTGTCAACAGTTCTCATTAAATATTGTTGCCATTTGATATTAGTAGCAATACTAGATAATGCTAAGACTAGTAAAGATACTAAAAGGCAATGAAAAAAAATACTTTTTCATCTTAGAATCTGTTTTTATAATTTTTTTCCTCAGTGCCCCACATCACCAGTACTTTAGTAATAAACAGGCATGAAGAAATGTGTTACATAACTAGAAATAATTTAAGGGTGGAGAAGCAGTAACTGTAAAAAGCTATACACTATGATTTAATCTCCAATTATTGGCTCTCTTGTCAGAATTACAAGGGGTGTAGACATTTACAAGTTCACATACCAGCTCATCATCTCTGCCTTGGTTCTTGCTCGATGATTCGGTGTCCATAGGTGTGTCATTGGGATCTCCCTCTATGTGCTGCTTCTCTATTATAGAAGCATTAGCCACACTGAAAAGGCCGTGAATATTGACACGCACTTTAACCTTCACTTTGGAATTGTCGCCATCGTGTTGGGGACCAACATTTTGAATAGTGAAACGCCCTTGAAAAAACAAAGAGGGTTTTAATAGTTGTTCCAAAAAACAGTGAAAGAGGAAAACAACAAATAAAATATATTCCTTGAAGGGTGTTAATTTAAGTAGTAACTTTATGCAATTTAAGTCAAGTCTCCAGAAACTTCCTACTTAGCTATCATTTCTACAGCGTAAGCTGCAGCTAGATAACCTAAAATCTGGTTCCCCGCTTATCACCAGTTAACTGATAATTAACAAGATGGTTTTGCTTTATCTGTATTTCATTTAAAAAAGCAAAACAAAATAACACTTTATTAGGTGTTCTCTGTTGCCTTCTCTAACCATCACACTAGAGAAACTGCTCTGTGATTCATCTCAAATGGTTTCTTTTATCGCCATAACTCAACCTTCACATGACGAATAAAACATTAACAGAAATTAAAGATTCTATTTGAATTTGGTCACACACTGCTTATCCAAGCTTCTGGAAGCAGCAACATTGATACTTTGAAACTTGGAAGATTTGAGTGTGAATGATGCAGACTGTGCACATGTGAAGAAGAATGTTCTTTCCTAAAGATGGCAGACTTCTGTAGACAACTAAATAGGTAGCACCAAGTTTATATCCAATTCCTAAATCAGTAAATAAAACTGTAAATTAGAGACTCTGAGAAGTCTACTAATAACTGCAAGTAAGGTAATATTAGCTACCAGGAAACTTATTCATACCATCTAATATGTTAGACTCCTACACACGCTTACATTCAGGATATGCCTATACTGTATGTTCCTAGATTAACAGAAAAATACAGGCGAATACCAGGAAACTGTCTAGTGCTAACAGCTCCTTTGATCCAATTTCTTTGAAAAATTCAGGCTGGCACATTTTAGAAAGGTTGAAAGAACCAGACAATATAGCACTAAACTCTTTGTACCTCCTTTTTTAAAGCAAAGACTGATACAAAGAAACAAAATTTCTAGTAACTGCCAAAAGAAGAGGTTGATGCTGTTTGATCACCCCACCTAACCCAAGAAGATTCTGCTGAGCCTTTCTAAAGAACCTTGGCTTTCCTATAACCTCGGAAATATAGCAGTAACATCTTAAAAAAAAAAAAAAAAGGATAATCACTTTTGCCATAGTCAAGAAAAGTAGGGTATAGGGCTTTTATTCACATGTTCTTACCTATTCTGGAATCAGGATAAGGCACTTCATGTGGCTGGGTATAGTAAGCTTCTAAGTCAAAAGGCTCTTTCTTGTGAAAAGTAATTACTTTTGAGAATGGAGCAGCATGGTTCTTACTGAAGACTTCACATTCCCTAAAGCAGTAAAATATTAACAAAGATTAAACCACTGAAAGTAACAGCTAATCAAAATCAAGGTATGTTAATGATCAGCAGCTGTGCTAATAACCAAGCAGCTAAGTAAACTAGTTTAAGTCTGTTTATGACAAGAGTTGCAGGCTGAAGGCCTACAGGTCTCAAAGCTGGACTATAGATTCTATGTCACACTTACAAAAAAAGGAAGCAACTTCACACAAACATATTTAATTAAACATATTTCCAGTTAAGCAGTAATCAGAAATCAAGAGGTATAATGCAAAAAAATTAAAACTTGGAGTGGGTGACAGCTTCAAAGTCTGAGGCCTGGTCCTTCTCATAGCTCAACATTTTTCTTTACATACACATCCAAACAGATACTTTTTATTAGGCACCATACAACTTACCCTGTTCCTTCTTCATAAGATGATTTCCATCTTAATGTTACAGAATAAGGAACAACATCTGTGATGGAAAATTCACGCACTTTAAAAGCTGGGGAAAGAATTGCACACTAGAAAGAAAAAAAAATGAAATTTCATTATATCCATGTAGTCAAATAAATAACAAGTACAATAACGAATAGTGCAAAAAAGGCTACAATTCCTGTAGGTCACATAGAGGTCCTGCTTACTGCAGAACGTTAACAGAAACTTCCTGTGCTTCATAGAAAGTTAATTGAACTGAAAGACTTAATTAAGGTAATAAGAGATGCTACTTCCCTAGTGACTGTCAGTAAAGACAACCAACAAAGCTTCCAAATGACTCCACAGCAGTGGAACAGTGCTGTGTGGTTTATCAAATTTAACAGGCCTCTCACAAGACCATCCTTCTAAGATGACTCAGTGGCAAATTACCAGATGAAATACAATGGTTTCTGATATCGCCACTGTCACCAACTGGTGAAAGAGCAAGTAAGACTCTACATCTTGTTTCAGCTATAGTACCTTTTGGTTTTGGTTAGTTGTATTTCATTAGTACATGAAGTTAAATAAGCAATACTGAAGTTTAATTTCAATAACTATACCTGCAAGGCACAGCCTCTTGCAACAGCTTCATCAGCATTTAGTGTGGTGCTTATTTCTTTACAGAAAAAGTTAGAGATCTGTTCCTTCACTGCTGGAATTCTAGTAGCCCCACCTACTATTTCTATACTGTAGATATCTTCACGCTGAAGTTCTAGAAGAGAGAGTGCATGGCCTTAAGTTACCATCAAGATAGCAAAGCTGTCTTTGGACAACAACAACAGAGTTCCCTTATTATCTAGGCAGAGACAAGCACTGAATATATTCAATGGCCAACGCGATCTTTAAAACC
Source organism: Pampusana beccarii (assembly GCA_013399365.1). NCBI lineage: Eukaryota > Metazoa > Chordata > Aves > Columbiformes > Columbidae > Pampusana > Pampusana beccarii. The sequence continues at coordinate 1,042,774 of VWYH01005061.1, forward strand.
TGCTTTGTCACAATGTGCCCTATTCAAAATCTCTGTCCCTCCTGTAGGCTACCAAGTTTTCTAGCTACATAGTCCTGGAAAATGCAGAAGCCAAGCATAAATGAGGACAGTTGTTCTCTGAAATGCATTGTCCATGTGCATCCCCTCTCTGACATGTGTAAACTCAAGTGTGTGCAACTGCGTTTTCTCTGGCAGCACTGCACTACTGGACAATGCCTTGCTCCTCACAAACAAGAACAAAATGAATCTCAAATATACTTCATTTTATGTTTGGTTTAATTTTGTTTGCCAATAAAGAAAAGCAAAACCCTTAACTAAAAATAAATAACAGACTGTGCTTGCAGGGTAACTTTTAAACGCTGGATTTAAGATACAACTGTCAGTCCTTGAACAGTTCTGCCCAGCAGTTATTCAGGTTCTTACTCCCTGTTTTAGTTATCTAGCCAAGTCACAAGGTAAGCAGAAATTTTCTCTTTCTTTTAGCTGAAGATGCTGCAATTAGGGCTAAAACCTTTTCCTGGCAAAGTCTAATTATCTCCCTTATACTACATTAGAAAAAAAAAAATGTTATTTGCACATGCTTCAGATAATTTATTTTAAGGATATACTGCCAAATTCTCAGGTCAGTGAGGACATGTATGTATCACATATGGAACAGGCTGGCCAGACAGTTGCAGTAAAGAATAACAGTTTTTCCCATCATGGTTTTGGTTTGGTTGGTTTACATTTATTTTTTTTAATAATCTTTCATAGGGCCAACCTTTTCCATTACGCAGGGTGAATGAGGGTCAATAAATCAGGGTTGCAAAGTGACAGGTGCACTAAATGAGGCAGGAATGGGATCATGCATACATGACAAGCATATGAATGGAACTTACATTTAACTTTTCAGTACTTAGCTTTGCAATTCTAATAAATACAAAAATATATTAAAAAGATAATCATTAAAGAGATCTAGGATAACTGAATTACTAGTTACTTTCTTGAACCAAAAATAGCACCTAAATCAACTCCTACTTACTAGCTTGATCCATGGCTGCTCTCAGAGGAGGCTCCACTCTGGCCAGCAGGGCAGCACACAACTGCTCAAACTGAGCTCTGTGGAACAGGGAAAGCATTTCACATCATAGGACAGCACAGAGACCCCATCTCACTGCACTGCAGTGAAAATGATGCACAGTACCTGTTCATCTTACTGGAGACATCAAGGTCATTCATGAAGCACTCAATGTTGAGTGGAAGGTCAGAAGCATTTGCACTCATAAGCTTCTTCAGTTTTTCACATTCCTGATACAATCGTAGCAGTGCTCGGGGATTCTCTTTTACATTCAGTTTGTATTTCGTCCTAAATTCTTCAGAGAAGTAGTCTACCAAAGCCTCATCAAAATTCCTGCCACCTAAGAAAGGGTCAAAAGTAGTAGCTAAGACCTGCACAGAAGTGAAAGAGCAGAGATTAAAAAGTTTTTAGATAATGTTTGCTTAGGTACAGAGATAGCTTTCATACAGACACTGGCTTTAGAAGTTAACACCTTTAAAAACACTTGATATAGTAAAATTAGTTCTCTCACCATTTTCTATGCAGTTGCCTAACAGAACTTAAAAAAAAAAAAAAAAAATCACTTAATTATTTACTTTTTGCCTTCCCCAAATAAAATACTACTGCATCTACCATGCTATTTCCTACCATACTGCAGCCCCCAGCCAGTTTACTAACTTAAAAACAGACTAGGATAGCTATTTTGTCATCCCATTACTAGTTCTGTGTCATTTACTTAAAACAGAAAAACCTTCTATCATCTTCATATGACTTCAGATGACCACATTCTGCTACCAAACAAATATACAAAACTACTCAGCCATCAGTAGCTCAAAGACAAAAATATCCAAACTGGAAGAGAAGACTCTTCTGTTTTACTTCACATCTTATTGAATTTAGATTTTGAACCGTCATGGGCAGCAGAAAAAAAAACCCCAAAAAATCATAGAGCAATTCAGGACAGTTCAACAACTTCACATATACAAGTCAGATGCATAACTACAATGCTTATGAGACTACCAGAAAATGAATATATTTAAGTGATATAACATGGCGTAAAAAATGTGTAATATGCTTAATTGCCAAGTACTTCTCAAAAAACTCTGGGATACTTCATTTCTGCATTTTATAAAAACGGATTTGCAAAACAGCCGAAAAATAATAAATGTTCTCTATTCCGCATTTAAAAAATATTTGCTATAGACATTTATTTATCTACAAAACAACCCAAATTCCCATAGAATAGTATTTTGAGGATTGTACAATTAAATACTTCAGGTATATGGGATTATACTGTGTAACTTAAAATATTACCTTCAGTTTTCCCTTGTTAAAAGCACAGATTGAAACCTGATACGCAGAATGCCCCATATCTACAAAGACCACATTTCTTGGCTTCTCCTCCAAGGCCGGCAGATCCTGCTTATATATCCCATAGGCCAGTGCAACTGAAAAACACCAACCCACCAAGTTAAGCGAAAACTGTACACAACTGTGAACACGCGGTAAAAGCACTGCAGAAAAAGCCAACAGAAAGACACTACTTATGGCTCCTCCTTCTAAACATCTCCATTACTCTGCCCAAATAGAACATAAGGGTCAAAAGGGTCACAAGTTTTAGACCATAATGAGTTGCCACATTCTTTATTCTCATTTTTTTACTGTTTACCATTTTACTAGTAAGTTACCTCATGTTCATTCATATAATTGACATTTAACTATTCTGTATAACCTAACCTATCTTTCCAACAACAATGGCCTGCTGTGCACCTCCAAAGCACTGAAGTCAGTAGTGTACGCGCCATCATAAATTTAAATTTTTAAATCCAGGATTTGTAAGACTGATTATTTTTGCTTCTGTTTAAGAATTATTGTTCAAATATAAAGCGACTCACCACAAAGAAAGTTAACAAGTTAAATTCACATTTTTCACTGTCAATGGAGGGAAGAGATGTCGAGTGAGGGTTTAATGCTCCTAAAGCATCACCTTGTATTTCAGTTCTGCTTGCAGACAAATTAGCATTGTAATTTGTGACATTTCATAGATTAAGCTTCATGTCTATACTTCTCCTTTGAAATGCCTTACTTTCAATATTTTTACCTCAGTTTTGCAAAACTCAAGCATGCTCAAGAGAAAACAGAAATGTTTTAAATACTATTTTGCAAGAATCTAAGATTTCAATGCCAGCATTCATTTGCAAAGTTGCTTGAGACTATAAATCAAACAATTTAAATCAAGGAAAAAGAAATAAGTTCCTGGTTTAAACTGCTCCAACTGTAGTTCCCATTAAGTGTAATACATTTTTATACACTACCAAGAGTCCACCAAAACCAGAGGAGGGCAGTAAACAAACTACTTCATAGAAACAACAGTTGTGCCAATGCTACAACTGACAGGATTTTCACAAATTTCAACTGTCATTCTCCCACAGACTTATGCTTGACTTGATTGATACAGTTTGTTTCCAAGTATGATCAGCAAGTCTGCTTCCAGAAAAAGTTCCATAAAAATGCAGTTTGTGTAGAAGGAGCTTTTAACGCACATATATTAAGTAGTTGAAAATGAAAAATCTCTGTATTACACATTTTAAAGTTTCACTTCAAATAAATATTAGCTTATGATAAAAAAGTATTTCACTAATACTTCCACGAGACTTATTTTTAGTCCAGCACACCCATCTTCCATTAAGCTGGAAAGAAAATTCAGTTACATCACTGTTTTATCAAACTGGGGAAAGAAGAGCTATATTAAGAGCTAACCGTAAATAAACTGAAAGAGATATAAATAAGGTCATTTGGAAGTGCAATGGAGAGCAAAAGCATGGGAAATATCACGCTTCTAAAAGACCTCACTACGTACCTATAAATAACATACTTACTGTAATCGTTCAGACAGATGCAGGTGATGTCTGAATGCCGTACTATACTAGTTTTTAAAAACACAATTGAGAATTTAGGTCAGGTGCACACCCCAACTGGATTACGGAGAGATTCCGAAGCTAGCTCAGGCCTTCCCAATACAGCTGCTATAGCTGCACAGTACAGCAGAGACATAAAAAGAGATGCCAGCTTCACTTTGGCAGCAGGGCAGCTGTTTTCAGGTGCCACTTTAGTCAAGTTAGCAAACCCAAGCTCTCATCTTGTCTCCTAAGTGCTGAACACCACCCTGCTGACACAGTTGTTGTGCTTCCAGTTCGCAAGCTGGATTGGGCAGTGCTAGCCTGGGTAGCTTTTTCCCAAGCTCCCCATTGTGTAACAGCAGTACGTCATCACTCTCACAGATTCAATAGCCTGAATGAGTAAAAAAAGTGTTGCTACCCTTTACCTGCTGTAGTTTCATTCATCAGTTTCAGACAATTTAATCCTGCAATCTGTGCAGCTGCCATTACAGACCTTCTCTCAGCATCAGTGAAGAAACTGGGTACCTGTTTCAAAAACATAATTACACAGGATATTATGAAATATAGACTTTTTAATTTGAAGGAACAATGCTATAAATTTCAATGCCACCAGAAACTGTTATATGCTAACCTTACATTAATAAGGCAGCCTGAATCAAACAGCTAGGTAATTCAAACTTCAAAATATGACAAAATGAAGCGACAGCCAAGAGTTGCATCTTAAACAAAGTAGATTTTAGCATGAAACAACTGAAAATGTTTTCTCGGATTCTCCTGATGAATCTCTGATCTTAAAATCATTACCTGTTTCTGAAAATGTTTGTATAGCATAATGACAACACAAGAAGTATTCAGGCATAGCCCCAAAATAAGTTACTGCACTACAGCAGTACTGGAACTAAACTTAATGCTGAACTGTGTGTTACAACTGAACTTGCATCCACTTTTTAGTTATCACCTCCAGCACCGTGCCAGCTTACAGTGCGCTACAATATTCAGTTCCACCAAAAACAGCCAAAGCACAATCAGAGCCCATTTAGAAACCAGCTGCGATCAGTTGCTACATCTGCTACTTCTGTGAAGTTTCAGACATAGGACTGCATTCTAGCATCTATTTCATTAGCTACCACTGTGGTGTATTACCAAGGAACCTTGTTTGTGTGGGAGGTATTCTCTGCAAGTGTCTTTGTATACCATAAGGAAGCAAGGAAGAAGATCAAAGCAGATTTCTAACAGCCAAGTATAAAGCTTTCCGGTTCCCATGTCTGTCTGACAGAGAAGGGATAACCCCAATACTTCATGCCCAGACTTCTCACCAGAAGTCAAACAGTAAACACAGACAATGTGAGCAGCAGACATTTAGGACTTAACATCAGGAACAAAACCTCATGTTTTCAAGCTCTCTGCTTCCACTCCCTTCCTCTCACCCATGGGTGTGAACACTAGCTAAAAAACCCAACACAAATAAAGTAGACAAATAAAAAGACCTTTTCAAACAAACACAGGTAGTTTGGGCTTTTCAAATTGCTAGTATGACCCTCAGAGCCATAAAGTCCATGCAACTCAACTACACTACAACCCAGTGTTCAGCTATGTAACAATGAAGAAATTTAACATGAATTTGGGAAGGTTCTGAGGAACCAAGGAGGACAAGGTTACACATGGGACAGTTCCCATTTATTACTAGAACTACAGTAATCAGGATTACTATTTGTAGCACTTCAAGTTAGCCAGTTTCAATCGGTTTAAGAAGTATGTTCTCTCTGAAAGCACATTCTTAACACATTTTCGATCTCCTCATACATGATTACAAAACTATCCTTATTTGGAAAAACCTATAATAAAGGCCCAGTCTTGGGGGGTGTGATTTCTATTCATTACTTGTATCTCTTACCATTGCACCATGGCATAAATGGTACTAGCTTACACAAAGTTATCTATAGAAAGAATTGCAATAAATATATTACAACTTACTGAAATCACGCAGTCTGCCACTGGCTTCTTCAAAGCACTTTCTGAAGTCTCTTTAAGTTTGGCCAATAACATTCCTGTAATCTGTTCAACTGCAAACAGTCTCTCTTCATCCAGGTATCTTACCTGAAACAGAGAATTGCACTTCTGTAATAAATCATCTCAACTCTTCTCTAAGATGTGCATCTTGGACACTTTTTGGGGAATTTTGAGCAGTGAGACCCAAATTTAACACCAGACTCTCCATATCAATTGATGCTATGGATTTGTGCTACTTGCACCAAATCGTATCAGCTCAGTTTAGCTGAAAATTGTTTTGTGGGAAACCTCAACATCTGAGTTTTCTTGAGGGGTTGCTCACAATGCTACAATATTTCTGTTCTTTGTATTAAACAGACAAACAGAAAATGCATGATACATATAGAATCACATGCATCCTAACAAGAGCTAAAAATAAAGAGATTTGGAGCAAACCCAAGGAACATTTGCTTCCCGCAAGGGTCACTCAAGCACATGAGGCAGGGAAGGGGCAAATGAGGCAATTTTAACAGTCCTGCCCTGCTCAGGAAACACATCGAAATCTTCAGCCTTCGCGGGAGGTTCTATGTTCTGAATTCCTGACGGGTTGCCATCTCTCTAGCATCCCCGAACATGTCCAGGGAAACCCAGAAAGATGCACAGCAGCTATATTTACACTGGCAATTAGCACGACACAAGCAGGTAATACAGAAGAAACTCACACTGTATGGTACAAAGCCCCACCACAAAGCAACCCAAAGTGCACTTGGGAGATTTGCCTCAGAAGTGCACTCCCAATCCAAATTAAAATGCTAAAGCACAGACACATTCAGAGACTGAAGCCAGGAAGCCTGAAATTTGAGCAATTTCCAGCGATTTAGTTTGGAAGCAAAATAAAAAATAACTTGTTTGGGTTACATCTTCAGAGTGTTACCTTGTTTTCCTGAAACTTCGTCTCTGCATGTCTTTAAGACCTAAACTCAGATGAGACTAATACACACTGTAATTATATGGAGGTAGATCTACTGAAGTAAGGTGAAAAGCTACTAATGTGACTACAGAAAGATGATACAATTGATGAGAAACCTCAACAGACAACTCAGAGAAAGTACAATATTTGAGCACATGTCACTGCAAAGGTCCAAAGTGCTCATGTCTACCACTAAAGATGTTCTGCACAAAGCTCTAACTCACCTTAACTCCTACAGAGCCATTTGGCATCTTCTGAAGTTCATAGGGAAGTCTGGCCCTTTCAGCTTGTATGTAAGGATCTTCAAATGCTCTTCCATGCAGTTTTTTGAAGCCATGTAATGTATTTTTCACATTTGTGACAATCTGTGGAGAAGATATTTTATTTTTAATTACCCATGACGTGCAGACGATAGAAGACCATCCGGAAAGGAACTCTGGTTATGCTGTGCTTAACACACGTATTGAAGACCCGTGTCAAGCCCCACAAATTTACTGGAAAGCAAACGGTGGGGAGAGATAAAAAAGCATCAGATTTTTAATCTGTGGTCGCCATTAAAAAAATAACATCATGTTTACTTTCCTCTTTAATATCCATTAGCTTGCTCCCATCAATTTTCACTTTACCTTTTATTTCAGAGGAGCTGTCTGACATAGTGCGCCATATTTGAGATTATATTATATATTGTTTCAATGGCTGTCAGCAGGAATGAGTGAAGTTATTAACTACGTCAACCTTAAACGAAGCTTCAACAAATTAACACATTTCATTTCAAAATTCTCCTCTAATTCAGATCCCATCTGGACATAAAGCCTTCTCACACCTATTCTCTCACCAGTGTTTCAACCTAATTCCTTTAAGGACAGACTTTAAGTAAAGAAAGGACCAGAACAAACACATCATAACAAACGCAATATTTAAGCTATCAAAAGAAATTACTCTAGGGCAATTTCTCCTAGAAAAACTAGTCTATTTTGCCACTCTAAATAGTAAACTTAGTAGCTGGGAAAAATACTGAAAGGACATCTCTTTGCCAGCAAAGTTCAGGTGTTGAGCTCAGATAAAAAGTGTAAAGTTTCTCAGAATGAAAGTGATCCAGCCTCTGCATATAGTGGCTGCTCACGGCACTACTAGTGGGCTCTATCAGCTTTATATCGGCCAGGCAAAGCAGCTTTACATTTCCAGTCACCTACACTCCACATTAAGGGGAAGGAAGTCCTCTTCTTGGCATGCTAACATGATGCATGAATGCCAAGAAAGAGAAATACCCAACCTATTTTGAATTTGTAAATTCACACTGGCTATTATGAATTTTTACATATTTTCCTTCCAAATGACGGTTTTCCTAGGTTGCAAGTGAATTTACACAGGATTAGAGAAATTTTACTTCTGTTCAAAGTTCCAAATTAAGACAGTGAACTACTAAGATGCATTAATTTTACATTATAAACAACAACCAATATCTATACCAAACTTTCATTGTTCAACTTCAGTTTCAACATTTCTAAAACATAAGCACAGTATTCCTCCTCACCTTCAATGGAGATTTAATTATGAACTCTGTTCTTGAACAAGCAAAAAAAAAAAATCTTTTACTGGGAAAGAAAGAAGGTCTGCTGCTTCTTCCTATTTCTCTACTCTGAATAACAAAACAATACAGAAATACTGTAGCCATTTTAATACAGGGAATGTACTGCTGAAGCAGGAAATCTTACTGTGAAATGTACAGTTATTGTAGAAAACTTTATTTAAGAGAGCGAAATACCAAGTTTATTCATTACTTTTCTTTCCACAATTCGACAGGAGACAAGTCAGGAAAGGAACATGGTGGGTTCTCATCTGTTTACCTGGCTTTTTGCTGCATTCCCAATCGCCCGGGTCTTGGATCCTAAAGATATACATGCTCTAAGCAAAAACAGAAAAAAAAAAAATCAGCTTTAAAATAAAATATTATCAAGTATCCACGTGGTATTGTAAAACACTCACAAAAACTAAAGTAGCAGAACACAGATGTGGTATTCAACAGCATTTTTGTGTGATGTACCAGAACTTGCAGGGGAATTCTAGTTATTCTGTGCTTTGCAAATTAGTTTAGAAACTGCAAGCAACCACAATTGTTTTCATTACAACTGTATTTAAGGAATTCTTTAAAAGCTAATGTGTTCTACAGATCTTATCGTGAAGGTAAGGAATTAATGGTTATTTTTGGGTCAAAGCCTGTAACCAAAGAACCCTGTGACATTTGATTCAAAAACCTGAACTTCACCAGTCAAGTTTTCTTGACTGAACAACCCTGAAGTCTATTGGTACTGCACAAGCCATTAGCAACAATAATCATCAGACAACAATTAGAAAAACCATCTAAGCCCAGGGAAACTGAACGGCCTGGTTCTACAAACTGTTGAGCACTCCTGTGACTGAGGACTACCAGGAATACACTGCAAACAGGCACCAAGGGAGATGTCTGGAAACAGCTTCCAAGGGATTGGGAGCTTCTCCAGTCCACAGTCCCTTGCAGCACGCTGCTTGTCAGGTTATCACTGAGCACCCCTCCGGGCCTCCCCTCCAGCTCCAGCGAAGGCTGCCCCAGGTCCCCAGCCACCAGGCAGCCACTTCACTACTGCCTTGGGACACCTTTTAAAGTTACTCTGGCCACACCTCCGCTTTACAGATTTGAAACAGAACTCTTTCTCCAAAAAGGAATTGATCTGGCTAAAACCATTCAGTAGTAAATAACAGCTACAACCCAGATTTCATAAGGTTCAAATTTAATGGTTTAATGAATGCATAAAGATAGATTGCTTCCTGCCTCCTCACCATCTTCACCATGAGGGCACTGTATGTCACCAGATCGTATTATCTAGCACCCTCTTCTGCTATACCACCATACTAAACACGCAAAACCTTCTCTATATTTAACTGCTGCAAAAAGACAATGTGCTGGCCTACATTTTCAAATCTGTAGCTCAGCTTTTGCAAATGGCTTTTACAATTTTTAAGGGTGCTTAGCACTACAGTTCTCAATTACACTTTCTAATAATGAAGACAAGTCAGATAAAAGAGTGATTTCCAAAGTGTGCAAATGGTTTACAAGACATTTATTTTGTGGATAACAATTATAACATGTTAATGCTACTACAACACACCTTTTCAGTGTAGGAATTTGACTCTGTTGATAGTGTTGTTTGCAAATACCCCTTTGCAAAGGATGAAGCATCAAGTCAGAAGCTACTTAGCCCACTAAAGTTCTTGCCATGGTTAACTTAAATTACTCAGTTCCTTCCAGCATAAGGGGATGGATTGTTTCTCCCTCCCTTGGCTGGGAAGCTGAGATGTCAAAAAATAAAACATGCTCTTTGGCTCCATACACTTCAGACATACCCAATACAGCCCTTTAGGAAGCACATCCACTGCAAGGATACAAGTGTGACAACTCAACTGTCTCTCTCACCACCACCCTCAGCCTGCTTTGAAGAAGAATTTCGAACAGCACACAGACTTTTCTAAAGGTAGCAACTCCCTTCACCAGGACATTTCAACCCTCTCCATGCATTGTTATGAAGAAGATGTTACCTGTGATCACATTAATTACGCATGGTCTGGAAAAAGCTACTAAAAAATTAAGAGCTGTCAACAATCAACTGTTTTTGCACAAAACCACAGCAGCGAGGCACAGCAGTTGAAAGGGCCACTTGCCATGAGTTTAGCATGCCAGGCTCGCTAGAAATGCATCCAAGACTTGCCGGAGTTCCCAGTTCAGAAAAAGCTGAGTGTCAGTTAATATCCAAAGAGATACTAATGCCAAAAGCCTCGATAAGTACAAGTTCTACTAACAGGGATGGCTTAATGGCAGAATCTTTTTCCTTTCTTTCTAAAATACTTGTGCTAAAGCGTATGATAGACATATTACAAATGCTAACAGTCCCATGCCTTAGATTATAGGATAATGCAAACAATAAAGGATCACCTAAATATTTTAATAACTGAGACACTGGATTTATGACTTAAGAGTGTTGTATTAAATTGAGATAGCATATATCTTCTGTAAGTCTACACTGCTGTTGTCTGGAGCACAGCCACTTGCACTAGCACTGTACTGTTCACAGCTGTATTGCACAGATATCTGAACCACCTCTAAAACTAGAAGCTGGCTGCACTAATTAGCTGTGCCCAGAAAGAGCAATTAGCCCTGCAGAGCACAGCCAGGACTGTCCTATCTTTAGGACCTAACCCAATATCTTTACATGGCTTAAAAACAGCACACTGCGCATGAAAAGTGTATTGGCTTGTCCAGAGCTAGTTCAGATATTTTTATACCACACTACACAGACACAACAAACATTAACACACTAATTCTGGGAGTAAGTCCCAAGTATTTGGGACAGACCCAATCAATGTTAACTATTAACTAATTGCAAGTATCTAAATGACGTAAGCATCTCCATAGGAACATCTAAATAGTTAATTCACTGTGTTGCTATGTGTAATAAGCAGCACAGCAGCAAAGTTTTGATTAATCACTAGATCTGCTTAAATCACTCAAATCTTGTTTCAAGTAAGGTTTAGTTACTACGATAAGCTTCCCTTAATAAGCCCATTATATTTCTATTTACTTTTTTTCCTTGCCTCAAGACAACAGCATTAGAAAGGAAGTCCCTAGTGTTCTATATCACATTGTAGAGAAAGAAAAAAAACCCAGGGAGAATGTCACTTTAAGTAACTACTGCCTGTGCTTTTAAACCCCTTTCATAATCACTTTGCAAATGTCTTAGAAGTTCAGTTACTCAGACATTAATGTGAAAAATTATTAAATCCAGGGAAACCTCTGTGAAGTCTACCTGGAAAGAAGGCACTCCAAGAAAAGCTAAGAATTGGAAGCACTTTTCATAAGGAGGAAGGAGGCTGTGGCTCCCTGAGGATTATTTGAGCAACAATTTCAGGGGGTTCCTTCCACAGAATGCGAAAGGTCCCAGAACTTCTGTTCTCATAAAATGTGCACAGGATAATACCTTCTGGAAAGTTAAAAGTGTATTTTTTAAAGTAGTAAAAAGAATGCTGAATGGTATTCTGGCTAATAAAGACAACATGCATTTTAGCACTCAGACTTCTTGGTACTTCTAAAACAACTTTTTAGAAAGTGGAACAAAACCTACATTTGTCTGGCATCAAAAAGACAGCAAAGGTAAAGTTACTGTGGCCTCACATCGTAGAAACAGCTTTCTGCCGTTGGCTAAAAATTCCTTATATAAAAGGAAGCACCATCCAAGACTGGATTTTTATGAGTATTACACGAATTCCTGATTCCTCCTTGAAAATTACACACAGATGGAGCTCTCAAAATCCTAGACGTATCCCATAGAAACAGAGGAGAAAAATCTCCACCTCCTCTTGCGTATCCCCATCATGACGGCCGCTGCCCCCCCAGCTCCGTGCCAGACCCGGGTACGGCAGGGCCGGCGGCTGCAGGTTCAGCACAGGGAACACATCGCGCCGCTTCTGCTTCGCCGGTGAACCAACGTCCTCCTCTCCAGCCTCACCACCGCTCCATCACAGCATTGCTAATGAAAACGCTTCAAGCCCTAGCAACCGTTCCAGAGTTGGGGAAACACATGCACTTCACCGAGATCTTTGCTACACGAAACTAAAGTGTTACCAGAAAAAAAAAAAAAAAAATTTAAAAATCCATTGTGCCTCAGGAGCCGTGTGGCACATCCAGCACCGCGCGGTATTTCAAGGACACGGAAGAGTCAAAAGCTGGGGCGCGGGGGGGGTGTTTCTCGGATAACCTGCACCAACTTCAGCATTTCTGCGTCTACTTAAGACATCTCCGGCGTTACCGACAAAGTGGCGCTGGCCCGGCAAGCGCGGCGGCGCACGGCTCCCGAACGCTCGCGAGGCTTCGGCGCCGGCCGGCAGAGCCCCGCTCCGCTCCCGCGNCGCGGGCCGCGGAGAGGACAAGGCCCCGCGGGGACACGCGCGACTCCACCCGCCCCACAGCGCCGGAGCCCGCGCCCGGCCGCCCCGGGGAGCGGCGCACACGGCGGGGCCGGGAAGGCCGGTACTCACGGGGTGCAGCGGTCGCTGTACTCGTTGGCGATAGTCTCGATACCGCCGCTCCGCGCCACAGCGATGTAGCAGTTGAGGAAGCCGAGGTCAATGCCAACCACGGACATGGCTGCGCCTGGTTCTTCCCGCGCCCCAGCGGCCTGTGACTACAGCGGCAGCAGAGACCGTGTGCGCGCCCGGGACCCGGCTCCTCACCCGGCTCTCCCCCACTGCGGAGCACCGGCCACCAACCGGCAGTTACTCTCCTCTGCGCAGGCGCGCTGTGCCGGCCGGCGGGGAATCCGCCAGGCGCCGGCTGCGGCTTCGGCACTTTCCGGAAGGGCTCGGGCCGCGCTGGCTGCGGGCAGCGCGCGTTCGAGAAAGATCTGGAAAGGGAGGGAGCAGACGTTATCTAGAGCGACACCCCGCGCCCACACGTCAGAACTGCGGCGGGACACGCCCCGCGCCCTTAAAGGAGCCGCCCGGCCCAAGAGGCGCCCTTGGCCTGTGGTGGTGCTGCTGCTTCGCCTATCATTTTAATTAATGTTGGTTGCAAAACAATATAATTTAATGTGATTATAACAATCCAGTGCAATTACTGCCGGGCGGTGATGAGGCTGATTGACAATCGTGGTCGGTAATCCTGAGTCACCCGCAGGAGCACCTGAGGTGTCCTGGCCTGCAGGGGCCGGAGAGGTGACCGAGGTGACCTGAGGAGAAACACGGCCACGGGAGCCTGGAAAACCCCTCAGGTCCCAAGGCGTGGGGTTAGCCCGGGGTCAGGAAGCCAAGTCAGGCATCGAAATGAAAACTAAGTGTTTGTGTCCCAAGCAGAGGTGGGGAATGCTTCAATGCCTCCGGCACCCGTCACAGGCAGAGACTTTGCACCTTCAGGCCTTTCTCCTTCCACCCCATTGCCAATGCATACAGAAGAACTCTTCCTAATTTTTGCCTACGTATTCCCAGAAGCACCCTCATCTTCGTTATTTTTATTTCCAAGAAAAAATATGTCTGGAAATGTAGGTGTCTCTTCTGCAGTTACCCCATTTTTTATGGGTGTCATTTTAACTATGGAGGACTGAAACTGTACAAAACATACCTACAGGATGGAAAAGGTCCGTAAGTATTTGCTTCCTTCTAAAATGACATCTCAATTTCACATAGCAATGACGGCTTTCTGACACAGCATACGATGTGATGCTGTACAATTAGTCCTAAAACCAAGTGCTAAACTGCTAAAATTGATTTGCATCCCCATCAGTAGTTGTGATTATCTCTCCATTTGTTAGTGTTCCAATGGTCTACTTCACAACTAGAATTTTCCTAGCAAAAATGACAGATGCAATTTCCCTCTAAAACTTCCAGAGGGAAGAGAAGCCACTGTTAACCAAGGTTATTTGTAAAACAACTACTATTTGTTAGTACAAGCCATTAACCACCTCATTTTCCTTGCTAGTATTAGGATCAGAAAGGCAAACCAGGTCCAGTCCCATCTGCAGCAGACAGGGAGACAAATCCCAGCTCAGGTTTCTGCTGTGCTGTTTCAATCCCTGTTACAAAACCAGTTCTCTGTGATTCAAGGTATTGCAGCACTTTCTGCCGTAGCACCTGAGGCTACCTCCTAACCGAAAGGAAACCTTGGGCCAAGAGATTACATGCAAATGCTCTTGTGTAGCTATGCAGTATGACTAAGCCAGGCCCAGAAGAAATTGTGCAACCTTTTAGCAAGGGGACCAGCCACGGCTGCAGAAGTGCTGGCAGGATAAATCAGCCTGTAGGCAGCTGGTTTCAACCTGGCTCAGGTATCCGTATACTGCAGTCAGGAACACAGACCTGTGTAGATATTCATGATAGCGACAAGGAAGTGCCACTGGACTTTTTATTTGCTTTGTCAAGACTGTTACCAGTTGGAGATGAGATCATAAGCAGGATAAGCTAAACTCTTGAAGTATTTCATAAAAGACTTGTTTGCATGCTTCAGCGTCATACTGATTGCCCGGTCTGTGAGTATAAACAAAATTCACTCAAATCAGATTAGCCACAAACTTGCCTGAGCATATCTCCCCCCAACCATCTGCTGTCACTGTAGCAATCTTGGAATTGGTGATGTCCGATTTTTCAGAAGCTACAACCACATTTGTATTAACTCTAACACTTGAGAGCTTTGGATGAAACTTAAGGGTTGTGAAGAAATGTTAGGAAGCTTACTAGACTTAATTCCTTTGAAACCAAACATTTAAATGTAGGCCTTCTAAATGCTTTCTTGAGTCCCTCAATTACCAATATTCTGCAAGAAGTGTGGTTTCTTTCTCCTTGCTCTGTTGAAAGTACCTCAGAAATAAAGAGACTTCCCTCATTTATGTACACTGTAAGATTAATCCTCATTACTGAGAAGAATCCTCAACCATTTTAAATTTCATCGAGAAATCATGTATTAAGTGTTTTAAGTCTCTGAGCATTTGGGTCTCCACATTTTTGCATTATGTTTTTGGCTTAAAATGCTTCTAGCCAGACTACAGTCTTCTCAATGTTGTTTCAGGGGTGGGATGGAGAGAAAAGTGAGTAGTTTTATTTTTCTAATGCCAACTAAAAAAACCCTCCTCCTTTGCTGTCTGGACTTGTGCTTTAAAATACCATGAAAACACATGAACAGGCTAGAAACAAGTTTTCCTTTTACTGTGGTTCATGTAGAAGCTGTAGCAGGCTGGTATGTACACATGTTTAAAATGGCCTCTGCTGACAGGCTATGGAAACTGCTGTTACCAAAATATATTGAAGTACATGCCAGAATTTAAAATTCAAGGTGTGTAACATTTAGTATCAATAAAATGTAAACACTGAGAATTTTAAGCAAGAGGTATTTTCTTGGATTCATTTCTTGAATGAAATGGAAACAGTGCTCTTTAATTCCCTGAAAACAAATTATTTCATTTAGTACATAGTCACAAAACCATCAAAATAATTTCTTAAAGTATTATTTGTGTAACATTTGAACTAAAAATACGCAAACAATGAGAATTCTATCATGAACAATGTACAAACAAAACAGATATTCACTCCCTATTTTAATCAGATCCTAAACCCTCTGAAACATCAAGATTTAAAATTTCCTTAAATTTGTCATAAAAAACTAGCACTAAGACGACTCCTGTTCCACAAAAGATGTTGGAGAACGCTCTGTGAAGGAAAGGATTAAGACCCTCTTGCTTGTATATTTTCATAAAGCAGTCCATGGTTCCTTTAAACTGACGTTCAGTTCAGTTATTGCACTGCACTAAGAAAGTAAGATGCCTAGCAAACTTTGTCTGTCTTTAGTAAAGAACACTAAAGAACATTTTCCTCATGTTTCCCTTACTGCAAGGGAGAGAGATCTTTTAACTAATAAATATTTATCTGATGTAATGCTCTGTTAGCTGGGTCCAATAGCTAAATTTAGAAAGGCCGTGATCCTTCTTCTGATGCTTCTTTTAAGCTTTACTGGGCAAGTAGAAGGCTTAGGAATTAAATGAGGTCACTGTAGTCATAAGGGTGCTCTGAATTGTTTCAATGCTATTACAACTTCCACAGTTAATTTTTTTCCTTCTTTAGTGCCACTGACGTATTTTTATACCAAGTAGATTTCAGTTCATTAGTAATCAATAGAGTCCATCCAGAAGCTATTTGTTTTCCAAAAAGCATGTAAAAAATGTTAAGGTCTTGACTAGCATGATAATGCAAAAACATAGGAAGGCTAAGAAGAAGCGCAGTCCAGTTTTCATCTAGCCCACCTTGTATTTGCTTGACAAATGAAAATGAAGCAAAAAGGAGGATGTGTGTGCGTGTTAGAGACCTCAGCACCATATTCACTAAAACTTGCTTCAAGTGCTTACAGGTGAAAGAAATGAAGGATGACAAGCAGTGAATGTTCACATACGTGTCTGACTGCTTCTGTACAAGTCAGTGCCAAAGCACTGAACTCTCCCTTCTGCTTTTTCAAGTGCAGTATGACCAAAAATCATGCCAGCTCTTCTAGGTTGTAAAAACTGCAACAGCGGAGTAAAGACAGCCCAGAGGAACAATTCTGTAGCCACTCTCTGTGCAGCGCAGCACTTGGGAAACACGCTTGCCCACTGTGGAACTTGTTATAATGATGACAGCAAATGTCTCAGATACTCTGAGTAACAACACAGCTCTGACAAAGCGATTTTTTTGTAGATGTCCTTGGTGAACTGTCAGAATATTCCTGTTTTGGAACTGCAGTCTCCTCAGGATTTGAGGACTGTGTTAGGAACTGACTCTGGTTTTTGTCTTCGCTAACAAAAAAACAAGTGCACCTTTCTGGAGAAATTAAGCCAAAATCCTTATATTTACGTGAAATTCTGGTGGAAAAGCACTAGTTTTTGTACTTGATGTTGACGATATGGCCTAAATTAACTAATTCTTAAGTCAAATCCACCTGCAATATCAAGGTAAGGTTCTAGACTTTCTATCATGGCAGAAAGATAATCTTGCCTTTTTTATGTCTTTGTGATATAATTACTCTGCAGCTAATAAAGTGGTTTGAATTTTCTGATGAAGATAATATTACATGTTGTTACATCGTCTGTTAGGAATCAAAGCATGAGATCACTATAGATTTCCTGAACATACTAAATGCAGGAAATACATCAATGATAAACATTCACATAAATCAATATAAGTAAGTGTAGTAACATAGCTTAAAAGCATTTTAAATATTTTGGTTTTAATCTACATGAATATATGCAAATTAAAGGATATTTTGTAATGGTTATTACTGCTTAGCTGACAGAAATCAACTTTACTGAAAGCAGCAACTGTACTGTGCTTATTATTTCCGAAACTTATCCCATCTGGCAAATGTGCTTTTAACTAAAGAAATAAAAGGGGCTGTATTTAATTCAGGCCTTCCTTTTGGACCAGAATGTCACGATAAGAAATGGATAGAAATCATACCAGTCAGCTTTATTTGTACCTGAAGCTTCATAACTACATGAATGAAACAAGGACACCACATGAAATACATTTCTACATCCAAAACATATCTAAATCCTCTCATTCTCATCCTCTTTTGTGCTGGTAAACCCATTATCTCATTTTGTGTTATTAAAATTTATGGTTTTAATCATCTCGATACTATTCTTTCTCCTAGTGCTAAGTTCATTACCAGAAATAGAGGCAATTCTTTGATAAGGCCTCAAGCAGCAGAGTACTTCTGAACACAGACGGCATTAACTGTGGGCCTACTGCTGGTAGAGCAGAATCTGAAGACGGTGAAATCATATTTAGTCTGAAAGGAAGAAGTCAGTAGTGCTAATGGTGTTTGCCCACTGTAAGCTTCAAGGATTTCTGTTATTTAGGACAGATTACCAGAGGTATGCAGGCATTACGTAAGAACCTAAGTACCTCTTGGGATTTTTTGAAAGCACCCAAGCAACTTCTATGCCAACATTTATTCTAATTTTCCTTTGACTTTCTGGAATACCGAGAGAAAAGAAGATATTCCTGAAACAAAACATGGAGACAGTTCTTTGGAACTAACAACTCCTTTCTATTATCAGATGGCAAAACTTCCTCAGGGATGAAGGAAACCGTGTCCTGATTTTTCATGAGCATTTTTGTGTTTTTCATTTCATGTTTCAGGATGATTTTCATAGCAAGAATTTGTATTATTTCATGTACTTGAAATGCTGCTGAGCTACCTAGTAAAATTACCTAAATAGCTAGCAACAAGATCCAACATTAATTGCTAATAATACACTACCATATCCATTACATGCTGAGAAGTAATTCTCAGCTTGTACTGAGCTTTGGAGATGACCGATTCTGCTTCACACCTGAAGCACAACTGTGTGCCACAAAGAGCGTTTTTCCAACTACATTAACTGGGTATTATTCTGCCCAGAAACTTGTCTTTAAATATTTGGCTTCTGAATAGGAAAAAGAAAACAGATCGTTTTTCTACTAAAAGCTCCCACCAAGCCATGAGCTGAACGTACTTTTACCAGCCTCCCACAAGACTATTATTTATTTTTTCTTTTTGTCTTTCTGTAGATGTTTTCACTCCTTTTCTGAATAGAGTCTTGCCTGCTGTAAGGCTACACAGCACTTCAATTAGCACATCAGACTTCAATAATCTAGTATGTTATTTTCAGAAAAAGATTGCAACCTAGACTATACCTGCATCATCATTCGTCTCCTGACATGGTCAAAAGGAGAAGACAGCATTCCTGGGCAAGTAGTCGCAACTTGAGCAATGAAAAAAAAGAAATAATGAATGGAGTTTGTTTTGATTTGGCAAGAATCCTTGCAAAATAAAACAAAAATGGAAGCCTGTACAAATTCTGTAAAATGTGTGTCAAATCCAGCACTTATCAAGGATATTTTTGATCATTTCTGTTGCTAATCCCACTGTAAAGTGAATTGGCTCTTCAGTAGTATACTCTAATGAGCACAAAGTACTGTGAAGACAAAAGCTGTAACTAACACCCTCATTAGTTCATAATAAATATTTAAAATATCATTATAAAGATTTAAAACATCAGCATTTTTGTTTGTAAAAGACCTTAATGGTGGCGTAGCATCCAAAATAGGAGGCTTGGTGTACAATGATTCCCTGTACTGAAACAACAAACCCTGGTACAGGCTAGGAAGTCCATCTGCAATTGCAATTTTAATAATACAGTCACCAAGTCCCTGGAACTGTTGCTCAGCAGCACCTAATATAAATTTATGCACATTTGTTAGGCTTTACAGAAGCTCTTCTTTTTAGTACAAACTACTTTGCATGGCTGAAACTAATGTTATCAAAATTGTATGAAAACACTTATGAACAAAGCATAGAGAAAAATAAAGAAAAAAGAAACTGAGAGACGTGGATGGATGAAGACAGTTTATTCAAACAGACAGTGGTAGTTAGTTGTTGAAACACTTTCAGGATAATAACTATCATTCCAATTTTGTCCTCATTCAGCAGAACGCTGAGATGTGCATTCTCTTGCCCTCTCTCTGAAAAGAGGGGTTTTTATGTAGAACCATGCTTTCACTTCCTCCCCACACATGGTTACTCAAATTTATTAGAAGTATTACTCCTTTCAGCTTTTCCCTATAGTGGAACACTAGCCACAAGCTGTGACGAAGTTTAAAAATCCACTTTTGTATCTATAGATTTTTCATCTGTTTCCACATTCCATAGGTAACTACACCCAAGCTCTTAAGACTATCGACAGGTGAAAACATGGCAAGCAAGAAACCAATCTTTGGTAAGAACTTTGAACGGGACAGCTTGTTATACTGAAGGTATCAGGAAAATATTAATTTGGCCCAAGTGCAGGGCACAGACAGCAGTCAGTAAAGTCAAGCAGCCAATTCCTGGGACAACCAAGCACAGCACAGACGTTAACCAGAGTTAACAGGCAAAGCAGGAAAGCCAACAATACAGAAAGCAGAGATTTCTTTCTCTCTGCTGCAAAGCCTTCTGGACACTATTTTCGGGAAACTCATTTTATCTCTTTGAATAAATGAAACATACATCTAGAGACACAGACTACCCAAAATCTTTGTTGAAAGTCTTCAGTTGCTATTCTTGCTACAGAAAAAGGATGGCCATTAGCTCTTATACATGACACCCTATAAAACCATAGATTAGCATTAATAAACTCCTCTACTTTCTGGCATCCAAAGCTGGCAAAATTCAGTTAAACTTTTCCATACAGAACCTAAGAATAATGCAAAACTTTTGAGAGCTATGCCACAGCACTGGTTCCAAAGAACCCTCTTTCACTCACTCTCATCTTCTCCTTTTCAATAAGGATCTTACATTTTTTAATATACTTTTAAAGTTTGTAATTATGCAATGGTGATTTTTTTAAGTAACAGAGTTGTCATACCGTTCAACATTGGTCTGCCCCTAAAATGAAGCAAATACAAACAACCTGAGGCACATCAGATAAATGGGAACTGCCATTTAAGAGATTTCACTACCTTTCCCAACATCAGCAGCTAAACGAGTTTGCGCAAAGTCTAACATGTACACTACGCACAGGGATGTTGCTGCTGCTGCTCTGCCTGAAGCCGGGTTTGCCAAAAACCATTTCCAGAACTGCCACACAAAAATTGCTGTATAGTTATGAAAATACAGGATTACAGTACTATAATACTGACATTTGCTGTAGACACTAAATGAAACTTTAAAGCATGAAGAGTAATATCTGAAACATTATATTATTTACAAAATAACAGAGAAATGTGCCAGTCCCTGAGTAAGACCTATACTGGGGTATTTCACAATTTCCACTTGTAAAGATTCCCTGTCTATTCTTACATTCATTAAAAAATATTTACAAGCTATTTTCTTTTTCAACTTCTGAATTATATGGTCCTCTTGAGACCCAGATAACAGATAACATCTTCGTCATCCATGATCATCCAGTCCTCCGTAACATTCGACCTGTGGATCTCCCTGATAACAAAAATTGTGCATCAACTGTACATGATGAACAAGGAAACAGAAAAAGCTAATAGCAGTAGAAGAAACATTTTGCATAACATTTTTCAGCAGTGATATTCAACGTAGCTCTGTTGACTTAAATGGCATCACAGGTACATCTTGTGTAGTAAACTCAGACCACATAGATGTACCCCAAACCACTTTTTATTTGCTGGTTTAGTAACAGCAATGCTGTAGCTGTAATAGCATGGAGTCCAGCATACCTTAACTGCCCTAGTATTTTATTAGTTGTACAGAAGGTTCTACTACCCCCTGTTGCTGTGTAAACTTGCTAGTTGTAGTCGGGAGCAGGAGAGGGGGCAGCTGTCACCTGAAGACACTTGACTGTGCCAGTGTTACCTTCAGTACCAAGCATCTTGCACATAGATACAACCCATCTTCTTTAACAGAAGTTCCTTTGCACTTTACTTCACAAAACCTGACTGTTTTAAGTTTTGTTTTGTTGTTTGTTTGTTTGTTTTTTCAGATAATCCATCTAAGCAGAAACTAATGCATGTAACCATGTTGCCTTCCCCGTTTCCTATACCGCACAGAACATGTAAGAAAGCATCCAAAGACCCTGAGCTTCAACAACAAATACGCTACTTTGTTAAATACTACCAAGAAATTAACCTTGAGTGCTATCCATGGAGTGTTTCTGAAGTTTGAATCACAAGCTCATACACATGTAAGCCATCTGGAAAGACTTCCAGGAGAAGGAGATTTGATGAACTATAAACACTGTGTTATTTACATCATGCATGTTTTACTTTTTTCCACTGTAACAGAAGAAAGGAAACAGCATCCTTAAACTCTTTATGTACAAAGTGACTGTAATTGAATAAGGACAGCTTAAGAATTTGTATGCAATACAAGGAGATTAATCAGACTTTAATGACTGACAGCATTCTTCATGGTCAGCAACACCAGAAAAGCCTGTGGCAAGAAAAGTTTCTGGCACTGCGGTAAAAAGCTGTCTACAAGAGAAAGCACAGAACATTGGATTTTTGTTTAAATTATCAAAACCTAACCAAAGAAATCCTAAAACAGATAACCTAGGACAGACACAAATAAAGCAGATTTTCCAGCTACTTGCATATGAAGCAAATTAGATATTAAAAACTTATTTTCCGTTCTGCTGATATGAACTTCATGTAATTTGTCAAATGCCAATATCAACATTTCACATTCCAAGACCACGATTTTTTCTAATTAATTCCATAGGTATAGACCTCTGTGTCTTTCAAGAAGCCATCCAGGCTGAGGGACTTTTCCCAAGTACACAGAATTGCAAGGTAAGGCAGCATAGCCCAAAAGTTTCATTGCCTTTTTGAGCTACAACCTAAAACTGTTCCTTTTCTGATGCACTGTACAAAACAAAGTTCTTAAAATGCTTTAACTATTCATAGGTATGTTTCTAGCTTTATAGATAGGAATAAATCAGTTTTCAGTGTGAAGCATTACTTATCTACAGCAGTAATATGCATTTCAATACCTGTTTTTTCTGACACGTACTAATGATTATCAAGAAAAGAATATGAAAAAAACGTAAAATGAAAGAGAGACTCCAGCTTCAGGGACACAATGCAAAAGCAGGTGTGATTTCATGTGAGTTAAATTATGTACAGGAAGATTAGTCTTAAAAGTGAATGCAGTCTTAACTGTGAAAACATAACTGGGGTTTTTGACAAAGCCCGTGTACACAGGTGCCCCAGTCTAAGATTTTTAGTATCCATCTTAATACTTGCATCAGGAAACTCCAAAATAATTGTGTCCTGAAAAAACCTTTGGAAATTGACTGCAGTTGTAAGCAGTTACTTATATTTACTCACAAAGTTATCCATCATTAAAGATAAAAAAACCCCAGACTAAATTACCCACAACAATAAGCTACACAGTAAGCCATGCTCACTGTTCCTCTTATTATAAAATATGCTCATTGCAAAATCTTAACAATACACCACCACTAATTATCAACCATGTTTAGAGAAAGAATCGCACAGCTCTTTGCCAGATGTAGTTTGTTTATTAAACAGAACTATTACACATGAGATTATTTACCTGTTTTTCTTTATCCACTTCAGACATGATAATGTTTGTATTTATCCTTAAAAGCAAAGCTTAGAGCCTGTGTTGGGAAATACCAAATAACATTTGCCAAATTGCCATGCCAAAAGCTGAAAATTCCTACAGGAAAAAAAAATAGTGTCTTTAAAATAACATTTTTGAAGTTTATACTACCCCAGGTGTATTATACAATATTCTTTGTTGTTTCTGCTTTGATATGAGCTGTAAGAAAAAGCCAAAAATGCTCCTTTTCGAGTCCTTTTTAAAATTTTTTTTTTAATTTTTTTCAGGTATTTGGTTTTGAATCTGGATTTATTCTGATGCTTACCAACACAGGTATGCATTCGGTGTTAGCACAAGAAAATATAATGCTGCAAGTGAAACATCAATAATGCTGAGAAACGGGTAAGATTTTCAACTTGCTTACTTCATCTGTTTCGAAGACTAAGGATACCTATGTAAACTACACTCCAGAAACAATAATATTTCCCAGAACTGGGTAGAAATGGTTTTCATGAAGTAGCTAGCCTGCCTATGCGGTTTTGCTTCCATAGGGGGTGCTCAGACTCCACATTAATGACAAATAGTTTATACAGATACCATAAACTTGGTAGGGCTTTTGTAATTGCATTCTTCTGAATTAAAAAAGATCCCTAAGATAAGTGCATAAGAAGCTAGATGGAGCTGAGTAGGTAATGCAGGAGCAAATCTTACGTGGGTTATGAGAAAAAAATGTACGTGAAGGTGTTCACAGATATTGGAGTGGCCGACTATGTTAGGCTTTGCTAAGCAGTGACAACAGCGTGACGTCTGTTCATGTGTAACCATCCAAACATCTTAATTTTCTTGCGTGATTGTGGATGAAGGTAAAGCCTCCTTAAGGACAAAGAAAACTCAAATCTGGGTTTTCATTTCTTGTTTTGATTGTGCTTTCCTATGTATTCACATGAGGTTGCCAAATAAATACTGCTTCTGTAAAGCCATCAAAAGGAAAACGTTGAAGGTACACTTTTACACTGTGCACAAATGCAATGGAGTGTGAAGTACCACCCTCCTCGCCATGTCCTCATTGAGCACCCGTACCCCTTGGAACGCCCGGGGCCCGCAATGGATGCTCAATCACTGCTGCTTCCACGGTGTTTCTAAAAGCTGCTGTTTTCACAAGGTTTGGGACAGAGAGGACAAGGTGTGGAGGATATAAGTAATAATTAAAGGCAAGAGAAAGTATTTTTTTTAGCCATAATACCAGTGTTTTAACTCAGTAGCATTTCCCTATCTACTTAAACATTAATTCTATACACCGATTCACAGCTATAATCTTCCTGAAAGTTACAAAGCCACAAGATTTGTATCAAGGATATCTGATTAAAAAAAAAGCGTTCTGTAGGATATTAAATCCTATCATCCTTCAGGGCTCTTTCTAAACATCCTCTTAAAAACCTGCAAAATACAGTTTCTGCTCAGGTGAATAACAAAGTAACCAATAAAAATCTCCTGAAGTGTAGTAGCAACACAACTAATGCAAATTTTGCAGCATTTTGCTGCTGAGCTACACTGCTTTGAGTAAAAAATTGCACCATACTTGGATGCCCTTAATTCAGTTTAAGGTATGGTTTCTGGGGAAGGAGCAAGCCAATCTAAATAGCCAATTGCTGGTGAAAGAGTCCCACCTTCCTTCAGTTCCTTTTTTTCTCCACACACATCTACCTATTCACACTACTTGCTCTACGTTGACTCCATTGCACATTTAGCCCAGCTGAGTCAACTGAGTTTAAAAAAAAAAAAGATAGTTGTCTGTAAGTTAGCAGAATTAACTAAGTCTCTGTGTCTTGTTTGCCATTCAAACCATACAGCCCAGCCTTTAAAAGACCGAAACAGGAGACAAACAACAGCAAAAATACTGTTTCCATATAGATGTACACCTAATGAGCACAAACACACTGCAGCAAAAACTGATTGCATTTCTATATTCCTTCTTCCATCTACAAACAAATCCAATATTCAAACTCCACATATTTTAGACTTTTAAAAAGCGCTGTTCAGGGATCATCCGTACTAGTATGTATTTTTATTTTTCAAACAGCAAACCTCACATCACTTTATTTACAGGTCGGAACAAACCTAAAGCATTATTGATGTAACTCAGTTCTGGATGTCTCAAACTGCAATACTGTATATTTCTCATGTTATAGGAACCATAAATTCTAGTGAACACTGATTAACAAAACCTTCAATCATATGCTTAAACTTCAGACCTAAGACTTCCACTGCTTGGAAATAACTCAAGTGTTGAGTGATTCAAGCCAAGCTGTGAATCGCTCTGGGAAAGTGGGCAGTTATAAGCATTTGACTATTTTAGAACTACTCTAAACAGTGTAATTTGCTAATGGAAACAAGATCTAAAGATATGATCATGAGAGCCTAAGGAACTGAATTTACTTTCCTGAATACCTAAACTTTTTGATCCCATTGTTTAAATCACAACTTTAGTCATGCATTTTATGAAAAGCACTCATGAAAAGCAACTAGAAACAGCAGAACAACGACAAAAAATGCACTGTTGACATGGAGCATAATGAAATGCTGTGCAGATGATCAGATCTAAATGTGCTGGCTAGGGGTAAAAAGACTCAAAAAAAAAAAAATCTTAGTTTTTAAACTAAACCTTTAGTAAAGAAAGCTTTAGTAGCAGCTGGTATGTAGATTACAAACCTTTCAACAAATTGTAGGAAAGCTGAATTTTGTAGAAGAATTCTGTCACCGTTTACTGCAGGGCAACAATAAACCAAGGCAGATGCTCTCTGTTGACTACCCACCCTCCCTGCTAAGGAAAGGGAATAGGAGGAAAAGGGAGAGAGACTTGCAAGTTGGAAAAAGTTTTAAATGCTTTACTAATGCTACTAATTAACGAAGAAAATAATACAAAATATACAAAACCAGTCTTGAATTGCCCGTTGGCCTCCTTGGCCTAGTGGAGCTGGCATCACTCCAGCGACTGCAGGGCAGGCATCCACAAGTCCTGGGCTGGACTCTGCAGTAAACCGGAACTGGATTCAGGGATGCAGGTTCTGGAACCAGGCCTGGGATCGCAGGCACGACAGGCAGGGTCCTCTTCAGATGCCGGCCATGGTCAAAGAGAGCGAGACCCTCATGATCTCCCACTTCTATAGGGTGTATGACGTGGATGGGATGGAATACACAGTTGGTCAATTTTAGTCAGTTCTGTTTGCCTCTCCTTGCAAATATGCCCCTCTCACTTATGGGCCATGCAAAATGTATCCGTAACCTTGGCTGCCATAGCAATAAATGTAAACCTGGGTCTCTCCTGCATACCATTGCTCACCTTATCAGCTTTGGAGCGAAGAGTGTCTAAAAAAACATGCAGCCAAATTCAGAAAAGTGCAGTTATTTAGAAGAACTTAACTGAAAGGAAAATTCACTAAAAGAGAAACTGGTCTTGTTTTTAACAAAACCAGGACAAAATCTGATTTTGAAAATGTCTTATATAGATGTAACCTAATTACTTTTTTAAATATTCAGCCATAAATTGTAGAAGTCCTAGCTAAATCAATATGTGTTAAACAAAGAAAAGAAAATAAATGTTAAGTTAAAAAAAATAGAGTAGCACTTTACTGGTCTTTGACAAATACACATTTTTTTATTATGAAATTATGAATATGATATAAAATTAGCTGAGTCCATGCATATGTCTTAAAACCATCATCTTGCTATTCCCCATCTTCTTTTGGGCTTTCAAAATTGTGTTTTAACAAATATAAGTATTATTTAACAAATATAAGTATTATTTACAATTAGAACTCATGAAGCCAAGTAAAACATGAACCACACTATAGTACTTGAGTGTGCAGGATACCATACTGACAGAAATGATAAGCCATTAGTTTTGTGTGGCTAAGTGCCATGAATTGGCTAAAAGATTTATTTCTGTTTTGATTAACAGAGTGTTACTGAAAACATTCAATCTTCTTCATGCCCATAGAGGTGCAAAATTTTAATTAATCGGAAAACTTATTTTTCCTCCTCCATGACCAATGGCCAGATATTCAGAGAGCACTTTGAGGATATCAGATATTACAGTGAATATTATACACTGAACAGCAGTGAATGTACAAATTATATGATGTTTTCATATAATAAAGTTATGATCAGGATAAATTATTCAACAGTATATTAAAAAGAACTTGGGTTTTCTGAAATTTTTTTAAGTATTCAATTGATGAGGTCATTAGAATAATCACTGAAGTTTATCTGTGTCGCACCACAAGGTAGATTTTGTTGTTGTTGTTGTTAAAAAGCATTTCAAACATAGGCCATGGGTGGGCACCACAGCTGAGTTCATGTGGCTTTATCCTGATGTGCTTTAAGGAGATGACAACACCGTACAGGGTGGCTGAATGTTCTGGCTGCTCATCTATGTGGCTAAGCCGAAGGACAGTTTAAAGGCCAGTTCAACAGCAGCTTCTGTGACTGAGTCATGGAAACAGACATAACACTCCTGAGGTTTGGGATATAGAATGAGTCTCCTGCAGAAAAAAAAAAAAGAAGAAAATTATCATAGGTGTTAGCTTTTTCTCCTCAACTGTTTGATATATGGTGGTTGTACTCTGAGATAGAATTCTAAATCAAGTTATTCTCTGCTCAGTTTTCTCAAGACTGCGTATGAAAAAATTCTTCAGGTTCTCAGCATGTGCACAGCACTGGTGTGTTTGCAGTTTCTGGCCTACAAACAAAAAACCAAACCAAAACACACCACAACAAAAACCTAACAACTACAATTGTTCATTCTCCTTTGTATCACTGAATCAGCATTATACATGGAGGCAAGACAGGTGGGATTTACTTGCCAGGCAGGGACTGGGGAGGTCAGGAGGAGTGTGAGGAGCACACAGAAAGCGCAGGGTATTAAGTGTCTGATTACAGCACCTGAGCACATCTGCAGAGCGCAGTGGGGCACAGCCAGGGGCGCCAGCTCTCCGGGGTGATGTGTTGGCACGGTGCTCACCCAACTTACCACCCGTGTTTTACAGCAGGTGGAAAATCACCCTAACACAACTTCTCAGATCCTCAATCAGAGCTAGCTCCAGAGGTTGGCTGGAGTATTTCTGTGATGTGCTAGAGTTAAATTTATTTTTAAAGAGTACAGTGGCACATTCAAAATGGGAAACTTTGGGAGAAATACATTCATTTGTCTTTAAACTCACCCCACAACCCAGTAACTCATTGTTGGTGGTGGTTTCTTCTGATCAGTCCAGTTATCGGGAGAGCACTCAAACAAAACTCCGTGTTCTGTTACTACATCTAGGTCTTCAGCTGCCTTCCCAAATTCTGAAATCACACTGCCTGCTTTCTTCTTCTTCTGTAAAACATTGGTGAAATGTTAGTATAGAATTAAGTATTTTTTACATAAATACTAGCAAATATAACTTTAATGTGATCTCTTCAACAATCTCTGATGAACTATATTGCTGTCAAAAAGCCGGACTTAGAAGATACAACTAATTTGTTTACATGGTTCTTTTCTCCACAGTTTCGTTAGTTTGGCATCAACTGGCTTTTTTTCATTGTTATACCACTTGGAGGTAGACACATGCCTCCTTTTTTGATTTTTTTTTTTTCCTTCTAGCTGAACACCATTTCTCTCATGAGACATCTGAGATAATACAGCTTCATTAAAAAGTGTGTTAAAACAGCTAAAGCTCCCGTCTTTCTTTCTCTGTGTGCCTCCCTAATTAAGAACTGTGATGGCAAAAATCCTACTGAATAAACTTAACCAGGCAGGAACTTCTTTTTGTAAATAAACAGTTGAAGCGCTTTGCTCAGACCATCTTCTTGCTCTTACTCAGTATGACTGCATAATTATTTTCTACGTGTATGACATTTTTGCATTTTGTTGAGTTTGAGTTTTGTACGGAGCTCTTGAATAAACCTTGTAAAAGCTGGATATTT
Source organism: Pampusana beccarii (assembly GCA_013399365.1). NCBI lineage: Eukaryota > Metazoa > Chordata > Aves > Columbiformes > Columbidae > Pampusana > Pampusana beccarii. Next base: position 1,072,233 of record VWYH01005061.1, read on the forward strand.
GATAGAACTATGAGGGTCTGTACTTTCATATTCGTTAAAACGTCTTTCCTTCTGATTTTATTTAAGAGTAAGAAAATATTAAGATGATGGTGAAGAAAATGAGGCCAGGGCTGGTTATTACATACAGTGACATATATTTCAGTGTTTAAAACTACAGAGTTTATTTTTGCTCAATTTAAAATTTATTCAAAATTTCTGTACACATTTAGAAATTAAACTGTGAATTTTCAGTTCACAAAAAGGCAAAATTAATTTGATCAGTTTACAATAATTTTGCATTATTGGTGCAATTCTGTGAATCCTAAACTACAACAATATTTAACTGATGCCAAAGAATAATCAGTATAATAGAACGTTTCTATATTTGACTTTTTTGGTCATGCAGTATGAACAAGAGAAACTTCTATTCACTCTTTTACATTTTCCTCATGCCATAATACAGCTGGCAAATTTTTCAGCATTAATTGTTGGAGCCAACAGGCAACAATCACCCCAAATTTCTCTAAAAGAGAAACCTAGTTCTGCAGCACACATTCATCAATTACCTCTGATTTTCAGAGCAGAATGAACCCAGCTGCTGTCTACAGTACTCGCGTCTGAAGAAGCCAGAAAAGCATGTGCTGAGGTAGCTGTAGCCAAAAGAGAAATTCTGGCTTTCAAGTGTGAGTTTTTTCACTTTTTATGAGCTACAACTAATGGTTGAATGGTTCCTTTTTTTTCGTTTGAACTTTAAAGCCTTACCTATTCTGCCATTCTACCTAATACAAAATCCAAGAGATTTGTCAGCAGAATTAAAAGGAATCAATCATTAGACACAGTCTTCTTCTAGACAGATATCCATGGGAACAAACGGTTACAGACATCAGTGGATAGCAAACGTGTAAGCAATGTCAGGTGGCACAGAAACCCAAGACACTCAGAGTGAACGACCCTCTCAGTGTCAGAGACCCACTTCACATCATTGTTCAGACACGCTGACAGCACGGCGAGGGCAGACCTCACTGTCACTGCTCAAATGAAACATTTTCTGTGAGAAAAGAGGGCCTAAATTTTCTTTTGCTGCCAACCTGAAATCCCTTTCCAGCATTAAAATGGCTAAGCCCTCCTCTTTTGCTACTTACAGTTCTCGAACCCAGTGCACAAAACTTCTTGCCAAGTTACAAATAAGAGTCCTAAAATCAACAGAATAAGAAAATACTATATACTGGAGACATGGAGTACTTATTTTGAGGACATTTTTGGTGGGAAAGAGAGCCATAATTACATGCATACTTGGTTGGGTAGGTCAGAGAAAGAACCTGCCCATAACACTAAAACCACCAGTTTTAAAAGCAACCACACACATGCAAAGACACCTGCTAGTAAACTATTTAAATAATGAAGTGAAAACAGTCATGAAATACTGACTTGAGAATGTAAATAGAAAAAACAGAAAACCAAGCTTCCATACTTCTTTCATCATGGATTGCTGAAAAATGGCACGAATTGACAGACAGCAACGATGGAAATTCGCAATTAACTGAGGGTGGATGGACCCACCAAGCTGTGCTACTTCTTTGTGAGTTGGAGTGATAAAGATTCCTTGCATCGTTTCCAAAGATAGATAGTGGAAGAGGGTATTCTCAGGACCAGATGTCAACCTTCAAAAATAAGATAATTCATTTAATATTCAAGTAATTAAAAAAGAATGTCAATTAAACAACAAATACTTTTGATTCTCAAGACAGAATTGTTTTTCTGGTAACTACAACAGAGTACAAAAATGGATACAGACATTCAAAAGGTACCTTTTTCTACATCAAGGAAATACTTCTAATTTGAACTGTTAATCCTCAACTATAACAAAACAAAAACCACCACAAAACCCCTGATGGTACTAGTTAGATATTGCACTTGTGTTCTCAAAAGTTCTCATGCAAAAAAAGAAAAAGGAAAAGAGAAATAAAAGCTTAGGGAAATTTTTTTTTAAAAAAAGCTTTCTTTAGAGCTCAAACAAAACACCAGGGCAGACTGTGCTGTCACAGGCAACAAGTGGGAACTGGGAAGATCACGGCTGCTTTGTCCTTTGTACACCTACCAAGAAGTACCAGGGAGGCACAAGGTATATGGATGGTCCAATACCTCTTTTATTTGAACTCCCAAAGTCACATATATATGAGACGTGCATACATTCTACTGACACATTCTTGAGAAACAGTTTTCTTATTAAGCTTTCCATTTAAGAGCGTCACTTTTGAGAATCCTTGCGCAGCAAAGTTTTGTTTGGATTAAAATGATGCAAAAGAAGTGATGTGTGAGTCTTCAAAAAATGATCCAAGTATGGCCTTAAAAATTAAATGGTTAATAAAAAGTAATTTCTTACTTGATAGCGTTAAGAAGTTCTGTATCTTTCTCTGAAAGGTTCTTTCTGAGGTTTCCTAAATTAAATGGATTTGGTAGGGTATGTTTTTTTCTAGTGACCTAAAAAACAAACAGATAGATGAACTAACAGAGAAAACACAGCTAATGAGACAACAGAATCAAACCAACAGATCACCTACTTAAAAGAAAATAATGTAGCATTTTTTTAAAAAGGCTCAAACAGTTGCATCAACTTAAACAGATGTATTACATAGCCTACTTTAGACTAAGATGGATGAGAAGCAGTTGTTCAACTGTACAGCAGTTTGTTCTGATTAACGTATGTTTACACCATTATTATTTTAGGGATATTCTCCAATTATTTCTGATTATTCCAATGCAGCTGTGCCTGCTTTAGTCATGGGAAAAAACCCAGATATTTACAAGCAATGATAAAATTTAAATTTCCAAGGCAACAGAATTATTTTTTACTGAATTCAGGGCCTCTTAGATTTACATTTTTATAGTATGCTTTTTAAAATTAAAAAGTTACTTTAGTGAGGTTTTTAAAAGAACTGCCACCTCCCCCAAGCCCTCCAGAACCTTATCAGTTCTCTTTGCCTTTGTTCTCAGACCTGATCCACTACAGATTGTGGATTACTGCTTTCATCTTCTGCAGGACCTTCGCTACCATGGTCGAGTCCTCCACTGTTCCTCGTAGGACTTGGCTTACGTGTCATCAAGGAAGTGTCACCAAACAGGGTCCTTTTGCTCGCTGGAGTGGTTACCGATTTGGAAGTATTTTGTAGCTTACTGAGGATGGGTGAGGTGGTCGAGCTGTCCAGTTTGTCACATGTTGCAGGAAGGAACCAGTCAGCACAAGATAGAGGTGGGATGGAAGGAGAATCGAGCCTTTTCTCGATGCCGGCCTCTATTCCTTCCAGCTGAAGGATAGTGGCTTTGACCTGATCTACATAGATACAGTCTGGTCCTGGATTCCCGATAGCTTTGGATGCGCAGCCTCCGGCCTCCAGCAGCACACACAGCATAAAGTGTCTCTGTGAACATGGAGGTAACAACATCAGCCTGGGGTTTAAAATACAATATGTGCTGTATTACATTTATATGTTATCTGATACTTGGGCTAAATACAGAACTATATTCAACACTCCTTCCTCACCTCCAGAGGAGTTATTTATTTTTTTCTAATCAAATCATGTCCAAGGACATCTTTCTCTTATCATGTTATTTAAGTTAAACATGCAAACATAAAAGATATCATTTACATACTCAGTTGTTTGCATTAAAAAAGTCCACATAAAAAAAAATCAAACGCAATTCTGAAATGAGTTGCCTGAAAATCACAAAAGGAAAAAATATCTTCTACAGCTAATGAGAGAACAGAATCAAACCAACAGATCACCTACTTAAAAGAAAATAATGTAGCATTTTTTAAAGAGGCTCAAACAGATGCATCAACTTTTATATATACGAAAAAGTATAAAATTAATGAGAATGTATACTTAAAACTTGCTAGCTTTACAAATGTATAAATAATGCTATTCCTTGAGAAATTCTATCCCACAAAACACCTATAATACAAATATTTTGTAAAATTACCAAATAAAATGAAGGGAAAGTCTTGATCTTACTGAACAACAGACAACACAAACCCCCAAAATAGAGCATGAGAGAAAGGGCCCACCCGCAATGTTAACTTACCAAGCCAACTATCAGTAAGAAGTATCTTGCTTCAGGTTCCCTGTATCCTGTGAAACTCGGAGCTTCACAGGGCTGGATGTGATGATGTGGAAATACTTCCCGCCAGATCACTAACTGACCCACCTTCTGCTCCGCTGCCAAGGGCAACAGACAATAGTGCCGACAATACAAACCTATATCAAGAAGATCTTCCTTGGGCAAGTGATTACCGATCAAGTAACCCTTAATTAAAAAGAGAAAAGGAAGTGTGTTCAGTAAGAAATGCAACATCGCTTCTCACTTAAGAGTACTTTTCATCTAGAGATATCCATGCTCCACATGCATCGAGACTGTGGGCTTTCTGGCCAGAGACCGTCTTTTTGGTATACAGTTGTACAACAGATAACACCGAGCTTTTGCACCACATCTGAACAATCAACATACTGAACTATAAACAAATAAAACATCAGCATATATGCAAGTTATCAAAGGTGAGCTGGGAAATACAGGACTTTAACAGCTTGCAAAACAGCTACAGACTTAAAGTACTTTAATTCTCATTTCCTGCCTGCCAAAAATACTGAGCTTTCACTGGAATTAATAAAATTTCCAAAGAAGCTACATACTACAACAGTGTTTCTAGCATGAAGAGCATTACAGTTAAAGTGCTGTTGTGGTGGATACTGTGCAGTTCCGTTTGTGCTAACAGTTTAGTGTCATAACACTACTGGCATAAAGAACATCTGCCTGACAAAATCCTTAAAATGTAAGTTTCCTTCAAGTGAAGGCTGTTGTCTTCCTCTTTATACTGTTGAACACATTATCTACATTTATTAAAGAGAAATAAATTCACAGAATGAGGCCAAAGAGAGAAAAGCTCTCAATCCAATTTCTCAAGTCTTCAATTTAAAGACAGATTAAAGGTAGATCGTCTGTTATCTTTATTAAAAGACAGCAATGAGCAAAAAATGAGAATATCATACAGTCTCGCCTGAACTGACTCTTATTACTCTCTGGTTCCTATCTCGCATCAATCCTTGCATCATATGCAACAAAATTCCCATACGACAGTTGCAAACAAGCGTTTTGTTCTTACTGATCATATAGTACAAATCACTTCCCGGCATCAATTTTTTCTGTTAGTGTGTGTGAGTTTTACGTCTGCTACTAGAAATACACATTTAAAGCAATCATGCATTTTTCCATATTTGTGAGGGTCTGAAAAGAGTTACTCCATGACTGAGTCAGATTTCCATAAGTATTTTCCTAATCTTTAGGCCTTAATCACTTATACTACCTTGTAGAAGAGACAAGAGCCCATAATCATATATAATCTTCTCATATTGTAATAATCTTCAGACTGTGGAAAAAAAGAAAAGCATTATATAATTTTTAATTCAGAGTTTTTATTTTATTGACCAAATGCAGATAAACTACTTCCAGTCAATTGTAATCAGCATCTTATTTAATACTTCAATTTTGGACCACTTTTTATTATCAGTACAGTAGTTAATACTGAACAGCCAAGTGAAATAGCAAGTTTTTAGCTCCCATTATTGATTTTAGTGTCACTACAATTTTTTCTAATGACCTTCAGCTCAAAAGAACAGATTTCCTATTTAGTTATCTGTCCATAGACTATTTTGTTAGGTTATGCTAATTCTCAGAGTTCTTAAGAGCAAAGCGGCTGATGCATGACTGTTGACACCAGAGGCCCCCCTAGAGTAAAACTTCCAAGTCAAAGCTTTTTATTTTCCCCAGCATTTGACAGTTTTCTCAAAATATACCCATTCATTAATCTCTTAATTTAGACACCCAGTGCTGCTCTCAGATTAGTAACACCAACTTTAGGTGGATATAGTATATTTTAAATTAAGTGGGTGTGATCAATTTCCATGCAATAAACTACAACTTTAAAACATCTGCTTTCTGTAAATAACTATGCAGTTTGTTTAATACAGTGATTCTTTTTTTTTATTCTTTTGAAAGATGGACTATATGTCTGCCTGCTTTGTATTGAAGGTTTTAAGAATCATTAAGTATCTTTTTAAATTAAGAATACGTATGTCCTAAATTGTTATGCTAAAATGTGATCAAACACGTTACCTTCATGCCCAATTATAAATATACCTATAAAGAATACAATTTTAAAATAGCTGTTCTGGAGCATGAGTTTAAGAAAGCCCTTTCATTAAGATGTAAAATTGAAATTTCAATATGTTTACATCTCACTGTCCTATACAGCACAGTAAAGTGCACGCACAGCAAGCGATACTTAAGTAAATTACTATCTTCTCGTTTAGCAGGAGAAAAAAATATGTATAACTCGTAATTGCTTTCTGTAAACTGGAAAGTTAAGTTCTCTGTGCTCCACAGAAGTTTTCAGGTTCACAATTGCTTGGGAAGGAGACAGTTATCTACATGGAAAAAAGAAACGTACCAACAAACAGCTATGTTGAAGTATCCTTATAGACATCTCATGAATTTAAATTATTGTAAATCATGGGTTTTCAGTGACTAATCCTATGAGATCATAATATAATTGTAATGTTAACCATGGAGAGAAATTCAGGATAAACAGAACGGGTAAAATGGAGCTATCTTAAGAATAATACAGTACACCTTTGCTTTGACTCTCATTTGGTTAAAAAAAAATAGATGTTTGGAATTAGCACTTTCTTAAACTACTAAATACAACACCAAGGCAAAGAGACACGGTGCAATGGAAACAGCAAAAGTAAAAGTGTTTACCAGCTCTGCAAAATCAGCTGCTTCCAGGTCACTCAGTACTGTGTCAATTTCCATCTGAAATATTTAAACAAGACATTTTAATGAGCATTTTTAACACATTAACTTACAATAATCACATTGTTTGCTCTGTCTTGCTAGTCTTGGAAGATTAGGATTCATGAGTACAAAGTGGCTGGAGAAAAATTTGCACCTACTTTTCAGGAGTAGTATCAAATATCGAGAACACCTCAATTCATCAGATTAAATAAAAATCCTTCTTAGTTGCCATGTATTTCCCTCTTCTTTGAAACTGTAAAACTTCTGTGCTTGTGTGTGTCCTGAACCCAGTGTTGTATATAAAGGAGATGTCGCTCTTTGAGCTTGCTTTAAAACATGAGGTCTCGAGACTACCCCTTGCAGGCTGGAGACAACTCTGAGATCTGGCAAGCTATTGTATCCAACGGACTTATTAGAAAAATCTTTTTCACAATGGATTTAGTTTTTGTCTCTATGGAAATTGCCAAAACTTTCTCACACATTATCTTTGTTCTACTGAAACTACTTTAAGCTTGCGTATTTCTCTCACTACAAGAGCTGTTCATTAATGTCAGTTTTGCTAAAAATACTTTCCTTTAAAGAACATGGTACTTGCCACACAAGTTCACCGCATAGATGTGCTAATTAATGAAAAGAACCTAAACCCCATCATACAAACTTCTTGGGCTGTATTAACAGGCTGCCTCTAATTAAAATACAGCCAGTTTTTCAGACAGGGAAATGTCAGCAAGGCTGTTGGCAGTCAACCGTGGATCAATCGCTCAGCTTTTCCCCAGTTAAAATTTAAATGGCTTTCTGCCCAAAAAGAACAGACATTTTTGGTTTTATATGCCTTATAGAATATAAAGATCTTCAGCAACACTTAACTGGAAATTTCTTCTGCAACAACAATATTTTTTCTGTAAAATGTGGATGATCCAAGACCATTTTGGAAAACAACATCCTTATCATAAGTAAGAACTGCATTGTTACCTAAATCTCTTAAAAACCTACAATTTTACAAGAAAGAAACAACTTGCAACCTAAACTAGAGAACAAAGCATAATAGAGTCTCTCTACAGAAACTTGAGAGAAAGTAAAAGAAGAAAGCACGGAGGGGGGGGGGAAATAATTAAATAGTACAAGCAAAAAAAAAGTGTCGTTTCCTGAATAAGAAAAAAACATCCAACAACAATTCGAGGTGCACTAGGTTGTATTTCAAACATGCATTAGGTTGCTGACTGATCATATTCTACAATGCCATGTTGCACAGATGTTTCATTGCCTTCACTTACGGAGCATGGATTTTGTAAATGAGCAGATGGATGTGTTACAGCACCATGTGCACACCTTGACATTTTCACCTGGCCAGCAGATTTAGCTCTGGGGTTATGGCATGAAAGAAACTTTTCCGAGACGCTCCATAAATATGTACTTGTGTAGCTAAATCATATATAACAGGGTGTTCATACACACAGATCATAAAAGCAGAAGTCTGATTAATGGCATTGCAAACACGTGGCCTCAAGAACACTTAGCAAACACGTATCTAGACACGTACTATGAGGAAAGGTGGAAAGAACTAAATCATTATCAGACTGCTACTAAACATAAAGAAGACAAAATTCATATAATGTAGAAAGGAGAGAGAAGGCCACATCAGCAAAAACAAATCTGTTTGGTATGATATGCAAACAACTCTTCCCATGATACGGAAAATAAATTCCTAGTTGCAGAGTTGAAAATATTTTTAAAAAAATCACAAAGGCACCGATGAATCCTAGATTCGCTAATGTTCAAAAGGATGGAAAATGAAAATGTTGTGATTCTTTATTTTATCCGCTTCAGGCCCTTAAGTGAAATGGCTGAAAATGTAAGGTCCACTGTGCCTTAGTACAATGCCTGATATCTAACACTTTGTGAATAAAGGACAATATATAAACTATTAGCAAATCACAATTTAAGTATAGGCACTCAGTGGAAAGCTACCATCTTAACTGGAATCATATATATTGGAGTTTTTATGTTATATGTAAAATGATTGCTCTAAATAGAAAAAGAGGTCCAGTTTTAAAATATGTCTGATTAAGGGCCAGCAGATTTAAATAGTAATTAGCTACTTATTAATGCGTTTAGCTCTTTGATACTGTATTTCACTAAATACCTGCAGTGTAGATAGTCTTTATGTGAGCCAGTCCTTTCATTTCAGGTTCTCTTCATAGTTAATGCGGATGAAGCCGCTGGAGTCCTAAGGTGTAATTCATCTAATACTAAAGTAAACAGCTGAAGTCGAGCAGTTAAAGTGCCAGATTTTCTCCATTAAATAACAGGAAGAGTTCAGGATTAGCACCTCAACTGTAGTCACTTATGGCATAGCTCTAAAAGAAGGCGAGATGGATGCTGCCCCAAGCTGCTACTGATTCAGTCAAGTAAAGAAGCCTCATTTTTAGCTTTGTTTTTCCAGGAAGCTAAAAACCTAATTAGGAAAGAAAACCCCTACAGTATTAAAATAACAAACATTAATAAAACCTAGAAGGGTATAACAACTCATACTGATGAGATAACAGAACTTAGAAGAAAAAAAAAAAAGCCTGGAGAGAGCCAGGGTACTTAGTACTGCTTAAATTTTTGTTTTAGTGGTCTACAAAATAATTTCTTGTGGGTGCTTTATCTATGTGGACTGTACCATCTTCCAAGAACAGCTTTTCATTTAAGAAAACAGAGAAAATAGGAGTAGGTTTAAAGAAATAAAACAGGAGAGCTTTCATCAAATCTGTGTCACACTAAAGTCCCAAGTCTTTCTGATCAAAAATTACCAGCAATAATTTCATGATCACCATGCCTTGAAAGTAACACGTTGACTTCCATACTTCCAGTGTAAGTGAAAATAAAGCAGCAAGCTGCAGCTAGCAACACCCAGGTATCTACACCTGATCGTCCTGTCAGATCAAAACATGATCTAGCAATGCTTTACATGGAACACGTAACCCTTTGGCAGTGACGCTAAATCACTTCATAACAAACTGTAGCAGGAAAACAGACAAAAAAATTGGAAACTACAAGCTTTTTAAAGGAGAAAGGGAAGTCGTCTGGTTTGTTTCTAAACAAATGAATACACCATTGTGTTATTAAAGAATACATCTGTCACAATAATCAACAAAACAAATACCCACAGGGGTTTAAAAACAAAAGATTGAGTGAAAGATGATCTGGATACAAAACAACAACAACAAATCATACAAGAAAAAACAGTTCAGAGGATCTTTCTTTACATAGGACACAATTATATGTTTTTGTCTTAAATATAAGTTCTTAACAGTTTTCCCCTACATTCTCTGAGCATTGCATTGTATTAACTTCACAGAACGCACTCCATTGATAAAAGCTGTTACAATCAGCTTGTCTGCCGCTACCGTGCAGCGCAGCTGGGACTTGCTCAGTGTGCAGAGCCAAGCTCTGCTGGAACTGTGTCACAGATCTGCCGCTCAGAGAACTCGTCTCGCAGACAGTGTTTCGCATAATTCAAACAATTCAATTTTCATTTTGAGTAATGCAAATGAATATAAATTTCAAGTAATACCATAATTTTCTGAATAAATGAGATGTGTTAGTCTTACAACTCCACTGCTGAGATCTCATTGGGATTGTTTTCTCTTGGACAAAAATTGTTAGAGTTGTTTCAAATTGGAGAAATACCACCTTTATGTATTTTGGTCTAATAACATCAATTCTATAGTGTATATGAAAAACCACTTCAGAGAAGACTCGGCAAGGATCATGCATCACACATATAAAAGCTATTATTTTTATTTAAAATATTATTTTATTAATAATTATCCAATTATTCCTATTTTAACTTCCTCAAGTAATGAAAATGAGGTTTAAGACTCAAAGCTGTAATTTTATTTACTGTGTTCTAGCTTTTCTCTTACTACTGCTTAAAGCAGAACTCAGTTTCTCCTTGGGAATTAACCAGACACAGTGAAATGGTGTCTGGTTAATGATGATACACGGGTATTTATTTTGATTCTGCAACAGCCATTTATAACTCTCCTAAATTACAAGTTACGTATGGGCTTCTGGAGTAGTATTTTATACCTGAAAAAAACAGTTAAACGGCACAAATCAAACATAAAGGCCAACGGCATCCTGGCTTGTATCAGGAATAGTGTGGCCAGCAGGACTAGAGAAGTGATTGTGCCACCGTACTCAGCACTGGTGAGACCCCACCTTGAATCCTGTGTTCAGTTTTGGGCCCCTCATCATAAGAAGGACAATGAAATAATAGAGTGCAGAGGAGGTGACAAAGCTGGTGAGGGGTTTGGAGCACAAGTCTGTTGAGGAGCGGTTGAGGGAACCAGGGCTGTTCAGCCTGGAGAAAAGGAGGCTGAGGGGAGACCTTATTGCTGTCTACCAACTGCCTGAAAGGAGGTTGGAGCATGGAGGGGGTTGGTCGCTTCTCCCCAGTAGCAAGTGATAGGATGAGAGGAGATGGCCTCAAATTGTGACAGAGGAGGTTTCGATTGGATATCAGGAAAAAATTCTTCACGGAAAGAGTTGTCAGGCATTGGAACAGGCTGCCCAGGGAAGTCATGGAGTCACCATCCCTGGAGGGCTTTAAAAGGTGTTTAGATGAGGTTCTTAGGGGCACAGTTTAATGCTAGAGTTAGGTTATGGTTGGACTTGATGATCCTGAGGGTCTCTTCCAACTGAAATGATTCTATGATAAAGCAACATAACTGGGGCTGTCTTCCCTACTGCATATGCTAGTTGTTATAGATGTGTGTGTATATATCTATTTTTTAAAAATAATGTTTAATTTCTTTGTCGCCATGTGTTCTTCCCAGATAACCCTGAAGTCACAAACTACACTCATAATAGCAATCTGTTCCTTGTGGGAATGATTGTGTAGTTCCAAACTTAAATAAAGGATCCTGTAGGAAAATGGTTGGTTTGGGATACATAAATTACACAATAACAACAGCAGATCCCTGCATCAGTTTTCTGGTCTCTCATATACAAGTTGTTCCGGAGAGATATGAAGGTGACATTACCTTGATCTCCTGAGGCAGCGTCAGCCAGCGCAGGCCCGGGAGGTTGTCTAAGAATAAGGCGCTGCAGGTTTCATAGTGCTGTGTGCTGGGGCTGGCACTGGGGTTGAGTCTTGCAGGCTGAAGCGCACGCTGGAAGAACAGGTTGAAAAAATGATCCAGGCGAGAAACATTTTCCACCTGGCAAAAAGCACTGGACAAACATGAACTCCAAGTTAGAATAACATCGAGAAACTTGCAGCTTGTTTATATAACCCTCTGTGCTATACAAGTCTCTTTACAGCATGAGACTACGTTTGGATTTTTTTCTAACATTCATTTTAAACATGAAAAAAACCCCAGTGGGTAATATCCAGGCAGTACCTACAAAGAAAAAACTGCCTTGCTGCCAGCAGTTTAGTGTAATAGTAGATGTCTCACAGCAACTTAAGATGAGACAATCATCAGCTTCATCCTTCTGGAAATTAAGGTTACTCTTTGCTTTAGTAATTTGTTTAGCTATTGTTGTGTGTGTTATAGATCAACTTATTTTCTTCAAAAGATATAAGAAAGCATTCTACTATTCCAAATGGTCTCCTATACTTCTATTAAAATCAAGTAGTTTATCCCTCACATTCAAAGCTAAGCTTTTTCTGAGATGCATTTAAACAGCTGCAGACATTAGAAGTGAAGTTACTCTTTGCCATGAATTGACATAAAAAACTTCATTAAAAAAAGATAAGGTCTGATATTAAGTGAGATTGTTCTTTCTAGAAACTTTTATGCTGTTCAGCACAGAAAAATGAATATAAATATTAGGCTTTTCTCTATGGCACACACACTTTAACCCTGAATTGAAGGCAAGCATATGGATAAGCCTACCTTGGCAATTTTATTTAGGTTACAGTCAGACCGAACATTTTCTGGGTGATTTCCAAATGCAGAGACTGACAGTAACTCTGCCAAATAAAGTTGAGAAGTCTGGATTGTTTATTTTATTAAAAATATAACACTGATTCATATGTATGTCTTACAGATAGTGCTTTAATGCAAAGGATAACAATTGCAGAGTCCTGTTTGCATCTAGAGTGACTTACATTATGTTAATGATTTAACCTAATCAAGGACAGAAGTTTCTGAAGTAACAGACTGTTTAAAAAGAGTCTTACTAGTGTCAAGAACAGAATTCTGTTGTTTTTTTTTAAAGACCATGCAAAGAAATTCCACCTAAACATTAAAAATGAATGCTACCAGCTGTCTTTTGCAGTGAGGAATGAAAAATTAGTGACCGAAAATAGTTTTGAAAGAACTCACCTGTCTAAAGAACTATACATAAATTTCAAGGTCCTGACAACGTCTTCAATCATGTTCTTCAGCTGAGCGAGCGGCACGCTAAAAAATAAAATTCAAACGTACACCTGTGTTTATAGCGTCTTTACTAGGAATAAGAATAGGCGTCTTCTGAAGAGCTGTATTCTTATACAGTGATACATTACAAACAAAAAATTCTTCATTGGACTGTATGAGATATTTCCTTTGAGTGACTTGCCCATGATGACACAGACAGTAATAAAGCTGGGGACAAAAATATCACCCTCCTCCTAGAACACATAAATATGTAATACTACTGCTGTTATTCAGTAGTCTCTAATCAGGACTTGACTTTACCAAACCCTTAAAATTACTGTTTTCTAGCCTACACTTATTTCTCAAGGGAATAAAGTGTCATTAGATCTCAGAGGAAATAAAAAGAAATTGTAACAATGGATATATAGATGTGAACGAAGTCCATCAAAAAGTGGGATTACAGGTATAGAAAGTAATTGTAGTAAAGAGAGTACTTTGTAAGCCCTCCCTTTCTTGCTTTTTTGATAGGGGAAGAGTATGATTTGAGGACACATAATAGGAAACAAAATAAAATTTAAAGGAAAATAATTCATTATATATGAAACTCACTTTTCTTCAGGAAGGCCGATTACAAGCAACTTGTCAGATTCTTTCCAGTAAACAACTTGAACCAGTTTTTCGCATAAGAAAAGGGACGAACTAGAAAAATTGAACCAGAAGTACTTCTGTTAACACTATGAAGTTATAAAAGACCACCACTGAAAGAATAATTTATATGTGTTTTACATGCAAAGTCTTACGCTTATGTAAAAAAACATGCATGCAACTGGGCTAGGTAATTATATGTATTACAGAACTCAAAGACTCCCTGATTTCTATTCCAAACAAAAGATCAGATCATACCATTTGTAACAGTATCCTCAAGTATACAAATACACAGGATGAATAACTGCTACTGAAGCACCACAGTCTTCCTCTGAATGAGTAAGATGCTTTTTAAAGGTCTTGCAGGCATTATACCTGCAGAGCTTTTAACACAAGCAGCTCCAAAAATGAATGCCGTTTGAGATCACAGGGAGGTAACTGGAGGTACTAATGAAGGTTGTGAATGTAGTAGTCACTCACAAAATCCTTTTAAAAGACCCCACACACGTGCTTTGGAAACAAGCCCAAGAGGTATCTGAACATACTGCCTCAGTGACAAACGTAAGCTTGAACTGTGATGCTATCACCCTGTATTAAAAAAAAAACTCCATGAAGCTCAGCAATCCCAGAAAGACACAGTGAACTTTCATCTGAACCACAGGCTGGATTAGAACGTGAAACAGGATTAGACCCAATGTTCTAATTAGCAATAAACCATACATTATGCACCAGATTATCAGATTAAATGTACTGGTTGCTGCTAAAACAAAGGCCCGTAAATATCTCCAATACTAAATTCATAACAAGACCCCACCTTTCTTATTATCATGTTAGAAATTTTAAATAACAAGATGACACTGCTGCAAAGTTAAAGAAGAGTAACTTCAGCTTAAGCTTGAAAGATTCAAGAATTTACTTTTTAGGATATAGCTCCATCACTGAGTCACTCATACTATAAAATCGATGGTACTGAATAAAACAATAGTGTCATTTCATTAGTTATGAAATACCTTAGTATTTCCACAGGTCACCAGAAAACCTTTATCCTTTGAGTAACCAAAAGTGCTTTCCAAACAAACCAAGTTATATGTTTATAATGCAATTATAAACAAGGAAATAAACATCCCCACCCCAAAAGATAAACAGTACTTGTACAGACACAGTAATCATCATTTACTCTGCTGACAGAAAAAGCTACACAGCAGAGCTGGGGACTGTCCTGTTTTCTGAAGAACTGAGATAGTCCACAGAGATCAGCAGAGGTGCTTTTATATTTTTAGAACTCAAAAAAAAGTTAAATTGAGAAGCTAACAGGAAAGGTCTATGTTACCATGGATTTCTGTATCGTTTTTCTGATGCATAAGCATTTAAGAGGGGTTAACACATCTCAGTGGTAATTAATGTGGCACTACATTAAAATACTGGTATATCGTGTTTGCTACCTGTTGCTAAAAATCAATCTGCATTCCTATTGATCAATAAATCAGTAACATGACTTTTAGTAACTTACTAACTAGAAAGTTATAAACATGGTTAAAGCACAGCGTTGCAGTCAAAATAGCAGGATACCAACAAGCCTGAGACAAAAAATAAAATAAAAGAAACAAATGTAAACAAAAGTGAATTCACCAGTACTGATTTTCTGGTAAGCAAAAATATTCAAAAGCACTTCAAGAACTGCTTTAAGGAAAAATGTATCAGTGGAAAACCCAACCTAAATCTATTAAACAGGCTTTTTGAGGAATTCCTTCTTATCACTGATGCTGTTCACTACTGCAGTACTGTTCACACTCTCTATTCTTGGGCCTGCAATCCTACTTACATTTGGCTTTTTTAATACCAAATCCAGGTCTTGTGTCTGACACACAAGGCATTGGTGTGCAGAAGAGAATCTTGCCTGAGATCCCCAAAAGGTGTAAACTGATATACTAATTCTCAAGTAGTGTGACACTGAGAAATGATACTTGCTCTCTCACTTGTAATTATTCTAATAATCTACTTTAAATACTCAATAATATCTTGACATATCTCCACTAACTCTACACTGCTCCAAAACCTGAGGAGTCATTTTTACGAGACTTTTTACTAGAGTCCTGGTCTGCGGGTACAACGATCTTTCGGGGTGCATATTAAATGTTAATTTTAAAGGAGGCACTAATGAATTTAAGTAAATTACATTTAATCTTTTTTGAAATTTTTAAAAATTTGATTGAAGCTGTTGTAGAATTTCCAATCTGCCATCCCACTTTAGATAAGGACGTCTTAAGAGACCTAAGAAGGGATCTAAAAACATTTTCACAGAACTAAAAATCCTAGGCATTGCCAGCCATGACAAAGTAGCTCCCCTAAATCAATGTACATCCAGGCTGAGCAGCCCAACTCTGGCATGCTGTCCTAGTTAAAATATTACCGCCGAAGAGAAAGAGTTGCTCTTGTTTTGTCTAGAACTTGATGCGTGACCCATGTGTATTTTTCTGTACACGTACGTATAAAATAATAAAGTAATAATACATTACACATCAAATACTTTTACCTGATAATCTGGGTACCAGTAACACTTTCCAGTATGTCAGACAGCGTGAGAAATATTCCTCTCACACTTTTCAGTTTCTGGGATGCTTCTGATTTGGGGTACTGATAAAGAATTTCTTGCTGTGAAGAAAGTTAGCTGTTAGTTAAGCAAAGGAAAACCAAAACCAAAAATCACAAACCCACAGAAAACAAGATAACTTTTTTTCCTTTTCTTTCTTTTTTCTTGTTTTTAAACATGAGAGCTTTCATTATATATTTTTGCATGGCATCAAAGCAAGCAGTGGTCTGCAAAGGCATACTGGAAAGTTCTAAACCACACAGGAATGATTACGACAATTTTAACTTGTCTATTTTATAGAAAAGTAGGACTTATTTAGAAATATTATTATATGGAGAAACATGAAATTACCAACATTATGGCCACTGCATTTTACAGCTTAAAGTGCACTTAGCAAATCTGATTCCAAGAGACAGCTAATATTTGTATGTTTCTTTCAGTATTTTCATTGTGATTTAGGAGCCATGTTGTCCATCAAACATACAGCTCTTCAAAAACAACAAGAAGAATATGAAAAACTCCCACATCTCTGTATAATCCCACCTAATTGCTTTACATCTATAGCATAAAATATAACTGAGATATATACTGAAATAACAAATACACCATTTAACAACTTTATCACTACTGATCTTCAGTTTCAAGATGACTTCTTTAAGAATGTGCTGACACATACGGTCAGAAGCTTGGTGACAAATATTTGTGACAATTATTTTTCTTTTTCTAAGCAGTTCTTTAAAATATTTTTATGTATTTTCAAAAATGATATATTAATTGCTTCATCAACCTAACAATGTAGTAATAAGCAAACATTTGATTCCCTGCATTTATTGCTTTCTGTCAAATAATGATGGGCCAGAAATAATCCATGTCATATTAAGCAAAGAGCATACTAAATAATCTTTCTACACAAACAAAAGAAACACAGGTGTGATTAACTTTTCCTATTTATGTCACTAAACACATCTAGACAGTGCCAATACTCATTAGAAAATTTTCCTTCATCACTACTGAAAGAGTGCAAAGTTTGATTACAAAAGGACCTGGCAAACTCTTAATTCTTGTCCACTTTAATTAGCTGTATTTTCAAATACTCATTACTGACAAAGATTTTTTTTTCTTGAATCAATCCCTCAGTTGGAAAAAACCCTGCCATTTTCTAATTACAACAGTACAAAGGGTGAGAAAGAGCCTTTTTTTCTCTTCACTATGAACTGGGGCCTTTACACAAAATTAATTTGAGAATTATCTGTACACTCTCCCAGGGAAAGAAAAGACAACTGTAAAAAAAGATCATCTCTGCATCATATATATATTAATGAGTTAGCAAGGTTCAGCGCATTACACCATACAAGATCAACTGTCTTCAAAGCAGGGCAAAAAGTTCATAGGCCAATGACAATGGAATTAATAAATGAGAAGTAGCTCATTTCTTAAGAAATATAAACCCTCCCTCAACCCAACAAAACCAAACCTGGACAGAGTACCTAAACTAATGGATTATCAAACAGCTTCCAATTTTTGACTAATTTCTGAGCCAAAATAACAAAAAAAACCCAAAACCAAAAAAAAAAAAAAAAGAGAAGGAAAAAAAGTGAGAGACAGAGTACAGTCAGGACAACATAGGAAATGGTTAAAAGAAATTGTGTCAAAACAGTGCCAACCCACTAAACACCTATATTCTTCAAACACAGTGCACTGATGCTTTAAGTTGCATCTTACATAAAATTAAAAAACAAACCGTAGATGGAAAGACAACTGTGAATTGTTAAAGATTAGTTCAGAAATTACAAAAACAGGGAGAAGTGCCACAGAAGTCCAAGTCAGCATCTGTTTGCACCAAGCTATCACAGCAGCTGCTCAGTAATATCTGCAAAATACATGCCTCCAGTAACACTACCATGAACAAAGAATATTAACATTATTCCTTTTAAAACATGGTATGGCCAAAATAATTTCTAACAGAGAAAAAAGCTATAGTGTTACACTGGTACAAATAATGTATGTTATAATGGTATACCTACCTTGAGCAAAAACAGAAAAGAGACAAGCCCAACCTCACTCACTGAAACCATTACCCTATGGGACACTCCCCACATGCACCCACACATCCTATATTCTTTCTAGTGCTACTTTATCATTGAGTAGATACAGTGTACAAGTCTTCGAGCTCATTAATTCTATTTTTGCGTGCCAAAAGCTCCCAAGTGGAAGAATTAGTTACTAGTGCTAGTTGCCATTGTTGTCGTGGCTGTGATCTGCATACCATGCCTCCTCTGGATATGGGTAAAGCAGCTTCATAAAGGATCATTATATTTTTATTGTGCAATATGGCATAGGTATGTAGTAACTTCAGCACTGATTTGAAGTACTACTGTAAACTAAATTTGGAAGAGTGTATCTACAGGATAAATGTCACTTACTGTTCACCAAGTTAAAGACAAATGCCTTGAAGAAGGCAGCATTCTTTTATTAGGAAACATTATTAAGAGCTTGATTACACCAGCAAAGCATCTCTCAACAGTAGAGACTATTTGGGGCTGCATAACTGCCAAGACTTCTCAGGAAACAATTCTTCCATGGTATGAAGGGAGAACAAGTGCATTTCAATTCCTCTTTTACCTCTGCCCAACACTCAGGGTTAATCCTGTTTCTTGGGAGAGTATAAAGAAATCATGGGGCAAGAAAGCAGTACTCATTTACTCTGAAGTGCAGGAATTGCAATTAGGTATTTGCATATCTATTCACCAACTAACAGAAGAGCCAGAGGCCCTGAAATATTTCTTTAATATTTTTTTATATTTCAAAAAGCTTATTTACATGACCAAGAAAACACCGGTCTTTAAGTCTACAGCAATTGCCGATAGCTGTTCTATGCATTTAACACAGTAGTCTTAGACTACAAACTTAGAAGTGAAGAAAAAAAGAACCATTTGCAGTATGTAAGTGAACTTTGATAAAGCATCTTAAGTTTATTTAATTCACAGTTAAATTAGCTCTTTTCCTTTTTTTATAGGGAAATAAAGCAGAAAAACACTGCGGTATTTTATGTTTTAATAGAAGCAGCTTCAGGGTGGGGAAAAAGCATAGAATGACTTTGCCAAGTTGCAACACTATAAAAATAATTATAAGAGACACTTGTATAAACTAATTTCTGCTGAAGGTACCTCCCATTAAAAATTTTAGTACCTTAAACAGGACCGTTAGGAACTGCAAACCAAAGCTTACAGTGTTAGTATCTTGCTGAAATACACAATGAAGCATCCATTACCTTAAAAATATTGTGTTAAAAGAGCATGATTTATATTGCAAAGTCACATACTCCAGAGTTATGAAGTACTGGATTTATGGCTGCCTAGTAAGCCTTAATTATATTTTCTGTCCATCTTGTCCTCTGCAGACAGGCATCTTTCAGAAAAAGTGTAATACTTCCAAGACAATGTCATGCTGTGCATGTAAAAAAGGACCGAACTAAAGTTGCACAAGTAGCCATAAGTGTAATTTCCTAGCTTTCATGCACTTGACTCTGCAAACTTCACAACATTTTTAGTGATATTTTGATACCATGTAATTTTCTAGGGTTCTCCTCCCCAACCCTGTGTCTAGAACTCCATTCTGTGTAGCTGTAACACTTTTTCTCTATTACACATCACCAACAGAGCAATACAGACTTCTATCACTTGAAAAATAGTATCCGAAAAATAGAGACATCTCACAGAAAGGATGGAGCACTGACTGGATCTAAGGATTAATTCTAGGAGAGAGAAAGCAAACTGTCTTTCTTCTGTTCCCCACTCCATCACTGTCTCACCATCCCGCTCTCTGGGGACTATCAAAACTTGTGCTTCATTTGATGTCTCCACATCACAGATAATATAGACCACTGGGGCACTATGCTAAATCTAAGGAGAATTTACAGAAGGGGAAAAGGGTGATTTTCCAAATGTCTGTTCCTAGCAAGTCCACTGTGGCCATTTGTCATTTTCAGATCAGGGAAGAGGCCAAACTGATCCCTCCACACTGTTCTGTATCTTCCCAGCATCCTGAGTGGAGCATTTGTAGCTATGGCTACATCATGAACAACATTTACATAAATTTACAATGGGTTATATGTACTCTGGCAAAATTCTTCTGAAGAACACAAAAAGCAAAGAGATGTGAAAGGAAACTTTACTAGACAAAGGAAAAGTTCTTCGGTAGCTCAAAAATGTTGCCCAAGCAAGAATCAAGACCGCAAAGAGCAGATATGAAGAGTCCTCTGAGAAAAGGCACATTAGCATTTCAAAACAGGAGGGGCCAGACGGATCATGTGCGTGGACTGCACACGGCTCCCGCTGCGGAAAAACTTTTTTGACTAGGCTGATTTCATAGTTCGAGTTTCAGAGGCATATTGAAAACATCACTGTGAGCGTCCGAGAGACAATAACGAACTTCTGAATTTTTCTCTGCTTTGTCTGTTAACACCTCTAACCTGCTCTTTTTACGTAAAGACTTTCAGCAGCACTGAAGTGATTTCAAGTCCAGTTAGTCTGTCAGCAGTGATGCTAACTTTTCTTTTCCTGGAACTGCAGACCTTATTTCTGTCAAAATGGACATTTTACAGACTATTCACTACTCAATGACTAGCACGATTTTTTTTTAAAAACATCAAAAGGCATAGCAGTTGCTGTTTTAAGTCGTTACCTTTCATCTTCAGTTTTAGTTAGCCACATACCTCATCCTTCGATGTTTCAGAGTCCAGTTTCAGTGTGAGGAACATGACAATATGAGGCACGTCTTGTATAGCCTGTTGAAGGTCCGTACTGTCTTCTCCCCACAGGAGCCGAACCAGATTGTTCATACTCGACTGTGTCTGTTTATACCTTTGCTGAGAAGTTCCTTCAGGCTCAAACATTGATGTTTCAAATGTAAGTTTAACCTATTAAGATAATTATTGTGACAATGAGGCTGTATTTACAGTTATGTTCTAATATCAGATGAAAGAGATGCAGTCTGAGCCCTTTAAGAGATAAAATTCAGCTTTACTGACAAAGATGTAAGCATTCAAAAATTTCTGCTCTTTCAAGAAAACCAGTTATATATTCAGCATTGCATAACCATCTATTATTAAGGACAAAGCCAGCTATTACATGCTCTATGAACCATGTGAGTAAGCATGTGGTTTGGTGTGTTTTCATACTTAATTCTTACGGTTTTGAGAATGGAAAAGTATACTTACCGCTCTGAGTTTGTTTGAACACAAAACCTATTGCCACGTTTTTGAAACATAGACAGCATTTGACTTACTTCAAAATGTCAGCACTTTCGTAAGTACACATCCTCAAGGTTCTTTCATGTGCATTTCTTTGCTTTTTGAAACGTGCTGACAGGTAGATTTCCACAGGAATATCAATTTACATTAGACTGCAAAAGTTTGTTAATTTGTAACACTCAGTAACAATGCTTTTTTCAACCTGCCAACATTTTCACTGTTAACTTTTTTTAAAAATGTAAAGTCAGCAAATAAGATTTTCATTTCCATATTTCACAATTGTACTAGCGAGAATCACAAAAAATTGTTTATATCACTTGCTGTGCTGTCTTCAGAAGAAAAAAAATAATCAAAGCACTGACAGAGCATTCCCTCTTAAAAAATTGCTTTGATGATTAAGCTTACTTTGTATACTGTCCTTTTTTTCCCAAATACAACAAAACCCAGGAGTTTTAGAAAAAAATGCGTATTTCCTGGCTCACAAGCAACACAAAATCCAAACCTGTTGTGGAAATATACTTCACAATTTGCTTTATAAACCTCTTTTTTATGAGCACTGCCTTATAAAAAAAATTGTAGTTGTTCCAGCAGTGATGAGAGAGTATTGTCTTTTGTGAATGAGCACACCATCCTAAGTATGAAAGAAGGATATGTGAGAAATACCTAGCTCTAGACTGGGCATAAAATTGTAATTTCCAAAGATAATAAATTGATTTATTTTCTTTCCTGATACCTTAGTTTTTGTCATTGTTCAAAGTGACTGAAAATGTATCTATTTGGACTAAGCAGGAACACTCTCAGTTCCCCCTTTAATATGTTTTGCCTCGAAATTGATTGCTCACCTTAAAGGATCCTTAACATGCTTATTGATAGGGAAGTTCTAAACATAATACATCACAGCAAATCCTGCTTCTCTTTAAAGTCAGCGACAGTTTAGCCTAATGATTGATTCAACAAAACAGGTTTCTATTTTCCCAGTTGCAATAAATTTGAAAAGCCTAAGCAGAGCTAATTTACACATTTAAATATAGATTATTTATATTTTGTAATTGTGTACATACATTCTTCTGGAGCACCTTTCTTAGGAGGAGAGCCAGAGAGCTGGGTCTGTTCAGCCTGGAGAAGAGAAGGCTGAGAGGGGATCTCATCAATGTTTATAAATATCTCAAGGGTGGGTGTAAAGAGGATGAGACCAGACTCTTTTCAGTGGTGCCCAACGACAGGATGAGGGGCAACAGGCACAGACTGAAGAGAAGGAGGTTCCATCTGAATATGAGGAGAAACATCTTTACTTGGAGGGTGCCAGAGGAACAGGCTGCCCAGAGAGGTTGTGGAGTCTCCTTCTCTGAAGACATTCAAGACCCACTTGGACACATTCCTGTGCAGTCTGCTCTGGTGAACCTGCTTTAGCAGGTGGGTTGGACTAAGTGATCTCCAGAGGTCCCTTCCAACCCCAGCCATTCTGTGATTCTGTGGTTAAAGAGAGGCGTGCCAGCAAGAAATAACGATGCTTTAAAACACCCATTGCCTGTCAAATTAGATCAGAAAGAAGTGCCATCATCAGCTCTTCCAGATACAACATTTATGTCACTGGCTGCTGCCTTCCCATTCCTGTCTGCTCCCTCCCTCATTAATCCTTTCCTCTCCTATTTTGGCTGCTATCAGATTTTTTTCTCCTTTCCTTTGCCGTTTTCTGGAATAGCATTACATTCAATCCTGCTCTCTTGCCATGTGTTGCCACTTTCTGACGGTAACTCATGGGTTGCTCTCTCTTTATCATTTCATTTTCAATTCATACACTGCATATTAACAGGACTCCAGGAGCAGAAACACACAGCTAAGCAGCAGTGGCTTTTTAAGACATAGTAACTTGATGGTTCACAGTTTAATAGATGTATGTGTTCTTCTCTGGCATTCTGTGACTCAGTTCTCTTTCTTCATCACATCATCTGCATGTATTCCAGATACAGGCCCTGTTTAACTTCCTGCACATTTCCTCAAGGCTCAATAGTTATTTCTCTCAACTTCTACTACAGCTTGTCCGTGGACACTTATTCACGACACTTAGGCTAGAGTCTCTACACTAATGATGCACAGATGTAATTCTTGCTGCAGTCTATCTTTTAGTCTCTCAGTTTAAAAATAAAAAGACCTCACTCTGTCTTGTCACAGAGACACAACAGTATGGCTCTCCAAGCAAGAGCTCAAAACCAACTGAGCCCAAGCAGAACTTTACCTCTCCCTCCTCCTGCGGGCACCCATGCTGCCTCCTGCATCCCTGTGGGCAATACCACACCGCTCGGATGTGAAGTCACTGTATTTTGAGAGAGGTCCCTCCCCACAATTTGACCACAAGTCCCTTTCCAAGTAACACCACAAAACATGACATTTTCTGTTCCTCTCTGCTTTTGTCCAAGTTCTAATATATTTCCCGCATTTTTTAAAAAAATTACTGTGAAAAAGACCAAATAGGCTGGAAAATGCTGTAATAGAAAATGACCAATACACTAAACAGCTACATACCCTTAAAAAAAAAAAATTGTGGAGAAGAAATGAATCTTCATCCTGAGCAACACACAGGATCTGATTAGATACCCGACTCTGAAGAACCCTTTTGTAAATACTGACTATGAAATCTTCCACAACTTTGATTCTATTTCTCTTAATCAGTCCAATGCATAGCAGAAAACACAAAAGGCAATGAAACAAGGAATGGGAAAAGCACAGAAAACACTACTATTCCACCATATAAATATACAGCATGCACACTTTCTCAATACTTACAACAGTTCTTAAAAAGAATTCATTCACCCTGCAAGAAGACAATGATGAAGGTGACAATAACAGCAAACTATGAAGCACATAGATGGGGATTTTTCTACTTAGGAAAGATGTGACAGAAGTGGAATGTGACAGAGCTCTCCAAAGTTATGGAATGATAAGAAGAGTAAGACACGGACAGTGAATCATTCCTCATAACACAGGAACCTGGGGGTATGAAATGCACTGTATTAGATGGCAGTTCAAAAATCAACAAAAACAAACGTAACACTCAAACCAGTTCCGTAAATCACTGCTACAGGATGCTGTGGAGATCAAAGGAATTTTAAGAACTAGATTAAAAAAGGAGAAAGTACAAAACCTGCAAGGGCCCCAGCAAGTCCCTAGCTATTAACTGCTAGAAGCTGAAAAGTGTGATGGGAAGGTCACTCTGTATTTGATTTGTTTCTTAATACTCTTTACTTAAAGATTCATCAGTGTAAGAAATGGAAAATATTGCTGTTGTACTTCTGGTGTGACCTAGAAAGGCATGCTTTCTGTTTGTCTGCAAGAAAGCTCTATGCCTTAGAATATGGATTTTATTATACACAAAGCTGGTGGCATTGCCTGCCTTCTCAAGATTGCCTGCCATTTCCTGTTGTTAGTCTCTGTTTTCCATTTGCTTAAGGTTTGCACAACTGTAACTCAAAAATTCAGGCTGAAATTTCTGATTCTGAATGTCTGCCTCAGGCTGAATATTATTTGAAAGTTTTGGGTAAAATGGTTCCACTACTTGTGAATATCAGGGTAAGGAAAGGTATATTCTTCTAGCATATCTTCCTCTTCCTATTCCGTCTTCTCCATCTTGTGGAGTTAGGAAACAGCACCTATTTTGATTATAGAAATATAAAATTGTAGAGACTGCAGAATGTAATTTCCTCATACTATCTCAAGCTTTAATTGAGGGGTACGCTTTGGCCTGTCACATTCAGTGACTGCTGCAGAACTTCTAAATGAGATGTCCAGTGCTTTAATCAGAATTGGGACTTTATCTTACCAGGTGACATGCAGGCACCCAAAGAGAAACAGGTCTAACATTAAAAACAAAACAAAACAAAACAAGAACAGATTGGTGTAGCATTTGTACTTTTCTTGCTCAATAAATACACTAAACTAGCCCTTACATGCCTAGGAGCTAGTTTCCCTATACTGAAGTAAGGAAAACAGAATTCTGGAAATGAAACCTAGTAATGAGAGACATTTTGCCATATGCTGCAACTGAGAAAATCTAGGTAGTTTTTGAAATTACTTCCACTAATTTTTAACATTGAACCCAGAAGAGCAGTAAAGAGCAGTAAAGAGAAGCTCTAATATCTTATGTAAATAACTTGTGACTATGGTAAAATGGCTTTAAACTGCATCATCTTTTGATATTTTGCAATGAATGAGACTACACTAACAATCTTGCTTGTGTAACAGCTGTCTTTATTACTAAATCTCAGAAACAGCCAGCTTCTTTCTTCAGCAGCATGAACACAGTGTTCTACACTGCAGCAAACCCAGAACTCTGTACTTGAATTCTCCACTGGTTTATTTCAGCAAACACTCTTCTGGCTTGACCCAAACTGCACAGTAAAAAGGGAATAATTGCACTTTAATAAAAGGTTTTGGAAAGCCAACACGACAAACAGCTACACATTTCAAGTAATCTCTGTCTACTCGATAGATTTATTGAAAATGTAGGCATTAATGTTTCATTAAAAGTAACTACTATGTATAAAGGGTTGCATTGCATTTTAGCAACAAGTAATACATATACTCTAATCTACCAAGGATACAATTAAATAAACTATATAATCTCTGCTTTTTAAAACATTCTGTTTTTAATAACAGTTACAGCAACTCCATATTTGGTCAAAGACAGACAAGACAAGGTTTTTCTACCATGGAGCTCTGCCAATATCTGACCACAAGTCTGGTAGCTTAGGCTCGCTTCATACTGTCAGATATCTTGGAAAGCTTCCTGAACTGCCAAACGAGCGCTCAGTCTCACTGCAGCTGCAGATGTAGTTCTACAGGCACTTACGCTACAGAAGTTGCAAACAGAAGGATGTTTAACCAAAACTGAAGATTTCTATGTCTTTTTATCTCTGGACAGTAAAACATTTCTATTATTATCACCTCATATATTCTACCTGAAGAAAAACTACCTAGAGGTTACAGACATACTGTAAGAAACACTATAATTTTAACCTGCTCTATCTCATATCTATGAAGTTGCAACTTTTACTTTGTCTTCCCGTCCGCCAGGAAGTGGATTTAAGCAGAATAACTCAAAATACTTAATTTCATGCTACTTACATCCTAGGTAATTAATACTCTCCTGGTTTAATTCTGAAATAGCTATCTACTTCTATTAGTTATTTAATTCTTCATTATAGCTAGAGGAGAAGATAGCTGCAGCAGGTTTGGGGGGAAGAGACATTACTCATTCAGGTGGTTTTCTTTTTTAATCAGCTTTTATTATTGACTTCCGTCAATCTTCATTGTTGTTCAGCTTTGAAAGATCTTAAATGTATTTAAAAGCTCTAAAATACTTGAGAATTAATTTTTCTATTTAAATATGAAAGCGGCATCAACTTCTCCATTTAAGCGCTCTTAAATATCTTTAATAGCACTACTCATTTATTCAGGCTTCTTTTTACTCTCTTGTGGTTTGTGAGTCTGTTTTATATTGAGGAAGATATAATTATTTTGTTTAAGTATTTCCATACCAAATACTAGTGTTTTAAAAACAGTAACTGACAAAAAAGCCACTACTATTCTGTGGCTGACATATTTATTTTAAGCTAGGTATCAATATCTTGCTTAATACATGCTATTGGTAGATTTCACACCTCCAGTCCTATTACCCACCAGCAGCAAGGCATCACAACATCACATACCCTGTCCTTCATTTGCTGAGATCAGTGTTCCAAATAACAACTCTCAAAGCAACAATATTTGCCACCTTTTCTCATAACTACAACTGTCACTGGTTAAAAGTCTGTGCATGTCTCAAAGGAGTTACTTCCCTGTATTCAACAAGAAGTAATTAATTTTGATGCAAGTGGTAACATAATAATGAAGTTATTTTCTGAGCAGGAAAAGTCGTGAAACTTGATTTTCCACATAGGTACATACTAGTTCTCGTAAACATGAATACTCAGAATTCTGCAAGCATCGAGTACCTTGATTCTCACACCGGGCAAAAAAATCAGGTGTTATGGTTAGTGTAAACCTACAAGTATGTCACTTCTTGCACAATGTTGCATGTGCTTTCTTACTCTGGCTGATGACAAACAGAACATCAAACAGCTGGAAAGCACCTCATGTCCCTTAATGGGAAACCAGCTTGAGTCACTTATTTGCAGCTATTTTCACAAAACTTACTAGAATCAAACTCTAAAATTTCTACTCTCAGTTTTAACTAAAGTCAGCTAATGCATTCAAAAAGCAGATAGGAAAAAGACCACCTAAGTTCTCTTTCCTAAGGAAAAAAATGCTAGAAACAATATTTATTTTTTACAGAGGACATTTAGAATAAATGTTCAACTACTGTACCTGCATAGGACCTGGAATGCAAGACAAAACCCTTTCTATGTTTTCAGAATTCACATCAACATCATTTACAGCAACCAGAGCATCTCCTGGAAATAAAACAGACAAAAGCGTGATGAAAGTATTATACCACAGTATAAAGCCAAACAGTGTTTTGTTTGAAAAATGAATATGGCATTCAAACAATCATAAATGTCTTTTTGCTACATTTAAGTAGATGGTTTCTACATGCAATATTTACTGTGTTTAGAAACATCCATTTATTACCTCAATGCTTTTAAGGCCTCACCGCCATGCTTGTATCATTTTACAAAAATCACTGTCAAAGCATCTTCCCCCCCATCCAGGCTTATACCACTCTTGTTACTTGATCAGAAAGTCCGACAACTTCACCAATTAAGTTACGCCCAAGAAGTATTATTTTTTCCTTCCAAAGCCACCTCTGCTCACTTGCCAGTTGTTCTCCACCACTGCCCGTTTTGATGTAAACCCCACTGTTTCCAAAAGCACTCCAAAATTCCCTCTTCCTGTAGCAGCTGAAAAGTTCTAGGGCCATCACTTATACCAGAGGTTTCAAGTGTTGGCTGCACTTAATTATGGGAGAGATATCCCACCAGCCCCGGGCCCCTCTGAAGCAGCCCTGGCAGTTACCGCGCACCTCGGTAACTCAGTTGACTAAATTGACAGAAACCCATTCACTCTTCCGGTAGCTGATCTTTGTAACCCAGAGACTTGATTCAATGAGCACTAGAATTGGCAAAAGGGAGACAGGGATTGTGCAGACAGGATGTGACAGGCTTTGGACACCCTCATTTTGTGGTATTGAGCACTTAAGAGTTTGGCTTAGCTCCTTGTGAAATGTCACTTTTCTTCTTCACTTTTTTTTTTAAATAAATCACAGCTACCTTGTCCCTATGCCTCTGTTGTCTGTCAAGCCACATCATGATTTAGTCCTTTCTCTTCCATGCCTTGCTAACTGCTGTGGCTTCTTACTTAGCACTCTTCATGCTTTTAGCTGCCAGATCTTCCTGCATAACCACATCTTGCGTTTTCTAAATCTGACTGTCTTCCCATTATTGGAAATGGGGAGAAAAAAACCAGGATCCCATAGAAAGTCTTTAACTCCAAATGGAAAAGGTTTGAAAAATTAAAGGCACTACTTAGAAAAGCAAACAGAACCAAACTAGAGCTTACAAGCTTAAAATAGATATTGAAATTTAAAGTACAAAAATCAAACTGGGATTTCTGTCTGAAGTGAGGGGAAAATATTCTAGAGAAGTATACCAGTAATAATTAGTTGATAACCTCTGCCTCAAAAAGATGCATATTTAAGCATGGAGTGTGTAAGAAGGATGAAAGAGACCAATGGAAAAAAACCCCAAGCCTGTGAAGTTAGAAAACATAAAAGTAAAATAACAGCAGAAGATAAAACCACTTAAACCTGGCAAAAGGAAAAGAAATCAAAAAGTAAAAACAGAAGGTTTTTTCGCCATTCATCTACTTAAAAAAAACCCCCTCAAAATACAAAAAAAAACAAAACCAAAAAAGACAGAAGCAGCAGTAAGAAAAGGATATGTAGATATTTCAGGTATGATAGTAGGAGACTAAATCACCCCAAAGAATTGATTATTTAAGCTGGCAATTTAGAACATCAGTCCAAGATGTAAAGTGTGATTTTAGGTTAAACTTAAGTCAGAAGAACTGTCACTAGAAGCTTAGTCCTTCATGGTTTCTCTAACGTCAACATCCAAAGTTGGAAGCACTTTTCAGTATAAAAGAAACACTGTACCACAGAGGGAAAAAAACCAATAAATATTACTGGAACAACAGAGATATAATGGAATTAAATAGTATATTCATTCTCAAGAAAGCAGTTAAGTAACTCAAAACATGAAAAAGACAAATACAACACCTGGATATGTTAGGAAATGCATTTCCTTTGAATGTAGGTGAGTATTAAAAGGACCTGAAAGGATGCACAAGTCATGTTACATGCTACGAGTTCTCTTAATGGGCTGTTGGATAGAGAAGCCCCTTCTGTTCTCCTTCCTTGTCCCACCCCAGGTGAAGCTGCACCCTGCGCTCACCCCCTGCCCTGTGGGTGCTCCAGGCTGGCCAGGCAGCACAGGGCAGTTCAGAATCAAATGCAGCAAACCCAGACTTGTCCAAAAAGCTGTGAGAGGGCAGCACAGGGAATGGTGGTATAAGAGCACTATGAGGCATCCCACTGTATGGAGAAAGGTGTGAGGGAAGAATTCTGGGACTGGCATAGCAACGCTGTGTGGATATAATGTAAATCCAGAGACAGCTGGACAGTTCATTACTTCCTCTGTTCACAAGTTTTTTTATTATTTGTATCCGCATTTCTCTCTCATAACACTTAGGTGAGCCTTATTGAGAAAACGGAAATAAACCAGCATGTCCCTCACAACTGCTGCTGCACTTGCAGGGCTCAGGGAATTATATGAATTCCAGAGCACGCTGAGCAGGCTAGAAGCTGTAATGATGATACCCATCCTTTTTTCTTGCACCAGGACATATGAAAAGCCATCAGGGGCAGCATTACAGCAGTGTTCAACTACAACTGCAATAGAGAAATCCTCAGCCAGCTAGTAGCAGCAGTGCTCATCACTCTTCCAGGCAGAGTAAAGAGATTAGAAAAAGGACATGGATTTGTAGCAAATGTGCGTGTTAGTAAGGCTATATTTTAAGCCTTGACTTGGCAACAAAAATATACTCAACTGCAGAAATAGAGCATTGAACAAGTGTAAGGTCCAGTACAGACTGCAAGTTTTCTAAGGAGAAGACTTGCTCAGCACAATTAATAACACGGTGCTAATAATAACATGCATACTAAAGAAAAGGAGAATCTGTCTCTCTAAGGTCTCCCTGTTTCCTGAGAATCTAGTAAAGACAATAGAATCTGAAAGTTTAGAAGAATTCTGACAGTTTATAATTATTTCTAATCTTCTACCTTGTTAATACCATCAAATACAACTGAAATTCTTCCCAGGTACTAGGTCAACTGCTTAAAACTGGTGTAAAACACAATTAAGGCCAATGGGACAAAGAACATTCTTCTTAACCATCAGTAAGGAAATACAGAATCCCCCCAAAATGTAAACAATATTCCTCTTTACTGTACTAGGCGACAACCAACTACTGTTATTTTACATTAAAGCAAAATTCATTCCTGCTCTTTCTTACAGCAAAACCAAGAAAAGGTTAAGCTTTATTATACATACAAAAATGTAATCATTCCTCACACTGAAATAAATTGCTTTTTCTATTTCAAGTAATAGTAGCTCTCTCCATAACCTATGTGTTTCTGGATGTACAGCACAGTAAAGTTTTAGCTTGTTGAATCTCTAACACAATAATAAATCAAAGATGGGAAAGTTGAAAGTTAAACAACATTTAAAAGCAGCTCAGTAAGTCCATGCCAGAGCCCCAGGACTTGAAAATTAGTAATCAAAAGCAGAACATTCAGGCTCCTCTAATGTAACAAGAAATTATAAACAGAATTACTAAGTTCTTTGTTGAAGAACAGTGTAGTACCATGTATTAAAGATCATCATTCACTAATACAAGAGAAAGCTCTTATACTAAGAATTGTTCTTGTACTAATGTGGAACACTGTTTAAACAAAAGTTGTTTGTGTTCTGTTTGTTTTACTAGAGACATTACAAATTCTGTTGTAAAGACAGTCATATAATCCACAGAGGCATTCAAACCAGCTGCACACATTTTGTGAAGACATAGGCACCTTAGCACTTCAGGCAATATTTTTGAACCCCATCTCTCAGGGTGGAATATACAAACACACTTTGAAAGGAGAAGCTCCATCAATATTTACATGTTATATACTCAAAAGTGTTTTATTTATTTTGACATGTAATGTACATATCTAAAACCTTTATAGCAGCAGTAAATATTTATTCCATTCAATTTGTAAAAATGTAATCACATACCATAAATGGAACAGTTTTCCAGAAGACACAGCCAAAGCAGTCCTGCAAGGCTGCCTGCATTTTGCCAGAAAATGCTGTATCACTATCAAAGAACCCCAACTTGATGTACAACTGAGAAAAGCTACATTTATCAGTATGGACTTTCCAAAATTGGAGGTAGGGCAGAGAAGGATGCCTGTTTGCCTTTTTTTCCTTTTTTTTTTTTTTGCCAAACACAACAGCATTCAAAGAATATAGGCTACAAAGTAACAGAATGAAAGACATCACTGGCACAATAGGAATTACGTAAAATTCTGAACACAGAATATCTTAAAAAGCAGAACATGACCACAAGATCTACCCAGTGTGATAATGCCAGTGAAAGAGTTTATATACCCAAGTGTTCTTTTGTTAGTTTCACATCCACAATTTGAGAATTGGTTCTTCCCCTTTAGCAGTGAGAAAAACTTACAGAAAGTGAGACTGACTTAGTTCTTCAGACATTAAGTCTGTAAAAAAAATAGCGCAAATGTATAAAGTTTAATCTAATTTCACAAGCTTAATCAGTTTAGGTTACGTGAAACAAAAGGGTAAATGGTGTTCGCTATTGTTGCAGCTGATCTAAGAAAAAAAAAAAACTTTTTTTTTACTTGATTGTTTGCAGAGTTAAGTCAAATTTTCCCAGACTGAAACATTGCTGAAATTCAGATGTAGAGAGACATTTCACTAGCAGAGAGAAAAAGTTGTACAGATGGTACTGCAAATACATTTTCCAATCATTGTTGTACTCTATGAAGTTAGTGAAAAAAACCCCTTCAACTGACTTAATTCTTAAGTACAATCAAAGTTAACTTTTTCCTTTTTGCTGAAATAGATGTATATACTTACTTAGGCAAGCAGACATTTGCATGAAATGTTTTCAAACCTGACAGAAAATAACGTAAAATTGCCTTTTTTTTTGGTTTAGCTTTTTCAACAATACAGTTGTATACAAAAGTTTTACTGTAAGTATATGGAATAGCACTTGACCTACTCTTATTGGCTTGCATTTCTACCAGCCAACAAGATCACTATTGTCAGTCATGAAAGTCACCAGTATGTATGTTGAAAGATGACCAAATTCTCATTCAGTCTCATTTTTAGAGATACGGTGAGCAACTGCAATAGAAGAAACAAATTTTCTTCAGGCAGCTCCAGGCTACTAGACCCTGAAAAAATATATTTATCTTTAGAAAAATACAGATCCTTCTTTTTAAGGAATAAAGTATGCTTTTTTTTTAAAAAAAATCCAATAACAGTGAATAATCAAACTTCTGAGTTCTATCACAAAATTAAAAAGTGATTCTCAGTCCACAAAGAAATTATAAGATGTCCATATACGTTCTCCACAGAGAGGGAAGAGAGGAAGGAATTCTTTCCTGTGTTCTTTGTTCTGTCTTTCCACCTTCTCATTAGAAAAGACTCCTCACATCCAGGCAGTATGAGCTAAGAACAACGTATAGTGATCTCAAACATTTAGTTTGCACATGGCTGATGAAATTATTCCTGGGTTTGTTTTTTTTTTTGTTGTTTGTTTGTTTGGGTTTTTTGTTGTTGTTGTTGTTTTTATTTTTATTTTTAAACAACATTTAGAAAAGTATTTGGAACTGCTCGCATCCCTAAAATGTTTGTTTCAGAACTGCCTATCAATTTGCCACATGAGGCATAGGTCTATTACTTCTGTTAAATACCCGTTCCCTAAAGATAAATCTGCAAGCACCATTTCTATAGGTAGATTTTCTTTGCATTAAGCCAACGGATACCGATTGATAAGTGAATCCCACTTCTATACTGTGATAGAAAATGAACTTTTTTGGCTGAATTAAAATCAGAACCATGCTGTTCACATGGGAGAGGATGGAGGACACTTTTTTTCACAAAATCCCAATATTTAGTTTTCTCTGTTCTTGGTAATGACTTGGTGGAAGTACTTAAAAATGTTCACACACTCCTTTCCAAAAAAGGCAAAGTATGGAACACATTCTGCTGAAGAAAGCCAGATCAATTACTTGTTTTATATGTTAGCAGGCTGCTTTTACCCAAACCAATGCTGCTATGCTTCAAGAGGAGATTAAAACAACATAAACGACATCCCAAGCTCCACAGTAAGAACACAGCACAGCTTACGCAAGCTCTGTATTTCTATCTTGCGTGCCCAACGTCTGTACTTTGGAAAGCCTTTTCAACAAGTACACTATATATGGTAATTCTTCATGAAAATCTTGAATTCTCACAGTATTTTGGTCCTTTCAAGGACATTTTTCTGACAGGACTCTTAGTTCCACAGTCTGCAAATGACAAAAAACAGCATTTACTTTATCAGAAGATGAGTGCAAATTGCTTATTTTTATGTAAATGGTTCCTGTTTTAAACACTTGTTTATGCCACAGAAATTTAACAGATACACTTGGCTTTCTAGCAATGATGGTCTGTTTTACCGGAACTTCAGAACTCCAACAGCAATATCTGTGTTTTTACTATTAAAATTAAACAAGCAAAGATTACTACTTAAACATACCTTTATTCAGGGGAAACAAGCAAATAACCCTCCCACATAACACCAACACAATTATCAGATTAGAAACCCATAAAAAAACCTCCATTTGTCAGTAAATGGGGTTGGGATCTGGACCTTTCAACTGAAGCACGCAATGACAGCCTGCATCTTTTGTATACTTGTTCAAAACTGGATTATTATAGCCCATCTTTACTATCATCCAAGATTAATCCCTGTTCCTCCTTTTTTGACAATTGTACCTAACTGATTAGGTGAGAGAATTCATGCAAACCATTCAGGTATTTGGTGATGAGAGCAGGAAGAACAGAAGATAATTTCAAAGAGCATAACAATAGTACACTCTGCTAGTAAAAACAACTTTCCTGTATTTCCAGTGTCATTGGAATGACTTCTCCTTTTGTACTGTAGTAAAGCTGATGATCATCGGCATTTCTAAGAAGTATCCCCTGCTGTGAAGCAGATAAGTTTCAATTTGAAGAGGGAAAAAAAATCATTATAATGGCATTTCCTATCACAATCCTTATTTGCCTGGATCTAAAAGTGAGTATTTGGTGAAGCTTTGAAGATACACTCAAAAATGAGACTGGAGAGTTTTACATAGCAGACCAAGCTTTGCATATTGTTATTCATAAACTCAGGCAAGAAAAAAAGTTTTGCCAACAATACAAGATGCACTTAAAAGACATGAGATAAAAGCAAATGTATTTCATCTCAACCAAAATAAAAGTGACA
The DNA here is from genome assembly GCA_013399365.1 of Pampusana beccarii. Lineage (NCBI taxonomy): Eukaryota > Metazoa > Chordata > Aves > Columbiformes > Columbidae > Pampusana > Pampusana beccarii. The sequence goes on from VWYH01005061.1 coordinate 1,107,502, forward strand.
GCAAGAATTTAAAAATCAGCAAGGGCTTTTTGTTTTCAAAATTGAAGATGGATGCTGAACTGCTAAATATAAAAAAAAAGATAAACGAACTGATAAACAACAAAAGGATAGAGTGGCATCTTTTTACAGTTACAAAGCGGCAGGTTTTATTTAGCTTTGCTGTTGTATTTACTTTCATATGGTCAGCGTCTGAATTCTACTTGGCTAATAAAGTACAGCAACAAGACTTATTACTTCCATATGCAATCCTAAAAAAAAAGTGTAGTGCAGAAATAATAAACAGATGTTTTAAGTGTTCAAAGCTATAAGGGATACACATTGCAGAATAAACTGAGGAAGCCACCTAAGGAAAGTGATTCTTTAGGGGGAAACAACCTAGTTATTTCTGCTAAAAATGTTAAAGCCATAACCACATTGTAACTGGTTATCCAGAGTGAAAATAATTGAGAGAGTTTAGTCTTCTTTATGATTCAACCCTGCTAGCCATTTAAGTGGCTACCATACTTATCACTAACACATTAACTAATTTGCCAATTAAAATACAGAGTAATCATTAACTTGGTTATTATTTAACATATTACAAAACCGAGACTTGGGAAAAATCATCTAGAGAGCTCAAATTTTAACTAGGACAGGAGAACTGGAACACTTTATGGGTTTAAGTGGCAGGATTTTGGTAGCAGGTGCTGCAGGAGCAACTCATGTGGCAGGAGGGCTTGAGTGCCTTGTGCTGATTGTAGCCAGTTCTGAAGGTGGTGGAAGCAACTTGCTGCGTACCAAACCGTCGCCTGGCCAGGGCAGCTGTGGCACCTCTGCCCAAATGTATTTTAAAAAGAGCAGCAAGTCACTAGGGGAAGGGTTGTAGCCCACAGAGAGGACCCAACCCTGAAGGGCCATAGCCTGTGGAGGAGTCATGCTGCGGCAGAGTGAAGTAATCAATGAGGGGCAGAAGGAAAACGGCACACACACAATCCCAACCTCTTGTGCCACCCATTACCTCATCAAAAGAGTTGGGACATAGTGTTAACATGCTGTGAAATGAGCGCAGATGAGACCAGGAAGGGGCAGAGAAGAGGGGTTTGATTGAAGCTGAGCCTGGAGAAGGCAGAGAAAAAGGCATTTTCTTAATTGGGGTCTTGTTTAGTTTTGATCTTTGCAGTTCTTGAAACAGTGATCTGAATTTTTATGTTAATTGGCAAAAAATTAAATTCAGTAACAAGTGCCTGAGTCAGGATTGTTTGCCTGCAACACATGTTGCAAACTGGTCACCAGGAGGACCACAGTACGCATTTTAAAGCATATGTTTTAAAATGAAAATATAATTAGTATTTGCTTCACAAAAGACTACTACAAAAATGGTCTGCACCACGGCAGCCTATTAAACTACTAAAACTCAAATCAAGAACATGTTCATATCTATGTATATGCAGGTCAATGAAGATGAACAAAGTTACAATCAAACCAGCCAGCAGGCATCATGGCTATACTGATCAGGTATTTCCTACCTGTGATGGCTCCAGAAGCTGCTAACTTTTGTGCAAATGCTTCAGTTTTAGACTGACCACAAAAATATTCTTTACTGCCTGTTTCCACAATTCACAACAGGATTCCTAAAACTTACTTTTAACAACAACAACATAAAAGCGAACTTCTACTGTATTTTTCTTGAACCTTCTGTCCAACTTCAGATCCTGTGATGATCCGAACTACAGTTGCTTCTAAATCAGGCTTTGGGTATATACCATAACTATGCCATCCTCTGATGTGCAATACAGAGGCAGTAAACCAGACAGCTTTTTGACTGTAACAAATTTTTTTTTTTTACTGTATATTCTTTATGCAGACAGCACTGAAACCTGAACATCTAATTTATGCAAAGCATCCCTGCTTCTAGATACCACATAAAAATTCCAGAGTGCTCAGTGTTCACTATAGATATATAATTTGAAAGTATTTTTACATGAAAATGATACATTTTATGCTGTTGGCACAGAATACAACCCCTTTTCCCAGTTAAGAGCTGAATAACTACAGTATGCTTGAAAGTATTTGTTTCCACCGTGCAAAAACAAGGCAATACCGGTTGATGATAGCCTAGGACATATTAAACTGCTTGACTCTTTAGATTGATTTAAATGTTGTTCTATTTAAAACAAAACAAAACCCCTACAGTTTTTGTCCTCACTAGCTCTGGGAAACATCAAGTACTGCACATGAAGTACCATCTCCATTTAGAAGGTTAGTTTTATCTCCTGGATCTGGTATTTGCCTACACTCTTCTGACTTCACACCTGCTCTTACAAACATGCATTTGTATGCAAATTTGTGTCCCAAAATGAACTTACAGGTTATAAATACGCACTCTTACACTAACTAGATTAAATACCATTAAGCAGATCAAGCTGAAACTCCCTCCCTCCTTCCCCTCATTCTGCATCCCCCAGTTCTTGACTAATCAGTTCTCTCTGGTGAAATTTGAAAGTCCTCCAGTTTTCTCCCTGGAGTATTCTTTAGCATCCCTCCCAAAAACATGTGCCAGAAGAATCAGCTAGTCAAAGCACGATTTGCCTTTTTACATACACAACACTGGAATTTAAAAAGCATTCACGCTGACTTTGTGGGATTTGTGCTACCATAGTATTTAGATTTCCATGATCTTCTAACCAACATCCCATCTTTGCTCTCTCCCTATGAAGGACCAACTTTGGGGGTAATTAAACAACCTCCCCACCTCTGCAGACATAGGCTAACTGTCTGCATTTACTGTCTCTGGGGCTGGAGTCTTGTGAGTGGTGAGGCCTTTCAGTGGCCTCTGGATGCTGGGAGTGGGAGTATTTCTTCTTTGCTACCGGCCACAGAAGTTCATTCCTCTCCGTGATTCATGCTCAGGTGTTTGTCAGACCTTCTGTGACCCAAGTTTAACTCACTACACCAGCAATTTTTCTGCTGGGTTAGTTTTCTGCCAGGTTATTTAGTTGCATCAGCTGATGCTAGTGTCTGACAAGAGCCAAACCAACACAAACAAAGGAGAGCTGCTATACTGGATCACTGCCTCCTCAAACTGCAGCCCCACTATGCATTTGGAGGCCTTCTGAACACAACTGCTGAAGAAGCAGCTGTTCTACTTGCTAAACAGAAGAATATCCAAACAAGTCCGTGCAGAAAGTCTGTAATATGTGAATGTATCTTACTCAATATTTTTTTCCTAATTTTTATATTGCAAAATCCATTTAAAGCGTACACATTAAACCTTTTATCTAAGAGTGGTGGTGTGGAAAAGAATGAAAACCAAAGTATTTGGCAGACTATAGCTCTTCCCCCAGTCCCACTTGCCTACTGAGCAAATTCTGCATTAAATTAAAGGTGGTGGGGGTATTTGTTGTTCCAAGTTCAAGCTGCTCACTCCCTGGACACCTAAAGGATAGTTGCCTTTTTAATATATTAACACCTTCTAGTTTACATCACATGCTCTTAAAACCACTAATATAGTAAAAATGAACAGGTAACAAAACATCAGATGCAATGACTTTTATTTTAAAAAATCCCTCATGAACTGACAAAATAGTTGTAATTACTTATGTCTCTTCAAGTCAGCTGCCGCAGAAAGAAATTAAAAATCTTCATTTTGAAGGAAGAGTGCAGAAGTTAACTATTAATTGGATCACTTACCAATCAAGATTTGACCTGTTTTCATTGCTGAACTACCTGGCACCAAGCCATGGACTACAAGCTTCTCTTCACTGATGCCTCTCATGACTTTATCCTTCCTGCCTTGTTTTTCTGCTCTTCTGCTGCTCCATGAAGACTGATGGACAATCCCTACTAAGGCCTCCAGCAGCTTGTGCTGTTCATCTTCTCCAGCACTGTACAGTTTTCTGGGATTTACATAAACATATACGTCTTTGTATCTTTGCTGAATAATGACACCCATTTTCTGAGTGGACTGGTGTTTTAATATGGAAGTAGGACCAGCAGAGTGCACATTACAGCTTCCACTGCCTTTCTTAGCAGAATGCTTTGGTAAAAGATTCTTCTTTTTTAATATTTTGGTCAATTTCTTCAGTTCATACTTTCTGTCTTTCCGTGATCCCTCTTCAATAACTTCAGCTTCATTTTCACGAAACCTGACATGATTCACTGCTGGCATTTCTGGACAGCTGTTCTGAAGCAGAGCTGCTTCTTCACTTTCACTCAGTTCTAAGTAAAATAATTCCCCATTTTTCTGCACATCATCCAACCATTCCGGCTCAAGGTCACTGGGAAAGAAAGAAAGAAAGAAAGAAAGAAAGAAAGAATGATCAGTGACATCTCTGACAAGGAAGACTGCTATGCAAGTGACATCTAATTATTCAATTGGGGAGGGGATAGGGAGAGTGCAAGGAGAAAACGAACAAAACAACCAAAAACCAACTCTGTTGCCTCCTGAATATTGAAAGCTCAACCAGTTTAAGTTTGCCATGAGGGTAAGAGCTCTTCTCAGACAAATGACAGATATGGCCAGGCAAGGCATCCCTCTCAGATGTTAGAATAGTTTCTTCAAATGCCTTACAGGAAAACAGCCATTGTAAAAGGCAATATTCCCTTTTCTGAAAACAAACAAAAACCCCAACCCTAAAACATTTCTTCCATGAGCAAGTTTTAATTAGTAATTACATTCATGGGCACAATGAGTTCTTCTCTTAGAGAAAAAAACGCCATTCTATTTGCTCTCTCCTATTATTTTTTACCTTATGCATTTATAAGAAGGATTATACTGCAAGCCCTTTGAAAGACAAGATTAAACATTTTAAAATCACCTCAATATAACCAAAAAACAAAGACAAAATCAAGGTAACACTTTTTAAGACAAAGTTAAAAATAGCATACTGAAGCTCATATGCAAAAATACACAACAAAAAAGTAAAGAGGCAGCACTGCTACAAAAAAAGTTCATGCAGCTGGAGTGGATCAGTTTAAGTCAGTAGCATCAAGCTGCTGCAAAGAAAAGGCAAGGCAGCTCCAGGATGTATTAACAGGACAGTACCATCTGCACAGCACAAAACATTTTTTGTCCTAATTTGGCAATGGCAATGTGTCAACCACGTCCAGTTTTGGATAGTACATTTTAAGAACGATGTAGTAACTGGAACAAGCCCAGAGCACAGAGAGGAATAGTAAGTAGTTTATAAACATGCTTTAAAGGGGAAGAGACTGAAGGAAATCACCCAAACAAACAAAAAAATGCAAACAAAAAATGAGAGCTGAGAGGGCACAGGCCAAACTATCCACTCCCACCCCAAGATGAACCACACAGCATTACTACAGAAGGATGAGGATCAACAACGGTCAAAGTAGGAGTAGTTAGTGGTTTAATTTACTAAAATGTTTAAGCTAAATGTTAGAGAGTTTTGAGCACATACACATAAAACCAACCCAAATGTCAGTGTTAGCAGGCTATGTAAGGAACATCTGGGATGTTCTGTAGTGAAAATTTTCAGGAACAAACAAGACTGGTTCATTCTTTGTGTCCCAGTAAAACAACACGGACTCACTAGGTCTTTCTTTCTATGAATCTGAGACTGCATTGATAAAAGTCAAACAAGGAAAAACTAGAATGGAGACTTAGATAGTAACATCATTAATTATGTAAAGTTAACGTATATTCATACATTTTATACGAGAACCATCTAATTTTACTAAAGATACAAATTTTGTTTAAAACTAGTATTATCATATAAATAGATAGTATGAACTCAAATAATTAATTTGAATACATAGATAAACGATCCAGCTTAAAGTTCTGCTAAACAGAGAACATTATACACAGACACTGCACCACAGCACCTTTAAGGGCTTAAAGAAAGAATCTGGCTGGACAAAGAATATCAAAAACATTGGTATTATTCCCTTCCTGGAACCCCAGTGATTAAAGAAGTCTATGGATGTTGCAGACAGGAAGAAACATCATTCGCTTTCTCTGCATTTATTATTTTGCCCAAGTTGATGCTTTTAAAATAATAGCCACAACTTACGATAATTTGGCTATTCCTGATGTAGCTATGGTCATAGGTAAGTCAGAGTTTGCATCTTCTACAAATTCTTACTCGATACAAGTATCAGAATGACAACACCTAGTGGCTGTTAGGATCAGTCAGTTACCTGATCCAACATCTCTCAAAAGGTGACATGTAAGAAATAACATGACAGAGTTTTGCTTGGTTTCTTTTGTTTGTGTGGTTTTGCTTTTTTTAAAGTACTCCCACATTCTGGTACCTGTAAGCAGAATTGGGAAAAAACAAAATTGATAAAAGTAACATTAGAAATTTACAACAAAATAACATTTGGGTTAGCAGAAAACCTTGTGACATCTGATAGCCTTTTTATTCCCTCTTTAAAAGACATTGTGCTCTCAGGAAAACCTGTTTCTTTTTTGAGGTAGATGTCAAAATTACAACTTGGATGTCAGTTCATGCACTCATGTTCTCCAATTTTGTCATCTATTTTTAGTAGAACCTACCAGACGGCCCAAGGGAAACAAAAGAGGTGGAGGTGGTGTTTACATTGGGTCTGCTTAAACAGAGGCATTTCAGAAAGAAGGCTTGTCAAGGAAGAGCGAGCATATATGGCAAAGTCACTCTGCAAATAAGCTGATGAAGACAGAAGAGACTGAAAAAGTATCTCAAGGGCATTAATTGCTCTCCTTGAAGGCATTTTCGTGAGTGTACTGTAAAGAAACTATCACTGTCTGAATACAGATCCCTACAGACGTCTAAAAAAACAACATATGAAATAAGAAATCTGTACCTAGGATGATGAGTTTCTTCCCTAATGCTGCACTTTCACAACTGATTTAAAACAAGAAAGAAAAAAAAAAAAATCTCATTTCCATTTCTCTTCCCTAGTGCTAAAACAAGCCCTTACGCAATAACCTGAACTTCTATATAGGTCCGGAAGCTTCAATCAAGGGAACTAAAATTCTAGAAGACCTGCATTCCTCTAACAGCAGTTTCACTGATTCCACACAGATCTTTCCTCTTTGGGATAAATGTGTGAAAAACTATGCAAATGGAAATTGTCCATGTACAGAAGAAACATACTAGAAATGAAGGATCCAAGTTCTGATTCTGAAGCAAGAGAAGACTGTTCTCAGCCAAGGAAACCCAGACACAATAAACAGGCAACATCTATGAGCCTTGTTTTAAGGCAGTTAAAGAAGACAACAAATAAAGGGTTAACTGTTTCATTGCACTCTGTGATTAAATTCCACCCATATGATACTTTGCAGAAGTTAAGATCGTTTCAGACTGAGGCGTGAACTCAGTATGAGCAAAGCTGCCACCCTCTTAATAGCTGTGGCTGCCTAGAGGGGCTCTGATCCATCATCATCAGAGAAAGTTACAGCAAATGTCAAACTCTGTTACCACAGATAAAGCTATAAAAACAAACACACTACCTTCACAATGGTATATGCAAGCATTCATTTTACACCTCTGTCTGAAAATAAGCCTTGCACAAAATCATAGGGGTCTGGCAAAGAAACACTTGTATCACCCCTATTTCTACCCCTTGGTTTATCTTTTTTTGTCCACATTTGCTCTATTAGCAAGTAGTACAGCTTCAGCTGTCAGAGATTAGTCTGGAAGTCAGTAACTTTTAATTCAGAAAGCCATTCCCAAGGTTCTTCTTTCTTAATTCAGTAACACCACATACAGATCATCTATAGAGGTACAAATGCCATTATCTTAAAACAGCAAACAGATCTATTGTTGTACCTATTACTTCAAAAAACTCTTACTCTGTTTCTCCCTCCCTTTTCACATCTTAACCTCCTCTTGTTTCAGAAGGCTGGAGTGTTATAGGTCCAAAAGAAGAAACTGCTTGGACCAAAAATTAAAGCTTCACAGTGATAGAAAAGATGCATTGCAGTTTATCCACTGGTATTATATGTTGTTTTCTATGTTGAAAACTGTGGAACACAACTCTGTCCTCTGAACACATACAAACGACATGGGTAAATAGGCATTTTAGATGAAAGAATTGGAAGAGAGGAAAAAAAACAAGCAAACACACACACACAAAGCATGACTTCAGGCAGAAATGTGTTACAGTTCAGTTCTGGCCTATAAACATGGAAACCAAATAATGTAGGTGTACATCCAACTGCTTTGTCACTCACCAAGCCAAATGTGTGGGACAAGTACAAAACAAAGTATACTTAAACACACTTCAAACCTCTCCCACCAACATTTTCTTCTTCACTACATTACCTAATGAACATAACGTGCCAAATAAAATGTTATTAGACCTTGAAAAAGACATTTGAACTGTCAAGCAAAGTTGCTTTAATGCGGGGAACTGGCAGAGAGTACACTTTTATACCAAATTTAAAAAAAAATAACAAATGAAAACCCCAGTGGTTGCATATATGACTTTAAAATATGTATTGGTATTACGGAGCTGTCTTCTCACCTACCATTTCCCAAAGGACAGGCCACTACAATAAGAAGACAGCACCTCCAAAGCTAAAGTACTTATACTCTGTGAGACAAGTCGCTGTTTCCCATCCTTCCCAGGCAGCTGGGACACAGGTCCCAGCCCACAGCCTGCCCGCCAGCTCAGCTCACGCTGCCGGTTTTTTGGCCTCAGGGCGCCCAGCGCGTCCGTGGCAGCGAGCGCAGGACCGCGCAGCGCGGGCTCCCACAGCGGCAGCCTGAGGAGACGCGCTCGGGGAATAAACCACGCGAAACGCCTCCAGGAGCCACCAGCGGGGAGAGGTGGAAGGCAGGGAGCGCCCAGTGCGCGGGCACACGGCACCACCGAAGCCTCGGTCTCCCGAGCGCCTAACGGCGCTTGAGTGTCAGGGCAGCGAGTGCAAAGCCGCTTTCTCGAGGCGCTCGGCCCGGCCCCCGGGACGCGGCGCCTCGTCCCCCCTCTCCCGCCCGCCCTTACTCGGAGCTCGCGGACAGCGAGGTGGCGCACGAGCCGCTCTCGCTGCCGTTGCCGTCCGCGCGCTCAACGGCTTCTCCGCGCGACGGCTCCGGGCCCTCGGCACCTCCGCGCCCGCCGGACGCCATGACACCCGCGGCCCCGCGCGCCGGGAGGACACGTGACCCGCGCCGTTCCCTTCCCATTGGCGGCCCCGGCCCGGCGCCATGGAGACGGGGGAAGCCTGGGAGCGCCCTCGCTCGCGCCGCCGCGCGCGTGGACCGTTAACGGTCGCTCCCGGGCGGAGCTCGCGCCGGGCCGCGCTGAGCGGTAACCACGGCACGCACCGCTGCTCCAGTGCGTCAATATGGAACACATAGTGGAGAACAAACTGTTTATTTAGTTGTCTGATATCAAGGTCTCAGCAACAGTCCCATAAAAGAGACTATTATTGAAACTCATGCTCCTAGGGCGAGCCTCAGAGCATTGCTTATAATCAAAAACTGATTTGGAGAAAGAAACCTGAGGTAAATAGTAATTTTCTTCAATTCACATGGTTAACAGTTGAATACTTATGTACTCTATCATGCTCCATTATAATAATTTAAAGCATCGTGAGAGCTAAGATAACTTCTCTTTAGGTTAGTCAGGAGAGTGGTTGGGCTATGGAGGAGGGGCAAGGATGTGAGACAGAACCAAACAAGCTGGATAATTTGGCACCTTAAAGCAATCAATGAAGTCTACAAATGAAAAATCATGCACAGTCAAGAGAGAGATATTTAAAAAACCACTCAGTTTTCGGGACTTAAATTATTCACATCCATGAAAAACAAGACCCATGGCAACCCTGCAGACAACTTGCTGTGTAGCTGTGTCAGTAAACCTATCAGGACATACACAGTGAATAAGGAAAGGGATGGAGAATAATTATTGGAATATTTTTAACGGGTTGGATTTAATCTCTGCTCAGTGGGATACTTGCACAGCTTCAGCAGTGAGGTTTTATAGTGCTGGAGCACTGTGTAGGAGTCACAGAATTCGGGTTATGAAGTGCTTGTGCTTGAAACTGTCGGGGAAATGTTTGTTACTAAGTGTGATTTCAAGTGAATTAATAGACAGGAATGTTTTTTACTCATATCCATGTGACTAAGGCTTCAACTAGAGTAGTTAGAGATATCCATATTAAATTTTGTGGCCATTCTTAAGTGCCTGTATGAGACGTGATTTTACAGATGAGTCACTGTGGCATGGATTTCAATAATACAAACCTAACCAAAGGAGGATACAGAAATATTCTCTACCTAAACAGAAAAAATACTTTTGTTCTAGTATGGTTTCATTCAGTTTAGAACATGACATAGTAGATAAGGTGGGATTTTTTTCTTCCTCTTCATAGGAAGTATGCATGGTAAACAATTATTTAAAAAAAAAATCAGATCTCCGTTTCCAGTTGTCAGAATGCAAGATATACATGGTCCAACTTTCATTTTTTCTACCGCTTCCACAAAAACAGGTGGAAAAAACATTTTAAAAGTACCCCACTTCACAAACGACTTACTGTGTGAAAATAGAACAGTCTGCATGAACTGCATTTCCCAAAGAGCCTAAAGAGTTATGATTTTCTAAGAGGAACAACACAGGACTTAGAATTTTAATAGATAGGTGAGATACACCGTCCCGCCCTCCCCAATTCTGCTTTTCTTTGCAAGCACTTTTAATAGAGCAAAGAGCACACTGAAGTATTACTGCAGCAAAGTGATAGTCTATGCCAGATGGTCCTGTTAGTTAAGTTAATTTCACTGAGTTCAGGGGTTGGTTAATTGTTTCCAGTTGTTTGCTCAATAAGTGAAAAATACAAGCTCCCCAAAAAGGAGAGAAGTCTTATGCTACTTGCTTTTTTATAGTGATAACCTTATGATGAAGGATGGTGGAAGACTTTGGTCCACTGAGAGAAGTAGTTGGGAGTCACCTAAGTATTTTCCTGAAATGAATGTGGAATTGTTGTTGCTGTGGGAACAATTAAAAATCGCAAGACATATCTCACACAGCAGGATTTTATTTTAGTGAAGACACAGATTTTCCCACACGATCCCTCTTGAGAAGAAACTTTCTCATTTCTTGTGTATAAATATTAGGAAAAGACTTGAAATAATTTGTTCTCTGGCAGATCCTTTACACTTAGTCCAATTAGTTGGGCTGATGCTTCTCACTGAGGACCCATGAGCCTTCTATGTTAGGCTGCTGTTATTAACAAGAAGATGGTAAAATTTGCCCCAGGGCATCACTGGCATCAATACTTCTACTCACCCTTACTGGATAACTGGTTAACAAGCATTTAAAAGTGGGTAATTAAAAAGCACTCTCTTTTGCCTAAAGGTTGTTCTGATTAGCTGCTCCTGCAAGGAACTAACTCCATGTCTGGAAATTGTTTTCAGAACAAGAGTTCCTTGTTACTTAACATTCTTCAAAAGCTATTGTGCTTTAAAGATAACAACCGTCTGCCTTGATCCACATTTATATGCAAGAATAGATCATAGTTAAAAGAGGACAGTGTGTAGGACACACCAAAGTGATATACTGGTCCTTTCTAATGAAGGAAGAAAATAACTAGGGCATAACTCCATTCTTTAGTCCTGTTGCACTGATACTTACAAGCCCCTACTCCAACCACTGTCCATGTAACTGAAAGTTTAAACTCCTAACATTTTTTAATTGTTACACACTGACAGCTCTTTTTTTCAACCTGATGAAGAAATGAGGCTGGAGTTATAGCCTTTTCTAGCAGCTAGATGAGAGAGCACAGGGAAATTTAGATCAGTGTTTGTGACTACTCTTAACTTCTTGTCCTGTTTGGTTTTGTATAGTTAGGCCTGATCTTGGCAATTTTAACAGGACCCACGATTTGCTGATGATATGCCAGATTGATTTTGCTGATCCACATTCAGCAGGCATCTTGGGCCTGATTCATGGACATAGTTGAGCTCTTCTCAACACAAGGCTGAAAACTGAGACAGTGTTATGCCTTTGATATACTGAGGCAAACTAACGCTCCCTCTGCTATAAATGAATGCTACTTGATGCTTAGGAGTGCCCAATTCATGCCCCTGACGTACCAGTGCACTACTCAGGAATTATATCAGATCCCTGATTTTTCAGCAATCTCCTGTTCTTGTTCAGGGGTTTTCCCCCTGTTAAATGCCAGTGTGGGTGAGCAAGAGCACAAACTGCAGTGTTGCCTCTGCACTATCTGAATAGTGTTTGAAATTGGGAGGATTCTCTAACAACTGGATCTGACAGCTTTCTGGTGGTTCTGTACAGTATAGGCAGTATAAACAGGCCATAGTAATACTGTGAGACACAAATAAATTCATAGTTTTTCAAGATTAATGATGACAGTACAGCTTTCTCGTACCCTGCCAAAATCTTTTCTTGCGTTAGAGAGGCAAAAGGCACGCTTCCCTAGGCATTCCTTAACAAATAAGATTTTGTGACTTCAACAAGGTGTACATAAGACATGAATATGACTGTTGATTACAAAATCTTCTGTTCACAGCTCTTCTGACATTATTGTGTAGAAACCATCTGTAGCAAAGTGGCATGAATTGAATAGTGATACCAGACTGTCATTTTAATTGGGATATCTACACATAAACAGACTTAAATGAAGGCTACCTTTGTGACCAAAGGAACAGAAATTTTGTGAGAAAACACTGCAGTGCTCAATAAATAAAATAGGCTGTCCTTTCTTTTAAATTTTTTTGCATCAACTTCCTTCTATACAACTGTTAAAATGGATCATAGAAAGTATTTCAGAAAAATAACATAAAAATAACAGGACATGAAGAATTTGAGAAGGTTAGTTCAACCCATCTCATTCTTTTGAAAAACAATCTTACAGAGTTGAGTTCCCTCCTGCATGAAAAGCAGCTGTAATTTCAAGTATGATTTTTCCTACTGTTTTTACTTCACTTTAAATCTACAGACTTTTTTTAAGGATCACCTGCTATGCATAGTAGGCATGTCAAGCATGAAAGAAAACCATCATTTGCAGTCAGTCAACATGCAAATGTTTCAAGTATGAATAGTACCTTATTACACTGAAAGTATACCAATATAAGCACTACCACAGGGCTGCATGGTTTTAATCCAACTTCGAAATGGAACATTTTTGTTAAGTCAATGACAAATGCATCCCTGGGGTTTCAGATACCAGAGGGTCCCCTGGTAGTATGTGGGTACATTTATTGCTTATAAAGTAGCTTCTGAGTGCAATACAGGTATGGGCTGATTTCAGCATGACCTTCTTGCTGCACTTCATGTTTTCATCCTCGGTGTTCACAGGACTGGATTTCAAGTGACTATTCAGTTCAGAGCTTTGAGCTGGAAAGAAGCTGAGTTAGTGATTAGTTGTTAGTTTCCATAGCAAGATCTGTTTGGAGTTGGCACTGAGAGAGAGTGCACTTTTTCTTTGCAGTAGGAAATAAATCAATGAAGCTGAGAAAACACGTTAAGAAACGGACGGTTTACAGAACAACTGGAGATGAGCTTCTGTTGGATATGCTGAATGGGATGGTGTTTCCCTTGTAACGTTTAAGCAGCTCTCAGCCGTTTAGAAAATGGCAATGAGAGCGGCTTTGAAAGTCCTGCACTGGCCTATTGGATAAGATCTTATTGTCAAGATTTCTTTGTGAGGAAATACTGTGGAGAATTGCTCGTTAGGGCTGGTGAGGGCAAGGGAAAAAGCTGCTTCTTTCTCATGCAGCGTGCCTCCTGGAGTGCCCATCTTGAGTTCGTGTGTGCAAGTTAAGACTTTTTTTTTTCCCTCCTCCCCTTAAAGAAGAGTTCAAAATGCTTACAGAATCGATGCAAAAGAGTTTCCATCTGTCAGCGCATTTACACGTCCACAGCCCCTGGGTTCGCACGCAGCCTTGCAGAGGTCGGAGGGCGCCCTTCAGCAGCGGCCGCACCAGGCAGGTCCGCCGCTTCTCCGAGACGCAAGGGAACCCGAGGGCGAGTGGGTGTCCCGCGGCCAGCCGTTCTTTCCCTCCGCGCCAGCACCGGGCAGCCTCCCGGGGCAGGTGAGGGGAGGCAGGGACACGGCACCTTCCACTTCCTGCCGCAGCAACAAAAGGCTGCCGCGGGGAGCCCCTCCGGAGAGACGGGGGTTCCCGGCCGTCCCGCCTCTGTCCGCCTCCTGCCCGGGGCGCCGCCGACCGGCAGCTCCTCGCTGGGCTGAGGCTGCCTCCTCCTGCGCGGGTGGGCCGGGGCGCTTCTCACCCGGCCGCTCTCCTGCCAGGGGAAGCAGTCGGAAAGCGAGGGGCGCCGGAGCCACCCAAGCCTGCGAACGAAACTCCAGCCGCCCCCCGCCGCGAAGTTTGCGGCGGGCCAGCGCAGGAGCCGCCTCCCCGTCCCGCCACTGACCTGTGCAACAGGACGCTCTGCACCGAGTCCAGGTCCTCCAGGTTCCTGGTGACGGGCCGCGGGATGCTGTACCTGCCCGCCCCGAACATCGCGAGCGCCCGCGGCACCTTCATCGCCCGCCCCGCCGCCTGCCCCGCGGCACCGGGGACTGCGGGCGGCCGCGGGCAGGTGGGAGCCCTTCAACCCGCCCGCCTCCGCCGCGCCTCCCGCGCGGTCCTAGAGCCCGCCGGCGCCACGCCGCGGGGCACGGGGGAAACGCGTCCCACGCAGCTGAGAACTGCGGCGTGCGCCGGGGAGACAGTGGGACTGGTCCTGAAGAGATGGTGGCCTGCTGCCGCCTGCCCACGCCGAGGGATCTGTCCCAGCCGTCTTATCGGCCGCTGAGGGGGGCGACCTAACGTTGCTTCACGGTATTGTTTCCGTCAGGGATGAGCAAACCCTGAAAACACAAGTTTAATTTAAATATAGTGAAATCATTCCTAACTGCAGCCATACTTGTTTCCCCAGAGCTCCATCCACAGCTCTCATTACGTGAAAAAATATTTTTCCCCATGTGTTTTCCTGTTGATTAAAATAATGGAATTGCTCAGTTGATCCAAGTTCCTTAAGTATTAATATGAAAAATTATCAACCCAACAAAATCTAATCCAGTCTTACTTTCCCTGTTTCACAAGACAGTAGTTACAAACACTTTCAGATGATCACTGCATTACAGGACTCCTTACTGGTTTCCCATCTGCAAGATTCTGACACAGTGTATTGAATGTACAGGTGTGTGAACGTATAAAAGTGGTGTGACCCATATCTTTGCCATTTTTATTTTTTACCCATGAACTATCATCATTTATGTTCTCTGCTCCTTTTACAAAGCAATCAGTTTTCTCTAATGTTTAGGATTTGGCAAGAGTTGGTCATGGTCTCCAGATTTTCTTCTATAGGTGATTTAAGATGGCTAGTGAAGTCTTGCAGTCAGTTATTAAAACCATCAGTTTTAGTCTCCCTCAGTCACTGTGTCTGAGATAATGATAGCAATATAACAATGAAGTTGTTTCACAGAAAGACCATTAAGAGGAGGACCATTAGTGTGATACAGAATGGATAATGGATTTGGGCGTTGGACTAGACGACTTTTGAAGGTCTCTTCCAACCCAAATGGTTCTATGATTCTGTGATAACAAATTGGAAGTTATTGAATATTTTAGCACCGAACTCCATGGGACATTGGCGATTACATGAAGTAAAAGCTTATGATTTCTTGAAGGCTTTGGCTTGTGTAGACAGTGACAACAGCTCGGTTTGGAGAGGGTGAATGCAGGATAACCATGAGTCTGGCTGGGATTCTCATCAAGTAGTATGACTGTAATATTTAGGTATCTGATTTTTTTTTTTTTTTAATTTTGCTTTCCTTTCTTTGATACCAGCTAGAAATTTGAAGAGAAGGACAGTTTCCTCTGAATTCTACAGCCGTCAATGATGTGAGAACCACCATCTTCCACTGAGGTGAGCAACAGCAGTACTATCTGGGATTATGACTATAAAATCTTTTTAATGATCTTTAGCATCAGGGCTACGGTGCTAGGGAAGCTGAAGGTGTACCAGGATTTTGGGTCCATGTGGCAGTGGCTGGAGGAGTTTGGGATGGACAGTATCAAAATAAGCACAATTCTGCAGTGGTCTCTGTGAGAACTTGCAATACCCACATCTCAATTTCAGAAAGCTGATGGAAATTACATGGTGGTTGTGCACCCATCATTCTAAGAAATCACTTAGGCACAATCCATGTTTCTAGGTGACTGCACCACTGGGCAATGTGTGATGTGAAACTTAGAATGTTTCGCACACAAATGTTCCTGGAAGTATGGATCAGATGGCAAGGTTCATTTTTTTCCTCCTGCTCATAGTTGTAGCTACTTTTGTATCTTCACAGCGTGTCTGCTATGGTAACTGAGTTATTTGAAAGTGGAGAACAGACAGTTCAGGTCATTTTAAGCTGTGTATTCACTCTTGTCTTCATGCTGAAAAAGAAAAATAAAGAACAAACAAACAAAAAACCCCCCAAAGATTATCTGATGATGCTTAAGGTGGCATTGATTAATCTGAAAATATTTTGTAACTGCTCTTTGAAATAATCAGCCTTCGGCAGCTCAGCAACTGACAGCACAATAAGAAGCCAGAGCTGCCAGCACTGTGTGTATTTTCCTCAAGCAAACACGAGGCAAAAGTCCCTGCACATACATGCTGAGGCTATACATTTTAGGCTAGAATTTCATGTAGATCTGGGACTTATCTGGACCTCTAGATTCCCATCAGTCCTGTAACAACATGGTTTTCAGAACAGCATTGTTATGTAACTGCAACAGAGGAAAAAGCTGCAGAGATTTATTTCATACTATTTTTTTTCCACTCTTAGTACTATTTTTATGTCCTGAGGGAGCAGAGGTGGTTAATTTTGTACACAACAGGGCTATATTTTCCCAATTCACTTAGGACACCACAAACCCTGCTTCTGGGGCTGGCATTTGCTGGTAGAAAACAATAATAAACCCAGACATTACCATCAAAATCACAGTGGCAGAAGGCCAGAAGGCCTTTCCAAGATGCTTGTCAGCTTTTCTTCCTCCTTGTGCTCCTTCTCCCAGGAGACCATTTTTTGTGTTTCTTGCAACTACTGACCTAATGCTGAGCTTAAGGATAACATCATCTGCTACTAGTATTGTACTTTTACATGGGCTTAAAATTGATTGTGAAGTTGTTTATTAGAATTGCTTCCAACTCAACAAAACTAGAGCATGTAAATCTAAATAAAGAGAGCCTCAAAATGTGACAAAATTAACAAATGTGACTTAGGTTTTGTGTGGATTATGAAATAACAGATCCAACAGCACTATGCTGCTGGAAGACAGGAAAAATTATTCACTTTAAACCAGAATAGAATATTTTTCTATATATGAATTACAACTTTTGCTACATTTAGGGTGCAATGGCTCAATATTTATGGATGACCCCGCTGGAAAAAGGAAAGAGGAGCAGAAAGAGGAACAGAAATTCAACAGTGATACAGTGGATACTTTCAGAAACATATGTTTTTTCTCTGAATATATTTATGTTTCCTTAGCTACACACAAGTTTCTTAAGTTAAACGAGAGAGTTCTGAGCTAGAAGGATTAATGTTCAAACACAACTTCTGCAAACCTCCCAGCCTTTGACATTTACAAGAATTACTATAGTTAAATCTTGCAGAATGAAGTTTCAGTAAAATACCAAGTCCCATTTCATTGTATTTTCTGCAAGATTTTAGCATATGATCAATATGCCACAGAAAAATGAAGGTCACCGTTCCAATTGAAATCTGTCTGCTCTTGTATTTAACTCTATCTACATATAGAGAACACAGCATTACAGTGTATTTCTTGAACCCAATGAAATACATGCAACTGAAGGAAGATTTAGAAGTTCTGCAATGCAGAGAAACAAACCATTAGGGATTGAGGAAGGAGGAAATTTAACTGTGTTAAAAACAGAACAATGACAACAAAGAAGAATTTTAACAGGCACCCTGCATACAAAATAATTGTATGCCTGGGCTCCCCTTCTGTTTGTGGTACTTTTATTGCCAGCTGAACTGCCTTATAAAAGCCCTTCTGCTTTGTTAAAGAGCGATTCTGGTGCTTCTGATGTAAAATTAAAAAAAAAAAAAGAAATAGCCAAGTATTTTGATGCTATGCTTATGACAGAGATCTCTTTCTGAGACTGTAGTGTGGGTTTTTTTTTAAAGAAGCAGTTATTAGGCTCTTGATTATGAAACTATTTCCTATGCTGACAGGCTCAGAAGTTTTTGGAGCATAATCCTCTTTTGCAAAAGACTAAAAGAGGTAGTAAATTACTTTTTCTGTATTTGAAGACCTTTGGCTTCCTTGACTTGGCTAGTAAGTTTTAGCATGCTTAGGGATCAAAGACTAACCTGCTTTCAGTGGCTGCACAAGGCTGAAATCAGGTTATCATTGTTTCATATGTATCATTTGTCATTTATATAATTAGCCATGAGATTTAGCACTTCGGGGATGGTTGAAATCTTTTGGAAGAGCCTCCTTTCCTTCCACTGAATTTGGAGGGGAAATATTAGATAATTATTAATCAGTCCCCTTCTCTTGAGGCAACATGTACTTCCTAGTCCAATATCCTGGCAGTAGCCAACTGTGGGCTATTGTTGGCTGCAGACCCAGGACGGGTAAAGGAGGCGGCTAGAAAGAAAGTGGTTCAACTGTGACTCCGTCTGGATAAGACAAAAGTTGTGACAAGATTGCAAGAATTTAATGAAAATTAGGAGAGCCAAGCAGGAAAAATTTGGAAGATTTGTCTCTTTTAGATAAATTTTGCTCTGGTGATAAATTAATACAAAAAGCTTTTTTTCCTGCTCAATTATACCTATGAGTATGGGAAACTATACCTTACTGTACTCAGTTCCCGAACTAAGGGCTATGGCAAATTATTGCTGGAGCGCAAGGTTACTTTTCTGGCTATTCTATCCCTCCTCACCTCTTTGCTTATGAAACTACTCCTGTAACAGGGGCATCAGAACAGGCACTGAGAATGCACCTTACCAGCTGCAATTCATAGTCCAGCATATTAGCTTAAGCCCCTGTCCACTTCCATCTGGTTTGTTATGCCAAGCTATAACTGCGACAGCTGTGTCAAGTTCACATATCACTTTCATTAAGCTGTGGTAACTGAAGGGATTAGGAATGATGAACCAGAGACCACATTTTCTACTGATCCGAAAAGCCAGAGATTTGGCTGCCTAAGGATTTTTTTTCCCATCTGACTGGGTGATGTGTAGTTCACCTTTTACTTTTAAATAGAGGATGGTTTATCTTTGCGTGTACTAGGCAAGCTGGTGCTCTACATTACCACAAGTGATGAAAACCCGTAGAGGAAATGGATCAGTTAGCATTGGATTGGTCTGTGTTGTGTTTGATTGCCTTTTCTGCAAGTGGGTTCATTACAAAATAAGCTTCTACTGTCTTAAAAACTTAAGAGTAACTGCAAAGATTAGTAAAAAGCAGTGATTTACTTTAGTGAATGTAGTTCTTCAGAATCATGACTTGTCAAGAATGAATATGCACCAATTCTGCCATTCGGTGTAGAAACATTCTTCAAGCCCATGGTGGTTTATTTCTAGTATTATTTGATCTTCCAGTAATTAATAGTGGATAGAGATGGCAATTTTGTGGAGTGGGTATTTGTTTTCAGGTAACAGAATAGGCTCTCACTCACACTGTGAGGTGCATACTTGCTCTGCTACTGCCCGTCTGTTGCCGTATTTAGAAGATTGGTGGGTCGGGTATTTTTGCCAAGGACATGTTTCCAGGCTCTGCCTTCTTTCCAGAACCAGCTATCAAGGTTACAGGAGACAGACACAATATTATACTTTTCATTTCTGATGGGATCAAATGTGGTCATTCACCTCTGGGTTTGCTTTTCATTCTAACTGGGGCTAGATGTCTATAAAAAAGCCCCAAACACAGATTTTGGTGCTATTGCATCACTTAAAGAATAGCTCCTTCTTTTCTGTCTGTATGGAGAAAGCTGGGTTTCCCAAGTTGTTGTCCTGTTATAACTCACTTGTATTACATCAGGACTGCACTGCAGAGAGTTTAATGATCTGTCCTTCTCAGTGTGCGGAGGCACTAAACACTAGATGCAGTTGCCATGTCTGCCTTCAGTTCATCCTTCCAGCAGCAAGAGAGAAAATCCACCTTATTTGTCAAACAAATGTCCTGTAATTCTGGGATCTCTTCAAAACCAGACACAAAGGCAATGTATTGGACAAACTGGTGAAGTCGGTAATACAAGAAAACATGGAAATAAGAATTAATAGACCACAAGTAAACCATAACTCCAAGTAAGTGATAAACTGAAGAGCAACATGGGATGATGTCACTTACTTCATATCAGTCTATCAGTTCACCTCTGCAAAGACTTTCACTTTGCAGAACAGTGGGAAGAGGGTGGCAACTTGCAGCTGCTTCATGACCTTAAAAATAATTTGCTGTATTCTTATTAATTCCTTTAAGACAGTTTTTTTATACTAACAAGGAGTCTAAATCTAATTGAAAATGCTACCCTAAAAATTATTAGATCGTTCATATATTGCAAAGGCTGATAAAGCATAATTTAATTTTGTTAAACTGAAGCTGATAAAGTTCTCATAAATTTGTCTATAAATATGCTTTGTGACCATCTGGGCTTCTGAGAAATAGATGAGAACCATAAAAAGGGGCAGCTTAGGTTTTATATTAACATCTGGGCAAAATATAAGAATTTCTGGCAAACACACCAAATTAAAAAAAAAAATCATTGAACTTGGACCCCAGATTTATTTCCTTTCACAGATTTCTCCTTTTCTATAATTGTTTTTAAGGCACTCTCTCCCTTTTATCTCCACCTTCTGGACTTACCTGAATTTCTGGAGGCAAAGACTTTGGTGTTCAGCTGACTCGTTACTTCTGTTTTTATTCTTCCCTCAAGCAGCAAGTAGGCCTGTTTGCCTGTCTCATCCAAGGCAAACATCCTGATGTTGTTGTGTTATGCTTTTGTTTGCAAACATTTATTTGAATGTGTTCATGATTTTTTTTTTTTTACAAAAATAAGCACTTTTCTTCCAAGTCCAGCTTCCAGAGACATGTGGAAATTTAATTTTATTTAGAAAAAATTTGTTCCTACACCTAATTCTGGTGGCTTCGATGTAGAATGTGAAAATTCAACTCTATTGATGCTACATAAGAAGGCAAAAATCATACTTTCATTATGTTCAGATCTCATAATTAAAAATAAATCTAATGGTTAATGGGTTGTCTTATGCTAATCAATACTTGGGGCTGGCAATGCAGTATATGGCACAGTAACGCACGGCAAAAAATGTTCTGTCCTGTATTCGTGTAAAGGCAATGTTTGACATTGTGTATTAATCTTATTTAACTCTGAAGGCAAGGGAAATTATGGGACATTAATTAGACAGACTGTCTCACAAGCAGTGCTTTTGGATTAAGCTGAATTTGCTTTTTTGTGTGAGACTCTCGAAAAAGCATATGTAGAATTTTTATGGATTAAGCCATTTATATAACTAGTTTAATCATGAGGTGAGGTTATTTTCAAAGCTAAAATCCTCTGCTTCCTACGTATATAAATGCATAAGATTGCAAGCAGTCACAATTGCCTTATAGTTTGAGAAAACAGATACTTTCACTCGTTTAGTTTTAATAGAGGTTATTCTTTTAAAATATAAATATTTTAGTAGCTCACAAGATTTTTTTTTTTTAAAAGCAGACTAGCACCACCTGGTGCTGAGCAAAGTTTTTACGATCAATTCAAATAACTTTTTCGAGATTATTGCTGTACAATTAAACTACCGCCTTTCACAATCATGGTTTTGGGTCAAATAATTAGGGACATAAAATTTTCTCTATTTTTAATGCTTCCTAGCCATTTTTTCTTATGGACACTTTTGTTCTAAATCTTTATCCATTATTTACCGGTTTTGGGGGACATTAAAAGAGGTTCTTGTAATTTAAACATCCTGGACACATGTAAAAAGTTATTGATTAAAATCTGATTTCTCAGCTTTTCTTCAGCTGGTGTATATTTGAGGATGATGAAGAACTACACCTAAAACTGTACTTCACCACTCTTTTCCTTTATTTTTAATTATTTCTGGGCTTCCTCATGGTGCTCAGAAGTAAAAGTGTAATTGAGGTTAAGACCTACGTTCTGAAATGACTTAAGATGCCTAAAACCTGTCAAAATCAATGGGAACGTAAGTGCCTGAGGATGTATCCCTAAGAACTAAATTTCCTGGCATTATATATTTGTTTCTGCAAATAATTAAAGATAGTGTCTAGGTTTTAATTTACCTATTTCCTGATTGATATTTATAATATCCTCAATTGAAGCCTGTGAAAAGTATAAAAACCTTGCATGTGACATCCTAGCAGGAACCTTAAATTCCAGCTTTATCTTGAAGCTACCTAGAATGATAGCTTAGGTTTCAGTCTCCAGCTGCACTGTCACTCTTAAGGCTTTCTGATTCTGAAGACTGCACAAACAATGAAAGGAAACCAACAGCTCATCATTGAAACTGAAAAAAACCCCTGTCCCCCACAGCTCAGATGCATTTCTCCTAGCCTACGGTGCCACTTTGGAAAGATGCTGAGCCTATTTTTTTCCTGCTGAAACCATTGAATGCTAAAGCTATTGGATGACAAACTTCCATTAAACTTTATATATTGACAAAAGGGTTAAGTGGTGTTGACTGTTACTGTGAAGAACATGGAAGAATGAGAAGGTTGGTTTTCTGCTTGATGTTTTGTGCTTCTGTGTTGCATTTTACCATTCTTTCCTTTCAGTGACGGATAGCTAGTAACATGATCACTTTGTCCCATTGACACCACTTTGTGTGTCACTGTTTTGATTATGTTACTTTTTAAAGATCACTTGCACATATTTTTTTGTGAAGAAAGTTATTTTTATAAAACCAATACATTCATACAATAAACAGCAATACATTCACAAAATAAACAAGCCCATAACTAGGTCAACTGTCACAAATGATTAAGGGATAGTTTGTGAGTTTGTCACAACATTGGTTTGGAACTTTTTTTTTTTTAATTTTATGTGTTTAAAGTATTGAAAACAGTTTAAAATGGTATTATTTTCAGATTAATGAGGCAGAACTAATCACCTTTATATTCAGAAATTGCTGACCAGGAAGCTAATGCAAAGAGATATTAAGAGCATATCTTCATGAGTGCACACAGCAGGAGGGTGGAGATCTCTGAACTACCAAGCCAAAATCTTACACAATAAGAGTGATACTGTATGATTTGCTTGACCCTGAAAGTCTGATCAAAGCTGGTTAACTTGGGCATAGTGCTGTAATGATACATTACTGTGCTGTGCTACATACCAGGAAATCAAAGCTCTAAAAATAATTGTTATTTCTTAGATAGTTGCTAGCTAGATGACAAAATCCTGGTGTTAATGTAGCCTTTATGATTTCTGTCATTTGGGAGAGAACTTTGTACACACACTGTGTCATGGCTTGGCTTGATTGCCTGTTGTTTTCCAGCACGCGTGCTGTTTCTCACTGTGTACACACATAAAAATCGGGATGATCATGAAGTTGTTTAGGACAGGAGACTCTCTGTTACTGGAGTAATACAATTCTAATAATACTGTCATGAAACTTTGGTTTCTTCCTGTCTCTGAAATCTCAGCTATTTGTTTGCTTTCCACCTGCTCAAGACACTTTGGTCTGACATAATCTTCTACTTCCTTGATTCCTTCCATGTAACAGATGCGCTTGGTCGTCTTGATCCAGCACATAGGATGACAAAGCTGAAAGGAGGCTGGGGGACTGCAGAGACAGAGCCATTGTATCTAATCCCATGCCTCAATCCCCTGGAAGATCCACTCAGATGCAGGTAGTGTCACGGCTTCTTTCTCACTGTGTGACCGTAGCTGTAAGCAAGTATTCATCACATTTCTTGTGCAGGCATATCCTGAATACATGGGTTGACCAATAAATGGGATCTTATAGTTTGCAAGAGAAGTCGAGAGGCCTGCTATTCGCTGTTTAAATTTCAAATACTGAAAACATTCCACAGCCTATTTCCATTTCTGACGGTTTTACTTAACCTTCTATGCTTCATGATATGGCTATACTTACAGTGGGTTTGATTTCAGTATCAGCAGAGGGACTTCATAATCCAACTAACCAACTACGCTAACAAATTTTCACTGACTATAAATTTTAATTTGCAAGCAAGAAACACTAGAGGGCATTGAAAGTTCTGTGCACATATATCTGGCAACTCCACAGTTCTCTAATTCAACAGCTGTCTTCTCAATGTGATTAACAAATAAAAGATTAATAACACGATGGAAAAAGCTGTGGAGGCCATGTGCAGACTGAAAAAAAACCGCAACAACTTCTGGCACTTAAATGACAAGTACAATGATTGCTTTGGTCAGCAAGCACATGCAGCACACACAATACAAACCAACGTAATTGAAGTTGCACATGTATTTCTCTGAAAACGGAGGCAAAACAATATTAGGTACAGCCATTTCTGAAAATTGAATTGTATAATGAATTATAGAGCTTGGGACTGGCAGCTAGTAGGATTATATATTCTAACCTATCTCTGATCTGAAAAATAGAATGTGGAGTTTTTTCCACATGCATTGTACAAGTTCTGTTCAAAACTTAAATCCTGATAATTTCTCTAGGGTCTGTTTTAAGTGAGGTCTAAAGTGCATGTGTTCTCATAAAGAGAGGAAGAAAGTAAAGACAGAATGAGTATACACAAAGGGAGGATTTTAGAAGTAGTTTGGAAGTAATTTGCCAGTGATAGGAGTAGAACTTGCAGGATGGTCCTTTGCTTTTCCTGCAAAAAATGTGGGCTTTTCAGAAACTTCTGTGTCCTATAATACAAGTCACTGATCTTTCTTCCTGAAAATAATAGTGCGGGAAAAATTCCAAGGAGGCAGAGTTCTTGAGACAGAACCGCGCATATGGGATATAGCAGAGGAATGTCTTCCTTTGAGGAGAAAGGTTGCTTGCCCTTATCTCTGCATCTGTTTCAGAGGTCTGTATGTGTCTGATATGTCTGTATATGGCAGATTTCAAAAAGGGTATTCTTTTGAAAAGTGCAGATGCTGCCACAGTGCCAGAGGGAGTGATGCAAAGCAATGCAAGGAATGGCAGCCTCCTCCTGCTTCTCAATTCCTGTCAGTCTTGCAAACCTGCACAGAGCTATGTATCGTCATAGGCCAGGGGTCCAAAACACTGGCACTTATTCCTGTTTTACTTGCGTGTAGTTCTGTGTTTAATCAAAAATGAGTAAGCCTGGCTGTTTTTACCTTAGTCTTTTTGCATATTGCTAAACTACCCAGCCCATATAGCTATTTAACATCATCTGTCAAAACTGAACTGCTCTTAGGGATTTTAGAGTTTTCTGTATCAAGAAAAAGACATTACTCGTTTTTGTGAGTCTGAGTTTTCTTTTGGGAAAATCAGAGAAAATGGAGCATACTCCATATAGAACGAAGATACATACACACACCAATGTCATTATCAGGGATATCACTGCAGTGAAGCAGAGAAATAGAAAGCCAACTCAAATGAAACTGTCCCATGACTTTAAACCAGTCCCAACAAAGACCTATTTCCATTAGAGAATGAAGACACGTGGTAGATAGGAATCTTATGAAGTATGTTCTGCAATAAGAAAACAAGCAGACAACACTTCTTGTCCAAAGGGGAATCATTGCCTATTGCTATTTTAAGGCTTTTGTGCAAAATCCAGTGTAGAATGCAGTACTCGACTTGGACGTAAAACAATGGTGACTAAAATGTGCTTTTACAAATAGCAAATAAGTTATTTTAAGATCTGAATTATGTACTATGGCTACAATACAGATTATGCTTTCAAAAGAGTATGTTTAGTAGGGGAAAAAAAAGGGAAAAGGAGCTTTTTCATCACTGGATTAGTGTTTCATTTTCAAAAAATCTGATGACTAAATACAAGATTAGTAAAGAGTAAAAATTAACCACTTCCAAGAACACTACTGGCAAGGTTGTACTATATTGTATATTTATCTGGTAACGAGAAGAACAAAGAACAACTTTTAGCAAGCGAGAACATCAAATGGACTTTCTCTACCTGTCATAAGCCCCAGGGCTTACAAAAATAACAGAAATCTTACTGTATCTTGTACAAATTGCCAATAAAAATTTGTAGGGGTTGAAGTCACACAGAAATGTTTTAAGAAATTACAGAAAATCAGCAGTGGAAGCTACAGGATGAAGACCAGAACTCCCATAGTGTTTCCCTGTGGTGCAGCATCAGATTTGTGTTCACCAGTTCAGGCTTTTGTGAATAGCTTTCTTTTTCATTATGACAAACTGCTGGAGTTGCCACTAGTTGTATTTTTCAGCAGAACAATTACACCATGGGATTTGAAGATGTTTCTGTTCAAAGTCTCAGATGCTGTGAATTCTGCTTTTTGCTAGCAGCTGTTATGAAAGGGAATTTAGATCTTTAAACCTTGTTTTATTTACCATTTAACTATTTTTCTGTTCATAATCAATTGGAGCTAAGAACGTGCACCTTATCAGTGCTTAGTTGTTGTCCATCTCAGGTAGTGGAGAATGATACAATCTTTTTTCTAGCTATGGCTAATCAGAAAATTATTTTGACTTGCCACAATGATCCATCCCTTAATCTGCAATTTTCTGGTTTCAAACAACATACATTTTCATAGCTACTGTACCACTGAGAAACAAGAGTGTAACTGTCATTTAAGGTCTACTGTGGCAAGTTGAGATGTACCCTCACTCTCTGTGAGCTACACTGTGGTGGAGTTTCTGGCACAAATTAAGTATTAATAAAACACGGAACAAGTATTTGTAGCCAGGTTGAAGAGTCGGCTGCATTACCAGAATGTAGCCAAAACAAATGAGAGGAAAGCATTTTATATTGACTTTTGCTGCTGTCTAATCTGACTATAACAGCTTTATCTTCACTAGGAAAAGATGTGTAATGAGTTGACCATTAGAATCATAGTGTACTTAAGGCAGATGCAATTACATTTTTAGATTATTAAGATATAGGAAAATATCCTTCTCAGGAGGATCTTAAGACAAGGCCTTCAGTGCTGGAATCTGCAAATGATTCGCACATCTTTAAAGTGCACAAAATACCTGTCTGATTGCCATATAACGCTGTAGTATCTGGTATCTGCTGCATAAACCACTTCAACTTATGTTTACCTAGAACTCTCTTAAGCACAATGGTTTATATTAATAAAAATCAAACTGCATTACAGCAGAGCACATATCTTCAAGTTAAAATGGCATGCCAAAATAATACCAATGAATTCCAGAAACATCTATAAAGGCAGAACTAATGCAGCTGTTTTTATTAATGCCTCGTTATGTCAAGATGCATAACAGGCCTTCATGATTACAATAAATCAATGACAAGGTATGCAATAAAAGTCATTCTGTAGATTAGGGTTCTGTTTTCTGATTGGTAACTGATGAAGTCATACTTTGAATATACTGGAGATTGCTGGAAGGGTAAGGTGTAATCATATTGTTTAGATTATGCACTAGTTTCCATCTAGTAGTAAACTATAAATGACACCTATTTTTTTCTGAAGTATTATTTGAAACATTTAGAATATTTCTGCTTATATTACATGTGGACATTGTTTTAAAAATACTTCTACAACAACGGTACTTAATATACCAACACTTTAAAGCTCACTGTTTGTGCTAGCTCTGGCACCTTTTATTGCACTGACAAGTACCACAGTGGTGCTATGCATTCTTTTATATATTTATTTGTTAAAATATCCTGTTTTCTTTATCTCACGCAAAATGAATGTTCAGTACAGAGAGGAACAGCTAAAGATCTATGAAAACAGCAGCTGGTCAGTGCAATTAAAAATACATTCTTAAACTTTGAGAACTGGATTCTCAGCTTTAAGGTCTGCTGTGAAGAAAGAAATAAAACTTTGTAATTTATATTTCTTCAGTTTCATAATAAGTAAAGCTGTGTAAAGTGTGCAAGTTTTTGAAGTGTAGGTCAGAATCTGACTAGAAGATAGGGCTTACACAAGAATTTCTCTGATTTCATGCGGAGCATTGGGGAATGGAGTGAGAGAAGTTACTCGCCTGTTGTTGTTACTTGCGTTACTTTTGAGTTGTGGTTGTGCCCTGATCACTTTCAGCATTCTGCAGGGCAACAGCAGCTCTGTGACAGGAGAACACTAAGAATTGCCCTCTAGCCCATTAAGGAATTCTGTAAAGGTTAAGGAATTATATGTCTGGAGACAATCCCAGTTTGATCTCCTCCACAAAAGAAGCCAACATTAACAGCAGGGTGTTATTGATTAAAGGCTGGAAAATGCAGACGATACCATTTTACAAAGGACTAAAAAAAATTCTTGCTGTGCGATTTGAAAAGATATTTACACAAACATTTAAAAATAATACTTATTTCATCAATTGTAATAAATTATTTTTAATTCTACATATAATTATACCTAACAACACCTTATAGCATAGCTAACCTTCAAATACTATTTCTGTATTTGAAAGCTTTCCTGGTTTTATCTGAAATAAAATAAAGATGTCCAATTAGTGCTTCACACTCAATGAGAAAGTGTTTTGTCAAGTATAGGTTTTAATGGAGTAAATTCCACTTAATCTGCAGATGCGATTGAAAACAGTCAATCCCAGCTAGTTGCTTTCCCAGAAATCAGGGGAATTTTGCTTGAGTACTGAGCCCTGGAGAGAGGTCGAGTAGCAACTGACTGTGGATTACTTTGTACATTGGTATCCAACAAGAGTTGCCTGGAATTATTTTATGCTTCATATGTTAAAATATATTTTTGCAATACTTCCCCTAAATGAGAGTAACAAGTTCCTGGTACCCTTTCTCTGTACTGTGGGTCA
Source organism: Pampusana beccarii (assembly GCA_013399365.1). Taxonomy (NCBI): domain Eukaryota; kingdom Metazoa; phylum Chordata; class Aves; order Columbiformes; family Columbidae; genus Pampusana; species Pampusana beccarii. The sequence goes on from VWYH01005061.1 coordinate 1,136,351, forward strand.
TAAGCAGGATTTGAAAAAACTGTCACTGCTGTTGCATGGACCGGTGCTTTCTGAGCAAAAGAAATAACTATCTGCCTGGTAGCAGTACTAAGACAGTATCCTCTGGAAGAACGTAAAATGTGTCTTTTTTACATAATTATGTAATATTATCCTGAGCCTCCTGAAATATCCTAACCTCAAGATTATTCTACCTCAGTAAAATAACCTGAAGATACTTCTCTCTTGCCTACCAGTCAATTAAAAATGGGAAGTTTTTTTAAAAATAAATCCACATATTCCAAAGGGACTGTGTGCTACTACAGTTGGAATGAAAAATTATAGGCATCCTGGAAGAGCAGCGTGCTTGTTAGTAGTGAAAATGACTGTGTAATACCTCTGTTACATGCTGTAGCCTAATCCCATATTATTTTATATTTGTTTATACTGTTGTCAGAAAAAAACACTGAACTTGTTTGTAGCTGCGTTGAAGCCAAAGGCTATTATTTCAATGAAAGTGTTTGGTGCATAAGCAGAGGCCTTGGTAATGGAATATGCCTAAAACATCAAAAGCTGTTTGTGCTACATAGGACACTAATAAGAATATTTTTTCCAGAATAAAGCAATTTAAATAGGTAGCACTAAAAGTGCTTCTTTTATTTAAGCACCTGAGTTGTATTAAATGGTCCATCTCCACAATTTTCTGCCTCAATTTTTATTTTTTATCTTTTTTTTAAAGCTAACTCTGATACATAGTTTTTTATTGTAACTATTTCATTGTTCAGCAATACTACCATCTCTGAAATCTTTCCTCTAGATGCATATTTGATGCTACCTACCTATTAGACAATCAAAAATGGATATATTAGAAAAAAGTGAGAGGTTATTCTTTAGAGTAATAGACAAAAACATTTTTAAAAATTATTGAATTGTGAACACTTGTAAACTCTGACAACATCCATGATTCTTCTCCCTCCCTCTCTTTGTGTATTATATACTAAATACAATGGATCATTTTGAATTGGGTCCAGATGCTGGGTTGAATTATAAGACACATGTTTAGCTTTGTACATCGTGACTATTCCTGATGACCCAGTATACAACTCAGTGTATGCCATAATTTTTTACATAAACAGGATCCTAGAGATAGGGCATTTAGAAAATTTTTAGGACAACAATCTTGGAGTTCATGAAATCCAGTGCAATTATGGCTTGACTTCCAAATTGGACAAAATTTGCAATTTTTAGTACTCTGATATATAGCTTTATTAAGGTCAATATGGTTCACAAATAACAATAACAATGTGATTGGTTGCGTTTAGTGGCACATAATGGATAAAATAGGTGCTTTAAAAAATCTCTTGAATATCTAAATAGCGCTTAATCTGAAATTCACAGTTTATTCACTGCCTTGCCTTTAAGCAATTAAGGTTTAATTAAACCAAATAATACAAAAAGATAGCCTTAACTGTGTTGAGTGACGAGGGGTTTTGTGTGTTATCATTACGAGCAGCCCTGTGGAGATTCCTTTAGTTGTATTGTTAATTATCCTACCCCCCCAAAAAAGAGATATTGGGTAAGCCCACAGGAGTGAACAACTGTAGAAGAGAAGCTTGGATGCCTTTGACCTTTCTGATGAACCATGCATCCAAACTCTGCAGAAAGGAGAAAAATCCCAAACATGTTAGAACACACTGGTGTCTACTAATAATTGTTCAGTGTTAATCTTATTTTAATGATACATTATTCCAGAAGAGGGACTTTTTAGAGGCAGTAGAATAGAGAGATAAAGAGGTTGTGGATTCTCCATTTCTAGAGATATTCAAGACTTGATTGGGTATGACTCTGAGCAGCCTGATCTAACTTTGAAGTTGGATCTAAATTCAGTTAGGCCTGCTTTGACCAAGGTGTCGTACCAGCTGACCAATTCCAGTCCTTTGCAACCTGGTTTATTCTATGATTCTGTGATAACACGTCATTTTACAGACCTCCAAATGTCTATGGACAGCCTGCAGAATAGAAACACGGGTTTACAAAACTGGACAGGCAGCTAGGAAGCTTTGCAATCATATTTTGGAAGATTCAGATTTTCATTTGGACATGCTATAGAGAGTTATAACCACATGTACTTTTTTGTGTATGGTAAAAGGGTATTTTCAGAGCTTGTAAAAGGATGCAGTGATAAAATAGAAGGCTCTTTACTGTGATACAACAGGACAACGTTTCTCAGTAAAACTAGAAAAGAGCATGGTGTACTTTCTGCTGACTTTACAGCTGAGATATCCTTTCTGCATGATTATGTAAAAATACAACCTACCATCATTGCAAAGTGTAGCAGATTTATCTTTTATGTCTAATCTAACCTAACCCATGCATGTGAACTTTTAAAATCCTAGACATGTAAGGGGAGCAGAAGCCTCAAGGACATATGTTTCAAGGAGTACCTGTTTGGAGTTATTGAGATATGCCCAATCTAATCTAGCTCAATTGAAGCAGACTGGAGTGTACTTAGGCTATCAGATAGTTCCTTGGGAATGCAGATGTTTGTCTAACACGGCAGTTCTCAGACCCTGTGCTTGCAAGTCTACTGCCCTGTGTGACACCTGTCGTGCCTTCCCTCCAGCAGTTGACTGTCCATTGGGCTTGTTCCTACCCGATGACAAAAGCTCCAGCTAAGGTCATGGCTTCTGATTAGGGAGCAGCTGTTCTAAACAGGCCTTAGTAAACTAAATACAATGTCTCTTAGTAAACTGCTCCAGAATTTCCTGATGCTGACAGTTTTGGAAGGTTTTTCTTAATATCTGGTTGGATTTTTTTTTTTTTTTTTTTTGTGTTGGCAAATTGAAGTTTCATGCCCTCCACCTGGTAGCACAGAGAAGAGCTGACTGCTGTCCTCTTTACAAACACTCTTTACAGAATGAAATACGTCTTACCCTCACTATTCTGTTTTATGGAATAAATTCCCTCAGGTTTCCCTCGTACATCATGTTTTCTAAATGTGTTTCCCTCCTGTTCTCCTTCAAAACTGTTCCCCTGTATCTCTCCCACATGACAGTGCCTGAAGCTGTGCATGCACTCAGTTGAGGTTCCGCTACAGAGCAATTTTTCATGTGATTTTGTTATGACAGTTATGTTAGTATATTCTGTACTCAACAAGCTTTTTTTGCAGTAGCATTCTTGGATCATTTGGGATTCTCTTTGCTTCCTGATCTGCTACCTACTAGTTATTTCATTTGTGACACCTGGCATTTACCTTTGTTACTATCATTTTTAAGTATAACTCACATTTGCCAAGATAGTTTTTGATTCTGAATCTGTCCTTCAAAGTCCTTGCAACACCTTTTCCTATTGACATACATACCTCTAATCTTGTGAAATTTAGTTACTTTTATAAAAACATAACTAGACAAAGCAATGTAAACCTCAGTCACCTCTTAATTTGTTCTCTTTCCTGCTTAAGTAATGGACTATCTTCTTTCTTGTTAAGATATAAAGTACATACCTCAAATCAAGTAGCATACTTAGGCCTCTTTGTTGTCCTACAGACTTCTTGAGACGTGAAAGAAATAAAAGAGTTTTTCTGAATGCATTTCTGAGGTCTGGATCCATTTTGGCCTCCAAACAGGAAAACTCCACCCTGTGTCACAAAAGACAATAAAACAATCTCTTACAAGACAAAAATACAAACTTAGTGAATTAAAGATACTGTATTCAAATTATTGCTATTATTTTGTTAAACCTCAAAACATATGACATTTATTTTTTTTTTAGTTCAGGAAGAATTTGGGTATTTGTAAGATTTGTAGTGAACGCTGTGAAAGAATACGGGATCTCTGGAAAGCAAATTATGCATTAATGTGAGCACATTCCTTTTTAATGTATAATTTCCATTATATGAAAATGATGAAAATGTATAATTTCCATTAAACTCAGTGAGAAAATTTCTCAGGAACTAAAAAGATGAAGAAAACAAGATTTACCTGGTAGTCTAGTCAGAGAGGAGTTATCAATTAGCATTAAAAATGTGTATTGGATCTTCAAGTGTTTGATACATATAATAATTTGGCTTCTAAGTCTTTGTAGGAATGATGGCCTTGCTCATGTTTGCTGAGTCACATATGGGAGACTTCATTTGGGTAAATGTAGTTAACAGCTTCGTAGGCATGATGGAAGAAGGAAAACATTTTGAAGATTTCCTTCATAATTTGCCATCCCTTTAGTAGCTGGCCAGCATTCTAACTCTCATAAAAAGGTATTTCAAGAACTCATAAGAAGATAAATGGAATAATACTTTTACTTTCCTGTCCTTATATGATTAAGAATGATAAACTCATTAGTTTTCTCAAGCACGTTTTATAATTGATAACTGTGTTGCTGTTAAAACTATGAGGCATATATAGAATACATAGCAAACTAATAGGTTAAGAATTTTAAATTGTGTTATGTATACACAGCATATTTGGGATGCTAGTGGACTATCAGTTCCAATTAATTTGAGCATTTTGTGTGTGTGATTGGGATCTGTGCTTCCTTTGTTGATAACTTAGTTTGCTTTCACATTTGTTTTTGTTTTTTGTATCGAAGGATAATATGTATTTTTTTTATTTTTTTTAAACCAGCAAGTTACAAGGGTACTGTAAAGCATTTATGAAATAACTGCAGAAGTTCTGAGATGTATATGTATAAATTTATGTATTTTCTCCACCAAAGGAGATATAAAGCATTACATTTTATACTACTAAATGATTTAAATCTCTCTTTTTCCAATGGGAAGAGTTATATCTGAATTACTTGAACTAATGAAGTACTAGCTGAGTGATGTAGAACAAATTGTACAGATGAAGAACTGATAGCATCTTATGTAGCAAGTAAGTCTAAGGAATGGCATCTTACTGCTTGCAGACATCTTTTATGTTCAGCTCACTCAATATCATGTGACTGTTATAAAATATTCCTTTAGCTATTAGAATCCAAATGTTATCAAGATGTGAAATTAGCCAGCAAAATAGAAAAAGAAGTTTAAAAAAACAGCTATGAAACAGAATGACAAGCCCTTACATTATGCCATGTGTTTTAGTTCCTCCCTGCAGTGAGGATTTTACAGATATTTTAAGGTGTTTAACCTTTCCCCTATTTTTTTTCTAAGGAATAATGAAAGTTCTGCTTTCTCCTGGTCTAGATACCCTTCTGATCAGACATAGGCAGCAAAGTCTAATCTTCAAAAGCATTTTGGCACTTACAAGTGAAGCCAGTAAAAATTAAAACACTGAAATAGAGCTGATGAAAGGCAGAGAGGGCCAGATACCATTCTGTTTTGAAGTGGGGCAGGCTGAACATTTTCCTCCCGATGTTGGTTTGTGTACTGGGATGTGGAGCAGCCAAAGGGAGGGAAAAAGACAGGTCTCTGCACAGCAGTGATTTCTACAGCTGCCATGTACTCTGGAGGAGCTGAGAGAGTCCTGCTAGGACACTGTGAATTCCCAGAGCTGTGCCAGCGATGGGATGAATATCCCCTTAGCTCTGCATTTCTGGTAACTCCACACGCACCGAGACTCGGGAGAATGTAGGGCAGCCTGGGCCCACCATTACCCTGGGTAATTGGTTCAAGTAGTTAACCGCAGTTAAAAATCTGTGCCCTATCTCCAGTTTAAATTTATGTCAATTCAGGTACAGCCGTTGTTCATACCACGTCTTTTTGTTAAACAGAATTTATCTGTCTTTTCTGAAGACAGCAACTTCTCGGTCCTCTTTTTTCTTTTTTTTAGTAAACATATTGACCTACATAGAGTCTCTTGCTCTAAGGCAGGTTCTGTTCTCCTTGTATCATCTTAATGTCTCTTGCATTACCTTCTTCAGCTTTATAAATACAGTGAAACTGTCAGCATCAACACTGTATGCAGTATTGCATGCCTGATCTCCTAATGTTACACAAAATAATAACACTCATTTATTTATATTCACTCCCCAGTTGTAGACCTAAAGGTCACATTCACTGTGAGCCATAGCTTGACAGCAGAAAGAATGCAAGTGTTCTCTCAATTCTGACTCTAAATATTTTTCAATCATTACTCTGCAGGATGCAGCCTCTAGTCTATAAATAAAATCTGCATTCTTTACTCCTGGACATAACTCTGAATTTGGCAATGGTGAAATAGAATTCTAATGATCCAAGCTTGCCAAATGATCCAGAACACTTCACATCACTTCCTTCCTTCCTTCCAGTCTGACACTCTTCATAGATTCCGCACATTTTATCAACTGTAATTTTATATTTACTTCCAGATCACAGATAAAAATGTTGAATACCAATAAGCTTAGTTCTAATGCCAGGAAAACCCTATCAGATGCAGCCTTACTGAATGAAGATTTCTAATGGATGTCTACTTTGAGACCTGTAAATAAACCATTTTTTAAGCTGATTAACCTGTGCTTTATGAATATGTTAATGAACCATTTTTCAGTTATAGTTGAAAAATCTAAACACATTGCCTTTTAATTTATAATGTGGTCCAAAGCCAAATATAAACCAAGGATAGTTTCTTTCTTTATTGTACTATTCTTTATAACTTGAATTTGTATTAATTGAGTCTGTTACCAAATTTTCATTTATGTCTTTAATTTCTGATTAGGAATAGTTCAACCCATCTTGATTAACTTGAATGGGAAGAAACTTCTTTAAAATGTAAAGTAGTGTTTCCTATGGATGTCTGAGTCTGGAAGAGTGATCTGGAAGCAGGAATTCCTGGTTTTGAAAATAACTGAAAGTCATTTTTACTTTTGAGTATTTAAGGCTTTCATCAGAATGCAAAGAAAAGGTTGCTGATTTTCCCTCAATGGCTTATATGGTCACCATCAACAGTAAGTTACAAAAGTCAATTTAGATGATTTATTACAGGCCAAATTTTATTTTGTGATGTTTCAAATCTTGTACTGGCTGCACTTTGAGTTGTTTCAGCATGTCCACAGGCACTGAATTTGATTCTTTGAGGAACAAATACAGTTCTCAGTTCTCATATATATTCATTTTCATGATGCTGTACTCAACCTAATGGATACATTTAAAAACAAATATACAGCATTTGATTACATAAACATTTATATCTCCCCAGTGTTCATATCAGATGTGGAGAGCTGTCAGCGTGCAATGGGATTCTGTAACTTTTCAACATTATCTAATGAAAAAATGCATAACATCACCAGAACATTTAATGTTTTTTTATTATTCAGAGATGCCCATAATTGCTTTGTATTGAAAAAATACATGCCATATTCCAACTATGCTCTCCAGAGATCTGGAACAAGAATTCACCCTGCTAATATTTAGTTATATTTCTCTGACTGGTGATGCTTTTGTTTGAAATTACCCATTCAGTCATTACCTTCTGCAGATTTCTACATTAAATGCAACAGTTATAAATGCTTTAATTTTACATTTTATTATCCAGTAAGGGCCTCCAGCTGGCCAGATTCCTCCTCTGTAAACATTCTGACACTTTTGTTTAGAACATGTATCATCATGTACAAGGCAATGGCCGGTGAAATTCCATTATCTCTGTTTGACAGGGAATGCTTTGAAAGGCTGTGTATTTTTAATGAATAGGAAAAAGCAAAGACAAAAGAACATATTGGGCCTTTATACATAACAAAAAGGGCGTATTTGTTGACTCATTAATACTAAATGTCAGATTGCTGTGTTGACAGCCAGCAGTCTCAAGTGTTCCATCATCTACAGGGAGTATTAAATATAGAATAAACAGTTCGGTGTAAACTGAGGGGCCATTTATCTATCAGAGTAGTGGGTGGGTCTATTAAGTTAATTTATTAACAGTGAAACTCAAGTCACAGAACCTCAGATGAAATTCCAAGCTGTAACTCATCATTTTAAAGCTTTCTATTTCCTCCTCCCCAAACCTTGAACAGAGCTCTTTCTACAAAAAAATAAGTGACCTTGTTTTTTCTCTTTTGACTCTTCTTCCAGGCTTGGTATTCATTCCATTCTTCCCTCACTTTGCTTGCAGAGTTTTCAACCACTCTTCTCCCTCCATTCTCTTCCCTTCTTGTACTTGTACTACTGACACATGTTCATTCCCTGTTGTTGCTCTAACACTCAGTATTTGCTCTTCCCATTTCTCACCTTTCATCATGTTAAGATGACTCTTTAGAGTCGCAGGCTATTAACAGGTCGTATTAAATATTTTGCTCTGTGTTCTTCCTAGTTGTCCACTGGTAAATATTTTACAGTGTTTCTTTTAGCTTTAAATGACCAGAGGAATAAAAGTATTCTCAGCTTTGTTTGCTTGAGCATTTTATCTCCTGGTAGAAATCACAGTTGGAAAATATTTCCTCTATCCCACCCCCATTTATCTTCTTTGATTTCAAAGAATGAAGGAGTCAGTGTGGGTTGCTACTATCCAGATTTATTAACAAAAGAGACAGTATTTCACTAAATTTGTATGCGATTTAGAAGCATGTCTGTATCTATATAGCCAACGCAGCAGTATGCCTTATTGTAACATTTCCCTGGTTTTTCTTTGCCAGCTTCCACCACATGCTATTCTCACTTATTATATCTCCTCTTCAACTTCCAATCTGATTCAATAGTACAAGGACCTGCTGTGTTTGGATAGTGTGTAGCAATTCAGCTTCCTACAGTTTAAGGCCATCAGGTGTTAGTACATAAACCAAAGAATAATAACCCTATTTCCCATATTTATAGTGTCTGTTATTAACCTAAACTATTCCTATCCTTCCTTGATGTTTACAGTATCTAACATGGATTTATAGACATTTGTCCAAACTATAAATACTATTTTTGGTACTTAAAAAAAATCTATCCCAGTGATGTTCCTTGAAGGGCGATGTCTTCAGTTCTCCATTTGTCAGACTTTTTTTTCATAATAGAACTGTCATGAAAGCAGCTCCAAGAAGCATGGTTATTGTGTATGTAAAAGAAAAAACCTTGTCATAATTGTGGTATTAGAGAAACACAATGGCCATGTAATTATTTTCCAAAATGTATGTGATTTCTTTTGGCTCCACTGGGATATCAGATCTAATTCTTTATGCATACAGAAAGGCTGATCATGTCTGAATTTAAATTATATAAATAAGCCTAATTTCCTGATAAACAAAGGAGAAAAACATTAGCTCACAAATTTTTAGGCTCTCAGACTGTTTGGGTTGGATGATTTTCTGGACATTCCTAAACTGACCACAGAGAGCTATCGGTTTTGTATATATAGAGTGAGTAATGAGACCTTAAATAACTTTAAAATACAAGTTGTTCCTAATTAGAACTGATCATAATTTCTGATTCTTGAATGTGAAAACAGGATTAGGACAAGATAGTCAAGAGGAAATATGAACAGGAGATTTGTATGGTAAATATTATACTATGCCAGTACAGATGTTGGCAGGTGTGGAAGATAAGGGGTCAAGGCCCTGAATGGTGCATTGCATAAAAAGTAGTCACAATCTGGCCTGCTAGAAACAGGCTCAAATTAAAACCTTCAGTATGATGAATCGGTGAATTAAAATCTTCAGTAATGTAACTTCTTCCATTGGTAAATATTTTTGCTCCATCAATTTCAGCCCACAAAATCTTCCAGGACCTTATGAGAATTTTCTAGGACAAAAATGGCCACAACTTATCAGAAGAACAGCAATTAACAGTCTGTTTGATACCCTATACCAAAGGCTCCAGGAAAATCTATCCTGCAGTTGACCCTGTGATGTCAGCAGCCACTCCATGTGTTCAGGGCTGCTCAGCTCTAACACTTATTTGATCACAAGCCAGGCCTGCTGATTATTGAATGTCAAGGAAAACAAGAAAAACTGGGTAGATAACACAACATTGTGCAGAGGAAGGATTGTTGCTGAGAGAGTTCAAAAAGAATATTTTGGATGTGAGTCAAGAAAAAGTTGAGATTATTTGAAAAAGAGTATAAGGCGAAAGGATATGCCAGTGAAAAGGTCAAAAAGGAAGTTTAAGGAAAAAAAAACTTGTCTTAGATATTTGAGAACCTTGAATTAACATACTAAAGCTTGATATCGTTGCAAAGAACCAGCAGCTTTCTCAATCAAGTCCTATCAGGCTATTGTGTTTACACAAGGTATGACTAACAAATTCTGAAGTCCTTGCTCATATACAGCAAGTCTTGAATAAAACCTGTGCTGGATCCTACAATATAGTTCTTACTGAACTGCATCAGAAGAGTAAGACAGGTGTAACTAGATACCAAATGTAATATTTGAGACATCTTAGACTCTCATGTAAACTGTTATTTACATTTAAATAAATAACAGTTTGCATTAGTTATGCAGTTCCTTAAAAAAAAAAAACCCAACCAAAACTACAGGGCAAGATGACCAGTTAAGAAAGGACACAATTTTGAAATAAAATTATGCTTGCATTAGTCCTCTTACAGCTCTTCGAAGTGCTCACGAGCCTCTTTTGTCACAAACTACTAACTTCCTGGTTTTCATCAACATATGCCTGCATACTTTGTTACGATATGCAAAAAACGACTCCAGACTAGCATGCTGAACTGAATCTCCTGAGAAGCAAATTTTAAATGCTTGTTGGAAGCTTCAAGCTATCATCCCTAGATTGTGTTGGTATTCAGACTTGCTGGGCTTTAAGTACCAAGCTACATTCCTGATGGGTGATGGCAACAATGGATGTTTTTGGTTAACTGACTGAAGACAAAGCATTCCCTCAGAATAACTCTGGAAAGTGGTCATTCAAATAAGTGCTTTTCAATTGTGCTTTTTGGAAAATATTTTCAGCACACATCCTAGTTTTATTATGCAATGGTGCATAAAAGTCTATCAAACATGCTTCACGACAACAAAAGTAATTCCTTTGAAGAGACTGTCAATCTTGAGATCAGCTTTACAGGTTTAGAGATTAATTGATCATATTAAATAAGGCTTTTAAATTTTATTTTAAGTATAGCTCTAAAATTGTACTCATTTAAAAATGTCAAATGCTGTAACTCATTATCCCCGTCTGAGCTGCAAGCCTTGGGGCTTATTCTTTCACCAGTTAAGTAACAGCATAATGTGCCCTTGTGGAGAAAATTAGATCAGAGATTTTAATCTTTTCCTCATTCAAGTATTTCTTCAGCAAAAAGTCCAGAATGACAATGCTGTTACCAACTAACTGTTGCTGTCCACAGGGGCCTACAATTTAGCTTTTCCTGATTTAGCACTGTGGAGATCATTTACTGTTCTCTAGAAGAAATCAGTCAGTTCAGCTGACTCTTCCAGAGTGGCCTATTTCAGAGGATATTAGTTGGCTTACTATAATCTGGTTACATGTCAGTAAGTTTATATCAGGGGTTGAAGTGAAAGGGATGGGAATAGCTTTTTTTTTTTTTTTTTGTCTTGAAATTTATCATTAACAATAATCTCTTTTTGATGGAATTTTCTAGAGCATCTTTCTTCACTTGTCACTGCTTTTTCAAGACCGCAGGGAATTTTGGCAAGAGAGAAACAGGGTAATAATACTCTACTGTGGTCTGTTATATTTAAGGGACCACCACAACCCTCTTTGTTTTGTTACCCTTACCCCGAAAAACCTTCCAGGTGAGGTGTTCTGGCTAAAATAGTCAATAGATAAATACAAGATGACCTAAGGGTTTTTTTGGTGGTGGTTTGTTTTGTTTTGTTTTGGGTTTTTGTTTGTTTGGTTTGGTTTGGTTTTTGTTTTGTTTTGTTTTTTAAATAAACTGTCTATTTCACAGGAAGAATCACTGAGCTGTGAACAATTATTAGTGAAGAGAGAGCCATGCATTACTAATTTTAATGTGACCTCCATATTTCTCTATAATCAATGCTGCATCAAATACCCTATAAAATCTCAGCAGCAAAACTGTTATATGTATCATATATGTAGTAATGTAGGTATTAATTGAGGCCCTTTACTGTTTTTCAAAAATAAAGTAAAACTTGAGAATGGTTAGTATGCAAAAGCTCAAATGCAGGGCAGAAAAAAAAAATCTAATGTTACATGTTCCCCTTTTCAAATATACACACTTCATCGCTAGGTCGATTTGTATACAAAAGATATAATCACCAGAACCACAGGTTTGCTCTGTCAAACACTCCTTCAAAATTATTATTCTTGCAAACGCAATGGAATGGTGTTACACCTCCTTTCATAGTCCACAACATCAGATTGATTATATCTGGAGAAGATAGTCCTAAAACGTGACTTAAAATAGCCTCATTGCATTGGTTAAAGGTGGTCTGATTAGATCTTCCAGACAGAAGGCAACAACAATAGAAATTCTCTGATTAGCAGTGCTTTAAATTAATTTCAGAAAATAAAATGTCTAGATTGTTGTGAAAACATTGCAGTAAGCTGTGAGCAGACTCCACTGTCTTGTTTTTGACATTCAGCTGAATTCTGCATGTATTTTAGTATTTGTTTGTTCTGAAAACATAGCAATCTGCCTCAAGCAGATTAGTAAGAGACAAGCTGGCATATTCAATTCTATAAGGGATTCTGAACAAGCAGCTGAAAAGCAACTATTTAAAAATCTGCAATCCTGTTTCAGACTGAGACAAAATGAGAGGCTCCAAGGCATTCTCTTCACCAGGTTTTATAACTATTTGAATTGCAACAACAAGGAAAAAAACCAGATTTGTTTCTTTGAACAGTTTTGTTGGAGAAATTCCCTTCAAAAATGACAATATAGTAGAAGCGAGTCTCTTTTATACATAGGCCAATTTGCATCATAGTTGCAGCATGCAGAAAAGTCAGTAACAATGCCATTTTTGATTGAAATGCTTTAGAGAATCGCAGCCTTCACTCTCCTTTTCTGAAGGAAAATAGTTATCAAGTTAAAGAAATAATTATTTGACAAGTACATTTAATAAGCTTTCATTAGAAGTTGCCTTCTTAGCTCATGTATTTTTATCATATATTAATAATACATCTTAAAACTCACCCTCGACTATGTATCTGGAGTGTATCTGAATGTGACAAAGGGCACCTGTTGTTTTTAAGCCCATTTGCAGCTTTTTCACTGTAACAGCACAGCTGGTTCACTTCAGTCGCTGCCTCCCCTTTGCTAATTCCAGTGCTCCAAATCTCTTCCCTCTCCCATTTCCCAGTGGTACCTTTGCCTAGTCCATTTGCACATGTAAAAAATATGTTAGTTGTTTCTTTCAGTAAAGTGGGTCAAATGCTCTCCTTTTTAACACCAGTGACCTCAGTGGGACTGCATGTGTGTAACTGAGGAGAAGATGGTCTTTTGTTATTAAGACGTAAGAAAAATTATCTCGGAGAACAAATATTTCTGAGGATTTTTCTGTAATGCAAATGTGTGTGACTGTCTCCTTTGTGTCTGCTATCATGCAGTATCTTCGTTTTTTGGACTGTAAAAAGCTTTCATTCATCCTGTATCTAGTTCTGCTTCACAGTACACGGAGGATACTGGAGTGCTGCTATAGGTCAGCTCATGTGGCACCTATCACTACCAGGTAGAGTCCACATTGTGCAAATCATGGTATATGAACTTGCTATTTACCCCAAGGATGTAATTTCATCATTGCCAAAGCATATTCACAGGTACTTATAATGGCAGAAATGAGAACACAGAGTCTTAAATCAGATTGGAAAAGGCATTCAGAAGTAAACTTGTTTTGCAGGACCAAATACACACATCTTCTTAGAATTATCATCAGCAGCTAATTATTATAACTGTATCCTTTATTATTTAATCTTGTTTGGCAAGCACAAACACAAGATCTAATTTCAGAGACAGTCAGAAGATTGCAGTTAGTTATTTTATAATCTCGATGTAGATTTTGGATTTTTCTGCCATGCTCTTCACAGGTTTCTTTTCTGATTCTTCACATACACTGATCTTAGTTTGTGGCACAATTTCCGCTGAAGATTTTAAGATGATACATCAGATTTTTGTTGGTTGGTTGGGTTTTCTTTGTTGGTTGTTTTTTGTTTGGTTTGGTTTTTGTTTTGTTGTTGTTGTTTTGTTTGTTTCATTTTTGTGTTCTTGTTTGGTTTTGTTGTTTTTGTCATCATACTTAAGATATAAAAACTAAGGAAATGGACTGAGGTAATAAGAAAATTTTGAGCGGTGCTTGTTTGTGATTTTGTCTTGCTAATGTCCTCCTAAGGAAGAGAAGGTTCAGCTCAAATAGTGCACTGGAGATAGTCTGGGATGCAATATGAAGCATCACTCAGCTAATGTGTTCCCATACTGCATAGTTACTTTCCCCCACCTTTTCTTCACTTGCCATTAGCATGGAGGCAGAGGTGTGGAAAGTACTTGAAGGTACAACTCTTTTAATATGTTCTAGCTCATCAATATTTAGAGCTCTGTAAATCACCTTTACTGAAAGCAGAAATGCTCTTTAATGCCATGCTCATAGTGTATGGATTGGAGAAAAGGGTGAAGGAAGGAGCGTCGTAAACCAAGAGACTGGAACCAAGCTGTGTCCTAAGACAACCAGAAGGGAAAACATTTCAGTATGAGAAAACAGGCATCCACAAACTTCTTACATAAACGTCCCAGTTATTGCTCATTTGTTGATTGTTGACTCTTGAAGGCTATTGTATATAGGAACTATACTTTTCATATGAAAATTGTGCTTAGCTTGCTAAGGGTAATTTATATGTGCAATGTGGTGATGGGGTGGACTTCAGCCATCTATCTTTGACCTTTTCATTCCTTAAGGACTGAAAAATTTATTTAGCTTTCTGATTGGGTATCAGAAGAAGATTATAATTTGCAATAGAAGCTGAGTTAGCTAAACTTATAATAAGAATAAGATATAGCTCTATTATATATGTACTGTTGAGAAAAAGGAAGTTAAATGACTAAATTATAGTATAAAATCCAAAGATTTGGGTAGGCGAAACAATAATAGGATAGTTTTATTTTTTGGACTATAGATGTTTTTTTATTCATAAATGCTGTTTTCTTTGCATTTCAGCCTTTGAGCAAATGCTTTTTTTTTAGGTTTTGTTAGTGATTCCTATAGTGAAATGATGAGAGAAATGGGGTAATCGCACTACGTCCTATCTAGAGGTCATTTTGATGTGGAGTTTTCATTTGGAGGCTGGAAAATAATATTTCAGTTAAGGTTCCTGTGATGACCTCATCTGTTACTTGGGTATATCAAGTAAAATACACACATGATGCTGAGAATACTCCCAGATTTTACATTACTGAATGCTCTGAAAAAACGTCGCTGGTCACCAGGCAGGACAGGGACAAATTAACTTCAAAAATGGAGTCTGCCTTTGTCTTTGTGACTTCAAAAAATCAGGAAATGTCTATCCTTAGGAGAATTAGAGTAATAGGAGAAAAGAGGTACAGAAGAATTAAATTTCTTCTGTTTGTTTATTTGGAATGGTGTGTCAGATTATGCATTTGCTATATAATATTTTCAAAGCTGGTGTAAGTGTAAATGATGAAAAAAACACCTGTTATTAAAAGTGCATTGTGATATGTTAGTATATACTGCCTTAGGGGACTAACTTACCTTTGTACATATTCCTCATGAATGAGAGTTTTTGTATGCTTATATGACATGGTAGGAGGGTCTTTTCTGATTTGGAAGTAGGAAAGCAGATCAAGCACTATTTGTATGCGCCCAGACCAGCAACCCTATGTGTAAAAAACAGTAAGCATTGTACTTGACCCGGCTCAGATATTCATTATGCTTTTTTTAATAATTAGTTACAATTCTTTGTTTCTTTAGTTACATTTTTGTTGAGGATCTTATGGTACAGGACTTAGCCTTGTGAAATCGTGGGTAAAAATGGCACAAAGCTGAAAAGGCAGGTGTTCTATAGAAAGCTATTAGGTTCGGCAGAAGGCGAAAGGCTTGGGTTGTAAAAGGTCATGTTCCCGACGTCCTGTAATTTCTCACATTCATCGAGAGTATTTTCTGATTGACAGCATAAGCAGTTACAGGAAAGTCTATTGGCTAAATAAAGCTTACCCTACTGATACAACACAGTGAGAGTCATTGCAGTGTAGTGCCAACTTGACCAAGAGAATAGTGGAGAAGGGAAGAGGTTAACACTGTTTTCTCCTAGCATCTTGTTTGGTCAGCTTCAAAACTGGCAATCAGACATTGAATGACACTCTTGTGAAATCTTTTGTCTTGCGTGTTCAATGAAATACAGACTGGACTTGTCAGGATGGATAGCAGGTTCTTGAAGAATGAATGGGTTGTCCATATGTATTAACAGGGGTCAGAGTTGGAGGAAGTGATGCAATTTACAGTTGGACTCAGTGATCTTAAAGGTCTTTTCCAACCTAAATGATTGTATGATTCTGTGTTTCTTTGCCCTCATGCTTTGCTTTTGTTGTCATTCTCTGCCCATACTCCTTCTTTGCCTAATACTATCTTGGCTACAAGATGAACTGTACTTTAAATCCCATTTTGGTGTACTTCTTCAATAACGGGATTTATTACTTACACATCCATCTCCTTGCATCAAACCAGGTGGTCCTGCACTGGATATCTGGGTGACAGCATCTTGCTTCCCAGCTGTGATAATAAATAAGGGTTATAAGATCTGGCACTTGTAAACTCTTTTATTTTGGAAGCTTCTGACCAACATCTGGATAAAATTATTCAAAACCTTATTCCTCCAAATATTTTTATGTAAACAATGTTATGTGCCTTGCATGCAGATAAACCATTAGTCAAATACACTGATTAGCAGCAACAACAAGAAAATGAAAGCATCTCCATCACTTTGTTTGTTTGAAAGGTGTGCATTGGCTAAACTAATAATTAGTTACTAAATTATGCCTATTTGTACCTCATTCTTGGGCAGATATTCTAATCAAACTGAGATTCCTTTTTTGGTACTTTAACAGACAATAACAAAACCATGAGTATGAGTCAAATGCTTCAAGTGCAGGTATCTAGTGTTATTTTAGGTGCTCTGAGGTATCCCATCTGGTTTCCAGCTGCTGCTATAGATGGGCAGCTCTTCCAGCTCTTCCATTTGTTGTGTGTCAGACCTAGCCAGGCAAAAGTCCTGGCTGCCCTGGGGTATTCAAAAAGCCACTGGTTGCCACTGGTCAGGCACATGGATCGTTTCAGTGTCTCTTGCTGGCAGTGTAAGAGTCTGTAGAAGAGGGTTGTTAATGAAGTTTTTTTTTTCTTACCTGAGCTGCCTACTGTGATTGGAAAGTTTAGTCCCAAATAGAGTATGCCTGACTTTGGCAGCATGTCTGGGCAATAACATAAAGCAGTGCTACATATTTTCATACAGGCTATAAAGCTGACTTGGCCCAATTGAAATAAACTGAAAAAAGTTTAGGGATCAAATCTTAGAAACACTTTACTTTAAAGTTCCATTTATAAATAGTCTTTTAATATCTGTTACATGGTTGCCAGATGGACTCCTGTTCTTTTATAACTTGCAATATAGTATGTTGTACTTTTGCTCTTTCTTATTATGTTGAATTCCCAGCAAGTAATTCTTTTGCAAGAACTATAAATAGCATGTAATCCAAGCAAATGTTGTTCAAATATGCTTGATTTATACCGTTTTTTAGATTATTCAAAGTCTGAATTTTTTTCCGTAACATCAGAGTTTTGTTTGGGTGTAAAAAGACTCCACCATTATGACTTAAAATGGAAAGAGAGGCCTGGTTCCCATATACTATTTCTTCCAAGAAGTTTTACAAGAAGGTCATTTTGATTGACCATCTTTTAACATGTTTTGGATATTCCTGTTTTCTTTATTGATAAGTTTAAAGATAAAATGTATATGCCAGGTTGACTTCTGACTTTCAGATCCATCTGGTATAGTGGAAATAATGTGTGTTATAGATTGTCAGTTTGGTCTTGAAGTTGGGAGACTTTTGGTGAACAAATTGAATTGGCTTGGATGGGCGTATTCTTCACTGGGTAAAAAACTGGCTGGATGGCTGGGCCCAAAGAGTGGTGGAGAATGGAGCCAAATCCAGTTGGCGGCAAATCACAAGTGGTGTTCCCCAGGGCTCAGTACTGGGGCCAGTTCTGTTTAATCTCTTTATCGATAATCTGGATGAGGGGATTGAGTGCACCTTTAGCAAGTTTGCAGATGACACCAAGTTGGGTGGGAGTGTTGGAGGATCTGCTGGAGGGTGGGAAGGCCATACAGAGGGATCTGGACCAGCTGGATCGTGGGGCTGAGGCCAATTGTATGAGGTTCAACCAGGCCAAGTGCCGGGTCCTGCACTTGGGTCACAACAACCCCAGGCAGTGCTACAGGCTTGGGGAAGAGTGGCTGGAAAGTGCCTGGCAGAGGGGGATCTGGGGGTTTTGGTTGACGGCCGGCTGAACATGAGCCAGCAGTGTGCCTGGGTGACCAAAAAGGCCAACAGCATCCTGGCTTGTATCAGGAATAGTGTGGCCAGCAGGACTAGAGAAGTGATTGTGCCACTCTACTCAGCAGTGGTGAGGCCGCACCTGGAATCCTGTGTTCAGTTTTGGGTGTCGAAGGGTCTAGAGCACAAGTGTTACAAGGAGTGGCTGAGGGAATTGGGGCTGTTCAGCCTGGAGAAAAGGAGGGTGAGGGGAGACCTTATCGCTGTCTACAACTACCTGAAAGGAGGTTGTATCGTGGAGGGTGTTTGTCTCTTCTCCAAGTAACAAGCAATAGGATGAGAGGAAACAGCCTCAGGTTGAACCAGGGAGGTCTAGAATGGACATTAGGAAAAATTGATTCACGGAAAGGGTTGTCAGGCATTGGAACAGGCTGCCCAGCAAAGTGGTGGAGTCACCATCCCTGGAGGTATATGAAAGATGTGTAGATGTGGCACTCAGGGACAAAATTTAGTGGTGGACTTGGCAGTGCTAGGTTAGCAATTTGACTTGATGATCTTAAGGGTCTTTTCCAACCAAAATAATTCTATGAGTCTATAAGTCTATATTTGCTAATATTGAAGTTAATGACAACACCAAACATGATGGCTTAGAGAATACATCATTATTTAATATCAGTCTATATGATTAACCATTCTTTCAATCCTATGCTTAGCTATGCAAGCTCTGCTGTAATGATGGCAATTGTATTAGAAAATAATAACAATTCAAGACGGTGTATAATGGTTTGTGACAGAAGCTCTCCATATGCTGGGGAAATCTATGAAGTTTGTGTTGAGTGGTAAATGGTATTTGATGCGCCCTTTGATGATCATACTTAGGGTAAAAATCTGGCTAACACATGAAACGTAGCTTGCTTTTGCTTTGCTTCCTCTGGAAAAAAAAAAAAGGAAAAGGTGCTTAAAATGACACAGCAGATGACTCACCTCAATCGCTGCTACACTAAGTCACACTCATGTAAGACACTTTTTTAGTATCTCAATTTCAAGTGTTGTTATTTTAAAGGTTTTCTTGTCTCACATCATTTCCCCACTGCCTTCACTTTTGCAAATTTTAACTGTTTGTAGGTCTTCCAGTCCTCACTTTGTGATGTGACATGTTTAATGCTTAATTTTGAGAATGTAATTTCTTTGTTGAAGTGTCCTGTGGTGCTAGTTGAGTTAGTCCTTGGAAAGGGACACTTCTTGGTTTTTTCTCTGTGTGAAATTTTTTTCTGTTTGTCCTTGACAACTTTTCCGCATAGTGTAAACTGACTAGCTGGACCTTGTTAAGTTAATAAAGTGATTTAGTATTACTTCTTTCAGCAACCACTTCAGCTTCTTTGGCAATATTATTCACGTACTTCCTCTTGCCTTTTTACCTCCATTTTTTACTGTCCTGTTCTTTCTTTTATATAGATTTTTTTTCTCTGCTTTTTATCCAGGACAAAAGACATCTCCAAAAGTGTTTTTGAAGTGCTGATGCTTACTTTGGCACATTTCCTTTCTTGAGCACAGTTCCTCATAGCATCTCTTAGCAGGTCTGTGGGTTTATTTGTCTGGGAGACAGCTGCAATTATATCATGCCCATGATATTGCCATGAAAAAAAGACAATGGCATATTCATAATGTCTTCTTGTGATGTACTAAGGTCATATAATATCTGGAATCTGCTCCTCAGTTTAATTTGAAACTACTGCTCTGATGCTTTTTATTTCAACTTTTTGATAGTGCATTTTCTTAGTAATTTCAGAGAGGAGCTTTCTTAAAAAAACAGATATTCATTCTCTGCTCACATAAATTACAGATATAATTTTCACATCAGTTTCTCTGAATGTCTGAAAAAGTAGATCTAACTATTCTTGCACTACTTAATGAGTCATTCTGGTTCCTTCTGGTTTACTCTGGTGCTTTCTAACATCTTTTGGTGGAACAGCTTTTCACTACTTACGAAAGCTAAAAGCAAGTGCAGTTTTGCCAGGCTTTCCACACTCTGATTTTGAGACTAGCTAAGTTTGTCTGTAGTATGCAACTTCATTGTCCTTTTCCCCACCCTTTATTCAAAAACAGGTTACAAAATGCACAGAATTTCACAATTCAAAATAATTTATTAACTTTCTTGATCAAAGTTATTGCACTGAGAGAATAGCCACACTCTTCTGTTGTATTCCCACAAGAGGCTGTGGCAGATAATCTTTCATAGAATATTGGCAGTACTTTTGTGGTCATGGTTGTTGCTATTGTTTTTTTAATTGAAATTAAGATGACTGCAGTTTGAGAGTTTGATCTACAAGCCAAGGGACAAAAAAAGGCATATTATTAAGTTTTAGACAAATTGTTTGTCTAATAAAAAATACAAAAAGGCACAGAGAAAGGGGAGGCAATCTGGCCCTTGCAAATGCTCTGTAGGGTGAGGATGCTTGGGCCTTGCAGAGAAAAGACCCAGGATTCTCTTCTGCATCCAAACCTTACAAGTGGGTGTAGCCCACCAGTTTGAGTTAATGTGTTTCCACTTGGAGTTTGTTTTAGAAATAGAGTGAAACTTCAAGGATGTGGAGAACCTTTCACCTGGAACATGGTTTTTCCATATTTTCTTAAAAGGCTGTGTTACTTTGCTAATAGCTACACTCTGGCTTATGAAGAAGACAAAAAACCACTTTTGTACTGAGTTGTACTGATTCCGCTTGTCAGTCATTCCATAATATATACTCTGAGTAAAACATTACTCGACAGAATCATTATATGTATGACACTTTCAGTGTACAATACTAAAGATTAAAAATTCTCATTATAAAATAACTAGCCTAACCTGACAGACCTTCTGAAATATAAAAGTGAATATTTTAAAGAGGTTCATTAAGTTGCAATACGCACTGTCAGATATACTTTTATGCTGAGAAATGACAGCTCATGTCTTTTGTTATTCATATGGCTGTAACTTAGATCTTCATGGTTTCTTTCTGAATATAAAATGTTTCAGAAATATAATATCAATGGAATATTTTGGCAGCTGTCTTTGGGGACGTAGAAAGAAGAGATAAGATTCATGGTAGGTAAACATGTCTGTCTTCACAATGAAATTAGTAAAATAAAATTATACACAAGTCATCCCAAGCTAAAACTTTCAGAAAAATAAAAGAACAAATAATCAACTAATCCATTTGCGGTTACATAACAGGTAATTAAGTGACCAGAAAGGACAAACATGGAGTTTTCAAGATAATTCTTATTAAAACAAGCTAATTTTCATCTCTGGCAGGATTCCTTGTTTAAATTAGAAGCAGTACATGTCACATGTACTGTAATAAAGCTTTTGACACTGTCTCAGGTGATATTCTGCTAAGCAAATGAGTACAAGTTGATGTAGATTAAATTACTACCATGTGAATGCATGGAAAGTTATACTCAATGTAAGTATCAAGGGTTCCCAACAAAATGGAAAAGTAGGCCAAGTGGAATTCAGCAGGGGTCTCTCCTGTGTTCGTTATTGTTCATAGTTTCATCAATAACTTGAATTATGGAATAGAATATTTCATTAAAGTTCCTGTGGATAAAGTAATCTTAGATTTAATCATTTCGTATTAGAATTATCTGATAATATTAGAATTTTGAAGTATCTTGACCAATTGCTGCGAAGTTTTGAAGTATTTAAAAGTACAATTCACTTATGATGTGTAAAAAACACTGCATTCAGGTAAGAATAGTTGGAGGTCATGTTTTTGTGAGATGAAATATTTAGTGGCAATCTCTGCCTAAGATAAACACAGAATAGGTCTCAGACAAAGCCTGTCTGAAATTTTTAAGAACTGGTTAGAGAAACATGTATCAATGATGGTTTCTGTGTCTCTGATCCTACCCACCGGCAGTGGGGTGGATCAAATAGCCTCCCAAGTTCCCAGTCTGCTATGGATTCTATTAATATCATCAAATGAACCTCAGGTTCCATTAGAGCCAGCATTCTTGTGCAAAGGTTCTATTTCTGTTTTAGCAGCTCACACAAACACAACAAAGCAGAGGAGGAAAGCTTTGGACAGGACTCCAGCACATCAGAAATTTAAAGGTGGCTTTGTGATCCGTTCTTCCTGTTAGGAAGCTCCCCCCTCAAATATCAAAAGAGCATTGAACTAGAAAAGCTAATGTTATTGGAGCACAAACTAGAACTATGAGCTTCTACCAAGTAGAAAAAAAAAAATCTGTTGAGTAAGACAGACAAAAATGTTTATATAGAATCATAGATTCATTTTGGTTGGAAGAGACACTTAAGATCATCTAGTCCAAACATAACCTAACTCTAGCACTAAACCATGTCCCTAAGAGCCTCATCTAAACTCCTTTTAAACACCTCCAGGGATGGTGACTCCACCAGTTCCCTGGGCAGCCTGTTGTAATGCCTGACAACCCTTGCCGTGAAGAAATGTTTCCTAATATTCAATCTAAACCTTCCCTGGTGCAACTTGAGGCCGTTTCCTCTTGTCCTATCGCTTGCTACTTGAATGTGAGTCGTCTTCTCTACATGTTGTATCCTTGCATGAAGTGTCTTCAGGTTCGCTGTTGTTTCTGGTAGAGTGTCATGGCCTGATAAACTGCAGGGTATTCTGTGAGTCCTTGGAAAAAGTGTGTGTGGGAATTTCATCACCTCTAAGGCTTGTAAGAGTGAAGTCACTGGTATCTCTTGCAGCAGGTTTCTCCCTTGTTGTGTGTGCTGCTTCCTCTCTCTGGCTGCTTCAGGCTGCACTTGAGATCCTGTCCTGTGCTGAGCAAGTTTCTCTGCTCTGGGGGGAGACACTCCTGTCTCTACTTGACCCAAAGGGCAGCAGCCAGTACAGCAGGAACATGGAACTGCTCAGCCTTCTCCTTTTAGAGTAACACAGCATTACAGCAGCTGTGAACAAAACAGATCCATCCACTCCAGTGATTTTTCAGAGATCTATGTACCAATTTATAATTCCTACTGGACATTTAAGTATATCTGGAGAATCATATCCACCCTTCATCTGTGCCAGATTCCTTCAAGCTGGTTGTAGCTCTCTAGTCACACAGCCAACAGATTTGGAACACTGTCAGAAATTATTTTCTCAACCTGTGAGTTAAAAAATATATGAATTTCTGGCATCTTTCCAAAATTGGTTGACTTTGTATGAGCCTGACTTCTGTAATGTATATAGAAACACTTCAGAAAAATTGCTCGGCTTTGTTCTTTAAATGGGAAGAGTCTGCTTATATTACTAATAACATTTCAGTTTTACAGTCCACTCCTGAAGCTGGACATGTGATTCATGTTGCTGTGTGTCCTAAAATAGCCATAATGGAGGCATATGCATTAAAGTGAAAAACTGCTTGGTTTTGACAACTGCAGCCTTTGTTATCAATAATTTATAAGACAAAGGCCTTCTATATTTGGAATCTAACCTCCTTTTCTTCCTCCTCAAAGAGGTCAGACTTTAGAACGTGTGCAATGAAATTTCTAATATTTACAGGAGTACTTACAGATGCTTGCATTGAAATCTAAGCCATAATAACTCACTTCATACTAACAGCTAGATTATATCAAAAGTCATATCCTGTGATAGGGAAGGGAAAGAATTACACAGAAGTGCTCAAGAATCCTTGACTCCCTCCTTTACACTAGACAAGCAGTAATTTGATTGGCAGCAGCTGCAGATTAATACCACCTGTTCACAGGTTCTTTAGCACTCAGGACCATATTAGGCAGTACAAAAAACATCTCACATTCCCTTGCTGCTGTGTTCCACTTGCTTCAGTGGGGAATATGTGGACGTATGCTGATATTTTTGTGTACTGATAGCCCATGAAAGTTCTTTCTTACTGATGTCTTGCTGAAACATTCAGTTCAATGGGACTTAGCCTGTCAGTTCTGTCAGTTCAAAAATAGAAGAGAAAGTTTGACAGGAAGCAGAAAAAATCGAAGCAAAAATGAATCAGGTGTGTTTTAAATACCAAGAGTCCAACTGATTTATTTGCAGTAACTGAAATAATTTTGGAAATTTTGTTATTTTTAAACTGAAATAGGCTAGAGAGTTTGTCATTTCAAAAGATGAGAGAATTTAAAAATGAGCACTCTATTGAACTACTGTGTGACTTAGAAATGGAGCTAGTGTGTGGTGCATGAAACCATGTCTATTAAAACATTATCAGATCTGTTCACTTTATACACGAGTCATCGTATTTGAAGTAAATGAGAAAATTTTGGAATAAGACCAGCAAATTCTAGTCCGTAGTGGGAGGAACAGTCGCAATATCTGAGTTCAAATGTGCAACCTGTTCTAATGTTTCTTTTACAATTTAAATGGAAAGCAATACAGGCAAGTACACATACACCAGGACCCGTCGCTCCCATATCTGAGGGAGCCATGGGCATGTGCCTTTGCTGTTGTGAGTAGCACATGATATGGAATTGCAGGCTGTACCAGTTACCATTAACAGGACACTAAAGCTCCCATTGCTCTCTGCCAAAGAACTGGTGTTCCAATAAATCTGAAGACAGCATGTTGTGTTCTTCTCTGAGAAAGCACTACATTTTTCCTTCTTGAAATATTTTCTGTGAGAAACTTGGAAAAAAAAAAGGTTCTGACTCAAGCTTCAGTGGAATTTGAAAGTAAATGTGACTTTATGTTCCGTGATAGTTTTAAAGCAAAACTTCTGCTTTCCATTTTAAGATAGTTGATTGCTAGTTATGTTGTACAATCTAGATGTGAACTTTGGCTTTGCTTTGGCCTAGAGTCACAGCATCTAGCTTGTTTCAGCACAGAATATGTAAAGCATTCAGCTATACAAATCTCTAGTCTCCAAGGAACTATCTTTCTGTATCTGACGTTAATGAGGTACACCTGCACAGGGTTTGACTATTCCATGGATCTCTGTATCATTACATTTATCAGAGCTATCTGAATCTAGCAATACACCATATCTAAGCCAATAAAAAAGGAACAGCTTGCTCATTCAGAATGCAAAAGTTTCAGTGTTTTGGCTTTCATTCTTCATAACATCTGTTGTACAGCACTAGGTTTGATCAATGTCTAACTATCTACATACATATTTATGAAAACAATAGTGCAAATTAAGTTTCCTCTCCAGTATTGTCACTGGGGAGAGAGGAAGGCACATAATTTCACACGTAGTCTGAAAGCTGGTAAAAAGAGATGCTGTGTCAACTTTCTGCGTTTTGTTTAAATTAAAAGCAATTCATTATCTTTGCTTATTTAACCAAGTAAAACACTGAGTTGTTTGACTGAGTATGTGTCCATGTGAGAAAGAAATTCGAAAGAGTCAGAGATAAATTTCGAAAACGTGGAATGAAGAAAGGAATGCAAGACTTAAGGAGCCAACTGGTATCTGTAACTTCACCTGCTTTCCGTTAGGGTGAATCTCTATCCTTAATGCCTGTCCTAAGGCTTCTATTTGGGCAGAAATACTTCTGTAAGGAGCAGAGCGATTCTGGTCTAGACCTTGCTGAAGACCAGCTAAACACTTCCAAATTTGGGAGGCTGAAAACTAGATCAAACCTCCTTAATAGTGAAGGCAAAACTGGATTAGGGTTCCTCAGTTGTGCAAGCAAAGTTCGGTTTTGTGGTGATGTGGTTCTGGCAGGAGCGGTGAAAATGTGTTGGATGAAAAGCAGTTGGATGGGCTTAAAGGAAGCTGGAGCAGATAAGGAGGGTGCAAATGAGAAGAATGCTGAAGAAAACTGGGCAGTTAGGAAGGAGTGAGGGTGAGAGTATGTGTGTATGCACACATCAGGGTGAACCTGGAATGACAGAGACTTTGAAGAATGGGCTAAGAAATCAGGGCTGTTTTAAAGGGTTGTGAAAGGCTGTGTGATTGGGGTTTCTCTCTTCTGCCTTCCTGAACATATGCAGCCTTCCCTGCTCCTTGCATCCATGCTTTTTTTTTTTTTTTCCCAGAGTTCCACAATTACTTTTCTTCCCCAAAACCCAAATTCCCTTTGCTCCACTATACTTCATTCCTCCTTCTCCTCCGCAGTTACCTGTACCTGTGAGGATGAGGAATTGTCTGATATCCTATTCTTCTTGTTTTCTTCTCCAAACTACGTGGCAGTCAATATGACTTATTCCTCGCTGTTCTTTGCACTGATGTCACTGGGACAGATTTGGTGTAAGAATTTGGAGCTTCACTGGAGTTAATCTAACAAATGTGCATGAAAGACCAAGATTTATGGTTAAAGGATAGTATCACTTGTGTTTCAACTTAGAGGTCTTTGTAGTCTGCATATATTTTTGGCTGATCTCTCTTCAGAGATCATGTTTTCCTGTTTTATTTCTACAGCTTCATCTTAACAAAAGGACTGTGCCTGCTTATATGTTCATTTACCAAAATTAGTGGACTTGAAAGGTGCTAATTTCTATTATATACTAAGGTTTAGATGTTTATGTTTGAGCGGTTTGCATATATTTTGAAGAGTTAGGGTATGAAAAATATTGAGACTTTTGTGGCCTATACTCAGACGCCTTCAAGATAAACCTCAAAATTTAGACGCAGTGTGCTTCTTAACTGTAATAATGGGAAGGATTAAAGCATTTTTAGTTTTATTGTTGCTGAAACAGATTTTAATAGATTTGTCCTCATTTTGCATATAGCAGTTTAAAGGATCTGCTGACCCTATTGTTAGCAGTGATTTTTCTCTTTGTTTTTCACCGGTATATCTATTAATTAAAAAAAAAAATCACCCATTCCCCCAAAAAAGCAGAAGAAAACCCAAAACTGATATTGTTTGATGACTTTTGATTTTACATAATACTTGTTGGAATATTTCTACAGGGAGTTAGTAAATAAGTTCAATTTCTGGAGAAAAGCAGAAAACATGTTCAAACAGAAAGGTAAATGTCAATGTACACTGCTGCTTTTTGCTTATCAATGTTTTGTGCTTAGAGAAAGAAATTCCAGGCTCTGTGAAACATCAGGGAATTGCTGTAGCACTGGATTGCTTTTGAGGAATAATTTAGGCTGAGACTGAAAAGCTGCATATTCTGCTTTTATTTCTGTGTACTTATCTTTGCCTTCTCACTTTTTTCAACATGATTTAAATGGTTGCTGTCACTTGTAACAATTTCTTTTATGTGCCTTTGCTTGTGCTCCAAGGGTAAGCGGTTTCCATTCCCCTTTTGATATGTGCTTGAACTGCTGTGAAATTAGAGGTAGGAACTCCATCTTTATCTCTTGAAGATGCCCACCTACAAGAGAAGTCCCTTCATCAATGTTTCTGACTCTTTTCTGCACTTTGGACCATTTGAATTGCACAAAATTAATAGGAAGCACAGAGAAGTGACTCAACACAGTAATCGTGTCCTCTTGTCACTTTAAATATAATATTTTTTGCCTCTTGAGCTAGCTATGTGGAAGACAGACATCTTCAAGAGGTAGTGAAGTAGCTGAAGGCATAAGCAAATAAGTGTAGGGAAGTGTAACTGGGGAACTTAAGTATGTTCGCACTCGCTTTACACCCAAGTGCTATATGTTGGCCTATAGCCATACGTAATGGACTGAATGTCTTTTATTTAAATATTCCTTTCTCAGACTGCCTTTCTTTTTATAGTCTCATTCTTCCTTCCTTGTCTGTATTGACAAACCACTATGGCATCTGTGGGAGTGGACAGGAGCCCACAGAAGTACAATATACGGCTCCAGGCTCGCTGCCAGGGTGGATCACAATTACACTTATTTCCAGTTGGAGGTTCGGGTTTCCCGCCTCCACAGGTAATAACCAGAAGAATGAGCTCCCTGCCATGTGGCACATCCAAGATACACAGAGACACTGGAACTGACAGCAGAGCCAGGAATACACATTCACTCTGCTCTAGAGTAATACAGTAGCTTCTGCATTTTAAGTCTCAGCCTGCAGCCTAAGTAAAACTTTTTTTTTTTGATGTATTGAGTACTTTGAAACAGAATAGTTTCATTTACTCCTGTAGAATTTTTACATCACTGCATTTCATATTAGGTTAAAGAAAAAAATTATGTACTTCCAAAAAGTTATTGTTCCATTTGTGGTAAACAAAATTGTTTGTCAACAGAGACAGTCACATTTTTGTGTGTGTGAACTAGAAGCCAGTGAAATGTCTGCAATAAAACAAATATCCCAAAGAGTGCAAGAATCCAGCAATAAAACTGTTTCTAATCAGGCAGCAGGGTATGTGTCCCAAGCCGAAACTCTACTCCAAAACTATTTTCAACCTCTGAAACACACAGGAGATTGCTGCTATGTTACAGCCTCTCTTCCCGGTAATGTGATCCACGGAATGCAAATCAGAAAATTAGAAGTTAGACAAAATTACGTTACAGCACTTTTATTAAAACTGTGCTTTGGTCAAGAGTCTGTGAGAGGAATTTGTGCAATGCCTGTGACCTGCCACATCTTCATAAGGAATTATTTTCAGTAATCATCTGAAAGGCAGAGAAAGCGTTTTTGGATATTGAAGGATGCCAAGGGACATAACTGACAAAATGAAGCTACAAATCAAGTGACAGAAGAGGTATCTACTGTATAAAATAGTTAGATCTCTCTGTCATCGAAATTCTGAGGGTTCTTCCGCAAAATAATGCCTAGCTGCTAGTTAGCATTCATAGACATAATTTCTAATTCAATTTGTCCCTTGGAACTAGAGGAGAGCTCCTTCAAGCTATGCTTCTCAATAGCCTGGCAAACCAGGTATTATCCCTCTCTTCTTCAGAACATGTTCTGAAGCCATGGGTACACAGTTCCCTAATGTCACTGCATGAGATACAAATAGCTTACAAATATTATAATCCTACAGGAAAATTCAAAAGGAAATGGGTAGCTGCATGCTTAAGGATCTGCACAGCTGTAATTTAACCATTTCAGTTATTTTGCTTTAGGTAGCCTACTGAAAATTGGTATAATATTATAATATTAATATTATTAATAATCACGTTTTATCACAGATTAACAATGTTATTGATTGAATTAGTTTGCACTGCAGCTTTTTCCATCTGTTGAACTCAGGGAGAATTAAAGCATATTCCCTGGGTCTCTCTGTGTAGCACTGAAGACAGCGTCTTGTATTTCAAACATAACAACCCTGATGGGAGTAGTTGGATTTCTCTTTGATTTCAGCTCTCAATTTTAAATAGTAATTTTCCCCACTAATGCATGTGCAGCATTCTCTCAGCGTGTAGAAAGTATTAGTAATTATATGTCTGTAGATGACTCTGTTCAAAAACCAACAGAGTATCAGCAGCTTGACTTTAATCTCCTCCCAAGCTTTTGTATATATGGCCTTCACAAATTCTTCTCTCTTTTTTCTCATATCATGCATCACATTTTACTATACATTCATTGTACTCCTGAAATTTAATAAACTAATATATTAATAAATCAGCAGCATTGAAAGAGGGCTTATGAGCAAGAGAAATTAATTTAAAAGATGTCTTTAAAAAATTTAATTGTTTCTCTTTAGGAATACCTTATGTATAATAGAGGCAGGTAAAATAGCAAGTAAAATACTTTAGGAAAAGCAACAAAGTAACAATAAACTACATTATGTTCCAAATCATATGTCAGTAAAAGGTTTTGCCAATTCATTTCCTCGCTTAAATTTAGCTTTGTCTTCTCAACTAATTTTTTTTTTTTTTTCTCCTGGCATCTGTTAGTTGAGAACATAGACCTCAACAATAGCTGATTCAGGAAAACCCCCTACTCATATGCCACTGATTGCAAAAATACTTGTGCTATATTTGTAATTGTTTGGGTTTTGGTTTTTGTTTTGTTTTGTTTTCAGGGTGGGTTTTTTCACTCACCAGACACAAAAAGTAACTGCCATAGATGCCATTTTCAAAGATTGGGTTTTCAGAGGGGGAAAAATGGACCATTAATACATCCCTATTCTTTATATCTCAGTTAAGAACATCAAAGGGTTTGACTTTTGCTTTATTACTTGGGAAGAAGATTTGGTAATATATTCCTATTGTTCTATTTATATTGTAATCATTCAATTGATTTGCTTTTGACACAAATGATATGATAAGTTGTATCCTGCCTTTACCCCTATATTCTCTTTTGTTATGAGTATTTTTTGAATTTCCCAAGGGCTTTAAAAAATAGATTATGTAAAGATTTTATCTCAGTGATCTTAGTACCAAGCAATTCTTATTTTCGCTACGATCTATCCAATACTATCATGACTACACTGACACATCTTCCCATATAATGATACTATGCAAAACATATTTCCGTTTTTTCCTTTCCACAGCATTGATAAGTGTTCTAATTTGTATCATAAAAAGTTACCATAGCAAGACATGGCACCCTTCTGCAGGAAGGGTGTTGTCACTCTTTGAAATCTGTTCAGAGACTTTTTACTCTTACTTTTATTGGCAAAAAATATACAAAAATTACAATTTCTACATAAAAATACAGAATATTCTTTATTTTTAGATGCCTTGTTATCCATAATCTAAGAGTGTAAGTAACATACTTTTAAATGTAAAATACGGTTGAGACAGTCTTAAAAGACATAGACCAAATACATCTGAAAACAAAAGACATAGGAAATACCATCTGAATCTTAAATTGGCTTTCTCTTACAAATAGATTTATATATAATATGATTCCTCTGATTCAACACAGCAGTTCAGTGATTTTGAAGAGACTGATTATGCAAGCTCCTTAAGTGATTACTATTATTGAGAGTAAAATACTTACATAATTTTACACCCTCAAATGAAAATAAAATGAAACCTGGAAAGCAAACAGAACACTTGAAAGATGAATAATCTTTGCCTGAGTTAGAATTATTGTGGACTAGAGCATGTGCTACAGGTAACATCCCATTAGATAACTGCATGTCTTCCATGATAATCAATAAACCTCAGTAACCTATGGCAATATTTTCAGGGATGACTACATAAAGGATAATGTTATTCTCAACAGATACGTTTCATTTTTTTTAATTATCAGACAAATGATGTACTGTAGTGCCTTGTAGTCCCCCTTTAGCAGCTATTTTGGAAAAAATACTTGCTTTCTTTTTACTCCTGCTAGGGTTGTCTGGTTGGCCCACTAGAGAGGAGTGGATGGCTGCAATACTGCCTGCTGCTCTGCAGACGGAACAGCTTGTGGTGTTTCAGATGGGAAGAATAATTTGCCTCAACCTCCTGACTACACTCTTGCTTATTAATTAAGTGTGTCCTGGGTTGTATGAACAGTTGGATCTATGCTGGATTGTAGCTGGACTGTATACATCGTTTCCCAGTGAACATTTACTGATACTGCAGAAAAAAACCCAACCCAAACAAAACAGAACAGCTAAAAACAAGGTTGTCTCCATACTGATGTGATGCTTTTCTTTAACATCAAAAGCTTCTTATTTCCATTTTCCTTTTTAAAGGTAGAAGCCAAATGATGAAACCAGTGTGGTAACTCAGCTAAAAGACAGACCAGTGCCAGAGGTATCACTGTGATTTTTTTCCGGAGCCTTTTGCCCTGTCCTTGAAACCGTGTACTCAAGATAGAATGGTAAATGGAAAAATTACCAGTAATAACACAGAGCTCTTTGAACAGAAGCTCGATGGCTCACTGGAGTGAAGGTTGAATACTCGAGCACAGACTTTTACCTAGCATGCTGTCAATGCGTATTTATACTCTCTCACTTAAGTTTTCCAGTCATAATGTATGCGGGTCTACCTTATTGCTGCAACTGCGCTACCACTTGCAGAGTCTCTGTGATTGAAACTTGACAACAGAGTCTGTGCTGGGTTTTTTTGTGGGGGTCTGTTGCTAACTCAGTCAATTCATCTGACTCTATTCAGAAAACAGATGAAAAATTATTTACAGTAGAGAAATGCTAATGTTCTGGACAGAGGGATTTATGAAAAGTTCACATAACCAGGTTTTAGGGATGAAAAAGCAAAATTTTTTTTGTGTGGCCTGATCCTTTAGTTCTCGCTCATGAATATATTTGCTTTGAAGTAAATGGGGATCATTCGTAAGAGTGAGAAACACTTCAATGAATAAAGATACTATGACATTACTATAGAAATTATAGGACTGGAAGATTGTGATATTGGATTAGAGATTTTATTTAGTCATCAGTGAAGATGAAATTTGCTGAAGAAGGTAAGTTGATTTGTGAGTTTGGTTCCTGGAACTCAGCCTGTACGTGTCTTTGCTGTACATTTGTCTTTCTAAATTCTCAGTCTGTCTCTGTTGACATCAACTGAATATTGATGAGACTACACTGATTTACTTAAACTGAGGATGTGACTCTTTCTTCCCTCTCCTTTGAGTTGCTAGCTAAGTTCCTATACTTGCCGAAACACTCGTTTCTCCATGTACCTCCTTATATTGCTTCCTGCCCAGCAGAGGGCCATTTGCTGTCTATACATCTACCAGTTGGTTTGCAGCAAGGAAGAAACTTCAATATTTTGCTCCTGTGGGCACTTGCTCAATGATAATCAATGTTGCGATGGTATCTTGACCTATGCAATAGTGTAAGGAGTAATAATTCATCTTTTCCTTCAAATGTTGCCTAAAGGGTTGTTATTCTGCTCAGTTTATAAATAGAAGCCAAAATCTCAACAAGTAAATGGTTTCTACTTATTAGTATGTGAAGTATCATTCTGGCTTAATCTATTCCAGTAAGAAGTCTTAATTTGATACTTCGGCAGAGTGAAGGTTTGTTATGAAGTAATCTGAAAATAATGGCGTGATGAGTATAAAGTTCCTTGGGAATTTTATTTTCTGTAACTTTCGGGGAATGGTTATTTTAAGAAGTTAATGGAAGTTGCACTTATCCAGAAGTAGAATTCAGCCCTAAAATTTAATGATTTGTCCAAACTTTAGAAATTGTGTTGCTGTAGTTGAGAAAAACAAACTCTTCTTCCAGTGCGATCCTTTTGTCTGAACTTCTGAAACCTGTCTCGTTTACCTTTTCTGTAATTAGATTTTGTGTGACTTTAGCCATTTTTAGAAGTTGCTTTTACTGACTATACACCAGAAAAACAGTTAAAAAAGGGAAGAGTCCTTTAGCACACATTAGATTAAAATGTCTATATTTTCAAGTAGTTACCACGATCCTACTAAAACACTGTATTTCTATTTGACACACTGCCCTATTTAATATAATCTTCCTGTCTCAGCATAATAGTTAGTCCTTTTAATTCCGTGTAACTTTTCTTACTTTCACATCAGCCAGGATGTGAAATAGATCCTGTTTTAGTGTTTAGTAAATATTTAGTTTGTTTTAGATCACAAACAGATAATGAATTAATAATTGATAGCTCCACCTGTTGGTAAGAATATAAACTTTAAAATGAACCCAGAAATCAATGAAACAATAACTGGAGGGTGGCAGAAAATAAGTAACAATTTTTACTTTATTTTTTTTATTACTTTCAGATTACAAATTTATTTCAAATTCACAAATTAGACATGCTACAATATGACCACAATGTCTTAGTAAATATTCCATCTTATCTTAGCATGATAATATGTATTTCATGGAAATTGTCCCCATTGCTGCTTATAATTAGCAGCAAGTAAAAAATAATAAACTATAAAATAAATTACTTTAAAGGCAGTGGCTTTCATCCGTCAATTCTTTGAACTATTTCAAAGCTGAATCTGTACAGACTATGCTAACAATATCATGACTAATAATCTTGTCCCAATTAGGGCCATCATCCATCATGGTGACAGGCTTAAGCTGAAGGACCTCATATTTGAGTTCTGACTTATATATCATTCAGACAAACTTTCTAGCTCTGGGCATCAACCCGTGAGGGGCATGTTGGGAACAGCAGTCTCGGGGAAGCCTGAGCAATCCTACCTGTAGTATGACCAGTGAACTGGACACCAAGTCTGAGCGCAATGCCTGGTTCTTACTCCATTTCAGAATCAAATGAATCACATATAGTTTAAGATAACCTGTTGCTCTTTGTACTGGAATGGAGTGAGGGAGAAACATTCATGCACGCAGGCAGAAAATTGGTGAGGTGCTATGTGTTTGTCAGTAAGTAAAGGAATCAGACTTTGCCCTATAAGAGAATTCAGACTAATTAGGACCCAACAACAGAAAGTCAGAAAACTTGTTAAGGCTGTTGACTTGAGTTAGATCAAAAGAGAAATACCGATATGCCAGTAAATGACTTGGCAGAAGTGCAGGCAGAGGGAAAGAGATGCACCTTCTTGGTCCATATACAGATTGCCAAAGTTCTGAATTATGAGTCAATGTTCTGTAATAACCAAAATTAAATTGATATGATTTCTTTATTATAAGGCTGTAAGCCTACAAAATTCTCCCCAAGCTGATTGAAACTGATTGGAAAGTTATGAGTGAAAGGAAAGCCACACTTATACTTGTCCAGTGTAGTATTCTTGCCTTTTAAAAGCAGAAGGGCATAGCAAAATATCATTGTGCAGTATCTATGATGTAAAACTACCTGAGGAACGTGATTTCTATGGCTTTAAACAGCTAGGCTGACTTTAAAGATCTTGAAAATACTAAATTTTTCTCTTACCTTTTTGTTTGAATTTCTCAGGCAGCTGAGAATTCTCCTTCTGAGGCTGAATTTCTCAGAGGCGTAGATGAAGCCTGTTGTTACTACACCACCTGGTTCTGGTCTCCTGACTCAGCAGCAAAAAGTGCAAAAGTCATAAACCTACCGCTATCTTGTGATCCTCGCCCAGCAGAATGGCTTTTGAAATTGGAGCTGACTTGAGGCTGTTTTATTTATATCAGAGGGGTAATGCCCCCTCTCTCCATAATGTACACATCTGTGCACTCTTGTTCTCCTTCAGAGCGTTTAAAAGAGCTGTGATTTTCTAAAGGTCTTGTTCCATGTTTCTAGAAGTCTGGAAAACTAATGGGTTGAGTTTCCTGTGCTACACAGCCACAACAGCACGTTTAGCTCTATAAATTTAAATTGAGTGTCTGCATTGTCTACAAATGCACCTAGTTTAAAAATTCAGTGAATCAATATAAAAATGCACTGGAAGATCCTAAAGATGAAGGAATTTCAAAGCATCTTTTGTAAATCACGATTGACCGATTTTCCCCATAGTAATGGTGAATCTCAAATGAGAAGGAAGCTTGCTATCTTTGGAATGTAAAAACACAGGCTTGTGTTTTCTGCCTCAGCTCTTGTGTACAGTAGAGACTGATGAAGCTGTTTGGCAAAATAACTGCAGCTTCATGATTAGGCACAGAACTGATGCAACAAAAGGTGCCTCTACTGCTACTGAGTTTTTCTGACGCAGCCATTGCGCTAAGGAATCTCCATCTGCCTAACGTGCAAACTCAGGGGTCTGGCTGTGGTCTGCACATCTTGCGCCTCCCAGGAGTGCTCAGACATTTTCAGTGCTTTTGCAATTCGCTTACCGTGAACTCAGCTCAGATAGATTACCAAGTTTATAGCACACTTTTACACATTTTTCCAGCTGGTTTTACTGAAGCATAGGTAGGTCAAATAACTTGATGCAAGGTCATATGGAAACGTTTACGGATGATTCAGGAGACTTTAGAAATACCCCATGTAATAAGATAGTCCATCAAATGGTTTTTCTCTTCTAGTAAATAATGATTTAAGCAAAAAAATAGTGGAGTGCTGGTCTAGAATTTGTTGTCAAGGACTTGTTCTGTTAATCCTTAACATTCACAGTTCTG
This sequence comes from Pampusana beccarii, assembly GCA_013399365.1. Lineage (NCBI taxonomy): Eukaryota > Metazoa > Chordata > Aves > Columbiformes > Columbidae > Pampusana > Pampusana beccarii. The sequence continues at coordinate 1,172,334 of VWYH01005061.1, forward strand.
AAGTACATACTACTGATCTTGCTCCAAGTTGTGGAACATATCTTGATAATGCTGCAAAAAGTTTCTTACAATTTGTAGTCTTCAAACAGTCTATGTAATAGAGCAAGAGTGGATGTAAAAGAGACACAAGTATGCTGTCTTTATTAGTATTTAATTGCAATGCCAAGGAAGACTTCAGTGATAGCAGAGGACAAAGAAACCAACAAGTGCCCTTACAAGAAGGAATCCAGTGTGTGTATTCAAGACCAGCATCTTTAATATATTTTCATAATCTGAAGACATGAGAACACTTGTAGAGGTTGAGATTTAACTGATGAGCTAAAAGCAAATGAAAGCAATACAGCTCTTATAACTGATATTGTTTGAGTTTTGTTTGGATGTATGTTTTGGATTTATCAATAGATTAAGCAGTACCACCCAGACTTGATCTGTTTCTAAACTCTTCTGTGTCCTAGAGAATATCTTATTCAGTTACTTTTGTTTATCTGATCTAGCTTGAACTTTTAAGAATGCTCACCTTTGGGAAGGAGATACGCAGTCAGAAAACAAGCATCTAACCGCAAAATTACATCCTTATTTACTCAGAGAATTATCTTCTTTTATTGCTATCTGCTAAAGCAGATGAAAAAATCTATTTGTACAAGTAGCTTCCCTAACTGAATTAATTTCATTGATGTCCCTTGTTTTTTACTGATAAGAAAATTAACTTGGAGGCTTCCTCAGATGAATAGAATTTTCATGTTATAATAACTAAAATCTTACATTCAGTCTGCTCACAAACCACAATGATTTAGGTGGAACTGCTAAAAAATAAGATCTTTTGAGTAAGCATTAACAATTACAGTGAATAAGAAATTATTCCTTTTCTTCTAATAATGTTGTGTCATAAATTAAGACTTTCCCAAAGATAGACATATTTCTTTTTATTCTCCTACATTTCTCTTTATATGTGCCATACATTTTTCAGTGTGAACATTCTAGGTGGCCTCAAGGACTTTCCTGTCACAGATAAATGTGTTCTACATCTCTTTGTGTAAGAATAGACCACCCTGACAACCTCCTGCCATTTTCTCTAATGATTCGTCAGATTCAAAGAGCATTTTCTCTCCTAGCTAGCAAGTAACACTTTTACAATAAAGCTGAATGGGAAGGAAAAGGATGATTCCTTTAGCTCCTGTGTGTGGTGCTTTTCTTTTTTTTTTTTCTTTTTTCTTTTAAATCCAGCTATTTGTCTATTTTTCCTAGGGTAAAGACAACATGAAATTTTATTCCCTCATATGCCATTTAAGTGAAGTTCTTTCCTATTTGAATACTTCCTTTTGGAAAATCAGGTGTATATAATCTATGATGTTTTCCTCTCAATCAGGTCATCTCAATCAAGCTTTATCTCAGTCTCAGTCTTAGTAGAGCTGGCAAAATTGAGATGCTTTTCACGTGAGAAAAGGGACTGAGTTGCTGGACTTGGGTAGAAGACTTGGGTTTCCTGCTGCCAAGGAGAAGAGGAGACTGGGGGAAAGTGACTGCCGCTGCTGGAAAGGTCTGTTCAGAGGGGTCAGAGCTATCTGACTGTCCATTAGTCAGCAGCTCTTTGTATATCTGCAACTAGAATCAGGCTCGGTTAATTTTATCAATTAAGAAACGCTTGGTAGAACCTGTTGTGTGCTGCCTCAACTTTCTTTTCCAAAGCTTGCCTAATTAGAAGCAGTGTGATAAATTTCTCCTCTTTGTGGTACCATCAAAAAAGTCTTTCCTTGAGGCAACATAAACAAGAGTTATGGAATACAATATCTAATACTTCCTTGACCTAACAATCCAAAAGGAATATTCAAAATTAGCAAGCAGTGACATTTTGGAACTCTGTCTGCACCTCACCACATGCAATTTCCAGATGATAGCGTCTAGTAAAGGTAAAAAAGAAAAGCAATAAAGATGTCTGTGTTGCTAGTGCAAATAGATCCAACTTCACCAGCGGAAAGCAGTGTGTACTAAGCAAGAAATAATTATTATTTATTTATTTTACAGAACCACTTTTCAGAGCGGAACCTCACTTTTTTATTTTCCATTTGGTTTAGTAATACATGTTTTTGCTTCAGTTGACATTGGCAAATGTAGCTGAGTGTATTGGCAGAGTTATGGTAATGAATCACCATTAAGATGATGATTTTCAGATGAGCAACAGGAAATTTTGGATAATTATGATGCTGATAATCAACAACAACAACAGAGAATGTAAAAGCCACCAGAAGGCTTTCAGGACAGAAAATGGAATTGATGCCTGGCTGTCACATATTACAGTCCAAAATATCTGCTGAGCAGAGATTTTTACCTGATCCCCCCCTCCCCCTGCAAGCTGTGTTAATTGTTATAGCTGTGTTAGCCCAGTGGCAATCAAGGGGACTCTTTGGTAAGTGTGGCCCGGTATTGTTTTCTGTGGCCTGAAAAAAAGCAGTGAAAGACATTCCTTTTTGCTAATTTTCCAGTGCATTTTTGGGAAATCAGACCATGAAGTTTGCCTCAAGAAATTGTTTCGATGTGGCTGAGACCCTTGTTTATGTGTTCTCAATTAAGGAATCCTTAATAAGCTGTTCCATTTGCACACGGATTGCCCAGAGAGGGTATTTTTACCCTCTTTGGGAAGCTTTGGCAGTAGGTAATGTATTAAATATTTGGTTTATAGTTCAAGGATAAAACTCCATTGGAACTGAAAGGTCATATCTTCAGAAATATGTATGCTTAACTCCACTGCTGCTTTGTTTTAAAATTAGCTTCTTATTTACTCTTATTGAGAAATGAGTGCCAGTGTTAATTTTGTTATTTTCAGACACGTTAGGAAAACTAAATGGAACGTTTATTGGAGCTTTAGTATTTAGGTCGAGAGAGGTTTTCTTCCTCCTCTACTCTGCCCTGGTGAAACCGCATCTGGAATATTGTGTCCAGTTCTGGGCCCCTCAGTTCCACAAAGACAGGGAACTGCTGGAGAGAGTCCAGCACAGAGCCATGAAGATGACTAAGGGAGTGGAGCATCTCCCTTATGAGGAAAGGCTGAGGGAGCTGGGTCTCTTTAGCTTGGAGGAGACTGAGGGGTGACCTCATTAATGTTTATAAATATGTAAAGGGTGAGTGCCATGAGGAGGGAGCCAGGCTCTTCTCAGTGACAACCAATGATACGACAAGGGGCANGAGATCCCTAGGAAAGAGATCTGAGGCATTCTCCGTGAGTAGCTCTGCTGCACTGTTCTTGGGAGTGGACATTGAATTATTTGCCTTTGATGTTGGTGTTATCTGTTTATCTGAGAATCGGTTCAGCAGGTTTAGATTTCCTTCTTAAAGCACCACTGTGCCAGTGGTGACATAGTGGCAGTGTGTCTGCAGCACAGCTTACAGCCTTTATCAGATTATTTGACTGTTCTGCCCACAATGGCATCAGTTACAAAGCAGACGTTTGTCCAGTCGTGACTCACAGTCATGATGCGACTGGCAACTTACTAGAGCAAGGCATTAAAACATCTATCTGCTTTTGATTGCTTGCAGGGTGTTCTTTATTTGAACTAGAGAATAGTCTCTCATTTTTAGTTTTGAATTGTCCATTTACTGCAGTAGGGGAAGCTGCCATCCCTGAGTGAAAGCTGGAGTTGGCCTATGAGGAACCAAGAAACAGATGGGGCATGGACAAACACAAGACTTAAATCCCTTCTCCTTGCAACACAGGGTGAAAATCCCCTGGAAGTGAACTCAGCCCAGTCTGTATTAGCTTCTGTGCAGAGCTGATTTCCTGTGGGGCAATGTCGCTGCAGGAGCTGCAGCACATCTGAGACAACAGTGATATGGGCCCAAAATAGGTAGCAATGACTGAAGGTCTCTGTCCAACACAGCCTGATACCTGTCCCCTAGCATGGAATTACATACGTTAAACTCTGGGAGAGGAATTCTCTCCGCCACAGCAGAATTAATTTTGGAAGTCTTTCTCCACTTTTACCTACATGGTGGCTTTTGTTAAACAGAGGGTTAATTGCCTCACCTCCCTTCTGTGTCCTGGCAATGTGGTGGTTAGGTTATCAAACCAAGTTAGCTGCTGAGAAACTGATCTAAGCTGTGGTTTGCATTTCAGTTTTTTGTGATGTCTGGAACTGGTGAAGATAAAATATGGGCTCTGTTTTCTGTACTTCATTATATGTGGGTGACCTTTGTGACTCTGGATCTGCGTACTTAATCATCTAGCTCTTAAAAATGTCTTTGTTAAGGGAATGTTTAGGAATGTTAGCTTAATAGTTGTAAGATTTCTGTGTGGTATAGTCAGGAAAGAAAAAAAAAAACAGCTTGCCTCTTTTTTTTTTTTTTTTTGGGTATGAACATGAATTTTCTAAAATGAAGTAATACCAATGATTCAGGACCACCAGAGGGCACTCTGGCTCTTTAATTGTTCTTTTTTTCAGCTTTTACTTGTAAGGACTGTGAAAACGATAATAAAACCTTAGGAGGAAAAATACTGATGTATTTCTTGTGGAAGAAATTTAGAATAGGTATATGTTTTCTTGCTTATCAATAGTCTTATCACAATCCTGGTATTAACTATGCACAAAGATATCAGTGGTTTTGGAATGCATTTGTAAGACGTTAAAATGGAAAGATGCACCATCTTTTCTGACAGAGTTAGTTCTTGCAGATGATTTGAAAAACAGAAGACTTTGCCAGTATATCTGATATTTTTTCCCCACATTGGAAGTCTGATAATTCTACAAAGTAAAATACACATAAACAACAGTATAATTTTTTTTTGTTTGTGCAAAGACGTCTGCTGGTAAGCTCTCATGATTACTTCATTCCAAAAGCAGACTGAGCTGACAGAGAAAGGTGTTTAGGATAAGACTCTGTATGTATTTGGCCATCTTATAATTTTCGTACAAGTAGTGCATTAACTGAGAGATCAGAAATCAATACATGAAATGCTTATCCTTGTGGTTTTGTTCCTGTAAGTTCCGATAGGAATGATTTTTGTCTGAACTAGTGATATGCTGAATACCAATCACAATTACTTGCTTCTAGTGGAAAGGTTAATGTAATACCCTTTTATAACCTTTTTCAATTTCTCTTAGGTTCTTTCATCTGTTTTTAGACCTGGTATGGACCCTTCTGATGAGTTTCTGCTAACAGTGCTTTCCTTCCATGCATAAAACCTTACCAGATTCCCCAATAATAAAACTTTTGACTTTTTTCTTCCACTGTTTTGCAGTTCCAGTGCTGCTCTGTTGTTTAAGTGAAGGCAGCTGATTGTTTAGAGTTGACTAAACGATAAAGAAATGCCCCCATTTCATGTGCCTTTGACCACTGTAACTTACAAAGTGATTGTAATAAGATCACCACGAGCCCATAGCCAAAAGTTGCACAGCCGAAGCGTATGACACATTTTATTTGGCTGTTCCTCCCTTTATGCAGAGCATTGCCCACACAACAAAGAAAGATGGTCTTGGTAACAAATCCTCAGTTGTTGCACGCAGGCTTGGCTTCTCTTAGTGAGTCTCTGACAGGCAAAAGACTCTCAGGCAATTTCTGACTCAGCCCCAGCTCCCATCTTTTGCAGATTATAGGCTCTCTTCCTGGCCAGTCACCAAGAAATCCTTCCCTGCAAGCCTGATTCCTATTACTAGTGTAGGGGGGCAGAGCCCAGAGCACTTCGTTAACCCATTCTTGGCCAGACTATGGTTTGCAGATTCCAACACCTTCACTTATTTTCTTTCAAAACTTGTGATTAGGTGTCTTTATATGTATCAAATGCATACAGCCGAAGTACAGGATGTTTTCTTTAAATTGTTTTGAAAGCACAGAGAACTGAATTTTTGATAGTGGCAGAGAGTTAGAATAGCACTTGTTGAAGAACTGGTTAAAATATATTGTTAGTGCCTTCAGTTCACAAAACTCTTACTGAGTAAGAACTGTGGGGCTCAGGGGAAGGAGTGTTTTCATGGTCTGTGGAGGGCTGGCAGTTTGAAGTTATTCCCTCTGCATAAATATGGCAACATTTGTAAGCTACTCCAGATCACTTACTGGAATGTAAAGTCAGCAGAATTCTGCACTTTAGAAAATGTACAGCACGACCCCTGTAGAGGAAGTATTTTGTGCCTCAATAAGACAATACAGTCAGCTATTTAGTTGCTTTATTGGTGTTCCTTAAGGCATGAATTGTGGTATATTTCCCTACTTTCTGTTTCTTCCTCATAGAAGAGCCTACGTCCTGAGCTGCTTTTCTTTATTGTCATGGCTGATCCACACATAATACAGGGAAGGTTATTTCACAGGATGATGCAGTGGTTTTCCTGTTTAGGAAAAATCATGGTTCTTTCTCAAATTTGGTTTCCTCCCCAGTATTGACTGGCAGCCAGGAGTCACGGTCAAGGCTTGGGTGCAAAACTCAACTGCAAATTAAAGATCAGAGCTGGTATCTAAACTGGCACCCAGAGCAGTGAGCAAGTCACTAGGATCCAAACCAGCCACTGTGCTAAACACAAAACTGCCTAGAACTAACATAGGAAAACGATGAAGACAGGGTGAATGCTAAATTTTGACCATTGTATGATTCAGTCTGGGCTTCAAGGCTTGCCCACCCACTTGGGACCTTCACTCTGGACCGCTGTCTTTGGGATGACGTTTGGACAATTTCTGGTTTGTGGCTGAAGCACTTGCCGAGGATGTATGGAGACTGGTTCAGTTCCTTTGCCTGAGAGGATTCAAGCTTCTCACCTATATACCTCAGTTATTTTCCCTGTCCCTGTCCTGTTCCTTTCCTTTATCCAATGACTGTTCCATGCAAAATACAGAAGACCGTCTGGCAACAAATGCAGTCTCTTCTTGAGCTCTGCTAATTGTGCCAGACGCCTTCCATGGATTCTCCAAACCACAGTAGTTTTAGTTCTCAAAATTCTGATGATACATAAAGATAGCAGAAAGTAATATAATGTGGTAAATTGATTTTTGGAGTGATTTCAAGGAATACAGAATACTTAAAGATATAAAATGTAATAGAAACTTGTGTCAGACAAACGAGAACACAGGAAATATGAGGTAATTTCCCTTTGGAATACTAAAAGTGTTACGGGCTATGTGGCTGCAGTGTTCCCCAGGAGGCTACAGTGGCATTTGTGGAACTACTTCTTGGTGCTCTCGTAATTCACACTGCATTGTCGTTTTTGATGTTGGACACCTTTGGTTTTTCTCCAACACTAGGTGAAATTAACCTGTAAAGTATTCTTGGAGGGGTGATGTCTTGTATAACACTTGAAAGGTTAGCTGTGAGAGAAGTTCAAGTTGATATGTATTTGACTCACACTTGAGGAGTAGATATTCTGGTAACTAGGTCACTTTGGCATCAGTCTTCTGAAACCATGACAGTTTTTGTGGCTTCTTTGTTCAGTCTCACATTCAACAACTTATATCCTGTACATGCCAAACATCTGTGCCTACTACTTTTGTGTTATTTTGAAAATCTCTCCGTTCTTGACACTAGCATGGGGCATGAGGGAATCTGGTGAGATCAGTTAGTATTCTAGCTTTTAAATAAGGACTCTTCACACAAAAATAGTCCTGACCACTGATAGTTCAGGCTCATAAATACTGAAAGTATAGTATTCTTCAAACTATTAAGAAGTATAATCAACCTTGTGGTTATAGCTAAGATACTGAAACAAGCAGCAAATACTGGTTACTGAAGACTGTTGTTGTCTCTTAGTTCTTCAGTTATTGATATAGAAGACACAGGGTAATCTGGGATGAACGTCACAAAGCAGCTGAATCAAATCTGTATATTTAGAGGATTATACAAGGTCAAAAGGATAAAATGAGATTTTCAAATGCATCCTTTCCATGCTTCCTGAAGATTCATCCTTTCTTTTATCGCAGGAAGAAAGAAATGTAATCTTAGTCGTCTGTAGTCGGAACAGAATTATTCTGACAATCTTGGGAGGTAAATATGGCTCAGGACATCTTGTAAAAGGGACTGAAGTCATTCATTATTCTTAGGAAGAGAACCAGTGTCAAGAACCATCAGTGAAATGTGTAGATACCTTTGCAAGACTTCCAAATTTCAGCAAAATTGTTGTATCCTGAAAAATGGTAGATTCAGGCTTTGCCAAAATGCAGCTGGGCAAATCTGTTACTTCCCATATGGAAAGCAACTGTTCAAGTAAGTTATATAATTATACATTATAACATTGCTTCTGTCCAAAACCTAGGGCTGTTGCAGCCAAGATTTTTTTTCTTTTCTTGCTCTAACTAGATTTTGTTGTTCTTATTCAATTAAATCCATAAGGAAATAAACAATCCCATTCTTTTTGCTTTCCAACCTCACCATTCCCATATCTGATGGTTTACCATTCACTGTTCTGAAACATGAGTTTTGGACTTGCTGCTGGATGTTGGTCTCCTGGACTTGAAACCAATGAAACAATAAGCATTTTTCTGCTGTAGTAAGCCCTGATTTCCTAACCCTTCACTTCCAAACATGGATTCTGTGGCTGATACTGTAACTTAAAGAAGTCAACATAAAGAAAATAATGCAACTTGGAAAACGAACAGATCTTCCCCTCATCTTGAATAAAAAGCACTAAAATATTCAGCACTTAGTGCTTGTCTTTCTAGCCCTTTCACAAATACTTGCCTTATGCAACAGAAGTACACATTAAAAACTCATATCTCCAAAAGCAGGGAAAAAGGTCTGTATTTAGAAGAATAGTAGCCTAATTAACATGGAACTATACTAGATGTAGTAACCTGAGAAGGTAGTTGGTTAGCCCTGCAGGACCTCTTCATTTTCTTGCCAAGATATCTGCACTGCTTTTTAGATGGTGATGGCTGAGACACCAAAGGACACGTGGATTTTATGTGAACAGATGACTTGCACTTTACCATAGCAGTTTTACATAAACTTTGATCTGGCGTAATTTTGATCTGAGTTAAAACTAACCCAGCAAAAAGCTGTGCATGTTTAACCTGGATCATGGATAAATACGTGATTAATCCAGTTAATCTTGCTGCAGCCCAAAGACTTGTTCTGGCATGAGGGACAGAGCAGTGCAGAAGAGGACACAGTTGCCTTTTCCTGTGACAGGTCCTCTTTATGATGGATAAAATGCTTGTGGAAATATAAATGAACTTATTTAATTCTAGGGTTAAATTTTCTGAACCTCTGAGAGAGGTCTCCTTTGCCAGTGGGCTGTTTAATGAGGGGCACAACTTACAGTAGCTGTGCACAACTCTCCACTAGGGCTGAAACACCCACAGCATTCTTGCCTGTGTTGGCTTCTGGATAAAATATATAACACCTCAGGGACCTGCAAATACTCAGTGCCTTGGAGGACCAGATTTGTGAAATAAAGATGAAGCTTTCACACCATGTGGACCTTTTTGCTTGTACCTAAATGCTCCTTTGGTAATATGGAACACAGGGAAAAGATCCTGTGGAGTCATCCTACTTCACAAAGTATCTTCCTGCTCTGTAGACCTCCAGACTTACTGTGTTTCTGTGTGATGTATTTCCATGAGAAACGAAAGACATGGGGTACAGATTTGTGAGCCAAGCAGCTGAACAAAATAGTTTAAGACATTGTAGTGGTTCTGTGCTAATATAAGGTACTGATTTTGCTGCAGGAAACTTGTAAATTGATTGTTTATCACTGATAACAGCATCACTGATTCAAGACATGGCATATAATTTATTTGGAACATGCTAGTCGGAAAAAAAGACTTCTATTTACTAGAAGGGCGTAAAGTAAATATGACTGCTGCTTTTATGTGAATGAGTGAAGTTGTGCTGCTGCAAGTGAGATGTAGGTAAATGTTGGGCTATGGTGTAGATGTGTGAGCTACTCAGGGACCTATATCAAGGAAGTGTGAGGAATTAGATGTAGTGATTGTTTTGAGCTGGAGGTAGACACAGCTATTTTCTCCTGACTGAGACCTCACTGGACACATTTGCTCTGAACAGCTGTGGACAGCTGGAATTCCAAAGCCTCTGCTCAGAGATTTGGTGCCTGGGTTTGTCCCAGGCCTCGTGTCAGGACATTTACCAAAGTGCATAGCCTGTTAATGATGTAAAACCCCTTGTGGAGCAGGGGTGGTTCCACCTGCTTCTCTTCTGTTTGGCCTCCTGGGTTTTAACTACAAGGCCTGTGAGAGTTTCACAGTTCCTGGCTGAAGGTACTTGGGCAGGTCAAGGTCAGGCTCCAGATTAGGATGAGACAGGGATATGTGTCACCTTGCTCCCACCTCCTTCCTAGCTTCCGAGGAGACGGCACACAGGGTAAGAGGGATGTACACGAGCCGTGGGCTCCTCTCTGGATGGCTGGGGGGTGGCCAGGGAACCGGGGATGTGGAGAACGCTGTAGAGTGCCCCACACTGCAACCTCAACATGGACGGGCACGGCAACTCTGCGCCTCTCCAGGGCTCTCCCAGTGCTACCAAATACGTCGCTGTAGAAACCCCCCCATGAAGCACTATATAGTATTGTTTGCCCTTCCTGATCCTTCACCCAGAAAAATCCAGATGGGTGAGCCTGGGAAGGAATTAATGAAGGGTTTATGGCTGATTTATTTACCTTCAGAAACAGAGAAATCAATGTGTTTAGGATTTTTATGAAAACTCCTGTCTTCTCAAAAAGCTTTTGGTTTCAACAATATTATTGGGTTCTGTGAGGCACAGTTTCCCCTCAATTTAAACCACTGTTTTCATGGGAAATTTAATTAAAAAACATATATGTCTTACTAAATGAGAGCCTGTACTACAAAAACAGTGGAGGTTTTCTGAAGCCAGTATTTGTCTAGTTCTGGCATTAGTGAAAGAATTGCTTTTAAAAGGGTTCTAATCTTATGAGAGCAAACCAGAACCGGGACCTGAAAACTTTAAATCTGTTTTAGAATGCTATTATTATTTTCTGAGTTGAATCTAAATTTAACCTCTTCTCAGTTATATGTTTAAGCTGCCAGGGCTTTAAAATCATCTAGTTTGGTGCATTTATGCTGTACACCCCTTTGTAGTAGCTGTTCTCCATAGGACCACTGATAGGCTCCATAGGAGAGCTGCAGAAGCCATCACACGCCTTCAGAGATGGTGCCGGTGAGGACAAAGGGGCGCTCAGCCATGGGCAGAAGAGGGGGACACCCTCCATTGGTGTTGCTGTTCATCTTTTGAAGGAAAGTGGTTGAATATAACCCAGGTTTCCTTAGCAGCTGCCATCAGCTACAATATTAAGTACCAAAAGCGAGATAGCTTGTGTTCAGGAAAATCTTCTAACTCAAGTTTGTCTGCTTCATGTCCTTTTTCCCATGTATATTTCCCCCAAAATTACCTTCTACATTGTTACCAGTGTAGTCATACTTGTTTTGTAATGGTTTCAGGTTAACTTGTGTAAGTGACCTTGCTCTATTTTATAATTTATTGTGCTTCCCAGTTATTTGTGTGTATTAATATTTGGAACAAAATAGACTTCTCAGCTGGAATTTGAATATCAATAGGAAAATGATGCCTCAGACTTTCAAGAATCTTTGAGAATTATTTATCTTTGAGAATCTTTAAGGGTTTTTTTCTCACTTTTTGTTTGTTATGCTACTACAGACATGTCTCACATTGCATATTAATCACAGGTTGACTGTTTCCTGAGGCGTAATATCATATCACTCACAGCATATAGCCTATTTTCCTGTGTCCCTCTAAAATTACATATGTACATAAAACAGATTGGAGAAAGAAAGTTTACCTAATAAAAATACACAAAGTTGCTGCATAATTCCCTGACAACAGGGTCATTTTCATTCTAATACAGGCATTTCGAACTGCAATTTCTATGTTGGTGGCTGCTTTCCAGAAGTGCCAGTGTAACATTCTAAAAGTACACGGTATTTCACTTCGATATTTCTGTTCAATATGGCAAGAATATAGACTTTTGGCTTAGGTCTGCGAAATCAAGGATCTTCCTCTACTTCAGAGAAAACTCACCCCAGTGGACACTTCCTGGGTTGCTTCCCACCCTGATTTTAATGCTCAGACATTATCATCATTATTTTGGTGGCTTTGAACTTTTCTTATGGAATAAGATTAAAATAACTTCTATATATTCTTATTTATATTTTCCCCTCAAATGATAAAGTCATTTGTTAGTTTTAGAAGTAAAAGCTTTGTTTTTTTAAAGAAAGTTCCATGGCATTTGAAATAAAATATATAAAGTAGTTGGCTTCCCAGCTGCTTAACAGTTCTGAGGGTCAGTCATAAAAAATTACTTTTCCAGTAGTCAAGATCATGAACAGTTTCTTTTCAAGCCTTTGAATTATTCTCTGAGCATTAATCACTTTTAATAAAAACAAAACCTCATTTTAATTGTTGGAACTACAAGTTTTTAATTTTATTCACTTAAGCAAGCGGAAGGCTCCCATGGCTCCAACCAATGCTGGTTGTTATTTTTCTTTAAGGCAAGTTTTGACACTTAAAAAGGGCCACTGTTTAATAAATTAGGATTTTTATTAAATGGCTTAATAAAATAGTAAGTTTTCTTAATTTTTAAACCTGCTGTTGAAAAAGAGAGGTGCTAGCGGAAAAAAAGGCTGGCTTAGCACAGACCACCGACTAGTCATGCTAGTCTGAATGGGAACACCGACCAAACTGTTTCTCTGCCATTGTGGTCAATTTGTTCTTGTTCCTTAAGGGAACTCCTGGAGTTCCCTCTCATCCCTCAACTCCTGTGAGAGGTGCCCATTCCCAAAACTCTGTTTAGTGACACCTAATGAAATGTTCTGTTATTTCTCATTCCCAGACTTCTCTGTAACTGTTCTCACAGTGGAGCTTACGAACTCAACAAAATGCTGGGTTTAACACGGACACTCCTTTTCCCATTCTCCTACAAGCTGCTGGATCTTTCAACAAGTACTTTTAAAAAATCCTGATCATTATTTCCTTCCTTTCTTCTCTCTAGACTTTCCTGAAAAATTCTATTTACAGAGGCTCCAGTGATGCCCAGTTCTGCATCTTCCTGACAGTCTTGTGTGCACAAGCTCCTGGTACACACTCCTTCAGATTTTGTCAAGTTTGAGAGTAGATAGATTTATAAGTCTAAATAATTTTGTTGGTTACCTGAATCTGCTCTGATAAATCATTTTGCTATTGAAAACCTCAGGATATATTTGGATATGACTGGAACTGTATTGTCTGAAGTTAGTGTAGCTGAGCAGAAATCACAGAGTATTACCTTATGGAAATGAAACAGTATATGGAATCTATGCAAGAGTGAAACAAAAACAAGGAAGGGGGGCCTGAGAGTAAGAAAGTAGGGAGCTCTGAAGAAGGGGTCTTACAGAAAAAGGAGTGTGGGCACTCAAAAGGAATGGAGTGTGATAGTTTACCGTTTTCCATGTCCACCTGGGTCATAAACAGTTGTGTTAGAGTAACTGTTTCTCAGTTTCCTTAACATTTTGCATCCTCTCCAACTATTGCTTCATGCAGTATTTGTTATTGGCAGGACAGAAACTGTGTACCTATTGTACAGCTTTAACATCATTAGAAATATGTGGTGCTCAACATAAATGCATCCTGAGGATCCCAAACTAAAGTATGTGATGAGAGGTGTGATCTGCCCAGGGAATCCAAACCATGGAAAGAAAATAGGGACACTAAAACTCTTCAAAACATAAGCAGTTTTTCCCAATAGTATTTTTTCTTTGATTTTTTTTCACCTTACAGTTTATTTTCTTTGAGGTTTAAGTTATTTTTGACATTCTACTCTACGTGTGTATCTATGCGCACAAATGCACAATCCCTATTGTCCTCTTGCAGCTGCAAAACTGAAGTCGGTTATTATGGAATTCTTCGCTCTTCAGACACTTACAAGAATTCTGTAGAGTCCCCAAATCGTTACATTGTCTAAGTAGCAATAATATTTTTGTATGTTAACTTAAATGCTTTCTGACTTGTGTAGTTCTAGGTCTTTTTTCTTACCAACCTTATCATGGTCTCAAAAGTTAGTTTAAAAATGCCCAAAGATTTTGATGTAAACCCTCAGATCTGTAAAAAAGGGCTATGTGCAAAACTCAGAATTTTGATCACAAGTTTCACAGGAACACTGCACAGTTGTCAGTGTAACTGAAACCTGAATGCTCTGAAGCTTTTGTATCTCTTCAAATCCCTGGATTAACTTCAGGACCCCTTTCTGTGAATGCTCCAGTTCTCAATCTGTTGATAGTTCCTTACTCTGCCCTTGCCTGCTTTTCACCTGATTTATTCAGCCATATCCATCAGCTGAAGGTTATTGGAACTCCTAGCAAATATAGGCATAGGGAATTTGAGCTTTGAGGTTTTATAACTACTGATCAGCTCGAAGTCTGGTGAAGAGCAAGCTTTAGGCACCATGCAAAACTAAAGAGTACTGAGACCTTTTGAAGCTAAATCTCACTATATTTTTGGATGTCAGATTGTAGTTCTAAGATGAAAATCATTACAGTGACTTTACTGGTAGCTACTTAGTATTTTTTAAGATTTTGTGAGTTTGTTTCCAAAAGTGAAATAAAACGTTAAATTAAAACTCCGAAATATTTACAAAACAGGCAGGGACAGAACGTCTATGTTCTCTTGTTTTTCTCCCTCTCTCCCATTATGTGATATAGCTTCCTTTCCTGGTAAAAGTTACACTGCTGTCTTACCACTTTACCATTATGAGCATTGGGCTCTCTCTTCTGTATCCCTGGACTTTTCTATGGCAGGTTATCTTAATAATATGAAATCAGCTGTCAAACGTTGTTTGGAAATGCCGAGACAAATGGTCTTCCTGCCCCTTATTGATTACTCCATCACTACAACACAGAATAATCAATGTACGTATCATTTAATTGTTTACTTACTGCTTGATGAAATATGTATTAAAAGCTAGAGACAATGCCAAGGAAGAGAATATTTGCAAAACAAAGGCAGGGAATGTAGAAGAACAGCTTTGACTTGGTTCTTACAGAATCCCTATTTACGGAAGAAGAGACTAGACTGAAAGTTTTGCCTGAAATAGGCAGGCTTCTCCCTTCCCAAGAGGGGTATTACATTTTTGAGGTGGTGCATACAAGTTTAATCCTCAGAACTGTTTTTTGCTTCTTCAGCTAGTCAAGTTCTTCCTTTAAATGCATGCTGAATATTTTTTTATTATTTTAGGGATAAAATATTTAATGTTTTTATTCTTTGAATGAAGAAGTATTTTTTGTTCCCATAAAATGGAAAGGTACTGTCAAATAACACACCTGAATGTGGATTACTGTTGAGAATCACTATAGATAGATAGATAAAGAGGTCACATATAGTTACAGCAGAGAAAATATGTGTAGTTATTTGGTCTTAAATTAAGACACTAGCATTCCTCTTATTAGATTTTATCTTAAAATACTCAACTGTATAAAAATTGCTCTTGATAGACCACCAGACTTTATAAATTTGCTCTTACTGAACTTTTGGATAGCATTACTTGGTTTGATTAATAGCTAAACCCACAATGCTATATTAGTAATTAAATTGCTATTATGTATCATAAATTCACACAATCAGCATATTTTACAGATATAATTAATTCTCAAAATGACCTGGTAAAAGAGATAACAATATTTTGTAGATCAAGAAAATGACTGATTTTACAGAGTAGGAAAAATTCCTCTAAGGGATTTTTTAGAGCAAAAGATTCTGGAATGCGTCAAAGACTGTGAATGTTGAACCCTGGGTACACAAGGTATCACCGACCTTCTCTGGTGTGGTGTCAATATTACCTGAGTTTTGAGATTAACAATTAATTTTGAATTAATCTATGCAGAGCATATATTTTGCCTGGTGCCTGGTTATTATGTAAACATCTGTCATATGACCGTGGGATAAGTGGTTAACACTGTGTCCATTATTTAGCATAATGTATAATTCCTCTCCTATTTTGCTCTCCAAATATTTTACAAGAAGCCATATAGAAGCTGTACATCGAGAGAAGATCCTACATCAGAAGTGCAGGAAATTTATCAGAAATTAAAAGTTATGTGGCAGGCTTGGTGAAATTCTCGTATATAGATATGGTAGGAAAAGTCCACTGATTTGCCTGCAACCAATGCTATGGCACTTCTGCACCTTTGTCAGTCAGTAATACACAGTAGAACTGGTGGTGTTTTGTGAATTTGGTGGTGGTGGTGGTTTTTTTTAATGCAGAGCAAGCTGTGAGAGACCTTTGGAATGAGTCGAAGTTTGTCTGTGAGCTCAGTTTGTGCTTCTCATGAAACCATATCAAAGGCATCTAAAAAATTATATCACCACAGTCTTGTGAGATGACATTAAAATTTCCATGTGATGGAAAATAGATGTGTTGATTGCTCTTTTCTGAAAATGGTTGCATACCAGAGAAAAGGTCAGATTGATATTCCAACTGATGTACAAACAAAGTCAACCTTATATTTCTTTAGGAACGTAAGTTGTCTTCTGGACTCTTCAAAATGATTGGAGCACTGGCAGAGAAACATCCTAATACAGGGTATCTTCCTGAGCGCGTGATGAGATTGCAGTCAGACTGGCTTAGAGCTAAGCAAAGACAGCTGTAGGGGCTAGCTAGTCCAGTGACCGGTTTGTTCACCAGTCCAAAGGGTTGGTTTGTAAATGCCAGTAATAGTCCATGATTATAGAGGTGAGAGAGACTGAAAACTACCAAGAAGACACTTTTCTTGGTGTGCATTTTATTTAAGAGGTAAAAGCACAGCTGGAGCTGGAGTATGTATGTGTCAGACTACCATTCTCCCCCTGGCAACCAAGTGCAGCTCATCCAACCTGTGCAGCCATGGGAACACTGGCTCCCCTGTTGTATGGATCAGGGCTGTTGAATATGGGGGTCACAGGGCTTCAAAACCAGAGACCACTATTCTCAAGACGTCTGATGAATTCTGTGGTATTGCAGTACACAATGAGTTAGTATGGTTTAGTGAATACATGCTTTAAGAAATCTGCACATTTCTGTGTTTCACATCTATTTGGCTTAGAGCCTCTGGATGGAACATAACCTCCCTCTTCCTCTTCCTTCAGAATCTACCCAGGTCAACGATTTCTTTGTGGAGGTTAAATTGCACCATTTAATTACCTCCCTTAATTCAAGGCAGTTCTAAACATAAACTCTTGGGAATAAAACAAAAGGAAAAGCTATATAACACAATAAAGAGAAAATATGAAACACATTATTTGTCTTAAAAAATATTCTTAATATATAAACAATGTGGAGGCTGTTGTGAGTAGTGGCTGCAAGTCTGACAGTTACTCTCTGAGGCCACAGATTCCTCTCAGGTTTCCTGCTTAAACACGAACAGAGGCGAAAGGAGTTCTTTTAGTTCTCAGCATATAGTTGTCTATTGCTCTAAATTTCTGTAATCAGTGGGGTGCTTTGTCAAACATATAGCTCTTTCTCACAGAGACAGAAATAAGGATGTTCAGATTTTTTTTTTTTTTTTGCCAATTCCTTTTTATGGCTGGTGCAAAACTGACCGTTTTCCTTCCATTTCGCCAAATGCTATCATTTCTTTGCATGTGAAGTAACACTTAGGAGACGTCAACCACCTTTTGCTGCAACACAGAACATGTGGTCAGAGCATGGATGCTCTGGTGTTCAGAGCAAGTGCCACAGCTGGTGGTCAGGCACGCTGTGTTGCTGTGCTGAAGTGGGGGCGTTGATTATTTTTAAGCACTTTTCAACAAGGCCTCTTTTCAGTTGTATTGGAACTACTATATATTTAAAGGGTTCTTGAAATTTGTTGCTTTCAGTATGTTACATCTTCCTAAACTGACTAATGACACGTTAGACAGCCTTTCCTTTTGCTGTGAATTCCCAGGGCTTTGCCCATTATGAGAAATGGTTGTGTCTGAAGTCCTCATTCATGACTTCTTCTGAGCAGCGTATGTGCTGGGAGGGAGGAGAGGGTAGGAAGAGGAATAAGTCTGCTGTATAGATTACAGCTTTGTAGCAGCCTGTTGCCAGGAACCAACAATATTCTTAACTCTTCAGATGCATTTAAGATATATTTTCTGCTCAGCTCCTGTCTTGCCAGTTCCAGTTTTGGAAAAAAACTCATTGCAGTAAATGGCTATGCTAAAGCGAGTAACAACTACTGGCTTAAAGATTTGCAAGTTTAGCACTCTGCGTTACAAGAAAAATACCACTCCCTGATGCTAACAGGTTAGGTAGTAGAAGCTGCCCAGTGAAGATCCCACTTCTGTAAAAGGGAATGCTAAAATCTAAATCCTGAACTCTTGTTTTCCGCTTGCTATGAAAAAGAATATAGATGTCATAAAGCTGAATGAAAGACAGAAACAGATCAAAGCCCTCAATTTTCCAAGCTGTTTTATCTATACTATTTTTTAGTGGATATCAGTCAAATATTTTGTCTGTGCTACCCATCTTTGCAAACATCTGTGAGACAGTTTGGGGGGCCTACTCTCTGAAAGAGTGCCCATTGCAGTGATTCTAGGGACAGCTAAACAGTCAGTGGAATCAACCAGAACTCATCATACCCTCATCGAAGACTCTTTTCTCGCTCTTTTTAAAGTTCTTGTCCTCTTCTTTGCCACCTCCTACCCACCATCCCCAGAGAAACCTGGGGAGATACAAGACTACAACCATTCTGCTAAACTTGTGTCATCTGGGCTTCCACCCCAATGAAGGAATTATGATCCACTGGGGACACCCAGCTGTTTTCTACAGAGTGAAAGTGCCAGAACACAGCCCAGAATTTGGGCCAGTGTAGCTATTTAGACATAAACATTTACATAAAGATGAAAAGGCAAAACTCATTCCTCCTGTCAGACCACTGAAACCTATGGAAATACAAAGGGATTCAATTGACTTGCACTGGGGAGAGGTGGGGTGAAGAAAAGCTACCAAAATCGAAGATGAAAGTAAAAATTTTTTCTTCTCTTCCTTTTTGGATGTTTTCTTTACTCTTTCAAGACTCCTTAAGTCATCCCCTTTTGTGGATAGATCAATCAGAAGTAACTACGCTTACCATTTCTATTCCAACCAAATCAATTCAAGAAGCTTTCTTAGCCACGTTGTCTGGTGAACGGGTTGTTTTGGTGACAGAAATATCATATTTTCCAGGTAAGGAATTTAAGAAGTTACTAAAAATCATCAGCAATTAAATGGTCTCACACATTGTGATGTACTATGAAACATGAGTAGCAAAGCTATACCTCTCATTTAGGTATAGCTTGAAAAAGTATCCCTTTAAGCTAGACCATGAATTCCTGTCAGTAATATGTCCTACTTTTATCTAATTCTCAGGGACACTGAGAGAGAAAAACTGGGAAATATATTCTAGCCTTCATTTTTTTGACTGTATTGCTAAAGAAATGGTTTTACAAAAGAATTGTGGCATGTATTCATTTTGCTTTTCCTATGTTCATTTAGTTCTGTGTTTTGTCTTCAGGCGACTAGAGTATCATATCTGTAGTCTAGTAAGCAAGTGGGGAATTGGGAATATTTTTGGCTCCATTTGTAATATTCTGCTACTGGTAGATAGCTGCCACCTTTATTTGTTCACAGTATCTGTAGGAGTGGATGGATCTTGTGTGTCAGTTAGTGGGGCAGGAATTGTGAATAACTGCAGGAAAAAGCAGCGTAGGGGGGAAAAGCCTATGTTAGATTCTTCACACAACATCTCTGTCTTCTCTGTCTGGTTAGAAAAATATGACTGGTCTACTTCTTTTTTTTTGTCAAAAGCCTATCTACTGACTGGGGTTCAGTGTTGGAAAATCGAAACATTAGAGAGCATCCCCTAAAGGAAAAAATAGTAGACAAGGCCTGGGGTCTGGTACTGCTTTGAACACTAGATGAAAGCAAATGGCATTGTCGTCATTCAATTGGGAGACAATATTATACATTATTTAATGACAGTGGTCTATTAATGCTATTTTCATACATTCTGAAATACTCAAGGGACTAGACCATGGACTTGCATGGATCGGGAGAAGCTGAGTTGTATCTTTTGTGTTCGTAGCTTGTAGTTTGGAATTTCTGTTTTAAATGCAAATAATAGTATTTGGCTGCTTCTAAATGCAGAATATTTTGGATGGTAAGTTGGAAGAATGCTGGAAATTTGGTAGCATGTTTCTTGCTTAGATAAAGTGATAAACTTGGAAGAATTCTTAATAAAAATAGCCCTGAATACACTGGAATGTAATACCTTAGAATTAGCAGGTTAAGCATGTGTTCCTTGATTCATACCATGGTCTGACTATAGTGTATATAAGCTTTCAAAATCAGATGTAATGTGTTGGAACATAAACCGTTTTCTTGAGTATTATATATGTAACTCCAATTGACGTCAATGGAATACAGAATCTGAACCACTGTACCAGAAAAAGAAAAAATGAAAAATGAAATGAAAATAATGTCTCCCTGAGTTGGCTGTAGATCTCTCTGTAAACCATGTGTCTCTTGAAATGATTTGTATGAGGTATTATGGTGTTTTTTGGATTACAAAACCGCAAAAGAAGGAGGCCAAAATAGAGGCGGGGATTTTGAGTACATCTGCCCAACCTGACATGTGGATTTGTTTCATAGTTGTAGAGAAATCCACAGAAATCTATACATTGTAGGAAATTGCTACAGGAATTCCTGTTGGGCAACTATCAGCTGAACCAGTCTAAACTGCGGATTCACTGTGACTCTTCAGGACTTGTTAACAAGATAGTCTCCTCAACTCAGTTCTTCTCAAGTTTGGTCTCCCAAACAGAGTTATACCAGTGAGACAGATTCTGCCTGTTCTCTAGTGAAATCATTGTCAAAACTTCATTGCTTTCTACTGGCACAGCAAACATCTCTTGTCAGCTACTGATATTTTTATACATACGCCGGCTTAAATTCAAGCCTGAGAAACGCAGAACTGAATGCTTTATAGACTTGTATGCAGGTGTCAAGCATTGAAATGTTTTGTAGATTTGGATAATTAACAGTTCAGTATAGGCAGTGATTACAATACTTTTGAATCTTTGCCATTTTGATTTTCATTCACATTCTGAATCATTCAGCTGCTTTCCTGCTTCAAAAATTAGAAGTTTAGGAGTATATAGTTACACAATTTGTCTAAGGCAAACACTCTAGTCTTAAGCTTTTGTGCCTAATCTACTTAAATACACAAAATCTTTTCAGAATCCTTTGAGGGGACATGCATGTGCCAAATGGAAAACAAACCCATAACTTTTCTGTATCTCATCACTTCTCATATACTTCATGTAATCCACGATGAAACTACAGTACTGGAAGTCAAGACTCACATAACTGGTGGCCGCTCTCCACTTACCATCAGATCAATGGCAATTCAATAAATGTGAACTACTTGAAGTCAACAGCAATTGCAAGCTCTTGGTACATTTTAGATTCAAATGCAAAGTCAAAAGAGAGACTTTTTTTGTGAGCATAGAATAGAATAGAACACTAAGGATTTTAAATTTGGTTTATGAATACAGCATATATTCATTAAGCAATGCTCACAAAATGCTTTTTAACTTTTCAGACATAACTTTCTCAGAAATATACCATTAAGCCTTATTAGAGAAGAGAGACACTGTAATTTTGCTTTGTCATAACCTTCTTCAGGTCTTCAGAAGAAGCAAACACTTGCGGAAAGAGAATAAAGCACAAACCAGTGCTGTGCAAGCCTGTTTCACTCAAATTTCTTGTCAGAAGTTCTGTAAATTAATAGAACAATACAGAAACCAAAGAGCCAGCTTTACTGCTGCAAATTGATTTAGCTGCATTCACCTCAGAGAAGAATCGGTTCTGCACAAAAGATCTGATAAATGCATGACAAAGCTATATAGTGAGACTCCTTAGAAAACAAATCTCAACTATATTTTACAAACCCATTGTGACTACTTTGATACAGTTGCCTAGACAAAAATCAAAGCAAAACACTTGGTATAGTTACAAGCCAGGCTTTCAAACTGAATGACGTCTCAGCTTCTGGGAAAGGAGGTGATCTTCCTTGAACAGAATGGAGATTTAGTTTATAGGTTCAAAAAAGGGTTGAAGTAGGAGGGTTATCTGCTGCTTTATGTTTCCATCTCTCGAGACAATTTCATGCCCTCAAGATTCTGGATATACATTTGAGCAATCTGTCTGGAAGTTCTGAGGCTCTTTATAACCCAGAAGACCTAGTGAATAAAGAAAGGAAACAACATATACTTCTTGAATGAAGTGGCTAAACAGCGCTTGTGAGTCATGATATGAAAGGAAATAATTTGAATTAGGTGAGATGTGCATGGCAGTGTAACGGAAAGTAAGTTTCCTCATTTTCATCAGCTAATAATCAAAACAATTTGACACTACTTCCAAAGAAAGCCAAAAATATGGAAACAATTATTTAGAGAAGAGTACAGCAAAATGATGTATATGCTTGTATTTTGCATCTTAAGGTAAACTGTACTTTTGAGGTCCCAGATGGCTATCCAATGCAAATATATTGACCCAGAAAAAGAAAAAAGAAAGTGAGGTCTCTGTGATGTAAACAATCATATATACGGAGAAATTTTTTCAGTCACATACTTAGTTACCATGTTAATTCCGGTGCTTAACAATTGTGTTGTGCAATTGAAGAGCAGAAGAAATGTGCTTGTCACTTCTGTGAAGAAGCTTTTCTAAATGTAGAAATTGTCATGACTTCTTTGATGTAACTTTTGGCAGCCATTTTGACCTGAATGTTACTTACCGATATAAAGGTTTTGATGTCAATGGCAACATTGTGCAAATAACAGATTTAAAATATTAATTAGTTTTTTATTCAAAGCAGCACCACCTGCCAAGTTTGAGGCTTAAAAATTCTTAGATTTTTTTTTTATCTCAGTGAAAAGAAAAGCATCTTAAACTATGTTGTAATCTGGTAATTTATAAGATGACTGAATCATATTTTGTCATACTTGGCAAAGATCTTTCAGACTCAGACCAAACAAAGAAAGCTTCTGTCCAGAGAAAAACTTTTGTCAAAATTATGAATTATTAGAATTGGATTTTTATAAATATGTAAAGTAATACAAACTTTGTATTATTGGTATTTCTTTATCAATAATTATTAATAATTTTTGCTTGTTCATCATTCACTTGTTTGCAAAAACATTTGCTAAATGAAAATGGACTTTGAACCAAGCAGGATAGACAGGTACTGTGTTACTGCTAATTTAATATGACACACTGCAGACAAAATACCATCAGTGCAAACATATATTTAATATTCCTTCAGGGAACTGAACACAAGCCTCAAAGTTCAGTTACTTATATTATTAGTCCAAATTATATCCTTGGTGGTTGCTGAGTCTACATTTTTTCTCTTCCTAGGTTATGGGCCACAATAAGAAATACTTCTGTATATATTAAGTATCTACAACAAAAGGCAGACATCTACAGCAACAGTCTCATATTGATATTGTAAATGAAGAAAATGTTATAATGAATAGCAAGAATTTTGCAGAATATCAAGTCTAATTTTCTTATGAAATCAACTGAATCAGCAAATGGGACACTGAACTCCCTTATCCACAGAACAGCAATGACATGGCAGTGAAAATATTAATATGGAAATAGAAATGAGAAAGGGTATAAAAGGAGATCATATGAACACATAAGGATGCAATCAAGAAGTCTAAGGCATGTTATAATGTAGAAAGAAGGTACCCAATGGGTAACCAGAAGGCATTCTGCAAAGATATTAAGAGGAAGACCAAGCACAGAGCTGATCTGCTGCTCAGAGAGGAAGAAAAACTAAAAATAGATGCTACAAAGAAAGTTAAAGTATTTAATGACTTTTTGCTTCAGTCTTCACTAAGAGGATAAGAAAGCTACCACAATGTCAGAAGCAAATGGAAAAGTACCCAGGTTTGAGTGGAAAGAAAGGAAGGAAAAGACGACTGATAATTGATTTAACCATTTTCAGATCATCTGGGAGTGACAGACTTCCACCCTGAGTACTTAGGTAACTTGATGAGAAGTTTCAGCATCACCAGCAGTTGTCTTTGAGAGCTTGTGGAGGATGAGCGTGATCCAGAAGACTTCTGAAAGACCATCACGATTCATAAACCCCACGAGCTGCTGCTGACTTCTTTGCTTTATTTTCAGCTGGAGTGGGTATTCTGAGATCTCTCCAGGCTCTTTTTAAAAAAAAGGTTGTTTTTTTTTCTCTCTTTTGCAAATAAAACTGGTTTTGGTTTTCAGCCAGCCCTTCTCACTGCCTCCGGAATAACCCAGTTGCACTTGCCCAGTTGAGCTGAGTGGAAGTCAACCACACCTCATTATCTCTGCTCTGAAAAATTCACCGAATTCCAGGCCTTTGTTTGTCTTGGCAGAGGTTATTTTTTATAGGAGTGGTACTGTGAGCCGGGCATGACAGCACCAATCCTGAGGACACCCAACCTCATGTACAGTCAGCCACACTTCACAAGGTGCCAAAGAAAATAAGTGTAATTTACTTGAAATGATTGGTAGGTAGTGTATACATTAGCTTCCAAATAACTCTGCCATTTGGCTGTTTCTCTGCCATAGACAGCGTATTTGTTGGGGAAAACAATATAAAGGAAAAAACAGAATAGCGATTTATTTTGCTTTGTTTGCCCAAAACAGAAACCCACTCACTTAATGTGTTCCTCTTGATACTTCAGGAATGCCCTGTGCATCTATTAATAACTAATAGAGAGGAGTGTTTTTCTGTAGTTCATCACTGTCTCAGTATATCCTGATAACTTAGAGTTACAGGGGATTTATAAGATATGTTTCTTAATATCTTTTACTTCTGATTTGGTTTTCCTTGAGCCTACTGCTCACCCGCTTATGGTAAAATTTAGCTGTATTTTAATTTCTGCTCCTATTGAAAGTGACCATTACATTTTTTGATACAACGTATAATTAATTCATTTTATCCGTGCCAAAAATGAACATTATGTTTAACAAGTATCTGCAGCTACACTTAATAACATGATGTGTGTACATAAACTGTAAAACTCATCGTTACATATTTGTGAAGCTAATAGTTCAGAAGAGGATGAAAGTCGCGTTTGCAAGCAATAGTGACATCACACAGGGAAAAATTTGCAGCAATTTATATCCTTGTGTTTTGGGCCACGAGACAGTCACTGGCTGACGTCTGGATCCTTTAGGTATGGCTTGTACTTACCTTTGAATTAATTTCTAGTAAAAGGATTTAGTACAGCATTCGGGATAAAACTGAGTTCTGCTTTGATTCATGACGGCTGTTTCTGCAGTATGTCCCTGCCAGAGAATGTCTTGGAAAAGAAGAGATCACTAATGAGCTCTACATAGTAGTTTAAATGATGGAAGAAGCTTTGTCCTATAGAGACCAGAATTTAGAAAGAGTGAAATAGATCCTTTCATTTATCACGATCCTTCAGTACTATGAATATTCTACTTTTTACTTCCTGCATCTGTTTAAAATGTTCTTTGTGCTTGGTAGTATGATGGTTTGTTTCAACATACAGTAACATCAGTGCAATTCTTAAATGAAAAACGTCACAAGTAATGAACATATACATGAACCCACTGACATAAAAACAGTCACAAAGATAATTTGTTAACAGGCAAGAACTGGACCAGATCTGTGTAACTTTCTGCTGTTCACCTTTTGCATGAGAAGCTGTGTCTGCCACAGCAGTGTCCCACTTCCAGTGCTTAGCATTCTGAATGCTTCGCATATTACTTATCCACAGTTTTCATGTCAGATATTGTATCAACCAACCTACTTAAAGTTTAATAATGTTGCCTTCCAATTTTTCATTTTACTAACAACAGATTATTTGAGGCGAAAGCCCTTTTTAACAATGGTCAAACCATACGTAGCTCTCCTGTTTCTTTTGCCCTGTTTCCTTCTGGCATTTTAAATAATTAATGTACTAACTATATATATATGGAGTCACTTGTTTGCTAAAGTTTTTCTTCCCTGCTTGTTCTTGGTGATGGCAGTCCATTAAACTGTCCTGTTCCCTTCCATATGGAGATGGTTGGCTGTTGAGCAACTGATAGAGCTGAAATGGGGAAGAGATGGTGGACTTAGCCTAGCCTTAATATTTTGAGCAGAAAAAATGAGATAGTAAGGAAGGTGCCAGTACAACGGTATTTCTTGCCTCTTTTTATTCAATTTTGAACGTACGCTCCTGAAAATTTTGATAAATAGAATTGATTTTAATAGTTTTTCACCTTGATCCTAAATAATTCAAACTGAAAATATAGCAATGGTTGTTAGCTTCATGTCGTTAGTAACAGTTCCACATTCTGTGTCCAAAAAATCCCCAAGCTACTTCCTAATAAATTCAGTAAAGTGAAATAGAAATATTTAAGATTCCTATTTATCACATTTTGATGATGTGTTTTGATAACAATGTTATCAAATTTTGCTTATCATTTCTTGAACAGGTTAGCTACTTTACTTTTGGATTATGTTTTTCTCTTACCATACCTGTTTAACAATTATTTCTCGGCTTTTAAATTTGTGTAGACTTTACTGAGATGGGACTTTGTGAACTACCGTGTTTAACAGTTTCCCGTTTTTCTGCCACTACTAGGATTTTAAGTAAGGCAGTGACTCTTATTAGTGTCATGTCATTTTTTTTTACTCAGTGGATTTCGTTATACATGTTCGAAACATGTATTTAGGACATATTCTTCTATTTGCCATTTCTATGTTTATTCTTGAGCCCAGAATAAATTTGTCAAACTACCATTGTCTCTCATAAAAAATACTAGACTCGTGTTTGATAATTTTGAGTCTATTCACGCTCCTCTTGAAGCTGAAATACCTGTTGATCTGCTCAGCTCTAGCCTCATTCATGGCACAGCACAAGTGTGAACTGGAGCTCACCCAAAAGTGACTGACTTCAGTCGCCTTCTCGCTGCTTCATTGTTTCCGAGCACAAAGCAAGTTTGGCCATTTTAATCTCTGTACTCCTTGGCAGGTCTCAGCTGGTGTAAGTTCTCTCAGTGCCATTAACTTGAGTTAAGCTCTGACACTTTCTGGTAGTGGAGAACTTGTTTGCTCGTAACGAGCAGAGGTTTCCAACCATTTGCCTCTGGTGGCATACTTGCTTGGGCCTTAACTTCATATGATTTCTTGGGTCCTATAGAGTTAAAGTAATAATCTGGTCCTAAGCATTACACATACACAAAGTAAATATTTCCTTCAGCACAAGGCAGATGACAGTAACACAAATCTGGCAGTGCAGAAAATAAGGCAGAAAGCTTGACTTGCTCACACCCGTGTAGTGAGTCAGTTATTCATTATTATGCACTATACCCATTGGCTATTAATTTTGTCGACTCTCATTGTTACAACAGGGGAATGTCTCCACTATTCCTGAAAAAGAGGGTTAGCTTTTGTGATGTCTGCCTGCTTGGTTGTAGCAGCACTTTTTAATCAACACCATTGGTTGCATAAAATCCCATAGTACTTTCCCATATTCCTTTGATCGTTCTGGACAAAGCAGCTCTTGCTATTTATTTTGAGATTATTTTTAGTTTTTAAAAACGTTTCTCTCATATATTCGCTATTGCGTAGATATTGGAACAATTGTTGGATGGAAAATGGAATTGTAAAAGCCTGGAAAGCAGAAGACTTACCTTTATTGTTGGTTACTTTTATTCCAGAGGGGAAGTGGCAGTCTATTAAGCTATCTATTCCAGCTTTAACGTTGCAGTCCATTACATCTTGATAGGCACATTGCACCATTCTTTTTACCTTGATCCTCCACAAAATATTCAATATCTCTTAAATAAGTCTTAATTTAGAAACATAGATATAGCAGATAGAGAAACCTCCTGTTCTTAATAGCCCTTTTGTTTGTGTGCTGCTTTTAGCTGAGTTGACAATGAAGGGTCAAAATGAAAAGCTTTTAAAAAGAGGGTCTAAGCTTAAATTGGACTCTTAAGCAGACTTAAAAGAGGAAACAAGCTTCATGTTTGGCAACAGGGCTAATTAAGTTGGTTCTTGATACATTGTCATGGATTGCTCATTTTCTCCTTGCATTGACCACCATCAGGTCTTGTTGTGGGTAATTTAAGTATTGCTATGTCACCAGTTTCTGCTCTATTGGTAGGAGCGTGTTATGCTGCAACATCTAATGGACTTACTGTTCTTCCTCTGACATGGTGAACCACACAAAGACTCTCAGTCTAGCTCTGAAGTGGTACTGCCTGATTCAGTCACTGCAAAGCAAAAGTGGTATGTCTTTTGTTTTGCATGTCCCGAGTATAGTTGTGTTCAGAATAAGGACTTCAGTTCATGTGTCTTAATGTATTTTGTCTGATATTGTAACATATTCTGTCTATAGCAAATAGCTCTGGGGTGGGAGGTTTAAGCACCTAGGATGTTTGCCCTGAGTGAACAAGTGTTTCTGTTGAAGCAGATTCTTGCTTTGTTGGATTTTACATTTTAGCTTTTTGATCCCTACTGGATTATGCCTCTGAGCATTTTGAGTACATGTATCCTACAAGCCTTTAGAACTGTAAACCTAGTGCAGACCTGAATGCTTTTACATAGGTATTATTGGAGTCAGATATTTGTGAGACACTATTTCTGATCATTCAGTGAGTTGAGAGTGCGTGTGGGGAGGGATAGGTGAAGAAAGTCAGTGGAATTAAATAAGGCATAGGCTTAACCAGAGAGAGCATGTTTAACCACCAGTAAAATCCCTACGGTTTTATTGGCCACCACCCTGTAACTAAACTGTATTCCAGCAACTGAACCTGGATTGTTTGATGGCTTCTCCCATTTTGATGGTTAAAGAACTTGCTTAAAATTATTCATTTTTCTTGTCGCTTGATGTAAAGGTCGACTTTGGCTTCAAAATTAGGCCCATATGTTTTGAAACTTGAGTCTGAAAGCTGGTTGAAAGCCCATGTAAATTTGGTACCATGTTGCTCACTTTTGAAATGGAGAGGCCAGAGAGTGCAGTAAACAGTGCTGAAATGTGGCTGTGTGTGACACGAGTCACTGTACTGTAATTCTAACTTATGGGACTTGATGAAAAACAACGTGGCCTATATTGAGTGTGCCTAATCTAACTTTGTTCCCCAAAATGGGTCTTTAAACTTACAACTTCACTGTTCATAAATAACATACACATTCTTAACATAAGCAGAGGCAAATGCATGACACACAGCATATGTTATATTACACACAGGTCTTTTACCACTGCTGTTAATGTTGCTCAATAAGTATTTATAACACAGTCTAATAATGGGAAACATTTTTCATTAGTCTAAATGCTTGCTTTTTAGACAATTGACATTCCAGCCCTTAATGTTGTAGCCTGTCCTTTTCTGATGTCAGTATGTATTACCCACCTAAATAGAACTGTGTCTGTTTACTGTAGGATAAGCTTATGCGACACAATTAGACGTTTCTCTTGTCACTAGAAAATGAATACATTGATTTTCACCTGATGTAGCAGAAGTATTAGTAGTAGCTTTTAATTAGCAACACTTTTTATATTACTAGGTGACTTTTTTTTTTTCCAATTTAGACTACTGTTCTAAGAAAATTAAGAACAACTCTTGCCTGTGTTCTCAGGTTTGTGGTAACAGGCTTCATCTACCAGAAAAGGGTAAAAGGATGTCACAGCAGCCTGAGCTCTCCCATTTAACTGAGTAGTTCAATGACAGTGACAAGTTTCTGACAGTAATGTGAAGTTCCCTGGAGATGGCTGAAAGACAGATGAACATGCCTTTTATTGTAAAATTCTCCTACAAAAGACTCCTGCTAGCTTTTTAGAGACAATCTCAAGACTTTGTTCTTGATTCCTTTTCTTCCTAGGCAATTCAGAATGCTTTTAATTTGGATTCATTCAGAAGGAAAAGTAATCATTCAGAAAATAGTACAATACAGGGAGTTGAATGTTCATATGACAGAATTTGTAATTTCCTCCTTATCCATACAAAATCTGGGCAGGGAAAAATTTGTCTTGTTCCTGTTTCTAGAAGGAGCAACACTGGGACAAATATTTTTGTCTTTAAGACATGGATACAACAAAAGAGAAACACCTCTGCTGGGACAGGGCCTAGAGAAACACCATTTTCTGGACCAGGGCTATTAGTACTCACAGATACTTGTCACAATGGTGATAGGCAAGAAAGGTATGATAAATATAATATGAAAGAACAGTGCTGTAAAGGTAAACTTGCAGCCCATCTGTCATATAATCATGTTCCAAGTGCCAGGAAATACTCTCGCCTTCAGTCAGTCAACCTCCATTTTAAAAAAAATAATTTTATAGTTGTGTCCATGTCTTGTCAGACAGAGGTGATTTGGGGCCACCAGTGACTTGAAGACCGCATTTGAGGAGAAAGTCCAGATACACAATGGACCGACTTTTTCCAAAGTGGCAGAAACCAGTTCCCTTTGTGCAGCTCTTCAAGTTTAACAGTTACCCTGACTGGCGGTTTTAAGTGGGAATTAAGTGCTGCCCGAGCCTTGAACTGATATGCTAGAGAGTTTCTTCTTCCTTTTTTTCTTTCTTTCTTTTTTTTTTCTCCACCACAAAAGGAAGCAAAAGAAACACTATATTATAATTATTTTAAATGGCCAGAGGATACCATGTCTTTGAAAAACAGAAAGGCCACAATGAAGATGCCTTCTGCTGACATCCTTTACAACTATTGTAATGTATCCCTTTTAGTAAATGTAATAGTTTAGTCAGAGAAAACTTCAAAGAAGAATCGGAATAAAATATTAACTGTTTGGGAATGGGGCGGCAGAGATACTTGCTAGGAAATGTGTTCCTGTAATTGGCTATGAAATCAGTGGCTGAACTATTTCCAGAAATAAGAAGAGTGGACTGTTTCCCTGAACTATGCTCTGAACAAATCTAACCACAGAGGTCTCGGTGTGTATTGAAGACCAAAAAGAACGGTAAGGTGAACAAATGATTCACCTAAATATCATTATCTCAAATAGCTTTTCAAATATCTGGAGTTTCTTTGAGGTGAAAGACGAACAACAAAGCAAATGTCAAAAAATAATGAACAGAACTTAACTTCAAAGTGACATAGAAAAACAAAGACTATCATAGACCAAAGCGGGAATATTAATAACATGCTAGGAGGAAGTCTATTCTTAGGCTTCATTTGAAAATGGGACAGAAAAAGGTTCCAGTTCTAACCAGCATTGAAAATAAGATGAGAAATGTGAAATCTGTGGAAAGAAGCTATAAACCCAAGTGTTGGCTTTAAATTTAGTAATGGGTTGAAGAACTCAAAACAGTGAAGTGCAGTGTGCTTTGTAGCTGCTTATTTTCACTAAGTTGTATAGGTAAACGTCTCTGATTTCTCCACACTTAACTTTGAAAGACCCCAGAGCCCCATGTTTAATTTAGCAGACTTATAGCTTTTGAATAATATCTCATGTAAAATATCTCCATGGGGCTTGTCAGGAGATGCAGAAAAATGTTAAAAACCTGGCATTGTTCTTTATAAATCAGTAGTTATACTCACCAACTAATTATTTTGCTCAAGATAATGTTTCCTTAACATGGAGGAAGTGAGAGTCTCAAAGATGTTTTTTGTTGATCTGTATTTAATCTAATGAGTCAATTTGCACCCTGAGGCTCTTCATAAAAAGTGCATATAAATAAATCAGGAGCTGATCTAAAGACTACTGAAAGTAGTAGAAAGACTCTTGTTTTCTTTGACTGCATTTGGATCAGTTTCTAAACCTCTTTAAGAAGTGAGCTTTTTACTGTTGCATAATAATTCACAGAAAATGTCTGGTTTTTAGGTAACCAACATTATTGTGGGTGTCTGTGTCTTTGATACGTGTATACATGAAACTATTTTCAATCTGTTGATTGGTGTTTCAGACATTGTGAGTGATGGATCAGATGCCGAGCTGTTAAAAAAATACAAGTCTGCTGGCAGCAGTCTGATATTTTTATTGGGTCAAGTTGGTAGTGATGTGGAAATATTTAGTGTGTAAGACAAAATTTTGGTGAGCATTGTCTTGACTTGTAATTTTGGTTCCAGTTATATGCATCTTACACGGCAGTAGGACAAGGGTAATGGATAAGTGTTTTAATTTGCCTTAACTGTTTCCCTTGCACTTCCTTTTCACCATACACTTCTTGCAGTAATTTAATGAATGAAATCACAAGAGAATAGACTTCATTGTTATATCTGATATGCTGTAGTTGAGCCCAATTTATTTTAAACCACCTTGGAGAAGTTCTATGGATGATTACATAACAATATTAATTGCTAAGTCAAACAATTCTGGTAAAAAAACAGGACCAATATGAACCCTGGTGTAACTCCTTTAAGCTAACCAGAATTGCTTGAAGGACGAATTTTGTTCCTGTTTTTTAGTAGATCCAAGAGAAGATTCATATTCTTAAAATACACTTATCCAACGCACATATTAATTAAATATATCTACTACTTTTTTTCTTTCACCCATCCTCAATGGGCTAAATTGGACACTATTTTAATTCTTCAGGATGCTTAATGTAATTACGCCTGAGATATTTTTGTTATTTATTTTTTTCTATGTCAAGGTAAAATATTTAAAGAATAACAGAAGCTTAGAAAAAAATAGATGTTTTTTATAAAAGTTAGTAATTGTTATTTTTAAATACACAGAATTAAGTCTTCTGTTTATCAATTTGTTCCAATGTCCATCCGTCCATGAAAGATTATTTGCACAGATACCTCAGGCACAGAACATCAGAGGTGTGTACTCATGAATTAATACTTTTGGCTTTGGGAGGTATGAGGCAACTATCCCTTTTATTGTCCATTAATCCCAGAAGGAGCTAGCGAACTTTCCTGAAGTGATAATGGAAAGATGTCTGGCACAACTGCGTTTCAAATTAGGTGATGCCTAACAATGAGGAAATCTCTCAAGCACTGGAATTCCAAAAAGTCCCAGAGCATATGGGAAGAGTTTCTCCTAATGAGGCAATGTTTCCAGTGCTTGTCTGTGTGCAGGAAGTCCATCTAGTTCACATGCCAGCATCCAAAGGCTGCAAATACAGCTATATATTATAGCATCTGGTTTTAAGAACAAGTAACGATTGTTTTTTAAATATTGTCCCAGACTGATTATGTCATATGCATACATACTTCTGTGCTGCTAGCCTGACTAAAAGCATCTGGAGCAGCTACCAGTGCTAAATTGTTTGTCAAATATCCACATACCTGTCAGTGTGACCTGGCTAGCTACACATTTGTTAAATGCCGAAGCAGGTACTACCATGACACCTCTCGATTTTTGAAGATCCTCTGGACTTCACAGGCAATATAACCAGTTGATATCGGAATTCGGTGCTGCCTGTGTGAAAATTTCCCTAAATCATGTATAGGTGAGGTTTGTAGGGACATGGTTGAGTGCCAGTGTTAATGGTTGGACTTGATGATCTTGAGGGTCTATTACAGCAAAAATGATTCTATCGTTCTATGAAATATTTTCAAGAAGCTTGATGTGGCTTTAGCTGTAAGTAGGGAGCTTTTCTTTCTGAATTATGGGTGAGTGAAATGCTCTAAAAATGTCTTCAGCAAACTGATAAATAGGCAAACAATATTAAAGACTTATCTTTATATATGCTCCGGAAATTGGCCGTCAAGCTGAATTCCCACTGCCTCTGCCCTTTGAAGATTCATGTGAGAAAGCTAAAGGGTGTAGAAATCACCCTTAAACTCATACAAGTAATGTAAATTAAATTTGCTACATATTACTGTCCCATGCGTTTATTTGTTATGTTCCATCATCTTTAATGAAAGCAACCGGTTAAGTTTAAATATAATCAGTTGTGATTCCTGGACAGATTTTTAGAGCCCATAGAATATGATGTAACTGACTGAGATGCAATGTCATTTGTGTCTTAGAAAATCCTTAGCTCCTTCATGCTTCTTTTGTAGTCAGGAGAAGGAAGCATAGCTTCAGCTTTTTTGACAACTGAAAGGATAAAAGGCTGTATATGCATATTAAAAAAATAGGAATTCTAGCTACTTTACAGTAATTGGCAGGCCAAGCACAGTGCAACAGCTTCTACAGGTAATATTTTCTTTTAGAAAACAGAGTGGGATGTAGGAATTGGTGAGTAGAATTTAGACAGAAATCCTGTTCAGTGCTGTAGGAAGGCACACTGTAATTTTGTAAAGTGCAGGTAGTTTCACTTGCTTTTGTGAGCATGAAGCAATGACTTATCTTATTTTTGCAAAGAATGTGCAAATCCTCCTAAAAGAAAAGAACATCTTGAATAACAGAATTTTTATTAGGCAACGTTTATCACAGCCATGCACTGCGCCCTTTACTTGGCCTATATGAGAGCAGTTTTATGCCTGCTCTGACTCGTGCAAGTTGTTAAATACTCCTTGGAGATAAGAGTCATTGGGATTTTCTGGACTGGAGCAAATCTTGGCTCTTTTTACTTTTCCTTTGATTGTATACTGCTCCTCCCTATAACACTGACGAGCCTCTTGTGCCTGATTATGTTGATTATAAAACCTTTTATGTCAGCTATACAAAGTTGTCATAGTGCAACCCCAAATTGGGGCTATTTCACTGAGATAGTCTATGATAACTGACATAACACCTGTTTGTTCTCACTAGAGTCAACAGTTGCATAAGGTTTCAATTACTTCAGAATTTGGCCCCAAGTTTCTGGGAAAATGGTGAATATTTGCGTATAAACTGCTGTTCATTTGTTCATGGGCCACGTACCTGAAGTATGCTGAAATATGTTTTTCTTGAAAATCGCACTGGAAAGTTTCAATGACTCCTTTTTTGACCACTGCATGCTGGAGTGACCTGTGAGTGAGAGACAGTGGAAGAGGCCAGCACGGAGAACTCCGATGAGGTTTGCTGGGAGAATGGCTGGTGCATCCGCTTTGGCTGCGCACTGCCCGAGGGATCATGATGAAAAGTTGCTTGGGGAAGCTTGTTACTGTTTTAAAGTTGCCAGTTCTGTGGGTTTCCTGTGGAACTGGCCTAGTTTTTAGCAACAGCTGCGGTTAATTTTCAGATCCAGGGATAGCCATTCTGGGTTTTGTTTTGGTGTTTTTTTTTAATGCTAACAGAGATTTTTGGCTGTTTTGTTGGTGCAGTGGTTTCCATTGCAAATTTTGATTATGTCTCTGAGAGCTGATTAGAGATTGTGAGCCAGGACTGTGCATCAGTGAGCCAGGGCTTGACTACTCTGTCATGGGCACTGGAAGCTCTTCAAGGACAGAGTTTCCAAGTGTCAGTGACGAGCAGAGATGACTGTCTGAAGGACTGAAGGATTTTATGAAGTCCTCTCTTCAGTTAGTACAGCCCCACTGAAATAAAGTGCGACTCTAATTCTTAGCTTGCTTGCTTACTTTAGAACCCCACATTCTAAAGGCATAAAAGCATTTACCGTTCCAGGTAAGAGGCCTCATCACTAACAGAAGACAGATAACAAATATTTAGATAGTTTTGACAGTCTCCTTCAGAATTGTTAGTCATCTGGACATGACTACAAGAATTACTACGATACCACAATGTGTATATGGTGAATTTTTTTGTCATTCTATTATTTTTTTATTTCCTCAGCTAGACTGAGGAGCTGGTCTCTGTTGGTTTCAGAGAAGCAGTCCCCAACTGAACCTAAGAACCTAAGAATCTTCTCATTTACTGAAGGGAAATAATGTGAAGACTGTATTGTGGGTAAGAAATTAGTGAATGGTGGCCTTTTTTGTGAGGATGGTGGTAAAAAAAATCACAGGTGAATTCAGAAGGGTTTGGATATTGATGCAAATGCAAAGGAGGTAAAGAGGAAGACTAGACTTTTTCTTTGTTGAACTGGCAGATACAGTGGACTCTTTCTACAACAGAGAGAAAACGAGATAGCAGGACAGGATAAAGAAAGTGGGTCTATAACTTGCTGTTCTCTTCTTTGAGGTTACCATTAGAAGGGCAGTAATGTTTCCAAGGTTAGGCTTAATGAGGAGACAAGAGAAGGTGGAATGACATTCAGCATTTCCTAAATGTGTGCTGAGTAGCAGCAACAACAGTAACCACACCTATAAATACCCATCTCCAAACTTGCCCTGTGCAAATAATTAGATTTGGGGACAGAGATATCTGAACACAATCGGAGCATTGTGTCCTACAGAATTAGACTGACTTTCCCTTCTTTTTCAGGTTCAAATAAATTAAAATAGGGAAGAGTAATCAAGGTGTACACACATTCCGAGGAATATGAGAATCTTTCTGCATGCTTTAATCTCAGCCTTAAAAAATAACACCTTGTTTTCAGTGGCATTCCTGTTCCCCTTGTGTTGGATTTCCCTAACTATTGAGGCAATTGTGTTCTAACAAGGGCTGCTCATAGAAAACCTGTTTGAAAAATGGTATAAGCAAGTTCTTGCAGGTTAAGAATACTACAAGTCCATTGGTACTGGAATAGTCTACGTGGTGTAACTGGATCAGTGATCACAGCAATGACAGAAAACTACAAACCAAGAGATGCTGGAGTTTTCTATAAGAGGTGACACATTGGCTGCTTGTACTAGGAGACAGAATTGCTGAAGTCCCTTGATTCAAGTTAGTGCTCTTGCTACATGATTTAATGAAGTAAAAATAAGTCTGTCTAAAATGTGATAGAAATAATTTGGTGCAAAATGGCTTTCCAAAGTACAATGGAAATAAATGTAAATTGAATTAGGAAGAAAAGGAAAAGAAAATGTTTCCCCAGTAGAGATAAAGTGCACAATTCTGGGGGTTATTTTCACATACTTTTGGCTTTAAATTCCGTTTCCTTTGGCAGCTTTATCTGGTCCCTTCTGTAAAGCTTGCTAAGAAGAAGTTCCTGTGCAGCATGTACGTTTGAATTCTAGTGAGGCATCTTGAGGTAGTTTGGCTGCCTTGTGACGATATTTCAGACTGGTCTCTGATGAATTCCAGAGTGTTACATAAATATCTGGATCACAAATAAAGGTGTGAAGACACCTGGGAGAGCTGTGAAAATACATCTGTGACCACTTTGAGACAATTCCATGCATGACTTCTCTGACTTAATACCTAGCAGAAGCAAAGGTTCTCCTTTTCTCCTTGTTTCCAGTTTAACTTTATTTGTACATCCTAAGAAATAAAGCGAAATAC
The DNA here is from genome assembly GCA_013399365.1 of Pampusana beccarii. Taxonomy (NCBI): domain Eukaryota; kingdom Metazoa; phylum Chordata; class Aves; order Columbiformes; family Columbidae; genus Pampusana; species Pampusana beccarii. The sequence continues at coordinate 1,209,459 of VWYH01005061.1, forward strand.
TTTGATCTTTCTGACATAAACCAGTCTCTTGGTTCTTTAGGATATGACCTGGGAAATAACTATTGAAATACATTGTCTCTTTGTTTTATAGTGTATCGTAGTGCCTGTAGTCTCACTATTAGAAAAAAAAAAAAATAGACGACAATATTTTACTCACAGCAGAGAAGCTTCTCTCTCTCCCTGAGTTTTTCTGGATGTGAATTTTTTATTGAGAACACTGGTTATGAAGCAAAGCTTTCTGGAAATGATTGAGCAACATATTGAATTTGATCTTTAGCCTGAAGTGTCAGACGGAGCCTCACTGGCAAGAAGCTCTCAGCTGAGGACCTGCTGTCGATTCCCCGTTCCTTGTACTGCACAGCCCAAACCTGGGCTGGGCTGGTTATGGGCCGCTGAAAGTGTGTGCCTGGGGAGAGAGGTTTGTCATCCAGAGATTTGAGCAATGCTGTTGTTGCCAGCTCTCTACTAGTCTGGGGTTTTATTTGTCCCTTTCTTCCCCCTGCCAAGTCATTTTTGTTTGTAAAGAAGTATCTTCCTGATACAGCTGTAGTGATACTAGGATGAGGTGATATCAACAATCAGTTGGATGACTTGCATGGAACAGGAAGCTGATGTGTTTCAAAGTACCATAAAACCAGGAACTGGCAGCTGGTTTGGTGTGCTTTTCCTGCACTGAATAACTCATCTGTACCTTCACCAAGCTTGTCACTGCACCTCCTTCAATTGCTGTGGGAGTCTCGCATATAATCTTGGAGGGTGATGAGTTACATGAGGCACAGATTTGCTGGGTTCTTATCATATAGAACTAGTGTAGATTAGAAAATAGACCCCAGCAGAGACGCATCTGCATTTCAAATTGAAACTCAGCCATTCTTTGCGCACCCACTCCATCTCCGTATGCTTCAGTTACTGTACAGGCCTGTTGACAGCTTTAAAACAACTTCAGAGGAGGAAAATGACTGATGGAAACACCAAAGCGATGCAGAGCTCTGTGATCTTGACTGCAAATTTTGTTGCCTGTGAGCCTCTTAAGAATATGAAAGTGATAGGAAATCAGACATTTAGGTAAGACTGGCAAGGACTGAATGCTACTGTGAAAGGATTAAATCTCACCAATTGGTAGTTTGCTGCATGTCCTGCTTAAATCCTGCCCTATTTGGGCAGAGAGGATTTGTTCAGGAGTGAGGCAGATCCTTTCCACGTATATAAGCATACTCTCTATAGATGGAGTCACAGTTTTGCAAGCCAGCTTCTTGCTTCCCAACCACTGAATCATACTGACCGAGCTACTGCATTTTTCCTTCTGCTCTCCAAATTATTTACCCAGGAGAGGAGACTATGGGCCCAGTACGCTGATGAGCAGGAACGAGGCAGATGGAAAGATGTAATTCGAGGGGAGGCTGCCCAGTTTCTTTCACATACCACCAAATCACCGAAAGCTTCTTTCCTTCTGCCAAGCACTTCCCTCTCACCCATGCTTTCTTTCATACATGTGTATTTTGTTTCAGTCTGTTGGCATTATTAGCAAAGAGTCATTCAGTCGCTGCATATTGGTCTGAATCCACATTAAATGTATAAAAGGTATGTTCAGTTTAAGTTGAGCAGCACTGTGCCTAGTGAAAATGAATAGCGTGAATCATCCTCTAAAAGATTTGAAGACACAGTACGAGAATCCTTTTACATTATTATTTTAACATATGTGTAAAAGGAAGGAAAAATAACACCACGCTGGAGCTCGATGCAAGGAATTCTGTTAAATTGATAATGTGTTTACATTTACATCTCTTGCCAAAGTGGCTGAATTTCCTTATGGCTTTAAGATGCTTAAAAGAATGTAATGGTTAATTAGATAGTATAGTGTGGTGAGGGGGGAGGTGAGCTTTTTCAAAGTGGGATCACGTTCTCCAATAAACATTACTCCTGAGTCTGCTATATGGACAGCCTGGTTTCCTCATTAGGAAGAAAAAAAAACACTCAAAAAGTAGTATCTTCATATCTATCTGTATCTGTACATACACATATATACCACGTATATATATATGCGCATACCTCTTGTTCCAGTTATTTATAATAATAGTATTAATGCTCATTAACCTGATTTGCTATTTGTAGTTCCTTACGGGTTTCTACCAGGTAAACAAAGCAGGAGGCATAAGATGATTTTACGGGAATGGAAATGATTCAGAGCTCAAGAGATCTAATGTTGTCACCACAAATATGACTTGTGCAAGGAGTTATTATTTTAAAATCATATTAAAACAGGTGATAGTTGTCTGGCTTCAAAGGTGCTGGTCACTTACTCATTGGCATCAGGTTCAGTTCCAAGGTTCTCTGAAATGTTTGTTTATGAAGTCGTTGTTTCAGTTTTTAAGAAGTTATTGTTTCAATTTTCACTTCCTTGCTGTAATTTTTTTGAATATAGATTCCTGCTGAGACTATGGCATCACTGTCTTCGGCCTGTAAATAACTGCAAAACTTCCACAAATTCATTATTTTTGTGGATGCCGCAGAATCCTCTTCATGTGTGCTGTGCAATCAATTCCAGAATAGTTTTGATTTTTGTATGTGAATGCAAAGGTACTGGATGCTGATGGGTGTTGCCTGAGTCTCCTCAAAAGAGTGCAAAGGGCCCATAAAATGCCACTTACACTACTTAAACATCCTGTTAAACTCTGGGGAAAAGCTCGGAAATCAATTTTTATTAATAAAGTACAACTCAATAGAATTGTTGTGATACAGATCATACTTGTGCAAGAATTTTAAAATTTCTACCATAGAAGCTGTTGCTTCTTTCTCTGTGAAGTCCAAAGCCTATAAAGATAATTTAGGAAGGAGATTTATAGGACAACTACTGTGAAATTCCATCATCTTTTATTTATTTGACTGAAGAACATCCCCTTTCTTGTAATTGCTGCCTTAATCTTAGCTGCAGACTTAGCGGTTTAGGAAAACATCCTTTACTTTTCCATCAGCTGTTGAACCATGCTATTAAGCAAGAGATGTTTCTCCTGTAATTCAAGCTTGCCAACTTCTCATATATTAATGACCATCTTACTTAACCAAGACTATTGATTTGTTATGGTTTTTCCTCTTAGTTTTCTTACTTTTTCTTGGTATCTTATACTATGTTTGCTAGTGTAAAACCAGGGAAGGTACCCTGGATTGCTTGTTGAGTGATTATTTTATTTTGCGTTGCTGTCCACTGTTAGCATTAAAAGCTGCCAATTTCTGTTTGCTTTTTTTAAGGGTTCAGACAGGAGATATCCAGGGGATCTAGCTGCAGTGCTTTAAAACAGGGCCGTCTCCAGCTGTCTGCCTCATTTCTCTGCTGAAGGGTGCCCACCTGCATGGAGCAAGAAGAGTCAGCTGCTCCACCTCCAAGCCAGGTGAGACCTACTGTGAAAGTAATGTGCAATCAACAGCATTAGCAGTTGGTAGCTAATTTTTTGACTGGGAACTCACATAGTTGAGGAATGATTCCTCTCTGCTCTGGCTGGGGAAATGTCTGCCAGAGGACTGGAGCCCTTAATGTCCTCTACCAGCCCAAAAAGGTTCAAAAGAGAGCTGCTGCTGGGATGCTGGAGTTTTCCTTTGGACTGAATTTTCACAAACTAATCAGCTGGTGAGTTTGGCTATTTTAGACCGCCACAGTAGGGAGTGGCCAGTTTCTGAATGACTTTAATAATGTAGAACTGTTAAAATACGCAGAATGAGAAGGATATATATTTGACAGACTCTAATGTTACATATATGCCCTTCTTTTTGACTTTAACAAGCATTCATATAGCTGTAAATTTGACTTTAAGTGTGTGAAGGAAGTTACTTTTTTGTATAGTGTGAGGGTCATAAATCCTTTCTGAGCTTGTGATCAAATTAGGTGAGTGTTTGCATTTTATTTGAATGACTTATCTATTTTCATCATTTAGAACTACTCAGTAAGTTATTTAGTTGTAAATACTTCAGCTTCAGGAATACTGCATTGTTTTAGTTCATGCACTTCCATTGGTAATCACTTATCCCTTACTGATGTGGACCATCAGCTTCCAAAATTATTGTTGTTGAAGTGAAAACAAAAATAATAATTAATTAATGCAATTACCTATTTTCTTCCCAGCATCTTCTGTTCCTGAGCATGTTTAATGTTTAAACTATCACATCTTAAACTTCTTACCTCTACTGGCTGTACTTCCTTCTATGATCAGAAACTAAAAATGAAAATTCCTCGGTGTATTCATGTCAATTTCCTCACAAGAAGGTAGCAGAACATGTAATAATTTAGAACAGGGGAAAAAGTCATGTAGAACTTGAAACCCTACACCTCTCAAGTTGGGAAAATTTTCACTTAGTGTGCAGGTTTTGCCACTCAGGCCTATCTTTAGACGTCATAAAACTTTACAGTCTTTCACTTTTTATGACACAATTATGAATGTAAAAGCAGGGATGTTAATGCTAGGTAAGGAAAATGGTTTGCCAGACTCTGTTATCAATGACAAAACACTCAGAGGACGTAGTAAAAATGAAGAGGCAGTAGGTGCAGGTGAAGCATGATGACATTTTAGAATACAGATCTGGCCTAAGGAAGGAAAAGAGAGATAGCAAGAAATGGTGCCTCTTCCTCTGTGCTGAAAGAGGGAGCTGGAGCTGTTGACATGGTTTGTTTGGAAAGAGTTAAGTCTATTCTTCAGTATCTTTGCTTTTTAAAGATAGACTGTCCATTGTATGCTAAATAATGAGCTCTCATATTTTCCATCCCACCACAAGCAACATCAGGGGTCTTCTCAGTAGCAGCTGTACTGAATGTAACCCAAGGAACAGGAAAGCAGAGGAGAAAAAGAAAATAGGAAGAATTTGTTGAAAATAGACTCAATGTAGTACTTCATACAAAGTGTTGATTATATCTCTATCAGGATGTGTTTTATTAGTTCATAAAACTCAGTCATGTGGATAATTTGAGCAATTAAACTGACTAGGACCAGTGTATTTGTTAGCATTGTAATAGTGCAAAACTTATTTCCACAGGTGTTTCAAAAGACCCACAGAGGTTGCATGACTGAAACATTAACATATTATACTCATAATATGATGCTGCTCTGTCTGACTCGAGAGCTTTTAACGTTAATAATTTCCAGGTTATTCAATAGCTAAAATGTGTTTTCCATTCATACTTTCACACTGGTGTGCTTTCTTTAATATAAAGTAGTGATATAATGAATAAATTATATCCAGATGAAAGCCTGTCATTTGATACTTCATCCCAGGATCATGATGGCATATGGCAAAGTAAACATTTCCTGACAATGTGTGAGCTGTATGAAGGACAGGGACCTGGATGGTGGGCCGAAATGCCATTTGATGCAAGAAGGAACAAAAAAGCCAGGCCGGACAAGCAAATAAATTGTTACTGACATGCAAGCTGGAGATCAACCTTCTATCTTTTGTTTGGGGGCTGATGAGGAGTTACTTACAGATCTATGGTTTAGATAATTTCTTAAGCAACTGAGAACTTTAAATGAAACATTTAAATGAAGCTGAGTATCTAGAAGATGATTCAAGTTGGTGGTAAGTCACATGGCTGTAGTGGGCATCCTAGTTCAAGATAAACATGAAGGAGCTTTTTTTGTTGCTGGGCCTTTGTTGGCTGCAGGCGCAACTTGCAGCCCTCCCGGATGAGAGTTTTCAGCAGACACGGTGGGAGTTCTCAAAGCCGCGTATCCGTCCTGCCCGCTGCTTTTGATTCAGATATGTCTGTAACACTTACAGTAACTGATGAATAATTACCCCTACTGCCAAGATAATTTCAGCCAGCGTAATGAGGGCTGATGAAGGAGGTGTGAGCTGGGAAGTATTACTTGAGTTGGAAATCTTGCAAAATTCTAATGACCATGAGGTTGGGAGTGCCTCACTACTTTCACACCTGGTGCCAGATATTTGGTTTTGCATTTGCCAGTGAACTAGCTGCAGCCAAGGGGCTCTTTTTTTTTTTTTTTTTTTTTTTTTTTTTTNTTTTTTTTTTGTTCTTTTCTTGCGAAGACCACCCGTAACTTCTGCTAAGGCAGAAAAAGATTTTGCTGGTAACAGTTTTGTCAGCATTATATTTTCCATGTATTTTAAAGGCCACTCTGCTTGTCTCTTACTTGATATTGTGTAATGCACTAAAGACCGCATGTGTGCTACTACATTCTTTTTGAGCAATAAGTAATCTATACTGCTATTTTGCTCCAAAAGACTGGTGTGAGTTTTCTATGGTAGGAAAAAATGCATCATTAGGTGGGACTCACTGCTGTGTTCTTGCACATCACAGATATGTGTCTATTTTCAGAGTTGTTAGATTTTAAGTTTGCAGAAGAGGTAGCTTCATGTGCAGGTGCTTAAAAATGTAATAAATGCAAAATTTAGGAATTGCAACTCTGCCAAATGTCAACCGCCTGGTATGTGCCTAGAAAACTATAAAGCAACAAGTAAGTTCTAAATTACTACCAATCTGTTTGACAGAAACCTTATCAAAAAATCTCCTGTTCCTGCTGGTAATAAGGATACTGTTTCTACAAAAAAGAAACACAGTGAAATATCAAATACTGTAAAAGCGTTTCTGTCAAAAATGGAATACAGAATTAAGAATATTACCTAATTACGGGAGAAATCTGTGCATGTTACAATAGCATGGTATTTAGTACAGAAGAGTACTGTATTATTAGAAATATCATAGGCTGTTCATTCTGGATTCAGCTCTTAGTGGAGTTGTTTCAGCTTTTATTCAAGATGAATTCTTAATTCAGAATTTAAACAGATTGTTCATTCTCTCTGAAATAGCTGATTATGACCTAAATGAAGTTTTATTACATGTGATAAGTTGTATTCAAATCAATTATATTTTTGCTCTCACAGATTGTCATCGTCTCCATTCTCAAATACTCTGTAATTACTTACTATCTCATCTGTTAGGCTGTAAGTTTAAAAGGCTACAAAATTGTGTTTTTTTTCCCAGAAGATAAGATGAAATGGTTGTGTTGTAGTTTTTCAAGCAGAAAAGTCAATCATTCTTGAAATGATCATTAATCAAGAATGGATCTTTTAGATGTTTTGTGTGCTTCGCAAGTCCATTGACCTTAGATCTCTGGGCTAACTCAGCTTATCTTTATGGAATAAAGCCTCAGGATGTCACAGCAGAGAAGGGTTAAGGGGATAGTTCTGGTCCAGAGTCAGAGTAGAAGTAGTTAAGACACCTGATTAAATTATCAGGAATGCTTGATCTGAACTAGAGGCTCACATGACAAAGACAGGGAAGTCTATTGTTGAATGTCGCCATGAGGGTCACCGTAAACATAAAATTGCTGTTTTGCAAATCCTCTTGAGGCAGTATAATTCTTAACTTGCTAAAGGGAAATGGAAGCACCAAGCAGGCAGATCGTGTACCAGCTCTGTCATTTATAAATTAGCAGTGACACTTTTAAAATAGTTGCAGTTCGATAGCAGAGACGATAACAGTGAGAAGAAACGTGTTTATTACTTGTGAAACACAGACATTGCACTAACATAAATGAGGGATGCTGAGGCTATTGAACAAACAACCTCAGGTACTGAGCAGCCAGAAAACAGTCTTTTTATTGACAGAGAATGCATGTTAGAAAAATCCGGAGGAAAAGATGAGATGCACACTGTATTAAGGAGTTGTTAACGTAGGTACGGTTTTAAATGAGCAGATGCAGTATAATTTGTATCTACAGCAGTGCTACAGTTTAAAAGCTAAGTCGTAGTAAATTGCTCGTTTGGAGAAAGTAATTTGGCTTGCATCGGTAGATTTGTCATGTGTCTGGTTCTTCAGTGAGAGGGGAACTGAAAGGTCCATGTGACACACTCAAACTGCAACTGGTCAGCTGCACCTGGCCCAGGGAAAGCGGTCAGCTGGCTGGCCAGGCAGCGCATGGGGATTGCGGAGCAGGGCCACAGTTTGCTCTGGGTGACTGCTCCAAACCACAGCTTCACTGGAAGGGTACTAGTGCTGGGTTTAAGTGATATTTAGCAAATGAAATATTCTGTTGGATCCATTCTCTTATTCTTTGTTAGAAGCAGACGGATTTAATTTTCATGTGCTTTCTCTCTGTCGAGAATGATCGCTCCTAATTTACTACTCGAGAAGTGAAAAGACAGAAAACAAACACACGCAGACCTCTGTAACTGCCTGGACAATGAAATGTGGAGCTATTACTCAACATGTTGAATAAAAAAACCCTAGTTCAAGCTTTATTGACCAATTCTATCAGAAGATGCTTGGATAATATATTGTACAAGCGAAAAAGTATAAGCTCTTCTAGTTTGGAGATTAATATGGGTTGTGAAGTCTTTTTGTTTGTTCTTTAAGGTTGTCCTGACTTTACATTAGGAGGATGGACATGGCTGAGTATGGTGTTGATTTATTGTGGGGGCTGTAGGAGGGGATAAATCTATCTTTCAGGTTTTCAGGACTAGAATTGGATGGGGTAAAGATGCAAGGTTCACTTGACATTCCCCCCTCTCTTCTCTGTTGGAGACACTGTAAACTTGGCCACATCTTGTCAGTTTTTGCTACAGAAGATATAAAACAATTTTTGTTAGTGGTGCTGATATGCACATGAAAAAGCTGCTTGCAGACTAGCACAGTAAGTAAACAGACAAATCACAATATTTGCTTTTCACAGATGCTTGTTTTGTTAAAGGAGATGGTATGAAACCCTCACAGTAGGGAAACATATGCCAGTTTCACAGGCTCTGAATCAACCCTGCCAAGCATTAGACCCAAGCAAACCTGCCTGTTTTAACTTGGTGTAATTCTGATCTATCCTCTCTGTTCTGTTACCTTCCCTTCTGTACCTCTTTCTCTGCCGCTCTTAAATCTCTTCGCACGTTGGCTGGACCATGATGATTGCAAGACATGAAGATGCAATTTATGCCATTTCCAGATGTTGTGACTCTTGCTGACTCCTCGTGGCTGCTCTTCAAAGTGCTATCTAAGCTCTCTTGGCTGGATGGCCCAAACACTCTGAGCCTCTGAGATTAGCAAGCATCAGTCTTTATTCTTTGTCACGGCATGTCCTCAGAAATGAGGCATCATCAGTGAGGCTGGGGCTCCACATTAAAAATTCACTGAGAGTAGAGCTGCTTGCAGTCTGCCTCTGTTCACTCATTTCTCTGTCTTGTTAGTAGTATGTGGCCTCTCAGTTTTGCCAACTGGACTTCATGATCATGGCTGCAGTGTGAGCCGCTGAGTGACTGAAAAGTGCTTGTTGTTTCAGATTTTAACTTTCTTTTTTTTTGTGGAGTAACTGTTGCAAACGAAAATACAAGAGCCATAGTGAGCATGTGGAAATATGGTAGGAGTTGCATCAGTGGACTACCCACTGGGAAAGCAGTACCGTCTTGTGTTGGCTTAAGCTATTACAATTCCCCACTCACATCCTCATCTTTGATATAATGTGGTTTAAAAGACAGAAGAAGAATAAAACCAAAAGCATATTACGTGGCATCTTAGCCAGTCATAAACCCATCTGAATTGTCACAACGAAGGAAGCAGTAATCTCTCTTCAGTGCCCTGGCACACCTGGACGTCCAAGTGTCTTAAAATGCCTTCGCCACTTGAAAGATGTGCAATGCAGAACCACATCCTGGGCTGCTTGTGTCATCTATTTCCCTTCATACTTAAAATGCAATAACACAATTCTCCGTAAGAAGGTTTTTGCATTGTTTCCCTTTCGTTTCTCTGTATGAATATTTCAGTCAAGATTAAAAAAACATGCTGACCCAAACCACAGCTCCTTGATACTTTTTTGGGGCACTTAAACCCGAGCCCAACTTTCAGAAATGCTGAGTGTGCTACAGCTCCTGTTTAAACTCAGCTATGGCAGTGCCTGGCTGTGGTGCATAATGAGCAACCTAGAAAGAAAAAAAAAAAAACCAAACAAGTGCAGGGCTCCGGGCTGTTTAAAACTCTGTCTGCTTGGCTAAATGACAATATTGCTGCCCATGCCAAGACCTGTTAATTTATATAAACTCTTCTCATCTTCTAAAGCAATAAGAATAACCGAGTTAGGTTCCTCTAATAGCTAGTCATTAAGTTTTCACCCTGGCTAGATATTGACCCTGCCACCAGCCACTTCACCCAGTGCAAGAGTAATCTGAGTGCCCTGTTATCATCAGTTATCTGAGAAGATAATAACACCCACCATATGCACGTACTAACTGCCCCTACAGAGAGTTTATCTGTAACATGTAATCCCAACCAGCAGATATGTTTGCATTCATAATGAATTTTCATCTTCTTCCTTCATTCTCTCCCCTTGCCCTCCACGATATCTGTAAGATTTCAGAGACTGAAAGGATTCTTGATAGAAGGCAGGTTGAGGTGGAGAGGGTAAATGGAGTGAATCTAAGAGAAATCTAACAGTAAGAAAATCCTGGGGTGTGTGTGTTTGTGTGTTTTTTTTTGGTGTTTTTTTTTTTTTTTTGTTTTGTTTTGTTTGTTTTTGTTTTTTTTTTTTTTAAAATTTTTGTATGTTGGTACGGTTAATACTTCATCATGATTCAAGTTTATACTCTCACATCTCAAGAGAACAGAAACGTTAGCAGTATAAGAGCTTTTAAACCTATCCTTCTGTTCTGGGGCTTTCATGGGAAATATTTAGCCTAAATCTAAGTATAAACAGATCCTCTTGATCATCATTTGTGTGACCATCTCTGTGCAGCTCCTTAACTGGCAACAGGACAGCTAGGGATGTGGTTGTAAAATGCGGTTCCACTGTGGCTGCCATACGATGCCTGAAAGCCTGCAGGATAGGAAGAACAGCATGGAATATTTTACAGTAGAGATGGGCATAGAAGTCTTTTAATAGGTTTGGGTTTTGTTTTTTTACTTCTTTCTATGAAGCTTTTAATGGCTTCATTCACTATTAGGAACTTCTTCCACGCCAAATTTTTGTAATGCATCTGTCAGAGGATACACTCAGAGGTTGTTTTCAGGATTGAAAAGGTTAAAAAGTGTCCTGAACTACTGGTTCACACTATGTAACTCTGTAAACAACCCCTTCTTCCTTCCCCCTGCCCCTGTAAAATTATGTTTTTTACATTATAAAGATTACAACTTTGAGTATTTGTATGTTAGGAAATGCCACAGTTGAGGCAAATGGCAGAGCTTCAGTTTGGTCCTTTTCTGAGCAGGCATTATAGTGCTGTTTTTAATTATACTGTTACATATGTTGCTCATCCCGTTGTTTAATTTCAGGTCTCTGTTCCAAAATGTGAGGTCAAGAGATTTCTGAAGACGTATCAGAAGCATATCAACAAGATTTCTTTCAAAACTCAAGTCGCAAAAAATTATATGTAAGTTAAATGGATGTTTATAATGTAGTGTCTGAAGAAACTTCATGAAAAAGCATTGTCTAGTTTCAGAAGGGCCTGTAATGGCATAAGATATGATTAAAGCACACCTGGAAGACATGAGTTACATTCTTTCCTTAGCAGGATGGTGATGCAGTCCTCTCTTGCAAAGTTCTACACCGAAGCTGTATGTAGGCTGTACCTTTAAAGTTAGGCCTACTGACTTCTGCTCTTTGTCTTCCCGTTATAAAGATGCAGCAGCTATTAGTGAAAATTTGTTAATATCGTAAATCCATGCGGTTAAAAAATTGGAAGCCACCGCCGTTAATGTTTTATCAGAAAACTTTGTGTTAGCAAATGTTTCTGAAAAAATCTCCCAGTGATGCTCAGTATGAGTACAAGCCAGTGCAAACAGATATGCACGGCAAGGCAACTTCCATGAGTAGTGTTTTGTAAAAATGAGTGAAAAATACTTCAGTTTTAGGAGAGTAGTGTAAAATAATTATTTATTTGATTTAGTAAATCTAATGCGAAATGGATGAAAAGTGCTGGAAAGACTAGATAATATTTTTTTCTTGCTTGCCTTTTTTTCCCCAGTACCCTCTTTTTTGGACCTCCTACCTTATGAAAAATACACAGTGTGTACATGCCATATATACATACGCCTTCATGACATTAAAGAGTCTGGGTCTGTTGCTTGGGTAATCTATAAGATTATACCGACCATAACATTGCAGGCATGCGCCAGACACTTGACCCCGAAAGGCAGTCACAGGCCGTGCCAGATTTAAACACGCTGGTAGTGTAGTTAGCAGCTCACATGCAGTTGAACAAATGTGCATTGTTGTTACAATTGAAACCACATGCTGAGTAATATAACATAGGTGCAACTTTCTCCAGAATGTGTGGACAGTTGGAAATGTGAATGTATTTTTTTATTTATGTTATGTCTGTGTGTCTCAGGGCTCCCTTACTTTATTTTCTTAACAAAACTCAGATCAGACATGTAGGATTGATGGAGCTGGGCACTGACAGACGAGCTCTGTTCCAGTTGCAGTGACTGTGGAAGAATTGGATCTGGACCCTCTTAACCAGTCCTCCAAGAGTAAGAGTTCAGTTACCATGACAGGTCACCAAGGACTATTTTATTTTAACCCATGTCAAACCTGAGCTTACCTATGGGGCTAAACCACAGCCTGCTGAGCCAAGTATGTGTGCATACAAACTCGTTTCACTGGCTGTTTGTTACTTTTTGGAACATTCAGCCACATACGGGTGTATGGAACAATCTCCACCAAACTGAACTTCTCAAGCCTCACTGCATTTGAAATACTGCATGCTCCTTCCTTCCAGCTTGCAGTCAGTGCATCAGTTACTTGTTTATTAGAAAATGAAATGAATAGAAGTTATAGATATATTGGATTTTCTCTTTGGGATAAACAAGATGAAAAGGTGGATTTAATGCTTTGACTGCCCTTTACCCTCTAAACCATAGGGACCTGTGAGTGGTCTTAACTTATGTTTATTTGGGATACTTCCAGTTGGTGATTTTTTTAAGTCCATAAAGTTATCTTGTTATTGACTGTTATGCAATAATAACCAAATCAGGGTGCTGCTGAATTTAGATAATTTTTTTCTACCCAGAAATACACTTTTTATTTTTTTTCCTTTGGAGGTGATGTGATTACAATAATGGTGATGATGACTGTGATGGAGAATTGACTGAGTAAGAAGGTTCTCCTTGTGTGTGTTGATGTGCACTCTAAGTAACATGCAAGTCAAGCAGAAAAGAAAACAAGAAGGCAGCAGCATTTCTGCAAGTGATCTCCTTGACATTAATTGCGCATGTTGGAGTTGCCCACTGTGTGGCCAAACAGCAGACAGGGTGAACAGTCCTAGAGATGTAGTATTCTCACTGGGGGAACAACATGAAATGCTGAAAACACAGTTTTCTGTATAGTTTTGGCTTCATAAAATATTTTAAATATGGTGCACGAAACACCAATGTGCTCCTCTCTGGGTAGGAGACAGCCAGCCCTTTGAAAAACTGGTAATGGTTACAAAGCATGTGCAGGAGCACTCTGCTCCTGTGCAAGCCCCAGTCTAAGCTCAGAATAGAACTTTTCAATCTTCAAAGTTCAGGATAAGTTTTACTTTTTTTATATTGTTAGGAGGCTACTTAAAACAAGAAACACAGCACGCTGTTCTTCTGTGCTGCAAGGACAAATCTGTCCCATACAAGAGAACAAGAATATATCTATGAATATAGCATGAACTTGTTTCTGCCCGTGTAAAAGTGTGTACCAAGTAATTAGCTTTGTTCCTTGATGATCTCGAATCTTGTGTGAGACTTATACTTGTTTCTTTCTTCTCTGAATTTTGTCTTTTAAAAGTTTTTATGTGCCCGATCAGCCATTCATTTGCTGTTATGTTTGGTACTATTAAAAGCAAAAATATTCCTATAGAAAAAAAGGGGGAAAAGCTGAAGTGCCCTGGTGGAAATGCACTAAATAAACCACCATTACAGGTTTGTAGGTTAAATATTCCTTCACCCTTGAGCCAACACCCATGGGTTGGAAGAGGGACCAAGCTAATTGGAGGGGAGGCCAAGCTATCATACTTCTTTCTTGCCAAGATAAGGAGTGGAAAGAATGAGGATTTTAGGCTGGCTGCAGTTATTTTAACGTGTTTCTTTTCCTTTGTTTTCGCCTTTGCTTCTGGTTCCAGAAGCAGCTGACAGAGATATGAGCTTTCCTCAAAATGCTTATTTGATTTTTCTGGACCTTGCTGGTTAGCTGCTGAGCTGCATTCCTGGGGCTATGCAGTTCTCAGCAATCAGCTGTCACATAGGAAAAGTACTCTGTGGAGGCATCAATTTTTTGTAAAGTACTGACAAGATACTTGGCTTGTTACGAGGCACGGAGAGGAAAGCTTTACCTGTTCTGGAGAGTTGCAGTTGAGGTTACCGACCAAAATAGAAAGACAAATTGCACAGGAAGCTACTATGAATGCTTTTTTAATCCTTTAACTTGGTGTTTTCCGGAAAGAGTTAAGGTTTGCATGAAGAGAGAACAGGTCTTTGTGTACTGGGGCTGTGTTGTTGCTAGCTAGACAGGAGTAGCCACAGAGCAAACAAGAGAAAAATGGGAGAAAGAAACTTGTAGAGAACTGAAGACTGGTGTTACTGGAGTAGAATGGGAAAAGATTGAGATAGTATAAAAGAGAAGTCTAATATGCACAGAGTTGTGCACAACATTAAAGGTAGAAAGAAGTATTCGCATTTGATGGCCAAGGGTGTAGCTGCTGAACACTCAGGAGAAGGTGCAGCAATACAGCCAATTAGCCAAGAAGATAAGTGGACACTGCAACAGTTTAAAATTATAAGAGGACAGTTATGAAGCATTTATGCAGCTAAGAGGAAGTGAGATTACTAGAGCAGGGATGAGAATTTATGTCATGGGTAAAGAACTTGGCTATTAGAAAGTGGGAGTTATCTTTCAGAAGGTCAAGCCAAAATGAACTGAGATGCTGAGAAGAGGTGCAATGAGTGAGATTTTGTCAGGGGCTAGAAATAGGAGGAAGACAATGATCAGAATACTTAACAGTTTTTTAGTCAGATGAGAATTAAATTTTACAAAATCAAACCACCGCATTTCCCGTTTTCTCCCATCTCCTCCCCTGGCCTTCCCCTTTCATGTGCTAAATGACTGTGGTGGAACTGTGCTGTAGGCACAGTATACTGTGATTAAATACTCTGTAATGTGCTCTGAGATACAGTGGACCAAAAAGTATAAATAGAATGCCAATTGCATAAAATAAATCTCTGAATTCTTGCTGCACCACGGCGAGGTAGCTCAGTTACAGTCTGGACCACCCATGACTGCTAAGCACACAGTAGGGGACTTTTGGACTCGCATCTCACCTATTATCTCAGTAGTAGGGTATGAATCTCTTTGAATGTGAAAGCCTGGTTTTGTCTAAGTGAAGAACATAAGAAATGGCTCTTTCTTGATTTTTTTTTTTTTTTTTTTTTTTTCTTGAGCAGATGAAAGGTGGATAGAAGTGACTGTAAATTTTAGGAAGGAAAGACTTGGAAAAGGGCTAATGCTTACTGAGCAGGAATTGTATTTTTCCAGCCATACCCCTGAACTACCCAAACGTTAAGGCTAACCTGTACAAAAGTGTTCACCACTTGGTCTACGTAAATTCACTGTCAGAACAAAGGACACTTGTTGGAAGGGAAACAAGACTGTATTGTACCATTCAGCAACTAACAGAAGAGAGAGAATAGCTACTTCCTGCCAACATTCATACTCTGAAGATGTATGCATGAGGTGGTAGATGGGCATTCAGTTCTTAAAACAGCTGATCCTTGGTGGTGATTTATCCAGTTTGTGGATTAACTTTATAAAAACCTCAGAGGCAAAAAAGTGTGGGGCTGGCAGGTTAGCTTAAGGACAGTGACATCTGACAATGACTGTAGGGGTCACCTGGAAACAACTAAGTTGCCTGTGTGCAGCATGGGGCAAGCAGGTCTGCCCTTTCTGAGCAGAGCCAATGTGGCTGTTGCATGAGCGTGCTACCATTGCTGGAAAAATGTGAATATACCTCGAAGACCTTATCTAGGTCCAACTAAACCAGTTAAGCTGGGAATCGTGCTGGTTCATGCTGCCTCTTGTTGCTTCCTTGGGTGACGCCTATGCAAGTGTAATTTCTACAGCCTGCAGAGGGCACAGCAGCAGCAGAAACAGCTGCTCAGGCCCAGGCTGCGCTCAGGTGAACGATCCCTGCTCCTCCCTGGGTGACTGGCAAACACGGCTTCTCGAGCGGAATCCCGTCTCTTCCTCCCCACCCCAGATGTCTGAGGCTTGCTGGTTCCTCTGTAGTAGTGAACATGCAGAACCCAGACTACCTCACCCAAAGCACTCAAGGTGACAAAAGCTATACTTTTTTTTTTAAGAGTGGTTTTTTTTTTTTCCTCCGTTTTCCAGGCTATCTCTCTTCCCTATGACTTGGTTTCTGTTACTCTCTTTGACTTCTGTCTGGCTTTTTCTTATCTTTTAATGGAAATTTCATTGCTTCTTCACCTACTCCTGTTGGCCCTCTTTACCTTCCCAATGGCAAACTGTTCATACCATCAGTACAGAGGTTTCCGCTTCCCCAGCAGCTCAATACCACGTGTTCCTTGCTGTCATGTCCTCTCCAGTCACAGCAACCGGCTGCCTGCCTGGTGCTGACTCTGCTGACTGTGGCACAGTGCAACACATGGCACAATGACTTTACATTCTTGCCGTACTCAGAGTTGTAGTACTCCAGGGTACTACTACAGATGTTTTCTATGGAGAGCTTAAGGGATGAGAACCTCACCTGGGGATAATTTCAGTACTCCCTCTCTTGCCTACTTGCTGATGCTGAAGTTTCTCTCATTCCCCTCGTGAGATATTAGTGCTGAACATGTCATCATCCCCATATTTAAATCAAGTGTTTCCTGAGGATTTGGGATATCCTGGCCTAAACTAATATAATGAGAATAGTAATTGTGTCATCTCCCACCATGTAAGATTTCAACCCTTCTCTTAGCAGAGGTATGCCATGTAGCAAACGTTTCTGTAGAAGACTTAAACTGTTCTGCTCTTTGAAGCTCTGGTGTTGCTGGTGGGTCATTGCTGGAATAATTAGCAATTTTCTTAGTGAAATATTTTTAACCAGGCTGTAATTTGATATACTGCCTAGTCTACACTTGAAAATGAACAGGGTTTCTTCCTTTCAGCCAGAAGAATAAAACAGATACCTAATAGTCTTTTGCTACTTTGTGGATGCAGCACAAACTGTCAAAAGGATCTGTCTTTGCAGTGTGAATTACAGGCTGTGTGAGCTGGAAAGCTGCTCCTATTCTGCTGGTAATGTCCTTTCATCTTAGACAACTGACGGTGGTTGTCAGTCCCGTTCACCTCCTGTGCTCTGCTTTTTGTGAAGCCTGTTTGGCTTCTCTATTATCTGCATTTTTATCTGCCTTCAGTTTTATGATTTCTGGCCTTTCATTTTGTCTGCTCTAATGCAGAAAGTTTAGCTCTATTTCCTTGGACTACTTCAGCTTGAGGCCAACTTTTGACACTGTCAAAGACACAGAGAGTTTTTACATTCAGCTGCTGCACATGGCATGTCTCTCCCTTCTTCACCACGTTGTTTCAATTTTATTGCTGTTTCATGTCCCATGAGATTCTTGAAATAGAGTCATTGTCTTGCCACATGCCTGAGAGCTCTCCTGGCCACCAGTGGTCACCCAGAAACACGTTTTCCTTTTGCCAGCTCTCAAGCAGAGCCTGTTGCACGCAGAGACACAGAACCATGTGTGTGTATGGGAGCACGTAGGGCTTGGTGGTCACCTCACAAATACGTAAGATGCAGCCTTTCAGCATGCCCATACCCGTGGAAAGCAATGCCTTAGGGCTCAACCCTCCCTGGACTAACTCCTAACAAAAGTCAAGCTAAAAGTAATTAACTATTTCTTTACAAATCCTGAACAGATGGCACATATGCAAACTTGTAGATACGGATGAACAGAAGGGAAAGAAAAAAACCTACATACTCTCTAAGCAGCACTTAATTCAGATCTGATACTTTCCTTTACATGACTGAGCTGACAAGTTGGCAAATGCCTGGCAGCATTTATAACCAAGGTCTCTGCTTTTCACTAAGTCTTTAAGTCTTCAGGTTACATTCACTGAATGGAGCCTGAAGCTGATGGATTCCTTTTCTGTGTTTGGTTCCTGTATACCCTTCCAATAATTCCAATTGCAAGATTCCACCCCCCTCAACTCCCTACCTGCTAATTTATCATTCATTAACTCAATTAAAAAGAGTTTTTGCCCTTCTTCCTACCAAGTCATTGCTTGCTGCCTTATGCTTTGGTGGTGCAAACTGCTGTTGGGCGTCACTTGGACACTTCTTAATTGCCCATAGAGAGAGGTAACAACCTTTTCCAAACTGACATTGTTAGCTTTTCAGGGTGTAGCCCTGCTTTGTCCTGGAGCTCAGTATATCCAAATCCCAGATGGAAGCTCTTTCACTTAGTTTGCTGACCATATTTTATATAATTCCATAACTGGAATTGATTCACATGGCTTGTTACTGGCTCTTTGTTGAGATCAAGCCTGAAGTTAACCAGTAACTCTGAGGTATTAATAGATGTGAGGAGCCCCTGGCTCCCCACCTCCTCTAAATTTAGGCTTTTGAGAAATACCCTAACAAATTCCTGTACCTTTTTTTTCTTTTTTCTTTTCTTTCCCTCTTAGCATGCTAATAACCTTCCCTTCTGTCTACTAATGCTCTTTCCTTTCCTGCCTACACTTTATTCGCTTTCTTCTTCTTCACTATTTCCTGTCCTACTTATTTTGCCTAATCTATTCCCCCTTGTACTCTGATTCATGATCCCTGTGAGATGTAGCTGCATTGGCTGAGGAGATGTGGGGGAAGAGAGGCCATATCTTCGATTGCTGCAGCTAACTCCAACAAGGATCATGAATTGGAGCTCTCTGCTGCTGTGGTTCGGTCTCACATAGTAATGTAAACTGGAGTTGATGGCAACTGCATTAATGTGACAGCCTGAGCTGCCTCAGCTGAGGAGTAGATGTACCACCTGTTCGGCCACTTCTGTGCTGGGGATGGTAACCTCTGGGAGAGTAAAGCAACAGATAGTCATGCATCATTTTAGAAGAGTGTCTTATGACAGGACAAGGGGTAACGGTTATAAACTAAAGGAAGAGAGATCCAGGCTAGGCATGAGGAAGAAATGTTTTAAGATGAGAGTGGTAAAACACTGACACAGCTTGCCCAGAAAGGTGGTAGATGCCCCATCCTTGGAGACATTCAAGGCCAGGGTGGACGGGGCTCTGAGCAACCTGATCTAGTTGAAGATGTCCCTGCTCATTGCCAGGGGGGCGGACTAGCTGACCTTTGAAGGTCCCTTCCAACCCAAACTATTCTATAATTCTACGATCCTCCCTGTCCTCCATGAATTGCTATGACTTGAGAGTCAGGGTCCTTGGGCTTTCCCTTCTTCCTTGTCTTCAAAAATTTCTTCTACAGCCTCTTCAAAATTATTGTTCCTTGCATAGTCTCACAATCCAGGACTTAAAATGTCCAGTCTCATCTCAAGCCACCCTGAGTGAGAGAAAAACAAATTCATTGGCTAAAGTCTATTGCCTTGTACATCCACAGATGGAAAACAAAATCAAGCAAATTATTTAAATGACTGACCTTTGAAGGTGAAATTTAGAATCATGCAATACTGTTACTGTTAAATGTTCACAGTGTTATTAAAGTCTGAAAAAATCAGCTAAAACTTTACAGTTATCAAGGGCAAAATACCTCATCTGTATGTCTAGACTCAGTGTTGTCAGCAGGCAATGCTCTTGCAGTAGAAGGATTGGTGGTATTTATGCTAAAGCAGAGCTTCTGCCTAGTAAATTCCTCAGCTTAGTGTGTCAAGCTAGATTTTAGTGTATGTGCATTCAGGACAGTCAGAGTCTTTCTGGTTGTGCCTCCAGGTATGATCTAGTGAAGGACTCCATTTATTGCCACAAATGCTTTTTTTATGTAGTCTTTACCAGCTCAAGTGTCTTTTTGCTATTGGTTACGGGCTGCAATAGTAACTTATCATTCGCTAATTTTCCTATTGTCAATGTTGCTCTTTTACTCCCTTCTTTCTCACGGGTACACCTTAATATCTTCAAGGCCAACCTCTGTTCCCATACCCTCCATCAGGGAGTCCACGGACCCACCGTAGTCCCCCACAGTGTGTGCTGGGTGAGGAGCTGTGCTGACAAATTAAGGAGCTGCAGGAGTGAGTGAGCAAACTCTGCGGTGGCAGGGATGATGAAAAAAAAGCTTGATGGGGTCTTTACAGAGACCCTTCAGAAAAAGAGTGTGTCAGCCCGCCCGACTGTGCAGGAGGGGATGCAGCTGGAGGCTGAGATCTCATGGAGGGTAAATGAGGCAGCCCGGGAGCACGGGACTGCTGGCAGGAGGCGGCAGGTCTGACTGCAGAATGGGTTTAGTGTCCTGGTAGCGGAGAAGGAGGCTTGAAGCAATGTCAGCCACTTATTAGACTACATCTAGAATACTCTATCCAGTTTTAGGCAATATGAGAAAGCCATTAATAAATGAAGCCTAGCATGGGACCACTGAGATGACCAGGTGATGGAAACGCTTTGCTGAGGGAACTACCTTCTTTAGTGTGGAAGATAGACAGCTTTGGGGCAACCTTCTTGTACATATGAGGAGGTTATTGAGGAGATGGAGCCAGACTGTTTATAGCGGCAAAAATTGAAATGAGAGGTTCAGACTAGAAATAAGGAATAACTTTTTCATCCTGAGGACAGTCAGGCAGCAGAACAGACTGCCCAGAGAGGCTGTGCAGTATTCTTCCTTGGAGGTTTTCAGGACTTGGCTGGGTCAGCCTGGGCTGACCTTAGAGCTGACCCTGCTTTGAACAGGAGGTTGGACTAGAGCCCTCCTGAGGTACATTCCAAGCTGAGTTTTCCTATTGATGTGTCCTGTTGTTCCAGTAGACTGCTACGTTTTCTTCACTGAGTCAAATTAAGAGGATTAATAGATTGAAGAACAAATGCAAGAAAGGGGGAGGGAATTGAATATGTCCCGTTATTGGTTTGCTTATCAGTGGAATCTGCCATTTTCCTTTTGAACCTTTGTGATTGTATTAGAGAACTGGGGAGAAAAAAGAAAATTTTAGTAATTTGATTTTGCTCCTTAGCACATACTCAAACAACTTTTTATATACATTTTTTCCTAGATACAATTTGTACAAATTGGCTGATGTCCTTTGAATCCTTTTATGAATTAAACAAAAAGTAAATGGTATCTTAATTTATTTAGTGCTCTGTTATGTGTGGTGGCAGATAGAGGAAACCTATTTTGGAATGGTCAGTGTTCAGCATGCTTAACTTTTTTGTAGTTGTCTTATTTTTAAGATTCTGTCCTTACTCTTAGCTATTATTATTTCTGCTACTTTTGCAGAAAAATAAGATGATTCAGCTCCTGCTTTTATTTAGTCAGACACATCTGGGTATTTAATTTTCTGAAGAAGAAGAAAGAGAAAACACCAAGTATTAAGTACAGATGACAGATATTTATGTGGCTGAAGTTTCAGTTTGGTTTAAATAACATAGCAAGGAGTAGGAAGGAATGTAACCTTTTAAGCTTTTCTTTGTTTACAGATACGGAGAGAACAGTAAATAAGTCCAAGTTATAGTATGCCTTTTAAAAAGTCACATGATATATCACCACCATATGGAAGCTTACATGCCCTTTCCCATAGGGATGTGCCACTAAGAGGGGATTTATAGGCTGCTGGCTCATAATGCAGTAATATTTATGATGGGTTACCAAGTTTGCCTGTAACCGTTGCTACAGTTCCCGTTGGAAGTGCACCCATGGCTAGCCAAGGGCAGCACCAGTTGTGCTGCTTCACGGTTATTCAGCATCTCAGTCCTTAAGAAGGTTCCCAGTTTGCTGACCACACATCTCCAGTTAGCATAGGGATAATTCAAATCCTGAAAGGGATTGTAGTATTCCTGTGAAACACCTTGTTGTATATTTACTTGAATGTCAGTTTCTGGAAAATGTGAACTATAAACAAATTTTCTGTTTTGTAACCACTAGAAGAAAACAAGGCGAGGTGGGACTGGATGAAGGCCAGTTAGATAGTGAACAAGCGCATAACCTAATGGCAGGCGTTTGGAGTGTGCTTAGGTACGGAAAATACACTTTTTAGGTCTGCTGGAGCATTTGACTTAAGATTAAAAATGTCAGTGCCCACTGGCAGTGAGAGAAAATATTTAGTGTCACTGAATTTTGGAAACAATTAATTTTGACAAATTGATCACTGCTTATTTCCCAAGAAAATTATTAGGACTCGGTTGAGGAGCCAAGAGCAAATCTATTCCTTTCATGGCATAATGTCCAAATGATTTAGGTACTTTTACTTGTGTGTTAATGGTTAAGTCGTGTCTTGGATAACAGGAAATGCTTTTGCTATCAAGCTGTCAAACTATTGATACAATTCTATTTTGTAGCTAACAAAATTATCTCTGATAAAGATCATGTGACTGTTGAAAGAACCAAGGACAAGAATCTGAACTGCGACAGCTGAAACCTGGAACAAAAGCAAAGTTATAACAGTTTAAATAAGTTGTTTGTTCAATGCATGTATAGCAAATTGGTTCTATAAAATGATAACAAGTATTATCACATTATTGGCTATTAATATCCTATTAACATTCTTGGCTTTTAATTCTTTTTGCATTTGAAGTTTGGTGATGATGTACTGTTTAAGGGATGGTAACAGTTTTAAGTGTGGGAGAAATCTTTTATTTGATGAAGTGGGAGAGGGCAAGTGGGAGAGTTCCTTCTGACCTGCTTCAGAAGGGAATGGAGATCAAGATCACTTCATGAGTGGGAGAACAGCAGGGAAGGAGGACTTCAGTGCACAGCAAGAAAGAGCTATGAGCGGTCATTTATGGTAGATCTGTGTACACAAGAAATTGAAAGAATCATGTGGGTAATATTTATTTTATATACACTAAGGCAAATTAATCAGCAACAAAATAAGCTAGATGACTGCCATTTTGTATACATCCGTTTCAAACTTATAACTTGATGAAATCCTTTTGGTGTTATGAAGAAAATGTTGCAATGTGCTCAGTGGCAACAAGGCAGAAGGCCAAGTGTAAGGGCAGTGCTGTAGATTGCTTTATATGGCAGAAAATAAAGCTCTAGCTGTAGAAAGCATTTTCAGAGAGCCATGCAGGAAGGAGCTACCGTCTTGTGATCTGACAGAGAAAGCATGATTATGTAGCTGTGTAGTATTTGCTGACCAAAACTTTTTGACCTAACATAAGCAGCTGTGAAGAAAGTCAGTGTATTTCAGTGATCCAGAGTGTTGTCTTGGCCACCAAAGGTAATGGCTGATAGCATATCTGCTTTTGTTAATAAACACCTGCGCTTGCTAACAAGGACTCAAAGCACATTGATGTAATTTTCTCCAATTAGGGAAAAGTCTGTGAAAACTCAAGTAGTGGTACCTGTTCAAAGACTGGGGTTTTTTTGATGATTATAGCATGTCAGCATTCCTGGAGCTTGAGTAATTTTAGCTGTCTTCTCAATATGGTTGAGGATTTCAGTCTCCGTGGCCTGCTGGGCTGGTTGGGCAGCACTTGGATGTGCAAGTGAGCCTGTAAAGCCGGTTTAGCTGGTTTGGGGCTTAGATTAGACAGTTCAGTTGATTTTAGAGTCCAGTGACTAAAGTGTCTCAAGTCAAGCACTTCAGCACCATTAAAATGCTGATATATTTTCCATGTGTTGCTGAGAGATTAGGAAATTTTCTTTCGTGGAGTAAGAGAGCAATCCTCTGGAAAAGAAGTCATCCATTCAACTTCTATTTAAAAGAAAACATAAAAGATTTCATTTTCCTTGTAACACCCTTCCACCGCAAGCCTGTAACCTTGATTTTTTTTCCTCCTCTTTTAAACAGATCTGATCTTCATTATACACAACCCATAAACAATTTTAGCATTAGAACTTATTTCCTAGGCTCATTTTATGAAGGTATTAATTCATTCTCTAAAACACAAAACAACTGTGTGCTGTATGATTCTAATAGAAATTGTAAGTCCCGATGGCTGGCAGCCGCTTTTCCCTTGCCTGTTGGTTTCTTTGAGAAGCTTTCTGTGGTGCTACAAAGAGCTCAATTAGGTACCAGCTTCTGACTGAGAACACCCTTGACCTGTGCATTCTTCAGATTATTGTGAAGAAAAGTTGGGTATCTTCTCTTGGACTTGCTGTGATATTTTTTTTTTTTTCTTTTTTTTTTTGGTAGAACTTTTGAATAGTGATGCCCTTGTTATCACAGGGTGGCGGAGGGCAGTAATAATATATTTCTTGATGATCTTGTATGTGATTTACAGTCTCTCACCGCAGTCTGGCTTCAGAGCTTTGACTGGAGCACTCAATAGTGAGGCTACGCACAAGCTCTGGTGCCAACACCTGAAACAAGGGAAATCCTTGTATGTTTTGTGCGGTGCTGCATTTCTGCTGTGGTGATGGTGCAGCAGAGTGTTAGACAGGGCCTGGCAGGCATTCATTCATCTTCCTCACATGCAATGCTGTAGAATGTTAGTTCCACCCCTCCACAGTGCTTGAAGGAAGCATATTCTTAGCCAGAGGAGTTAGGTATTTTCTGGCTATCAGGTTACAATGATTAATAGCAGTGATGAACTCCTTAGTTGACAGAAAATGAAGATTAAAAATATGAGAATATTAGATGGTTTCTAATACTTTCATTTGTTTTTTTAGACCTTTGTATTGATGATCCTATGAAAAAGAACCAATAAATGAAACCTGTGATGTTGGGGTTTTTTTTGTGGGTTTTTTTTTTTTGGTGATTGTGGAAGTGAATTGATAGAGGCTGGAACTCTAATGTAAATTTAGTAATAAAAGAGCTTCTGAGGTAGAAGATATTTTGGTCTTTTGCAAATGAAACCCTCAGGCTTCAAACTCTCTTGAACTGTAATGGCTGGATCACTTTATTTTCCAGGCTTTTTGTTAAGTGTTAGATTGTGAGTTGGACATGAACTTCAGGGTGATTCTTAGGTACTTATTCTGTGGTGTCTTCATCTAGAAGCCTTGAAGACACTGGAGAGAATGAAGGGAAGCCTCAGCCCCTACTATTTTCTCATCTGTAGCTGGGACGGAGATTTGTAATATTCTTCTGTTCTTCTAGGGTGGGAACATAGTAACACAAAATTTGGAAATTGCGTCTATTTGGCATGAGCCTATTTGTTTTTATTATCCATTTGTTTAATTTAACTGTATTTTTCCAATGCTCTTGGGAAATTTCATCTTGCAGTGTATGGAAATGGTTAGTTTCAAACTTGGTCTAGACAGCTAGGAGTGCATGCTTTGTCATCCTCCCTGCCAGTCCACGGTATTTATAATACACTTGTCACAAGATGACATGAAGAATACATTCTTTCAGATTTTCCATCTGTCTTAGACGTGACCAATGGTTTATACACTATTAGTAACCTCTGTTTAATTAAGATAGGCAAACATCTTGCATTAACACATAGAAGTGCGTTTTTTTCCCCTAGAATTTCTAATTGAATTTACATGGTGGTCTAGCTGACGTTTAGACGCTGAACTTGTGTGGACTTACAAAGATTTTATTTTAACTTCACAACTACATTTGTCATTGGGCACTGTCAGTCAAGTCTGTCGGTTTGGATTTCTCTGAAATGAGCCTTGTTTGAGTTTGGCAGTAGATTCAGCCAAGTTGTTTTGGAAATCCTGGATTTGTCTGTTTGGGAGACTGTAGTTCTCATGAGATGGTAAATCTCTTTTTAGGGGGCAGCCCTGTTTGTGTAGGTTTTATTTTCTCTTGAAAGAATTTTTACTGGATTAACTATCTTGCAGCTACCCACAGGCCATGTAAGGCATGACCTGAATAAGGGAAAGTGATTTCTGGATTAATATAAATATGATTGGGCACTCATGTATTATGTAGGTTATTAGTTACATAGAACTGCTAGAAATAGACCTTGGATCACTGTTCAGGTCATCCATGCTGGAAGCAGAGAAATGTCACGTCAAGAAGAAAGTGCATTAGAAGGACTAAGTGTGGTTTGCATTGAGATATTATTCTCTCTGCTTTTACAGTTTTCAGGCTTGACATGCATCATCCAAGTGAAGCTGAATGTATTATGGCCTGTTTCTTGCAGTTGTAGAAGGAATGCTCAGAGTTGGTTATGCAGTGTCGTATGAAGTGTGAAAAGTCACTGGAAAAAATTGAAATGTTCAGTAGAATTCTAGACTTTACCATTTGTGAGGAGAGCAGCAGAGCGTGCTGCAGTGGTTGCCAAACCAGTTGCTTGATATATTCACCAGGGACAGCTGAAGGTTGCTTCAGGCAAATTTACTATAGAGTGTCACTACTGTCCTTCTTCATACAGCATGTTTCATGAGCTCTTACTGCTTTTCCTACAAAATGCATTTATGATTTTAGCCCGTCTGCTACATACTTCTCCAAGTTATCCTGTTCATACACATGAGGTCTTCCTCATTTGGCTCTTAAACTGTTTCTTTCCTATGTTTGCTGGGCTGTCATGAAATGGCTTCTCTTTTCTAACCCATGTTTGCGATGTATACTTCCAAAAATATTTTATTTCTGTTCAATTTTCTTTGCCTTTTGAGGTTCTGTGCTGTGAAACTTTGCAGGGATATTTTGTGGATCTAGCTTCACGGGACCTGTTTGTGGCAAAGGGTTATTCTGCTGTGCAGTGAATGTAACCAGTAACTGAATAGACTTGGCCTCACACAAGAGCAGCTCTCTTCTCTTAGCTTTACTTAACAGAACATGATGCTGACGGTGTGCGATTTAGTGCATTAAATCTTAAATCTTCACTTCCAAAAGACTTCAGGCTACAGGCTTAAGTGAGCAGTTAATTACAGCACAGGACAATGTCAGATAGATACACATCCCAGAATGTGTTTTGAAGCATGTCTTGTGCACAAACTTATGGTCTTTGTGAGTATGTAGATCGATGGATTTTCTTGTGGAGCTTAAGCATCTTTGCTTCAAGAAATACTACCTATGCTTGTAGTATTACCTTGAATCTTACCAGCTGGAGAAATGTTCACACTCAGGGAGTAGCTCCGGGAACAAGTTATTGCCTGGTTTGCTGCAACATGAGCTGTTCTGTACTGTCAACTGTGTAAAAGGTACTGTACCTGTCCTCCTGTGCAAGGTTTACTCCTTCAAATAACTCTGCATTTTCCATGGAGTATAAACATGTGTATGATCAATTTTTCACTGAGCAACTTACATAGTAGTTTGTGGATGTGTCTGCATCCCAAGTCTGTGAAAGTCTAGCCCTCTTTCAGTTGAATCAAATTGCATGAATTTTTGCAAGTCTTTAGAGTCACAATTAGATACAGAAATGTCTCTGAATTAAAGCCACAGTCCAAGTTTTTATGGGGGAATAAGCTGGTTGCCTGATAGTTTATAGACAAAGCAGTTGCTTTCAGTGAGTAGGACACACACATCAAGGTAAGTACAGATATTACATGCGCTATATTTACAGTGTTTAGTGACACCACCAATAAGTAATGTCAGTCATTAGTCATGGATTATGCAGATATATGTAAGATACCTAATATAAAAGCTGTATGGTTTTATTGTTTTGATTTTAAAGCTAATAACAATTATAGAACTTCCAAGGGTGGTAAGATTCAACTGTCTTTAAGTACCATTGGAAATGTGAATGCTCTTTTGGGAAAAATGCAGTGCCTCGTTAAGTGAAAACCTAACTAAAGACAAACTAGGTAGAGATAATAAGTACCTCCAAAATTCTGAATGTGTTGACTAAACAGCACAGCTTCTGTGAGGGCAGACGGTGCCTTTGACTTGGATAAATTGGCAGCAAGTATCAAGTCATTAGTTTCTGTTAGAACTTGTAGAATTCTCAGTGTGGCTCTTCAGTCTTATTGCAGTTACTTTCTTTCTCTGAATGAGAATTGTGCTGCTTTGAAGATAATGTTGCAAAGCAGAACTGAAAAACTCATTTTTGTCTGTGTTGTACTCTAATTGCCATTGTACAGCCTTTTTAACTTAGGGAAAGTGCTTTAATTCGACAGAAGGCTAATTATAATCCTAAAGCTTTGAATGCTGCTGTTAGTAGTTACGTTTTGGTAATGGAGGTCAGTGCTGATTCTCCTGTTGGTTGATATTTCTCCATTTTCAGTACAGTTTTAAAGCATAAAATAGCATTGGATGATGATGAATTTCCAGAATAATTGTATAACTTTCAGTGTTTTTAGTTGCCATACACATTTGCACTGAAATCTGCCAGGGATCAGATGCCTATTTAAAGTACAGAGCAAATGGGCACAAGATTGTGATGCTGGAGATATCAACTGACTGGAAGGCAGTCTTATCCAGATTTCAGGCTGGAATTTTACCTTTAACGGCTAATCTTGTGAGAGCACTTTCACACACAAAAGGGAGCAAATAACGGTAGCCAGACACTTGCAGGTAGTATTTTTGGTCACATTGCTGCTTTTTTTGTTGTTTCAGTAAGCAAATCCAAATTAGGAGGATGTCACTCTCTTTAAGTATCTATTTTTGTTTTTCTCCAGCATGTGTTGCTATTACATGAGGAGGATAAGAATTTTTTACATAATCTCTCAGTGCAGATAAACCCATCGATCTGTAAAAGGATTGTGTACAAATAATACTGTTAAATAATGTTGCATGCATCTGCTGATAAGTGATGGCAGAATGTTGCAGTTGTAGTAAAATAATGAAGCAGTTAATAGACTGGAGAGATCTTCAGACTGGCTGGTGCCTCTTCTTGCTGAAGTCTGACAACACATCTGGGATGAACAGAAAGAGCTGCAGTGTTACTCTCCAAAATACCCACTCATGCTCATTTTCTTAAAATGATCATGATACCCTTGATTAAAGAATACTTTCATTGATGATGGGAAACTGTCAAAGTTTTTGTGTACATTCCTTTTGCACAAGACATCTGTTTTTGCTTTGGAGCTTTCCTGAAGCCAAGTGTTGGGTAATGTCAATTTTCTGTGACTTTATGTCACAGCCTTGTCGTGATGGTCTTCTGTTTCATCTGCAGAAATGCATGGGGTTTTTTGGTTTTGGTTTGTATTGTTATTTGTTTTGTGTGCATTTTGTTGCTTTTTTTTTTTTTTTTTTTTTTTTTTTTAATTTTATATAAATNTAAAGTATAAAAGAAATTCCAAGTCTAAGTCTCTATCCTTGTCCTGTCATCTTGGAGATACAATTTTGAAAAATGCTCTGTGTTGTGTCATTTCTCAAGTGAACAGTTAGACAATGGTGCCAGGTATGTTGGATTTTTTTTTTTAATATGATTTTCCTTTATATTAAAATGGAAGGGAAGTTTTGGAATAGAAAATGCATTGTTGACTACGTAGACTATCATAGCTTATGGACTTGAGCAGTCCTTCATTTCCATGCCCCACAGGGTACGGTCACATTTCCTCTTTTTATTTTGAAGACTTTAATTGTAAACGTATGTTTAAAATGGATGTGTGGTGTACATGGTGGTGGAGATACATGTTCCAGAATGAGATCAAAGCACCGGCAGGTAAATGTTAGTGTCATGTTTGAAGTGTGCTTATTTTAGGTTGTTGGTTAGTTTGTGTTTCTGTGTAATAAACCATTGCAACTGCGATGGCTCTAGTGTGTCTATTGATGAACTGAATATCATTTAAACATAATGAGCTTACTGAAAGTGTACTTGCTATTTGTGATGTAGACAGCACTGTTTTGAGGCTTGCGGAGTGATGAGAGGGGGCATTTTTACAGGGCGTATGGTCTGGTGTTTAGTTTCAACCTGAATAAGTATGTCCTCTGTGATATAACTTGTAAGACAATAGTGAGAGATCAGTGATACTAAGGGGAGGGACATCATATGCATGGTGATGATTATCAGTAACTTTTCAGCTTTTAAGAGGGTGGCTGTTGCTGGGCAATGTAGGACAGTACATAGAGTCATGCTGCAGTTTAGTAAAACTATGACTGTTTGTGTTCTACCTGATCGATATTAACCCATAGTTCTAACAGAATAAAAATTATGATTTAAAGTCAGAAAAAAGGTTATACAACTTCATAAACAGTGCAGGTAATACTGATACACAAAAATTGCTATTAGGTTGAGATGGAATTTATGGTTCCCCAGTTTTTTTGAAAAAGTCAATGGGTATGTTGTATGCACAAGGCACTTAATTCAGCTATTTGGCTAGTCTTTTCCAGTGACTGATGCAAAATCCTTTGTCCAAGGGTCTCTGAGACCAGCTGTAGTGCTACATTGTGTGTGAAAATTGTGTGTGTTTTCTATTTGCTAATTTTAAACCAGTTCTAATGTATGTAGTATTGTAAGGGTTCTAGAAATACAGATAAATGCAGCAATATGAGTTCAATTACAGTTGCACTGAAATGTAAACAGGCAAAATAATTTGTAATATGCTAGGTTTTGGAAAATATCTAACACTTTTTCTGAACAAAAAACTGTAATATAAATTCAAAACCATGTATAAATATGTATATGATAAAGGTACTTTTTTATTTTAGA
The DNA here is from genome assembly GCA_013399365.1 of Pampusana beccarii. NCBI lineage: Eukaryota > Metazoa > Chordata > Aves > Columbiformes > Columbidae > Pampusana > Pampusana beccarii. The sequence goes on from VWYH01005061.1 coordinate 1,239,995, forward strand.
ATATACATAGCTTTTATTCTGTCAGAAAGGTAGAACAAGGAAGTTTTCCTTTTGCCTAGGTTTGTGTGGAAGTGAAGTTGGTAATCACACATTAAGGGAGCCTTACTGTGGTCCGCATGCTCTGCCACAGAGCGTATGTGGCCTGCAATCTGGAAGTGGTCTCACAGGTATTTAAAAAGTCTTGTGTTTCTGGCCTACACACAAAGCCTCTTCATTCTAGGTGCCTAAAGGCAAGCTTTTTAACCATGTCTAGGAATTAACTTTTCATTCTGGTAAAACAGCCTAGCATCAAGGAACTCTGTTAGAGCCCATGGCTCATCTATGATCTGCTAGAGCTCAAGTCGAGTTTGAGACTTGGGCTTTGGTTTAGGCATGTTTTCGGAGACTTAGGCACGTAAGACTAGAGTCAGACTGTGAACCTGTGTATGGTTCATGTACTTGTGTCTAGAGTCAAGCTCAGCTGTGAGCTTCAACCCTGAGTTGATATGACAGCATTCATGGGCGCCATAGCTGCAGTTCTTTGCAAGTCAGTCAGCTTCCCCTCACCTCAACTTTTGACTGTGATGCTTGAAACTGGTTCCAGCATCCAGTTATGAAAAGGCCATATTGGCTGTTGGTTTTATTGCACAGGTGAGAAAGCTTAAGCTCTAAGCAAGTCATGTTTTGTTTTCTCACAGCTTTCTTGTTGAAGCCAGAAATAAAGTCCTGTATCCTAACTCAAAGACATGACAACCGTCAGGAAAATCTGCAACTTGGTTAGAATCGTAGAACCATTTAGATTGAAAAAGGACCTTAAGATCATCTAGTCCAACTGTTCACCTAGCACCACCAAGTTCTCCTCTAAACCATGACCCAAAATGCCACATCTACATGTCTTTTAAATATTTCCAGGGATATTGACTCGACCACTTCCCTGAGACACCTGTTCCAATGCTTGACAGTCCTTTTGGTGAAGAAAGTATTCGAGGTGGGGCCTCACCAGTGCTGAGTACAGGGGTCCAACCACTCCTCTAGTCCTGCTGGCCACACTATTCCTGATACAAGCCAGGATGCTGTTGGCCTTTTTGGCCACCTGGGCACACTGCTGGCTCATGTTCAGCCGGCTGTCAACCAACACCCCCAGGTCCTTTTCCACCAGGCACTTTCCAGCCACTCTTCCCTGAGCCTGTAGCGTTGTCTGGGGTTGTTTTGACCCAAGTGCAGGACCCAGTTCTGACTAGAAAAGGACTACTTGGGGGCAGAGTGTACAATATGTAGTCTCAATAATGAGTACACTGCATACATTATGCCCAGAGAACTGCTGAGTAGAGCTGCTATCTTGGTGTCTCAGTTCATTGTTTGAGTTTATAGTCTGTAAAAGATGGTGGAGCATGGACTGATCTCAAGAGTGATTTGAAGAAATATGATTGTTGCTTATGTCAACAATTAAATGAGTATCTCACATCATGAGTCATTAGCTTCATATTTAGGTCAGATTGTCTGAAAAAAGTTGGGAACTACATATTGTATGCATGTTACTAATGTGGGTGTAATGACTAGGGATACCTATGGTAAACTTCACCTATAAGTGAAGACTTGCACCCTAGTAGTAGGCACTGAAGAGTTTGCAAACAGCTTCGCATAGTAAGGGTGAAGAATTTCTCCTCTGTTGTTAACCATTCAAAAAAGAAAATCTGGCATAAAGTGAGATTTCACCCAAATGAGTTTATTTTTCTAGTGTTTTGAATGGATTCATGATTTAAACTGTTCAGCAGATTGACTTGCTTAAGAACACAACTGGTTTCCAGCTCACACATAGGATTTTATGAATTGATTGATCACAGCTGTCAATTGCCAAGGTCGGGATGTTCCATATTGGCAGTCCCCATAGTATGTGCACAGAGTAGTCTGAAAAAACAGGGAGGCGGGAAGGGGAGGAAACGGGAGGAAAGCAGTTTTCAGTTAATGTGATTTTTAAAGTATCATAAATGCAAAAGTGTCTCCTTTGTAAAATTAAGTCCAAGACAAGCTTTGTGGGATGGTCAGGCTTCTATTGTATCTTGGGGTTGTTTTGTGTGTGTTTTTCCAGTTGAGTTTTCCAAATAAAAATTGGAAGGCCGGCCAAGGTATGGGGAAAGTAATACACAATGGCACTTGTGTGCATTTTTTTCACAATTTTTTTCTAAGTGAAAGACAGTCATTAAACTTTCATGATTGGTTGGCTTCTCTAGGGAAGCTGGTGGGAGGAAGGAAACCAGAGATTTAATCTTGCTCTCACTGAACTCAATGGGAGTTTACCATTAATTTCTGTTGGAGAAGGATCATGCCCTAAGTCAGCAGATGAAATAAATTATGCTTAAGTCTTCAGCTTGCTATTAATTCCTGATGATTTTCCTTATCATTAAATGGGATGGAGACTGGCAGGTCAGATGTTTTCTTCCCAAGCTTTGCTGTGGATCTGTGTCAAAAACCTTGCACAACTTAGTGCTCTCTGTGATCCCTTTTACCTCTTGTAAACCAGAAAATAACGTCCTCTTAAGAGCACTGAAGAGGAAGAACTCAAAGTCAGCTCTAGTCCTCATACTCAGAAAAAAGAGGCTTCAGAAGGTGCAGATAAGATGTTTGGGAAGGTTGCAAGATAGATGGGAATACCCAGTTTTTGAGTTATATGGTGGCCCAGGTAGATGTCATCACTGGAAGGGCAGAAAAATAATGAAGATGTTGGCATAGAAAATTGAAGGTTAAGTTTGACCTTTGTTGGCCCATGTAAAAATGTGCCTCTTAGGTGGAATTTGCAGATGTGTTAGTATGATCAGAATTTGCAGATCTGTTAATATGACCAGTAGTGATCTAATGTAGTTTCTGGAACTGGAGTAATGACCCACTTATAGGGACACTTTCAGTTATTCAGTAAATGTGGTGCACCCACTTAATTTACAGCAATTTATGAAATGAAGTTGCAAACCTCTCTCTGAATTTTTCCAGCATTAAATGAACTTAATATTTTCTGTCATCTTCATGCAATACTTAGATATGACAACAGTGAGGTCTTCTGTGAGAACAACACTGGTACTTTTTCTACACTACTCTGTGTAAAGCGGTTAGATGAACATATTGTGTCTTGCAGTGATGTTGTGTTTAAAATGGGGAAGGAAAAAATAATTTAACTCAATGCAGGAGCATATGCTTTAATGGTAACTCGTAAACCCAGGCCATGACATCAGTTTGAGATACTTTTGAAAGCCATGAAAACCATTTTGAGTGTCTTGCTGAATGTAATTGGGGAGTACAACATGCAATACTTTGTGAGAAGGGAAGATGTGGCAAAACCACAGGTCTCAGGTATTGACCTCAAAGTGGTCTTTCTGTCAGAACTGCATAACCCTTGCTGCATCCCTGGCTTTACAAGTGGGAAGCTTCAAAGGGGCAGGCTTTAAATAATAAATATGCTTATGACATCTTTCCAAGTGGAAGATAACAACCTGAACATATTGACTCTGAACTGGAAGTACTTCTAGCTCTGTGATCATAGTCAAAGGTGAGCTCACAGAAAGAAGGCTTTGTCTCCTGAGTTGGGCGAACAGATGGAACAAATGTTCATTAAGGATTGCTGACAATTTCATAATAGTATTTGTAAGTATCTGTATATGTCTGGGTACGTCCTTCTCACTGGTGACAAGTTCTGTGGACACAAGGAGCTTGATGTTATTTTCAGTGATTTAAACCGTGTTTACTGTGCTTATGGCATTGACAGCCTTTGCTGTAAGTAGAATGTAAAAGTTAAATGAAGCAGTGATAAAACTATAAAGAAGTATTTTTTGCTTGTTCACAGTAGTTTCTTGAATTGAAAGATGCTTGTACGATGGTTCCCAGATATATCTGATTCTGCCTTATATGTTGTGTCTCACGATCTCCCAGCGGGAACCAGGATCAAAAACTTTAGAAAACTCCCTGCATGTCTAGAAAACACCCAATATTTAATAGTTATTTAAGCACTTTGAGTTCTCAAGGTCCCCAGCATTGTCTCAGCAAAATGCATTTTATTAGGAGCAGAGCTATTTGTACTTCTGGCCTTAAACTGAAAGCCTTGATGAACCCTACGTAAGATTAGTAACTGTCTAACATGAAAAATCCCATACGTTTGAGATCTGCAATTTTACATCAGCTGGGGAAGTGCCACTCCATTTCAGCAGAAAATTGGAATGAAGGAGAAGGAGTAGTCTGAGCTCTTCCGCCTGCTCTTTGGGCATAGTGGGGAATAGAAGGATGGCAGTTGTGTGTCATTGCTGGCACTTGAGTAGTAGGTGCTGGTAGACAGCACTCCAACTCCCTCTTCTTTTAGGGGCTTGTTTTCCCTATCCAGATACTGCAAATGCTCCAGGCCTTTTCACTACTTAAGTGTGTGATCTGGTAACTACCAAAAAGGTAAGATGCAAACCAATTGTTTTCTAACAGAATCTCCTCAGTCTTTGTTCCTGGGGTGTGAAACATTTTATGCTGAAATATTTTCACAGAAGAGATACTAATGATTTTCATTCCAGATTGGCACAAAACTAACGCTTTATTTTTTTTTTTTTGTGGAAGATCAGCAAAAACATAGAACTGGAACTGAGCAATGCTTCTGTTTGGCATGTCTCAAGGCTCAGGAAGTAGATGATGGTGCAGACTGTTTTTTCTTTTCTCTGAACTGATTCAGTAACCCTACAGTTGCTTTTCTCTGAGCAGTGAGCTGTTGAGTGGTTATGCCATTAAGAACCAGCCCATGCTGTTTGTGAACACCAGAATTTTCTGTAACCCTTCTCAGCTGACTCATGATCATAGCCATATAAAATGACTCTTTGCCTAGAGTTGCTTTTTAGTTTTTTAAAAGCAGACAACCCTCCCTACCTAAACCATACAGTTATTAAATAGAACGGAGGGCAGGAGAACCCCTGAAGGAAAGGGATAATTTAAGTGGTCAGGTTAGAAGCACATGATATATGTGGGCTTTGTTCTATAGAGACGTCATGCTGGCTTGCCAAAATCAAGCAGGAAATGGAAATGGAGAAGAGAAATTCTTGGTTACTGAGTCAGACTCAAGGGTTAAGCCCCAGTCAAGCCATGGATGCCCTCTAAATCTTTCTAAGTAGGACTATGGAAATCGGATGTGATGGAACAGAGCTCTTGGCCAATGGAAAGACCTGATCTAGAGTCATGTGAGGTTCACTTGCACGTTTCATCGAAAATAGTGGTGTTTCTCCTATCACAAGCTGAACTGTAGGAATTTTGCTTTAGTTTATGTAATTGAAGCCCAGAGGGAGAGCTTCTTTAGAGACCCTTTACAGGATAGTGTTCTGAGAAAATTGTTCTTTTGATGACTTGATTTGAAACTCATGCTTCTTGTTAGCACAAGCTGCAGGGTGCCTGGAGATCTGTCACTGCCCAGGGTCTGCATTACCTGGAAAACAGTGTCAATCCACCACATGGGTGTAGAGGGTTAAAAAGCAAAGTAGGAAAAGAAAGGATAGACTCAAGTTAGGTCTCTGTTAGGAATTTGAGAGCCATATGAGTTAAGAAAAAAAAATCTGCACTGAGCTGATTTTCAGGAAACCAGCTCTCATAACAGATTGACCAAATGCACTGTGACATTAGAACATTGCCTCCTAATGCTTTCATTTAGGTAAATATTTTTCTTCCCAGTGCCAGCATTCCTGTGAAACTTGTCAGTTGGGGTATGAGAAACCCTTGCAAAGAAGAGGAACATCTCTCCATCTCTCTCTTTTTTTTTTTTTTTTTTTTTTCTGGGAGATTTGTTTTTGAGTTCTCTCTTATCGTGTTTAGTCCGACAGCCATGATTCTCATATTCAGAGAGAATATAGAGTAATGTGAACACTCAGTGTCACTGTTTTTCACTCCTAATGTGACTTAGAATAACCTGTTTTATTGTCTAGTGTAAGTGTATATTTCTCCTGTTTGTTTTTGGATAGCATTTCCTTTCTCGGTGATGTATTATGGTTTCTAGGTGGAGGGAGGAGATAAAATAGCAGCATTTCTAAGTTCTATGGTACCAGTATTACACATTGTATTGTGTCATTTGATGTATCACTCACTGCAGAAGGTGTGAATAAATGGTGAAATCTGTGAGGAACTTAGAGCAATGTGCTGTCCCATACCTAGGTCAGATTTTGTTAGAGGAAAACACATAGTAATTTGACAAATGAGAAGAAAGATAGCCAAATAATGTGCAAGTTTCAGTATATGAAAATCAGTTGTATAATACATAGGCTTAAAAGGTTCAGTAATTTTACTGACTGACTTTGTTGATTGCTTGTTGCCTTGTTAACCTTCTGACAGAATATGAGATGGTCCATTTGTGTTCTGAAATTATAACTCTTATATTAGTGCTCTTTGTCCTAATAGAAGATCTCCTGAACATCAGTTCAGTGTGTTTCAGGAACAGGATGGATTTACCTAGTTTTAGAGAATTTGACCTATGAAGGCCACTAAATATAGTACCCTACTAAAAAAAGCCCTCTCACGTTTTTGAGTACCTCATGCAAAATAATTCTAGTTGTAAATACATGTATTTGCCTACTTCGTTCTCCAGACCTAGCAGAAAAGGCTGTTCCTAACTTGTGGTTGCTAACATAAGGTTGCTTGTGGTTTTACTACTGTAGAGTAAAATCCTAGTGAAAAGAAAGCATATTGGCTCATTTAGAGGAGAAAACATAGAACGGTTTACTGGGAATTTACTCGGTGGTGATTTATGTTTACTAGCTTGAATTAGAACTATATCTTTAGTATTCCTGAAGACAAGGCCTTAAAAAGAAGCTTATTGCCTTATGAAGATGATCTTTGGTAGTTTAGAGTAACTTGGTCTAATTCCTCATAGTTCATTCACTTTTTGAATGTAGAGTGAAAGAAAGTCTGTGTTCTTATTACTATCTTTGCCTGATATCTTCTCTCTGAACTCACTCATATAAAGTTTAAAATTCCTACGAAGTATGCGAAACCTCTTCATTGCTGCATTTTTACATATGTTCTGGGCAGCTACTTGCTTCTGGACCAGACTCCATTAATAATGCTGAACATGAAGGCCTTTTGTCGTTGCTACAGAAAAAATACATGGCTTTACTAATTTAAAATTTCGTGTGCATCTCAGAGCAATCACTAATTGGCTGCATTTTTCATGAGTTTTAATTATTAGAATAATTACACTGTGCCTTTTGATGTATTGCATGATCAGAGAACAATTCCAGAGGGACCTAGCTTGTTCGTCTAATGTTCCTGAAGTCAGTATGGCTACAGGCTATTATACAGCTAAAACAGTAACTTGCTTTCTTCACTTAACATCTGCTGTACTTAATATGTGATTCATTCTACTGATGGCAGCTTTTCCAACTTGACTCTCTCTTGAAGACACATTAAAAGATGTAGAAAAATGAAGTTGTTATGAACATGCCCATGCAGAAACAGGGGCAACAAAACTTTAGATATTCCTACTGTTTCTTTCCTTGGCAGCTCCTGGCCTGGATGGGTGTACTCTTTGGTGGATAAAGAACTGGCTGGGGGGTGGGGCTGAAATACCTGTGGTGAATGGAGCCAAATCCAGTTGGCAGCCGGTCGTGAGTGGTGTTCCCCAGGGATCAGTACTGGGGCCAGTTCTGTTTTTAATCTCTTTATCAATAATCTGGATGAGGGGATTGAGTGCACCCTTAGTAAACTTGCAGATGACACCAAGTTGGGTGGGAGTGTTGATCTGCTGGAGGGTAGGATGGCCCTACAGAGGGATCTGGACCAGCTAGATTGTGGGGCTGAGGCCAATTGTATGAGGTTCAACCAGGCCAAGTGCTGGGTCCTGCACTTGGGTCACAACAACCCCAGGCAGTGCTACAGGCTCGGGGAAGAGTGGCGGGAAAAGGACCTGGGGGTGTTGGTTGACAGCCGGCTGAACATGAGCCAGCAGTGTGCCCGGGTGGCCAAAAAGGCCAACAGCATCCTGGCTTGTATCAGGAATAGTGTGGCCAGCAGGACTAGAGAAGTGATTGTGCCACTGTACTCAGCACTGGTGAGGCCTCACCTTGAATCCTGTGTTCAGTTTTGGGCCCCTCACTACAGGAAAGACATTGAAGTGGTGGAGAGAGTGCAGAGGAGGGTGATGAAGCTGGTTTGGGGCCTGGAGCACAAGTCTGATGAGGAGCGGCTGAGGGAACTGGGGCTGTTCAGCCTGGAGAAAAGGAGCCTGAGGGGAGACCTGATCGCTGTCTACAGCTACCTGAAAGGAGGTTGTAGCATGGAGGGGGTTGGTCTCTTCTCCCAAGTACAAATGATAGGACAAGAGGAAATGGCCTCAAGTTGTACCAGAGGAGGTTTAGATTGGATATTAGGAAAATTTTTTTCACAGAAAGGGTTGTCAGGCACTGGAACAGGCTGCCCAAGGAAGTGGTGGAGTCACCATCCCTGGAGGTGTTTAAAAGTCATTTAGACAAGGTTCTTAGGGACATGGTTTAGCATTAGCTTATGGTTGGACTTAATGATCCTGAGGGTCTCCTTCAGCTGAAAAGATTCTATGATTCTGATGTGGTAATACAGTCTATTCACAGAGAAGAGTTTCCTCTGACTGGGATAACAAGGAGCTAATAAATACAGTGTAACCTGTATGTTAAGGTGTGGAGGGAAAGGTAGTTAAGTCAACAGATAAAATTGCAGGAAATCTCAGAACAACAAAGCTTGTCCACCTTCCTTATTACTTTTGCAATGCTATTGTTTGGTCTAATCAAAGAAATTACCTCTTCACACGAATCTTGTTTTATGTTTTTCCTCAGACCCTTGTGGCTACTGCATCACTGTGGCTAAAAAATAGAATGAAAAATGCATGAACTTGCAGAGTTATTTGGAGTGTTCTCACTGTTCATTGTGTTTCTTATACAAGAACCTCATGTGCTTGTTGAAATCTGATAGTAAAAATGAGTTAATCAGGAACTCAACTGTGATCAGAATCTGAATGAGTCATATTAATGTCCTTGTCTTGTACAAGGAAAAGACTAATGGGCTGCTCAAATAATGTTTTTCTTCGACAATGCTGACTTGAGCACATTGAAAAAAAAAAAACACAAACAAAAACAAAACCCAAAACAAAAAACCAAAAAGCCACAAACCAAAAAAAACACCAACACAAAAAACCCTCGAAAAATCCCCCAAAACCACCAAACCCAACCAACCAAATAAAAAAGCACCCTCCCTGCCCTGACTTGTCCTTTCATAACTTTGAGCAAAGCTTTGGTACCCCTCTTTTCAGCAAGTTTACAGTTGTTTTTCTTACAGACATTCCTTTTCACTTAAGAAGTTTTGAACAATTTGAATATTTTTCAGAGCTGTATGCAGACATTTTTGCTCCTCTGTACTCTGTACAAAGAAACTTTGCCTTGAAGCGATTGTGATCATGTACATGTGAATGTCTAACTGGCTGTGCAGGTACGTGGTCTTCCCGCTGTGAGGGGAGTGATAGGGTCTCTAGTTGTTAGGGTGACAGGCTCATCAGTAGAAGTCTACCCTTACTCTTTGCAAAGTATCAGGTGAGAGTTCCTAAAGTTCTTACTAAAAAAAAATGCTTACTAACATAGAGCAACTACTGAAGAATATGTGATTAACCAAAAGAGTAATGATCAGGTTTACAACATCACTTCAGACCTCATTCACAGAAAGCGTATGAAGACTGCTTAATGTAAGTTTTCATGTGCTTTTCTTTAAGTAGCAAGTTATGTGGTTTTATCAAATCTTTAAACTGTGAGTAAAATGCTTTCTTCTAAGGTACACTTCCAAGGTAGCCATACAAAAATAACTTGTTATGATAGCAAATTCAGAATGAAGTAATAAAGTGCTTTAACCTTCTACAATTGCCAGTGACAACAAGAACAGCAAAATTGCTTTCTCTGACCTACTGTCTTTCAGGCAGTCTTACACTCATTGACAAAAATTACTCCAGAATAAAGCAATTATGCTTGGTGAAACACATGTGGAGATGGAGGCCCCCCTCAACGTCCTGACTTGATCCAACTTTGCTGATCTTGTTCTTAGATCTCCTCCCCTATCCTCCCTTCAGCCCTGACACACATACGCAAAGAGGCCCACAGTGCTTTCCAGCTGGCTGTTTAGAAATAGCTTTGAAAAATAAAATGCTGACAATTGAAACAACCATATAGCATTTTGTTTGATGAAACCTAGAATTGTATGTCTTACACAATGAGGCCTAAAAATCAATATGGCAGTGCCAAGTTTTCTGCTGACAGGGTATTTTGGCTGTTCCTTGGACTTGTGTCTAATAGCAACAATACCACAATTAGGAAGTGCAAGACCCGTGTAGCTAAACTTTTACCTCGTTGACAACAAAGAATGTGGCAGTTGCAATGCATTAAGCTTTCCTTTGACAAGCTTAAAGCACTATAATGAGATGGTTGCATGGGAAAGACTGGTGAAGTAATCAATCAAATCTGTGTTTTAGTCTGTTCATGCTTGTAGCTAAGAAATGGAGACTGAAGGGACAGGGGAAAAGGATGGCGGGTCATAGCATTTATATCTTCTCTTTTTAATCATGGTGCTTTACTAGGTTAGGAGACTGACCTCTAGGCAGTGAAGAGGGGATAGGCTCCTATGCAGAGCCTCAAGACTGGCTTCCCCCAGGTTTCCCCTTTCCCTGAAGCTTTGGAAGCATTTTACAGCAAGGATTACAGGAGTACAAGCTGCTACTTACTTCACAGCCTGACTCCTATTTATTTCCTCTAACACTCAACGGTTGTTCTTGCTCCTTTTCTTCTTAGTCCCTGTTTCATTTTTCTCCTGAGTTTCATGTAGACATTTACCCTTGTTTCCACTAAGGTACACCAAATAACAATAATAATAATAATTTATCTCCAATACAGGTCAGTGTATAGTTGAGTTCTGTTTATCATATTCCAGATTATTTCTGAGAGACAATTTTGCCTTTCCTTATAAGAGCAGATTGTGCACTATATGTCTTTTAGTGGAGTAATTACTGCTGCAATCTTAGTTTATCCTTTTTTTGTTTTCGTTTACCCTCAAAAATATCTTGAATACATTTAGATAATTAAATATATTAAATATCATATTTATCTACTTTTGCTACTCTATTCTATGATAAGGGTAACTGGACTATACAGCAGTAATAACAATTAGTACTACTAAGAGAGTTGAGGAATCTTGAGATATAAAGAATGTGAAACAAAGGTTCTACAGATGTTAAAGAAATCTTATATGGGATGAGAAGCTCTTGATTTCATTTGATCTACAGTGGCATTGGTAAGAAATCTTGTCAAAATGAAATGTCCATTTAAAAATTGCTATGTCCATACTGGAATTTAGGTCTTAATGATTTTCCTAGATGGACCACGGTTGGTGTGTGGAACTTTCAGTGGTACAGTCTAATCAATACCATTGGTGTCAAGATACTTTCCTTATGCCTCTTGTGTTCCAAGTGAGATCTAAGATTATTAATGGGTACAAAAATTGGAAACAACTTGATGTTTATTTTCTCAGACTTCCATGTGATATCGCCACTTCTGACCTGCATTAACATTTCCATTTCATTAATCATTGTGACTGAAGATGGGTAGGCCCTTATGTGCTTTCCTTTTTTTCCCATTTTTTTGCTGCTATCATGTACTTGATTTGGGGAAGTAGACACATATAAGCAGCTTGCATGTTAATGAGAATCAGTTTACTTCCTCCAGGGAATGTAACAAATTCAAACTAAAGCTTTATTTTTAATCTTCTCTGCTAATGAGGACTTTTATTTGTGTGACTTCAGACAATGTGTTATTTCCACACTGATACTTTGTGTACACAGTTGCTGCCTGGAACAATTTTTTTGTAATGTGTGGTAACTGAAAAAAATGCCATTGTACACTCCTAATTCTAAACACAAAATACATTTTTATATGACAAGTGATTTTTTTATGGAAAATAAGTTTGACTATTTGGAAAGCAAAATTCTTGATGCATGAGTGGGGGGAGAGTAATTGAAAATTTGAAAAATGGTAAGTTATCTTGTAATTTTCTTCAGAAGAAAAATTTTCTAGACAGTGTTTGTGTATCTTTAGGATTGTAGTCTCAATTATGCATAGAAGCCTTCTCGTGCCAAGCTCTTCTCAGTGTTTGTGTGCAATGTAGAAGAGTTTGGAGTTCCTAGTTTTAGTGAAGTGATGAAGAACAGTTCATAAAACTGAAACTGAAGTTACAGTGCAAGTGATACATGGAGACACAGAACAAAGTAAATCTTTTGAAGCAGAAATGTTTGTGGGAACAATTATGAAAAACTTCACCTTTGCTGTAGATGTTTCTTCAGAGTTCTTATTCTGTAGACTTTCTAGTAAAGTGGATGAATTCTCATTATTTTTCATAAAAATATTCCCCAAAACTCACTGAAACGGTTTCGAGGTCTGATTGCAAACTGAAGTTAATTGGGAACTCAGAATGGCAAACCTGGCTCTTTTCTGTGTTATATAGTTTCTAATTAGATGATAGCACACTATTTTTTTCATCCACTGTTGCTTCAGTTAATTCACTTATGAAGTACCATTTGTATGGTCTTCTTTCTATAAATTCAGTAGTCTTTCTCCAGACTGTATTTACATCTTCCCAAATGTATTTATTTACATTCGCCCCCTCAGTCACACCCCCCAACATTTGAGTGTAAAGTAGATCAGAGCTAAAGGGAACAATACATGGCCTTATGTTAGCTTATGTATTAATTGTCTATTTTAATTTCTTTGACAGCTAGTTTGCTTTGATCAGGTGTTTTCACTGAAGAATTCCGTGATGCCTAAACCACTTTAATAATTAGTCATGTGAGTCCTCATTTAGTTTCATTGTTTTCAATACACATTCACTTGTCTCTTTAGACTGAATTTTGTATACAAACACACTGTTCATGTATCTTCATTTTTAGCTCTTTTAGAAACTCCTGAGTTTTCCAGTTGTTTTAGTTCACATGTCAGGTTTGAAACACTTCATTTCACTAGCTTGTATGTTATTGCCAAATAGGTGATTGGAGCATCTAAATATTAAACTCTAAGTGTGCTACAGTTGTGTTTTATCATATACCATGTATCTACAATCCATTTATACCAATACCAGTTAATTTGGGCTCTTGCAGTTTACTAAAAGGGTCTACTAAACAGACTTGTACCTTGGAAATAGGTAGTTCTAAAGAGCTTGGTATAATATAAAGCTTATTAGTAGCTGTTTCCAAAAGCAAAGAATCCCAGATCTTATCCATGCTTACAAAGTGCTGTGTGTTGTGTGTTTTTAAAATATTGAGAGAGGGAAGAAAATTTATCCTCCTTACACTTGGAAACTGTATGTGTCTGAGAGCATCCATAGTGAGTAAAGGGAAAGCTCATTGCTTTAACTCTTATTTCAATTCATGGGAGAAGATCTGAGCCAGCATAACTTTGAAGTAAATGGTATTACCCTAAAGGACAAGTTACCTCCAACCTAATTTCTTTACTCAGATCCTTTTTCATATAATTCCTCTGTCCCAACCTTAGAGCAAGGACATGCTCTGTACCCATCTATTTGACCCCCAACTGAAAAGACTATGTAGGAGATGCTTGAATGTGTTTTTCTAAGCATGCGTGCCAGGGCTAGAAAATGTTGCTGGTAAATGTGTGATTTCTGCCAATAGGAACGCAGAAAAGAAGTGCATGAATGATGTTTGCAAGTTAAGGAAGGAAGAATTTAAGAATACTTGGTATTAAAAAAATCTTGGGTGCAAAAAATTAGAGGAAAAACCCTAGTCTTTACTGTTTTCCAGGCATTTAAGATGTTATTTAAATGCAGATTTTTAGTATTCGTAGAAAGCTTATGGTAGCCAAGAAAGATCCAGTGAGGGGGAAATATGGAACAAGAGTTATGACTTAAATTGAGCTAAATAACCAGTATCACTCATGGGTATTTATTTTCATTGATGGTAAGGCTCAAATGAAATCATGGTGGATTTTCCTTACGTGGAAAAATTTTCTGGTATACTTAATGAGGCTCACTTCAAAAGAAGTAGCTGTGGCCTTACTATGTAAATATTTGCTGTTTGGGTAGTTCCTCTTAAAAGAGTAAGCTTCATGTTGTATCTTCCAGTGTTTTAATATTTCCCCCCAACTTTCCATACTCTCCTTCATTTTGTTTAAGTGCACAAATACCATTTACAACAGTCTGTGATTGCTTATGCAGTTTTATTTTTTATTTGGGGCAAGGATGTTCTTATTCAGCTCCTACCCCTCTTTTTCAACCCTTCAACTGAAAAAAGCTGGTGAGACAAAACACCCCAGAGGCCTAGTTGTTTGTTTACACTTTGTTCTAGAAATAGCTTCATGCTTGTGCTCCAACTCATGGCTGTCTAGCATCCAAACAGCTGGCATTTAAGCCTGCCTCAGATGTGGACTTGAGATAAGCACTGAAACATGAGGGAAAAGAATGCCTGAGAGCCTTGGGTAGACTTGGATCTGACATGGTATGACCAGGAACAGCAATAGGTCATGTTTGTCTGCGCCCTCCACCCAATGTAACATACTGTATTAGGTAACTAACACTAGACAGTCGCATCTGGAGAGGTCACGTGCAGACAGCAGCTTAAAGGGCATGTCAGACTGTAGTCTACTTCCTAAGCCATAGTCTGCACAGGATGTAATGACACCAGAGTTCTTGAGTGTTTTTCTGGGGATAATGAAGTATATAAGGGTGTGTATATGTAGATACGAATACGAATGTGGAGTTAAATATTTATCTCCACATTAGCATAGCAGCTTTGCCTGCCTCATTCACTATGTTCCCATATAACTTTGTGTGCAATGAGAATAGGAGGAGGTTATAGTGTTACAGCCCTGGGAAGCATCCTGGGAGCTTGCCAAGCAGAAGAACAGTTGTTTAATATTACCTCTCTTTAGAAGCAATTATGTCCAGGAAAATGCAATTCAGATCAGACCTTCTAAAGCTCACCAAGGCTAGTTCACTGTTAACTATTTCAAAGCCAGATGATGCATCTAAAATCACCAGTTTCAGTTTCTTCATTTGTCAAGGTACTCACACTACCACTGTGCCTGTGCTGGGTAAAATCCCAAATGAAAGGCGTCAAGGAAGTGCATGCAAAACGTGATATAATTTGGGGTTCTCAAAATTTGTCACTTTGGTTTCAAGCCTTAGTGATGAGACTACCCTGTGGAACAAGCAAGCTGTATTGGGAAGGGGTAGGATGCTCAGAATGGAGAAGTGGGGAGGGCTCAGCTGTAGTTACCTGGAAGGTGGCTTCTGAGTGGAGGGCCGACAACACAGGTGGGTTCCCTTAATCTGTGCTGGTGGGGCAGGAGGACTGCTCAGCTTCTGGTAAAAGGAATAGGGATTTGTCTCTGGATAGGGAGAATTTTGCTGTAAGAGTTGTGCTCTGGGCCAATTGTCCTAACAGAGACACCAGTCTGTCTCTCCTGTTTGCCTTCCCCAACCATTTTATGATACAAAACTGCTTAGCTTTTAGGTTTGAAGGGTACTGAACCAATGAATTCCACTCCTCTGTCTCCCACAAGGAAACACAATGTAGGGATGCAGGCTTTTGCTGTTTAGGTATTGACGCTTAGCTAAGGTGGCTTCTCTTCTGTGTTTTGAATTATACTTCTTCAATTCTGCCTGTGGCTGCCTGACCCTAAGCTGATGTTGACGTTCATGCAGACTAACGGATAGTGAAATTTCTAGTGAGCATCAAGAACGTCCTGACCAAAAGTCTAGCGATTGGTTCCTTAAGTGACCGTGGCATATTTTTCATCCAAGAGCTCGTTCATTGGTACTTTATCTCTCCATGTGGTCTCTGATCACAAGCTAATGTTGGTTCTGATTTATTCCTGCAACTCCAGACTTTCTATAAATTGATCAAAATTCAAGAAGTGAAAGTTGATTTACTTTATTTTTCCTAAGTGTGCTTTTGCTGCTATGATAGGAGGAATGCTGACTTGATTCTGAGCAGCTCTGCTGGAAAGGGTGGTTCTTCACAATTCAAAATCCTTAGCTTTGTAACCAGGCAAGAATAGCCAGATGAGCCCATCTGCCTGTCATCCAGAACAGTTCCCTGTAGTAGAAACTGATACAGCCAACTGCTTTACTGCTGGTGCGGCTCTGGGAAAAGATTTCAAAACAAGTCTAAAGAAGAGTTATTTCCTTTCTTACTAAGGTCTTGGTCTAATCCTGGCCTGAAATGGCGGTCATTTTCTTAGCAAATGTTTCTTAAATGGGTCACTTAAGATTTGCAAAGACTACCTGCCTGTCTTGCTTGCAGCATTTTTTTTTTTCAAATTATCAATTACTTTGACAATTTTGTGCTGTATAGGAACAAAACTTTTACACAAGAAAAATCTCTGTTCTGATACTTGCACAAGAAGGTTATTTCTGTGATATTTATTCTTTTCCATTTTTAGCTGTGGAAGAGGGATTCTTGCATCTGAGTGTTTCTGACAATTTAGTCCAAGTCATCTGGTTTTGAAATATTAGAACAATTGAGAAAGTACACCAAAAGACGTAGTTTTAAATTACTATATTTTAAAAACCAGAAATAATGGAATATGTGTTAAACTTATATAAGAATACGTTTCCAGTTAACTACCTAAGCAATTATAGAATATTTTTTCTCCAGTTTCTACTAATTTCTAAGGGGTTATCTTTAGTTGTTTTGTCTAACTCAGGAAAGTATGTGACAATCAAGTGCAGAAGTTGCTGGTATCAAAGAATCAGACCCTTGTCCCTCACCTTGCAGCTCTTGTTACAGTGCACATTTTTTACTTTTTCCACTCTCTCTGCTCCAAAATCATAGACAATAACAGTCATGCACTGAATGACCTTGAAAAAGAGCAAATGTAAACAGAAGAGCTCTTGTCTTGGATGTCTCCTGCATGTAGTAGGCAAAAACAGCTGTAGAATTTCTGAATTTTACCTATTATGTGCAGAAAATAAATACAATATTAATTAATCAAATGCACGTATGTACTTTTAATCTGATAGAGACATGCTAGTGATTACAGTTACAGTTGTGACTGCTGCAATAAATTATTTAAAAAAATATTAAGAATACAAAAGCAAGAAGCATAGAAGTGAAGTTAAGCAACTTGATGATCTGGCACTTCCAGCTACCATTTCAGAGCAGGTGAAATAATACTCAACAAAGCAATTACAGTTAAGTTGTACCTAGTCTATTTTGCTAAGTATGAAGCTGAGAGGGAAAGGATGTACAGACTATTTGACTTTTTGGAACTCTCATAATGTGATACAATACATTTTGCTATCTTTTGGAGGAAAGAAGAAGGCAGAATTTTACTAGTGCATCCAGTTTGAATGGAGGAGATCCAAGCTGGTGATTGAACGTCTTCAAACTTGGACAGTGCTGCCTTCTAGTAGAAATTTCATAGCAGAAGTGCCAAGAAAACTCTGCCACCTGTCACGATGTTTTTTTGCGTTGAGAATCATGCAGATACTACACGTGTCAGTTTGCATGAAGACTGTTGCACCACCTGCATAGTTCACCAAATATTCCTGTGGCACCAATTTACGAGGAGAAGCATGTACCCAGACATTAGTAACATCACCATAATTACCTGTCGTCACAAGTCTTTGTGCTCTTCAAACTGGCAAAGAGGACATTGGAGTCTTGTTCTGAAGTAATCTCTTTGTTTATTTTAAATATTGTTAAATTCATTCCAGTGTTGTCAAGTAACGCTGGCCCCTGTAGCATTGGCCCATTCAGTGCCTTTTGAAGGAGAAAGACTGCACTTATTTCATTGCCCAGGTGGAATATGAGTTCAAACATGCTGCAGAAGTGGGGAGCTGAGAGAGCTGTTTGCTGTGTGTGGGTAAAAGGAAGACTTCAGTCTCTGGGCTTTCAATTCTAGGTCTGTTACCAGCATTACATTCAGAAAGAAAGGCTCAAAACTGAAATACTGTAACTTAAAAATCATGGATTCTAATTGTGAAATATGTAACTGGGCAGGCAGGGTGCCTCACTCATGAAGTCCTAGGGAATTAAAAGCTCCAAAGTATTTTCTAGAAATCAGTCACTTCCTTTGGAAAATTAAAAAAAAAAAATAAGATGGGTGGGGTGGGGAGAATGTCAGCCCTCCATTGTATCTTGTGGATAGATGACACAGTGATATATGAGAGCAGCCCTGCTTTTGCTATTACGAATTCCCACCAGTCTCAGGGAACTGGAATGCACTCTGCACAGGCAGGCAGGCTGCCCACACTCAAGGCCATCAAGGATTGAGCCCAGAGTGGTGTTTTTGCTAACGGAGCTGCTGCAGTTCTCTTTTGTCTCAAACTATTTTCTTGACACACCAAAAAAACTTGTAAATAAAATCTGAGCTGAGCTACAGTAAAAAAAAAAATGTGCCTTCAAAGATGATCTGATGATCCCCTTGCTTTAAATTTAAGATGATGGGAAGACTTTAGGTGGGAAGATTTTGATTGATTCAAGGTTTGTGGGAGTAGGGGTGAGTAATATAGAACCACAAAGGAATAAGGAAAGTAATTATGAAAAGGAAATTAAAGGTGAGATCTGGCAGATTTGTTGGGACAAATGGAAGAAACAGACTTCGGAGATGAAGAGGATGGAAGGAAAGGGAAAATTGTGAAGAAAGGAAAATAACGAAAAAAAATATCAAAAGCTTCATAGGCTTTGCTGCAACAAGTAGCTGCAATGCAAAATCAAGATCTTAACTGTATAGAAACAGCCATTATGACAATATATGGTGTGGAGTATGGAACTGAGATGCTGGAAGTGGAACTGGCTGATCTGGAAGGAGAGAAGAATGCACACAAAATCGTGAACAGTAATGTTTGAAGTGAACCACTTCAGAAATCAAGTAGGGTTTTTTGTGGTGTTTCCTGTTTAGGGCCCTGTTGTGGGAGGATTGGTCAGAACCTAATGCCATAGCTTTTTGTCTATTTCCCTAAATCTGTCACAGTTCGATGTGGATGGACATGGCTATAACACAGATGAAGATGCATGGTTAATGTGTTTTACTTTCTTCTGAGTGTCATGTGCATATTATCTTGCCTTCTCTTTTTCACTGTTCTTGTTAGACATCTCAAACACTTTTTGGCATGTCGGTAGTCTCATTGAATTATTTATATACAGTTTGTAGATACTTTTGAGTATTGCAATTCCTCCTGCAGGGGTAACTTGTAATCCTTGATACAGACTTGGAGTTTGGCCGTACTAAGAAACATCCTGTGTAAATGGTTTCATCCTTGCTGAGAAAGTTAGATTTTCTTGTCTATCCTGTTCTCAGTATTATTGAAATTTTGTCCATCTTATGTCACTCAAATGTTATTTTGCTTTATGGGTGCCTCATCAGACTTTTCCTCTGCTTATGTCATTTACAGTTGTCACTGAAGATGGTTACATATAGTCTAGTAATGCTGGTGAAGAGCCTAGGAAAATAAAACTGGACTCTAATATATATGCTTTTCTGAAATAAAGATTTAAGGAAGTGGTGAATAATATAATAAATCATGAGCTATTAACGAGACTGGTTTACTGTCAGAATCCCCATTAGGCACACGTACCACTAATAGAATTGATAAATTAGAAACTGTGTAAACTGAGATCCTGCATTCATTCTATGGAAAAAGATACTTGCTGAAGCCAACTTGACATTGGCAATGCATAGTGCATCATGTAATAATTCTTATACTCAAAGCTTCACTTAAAAAAGAAAAAATCTAGTTTGGTTAGCCTGTCATGTGTAGTGACTGACTGTACTTCAACACCCTTTCCTTAAAAGGAAAGCATTTGGTAAGATGCTGTTATTTCAGGCTAATATTTCAAGGAGGGATGTGAGCTGGTGCCAGACTAGATTTTGGTAAATCCTCTTTATTAAACAAAATGTGGGATAGATGTTTTCTGTCTTCTGCAAACTGTCCTTCAAAAGCTCCAGGATCTCTGTGGCAATACTCTTCCATAGAAGGCTGCTGGGAGCCAAAGTATATCCTTGCCTTGTGGGCCTTTTAGTTTGGGAATCCCAAACTGTTTGGTGTCAAGCTGGGGGACTGCAGGTCTTCCAGCGGCACCTCCCGAGGAGCGGAGCACTGTTTCCACTGCTGTGTCCTGTCATCTTTGATAGCTCTCTTCTGTGTAAACTCTCTTCCTTCCAATGTGTGCTCTCTGAAACCTCCTGTAACAAAGAAGAAAATTTTTAGAAGTTAAGCAAAGCTAGGTTTGGTTTGAACTTCTGAAAGAATTCAAAATTAATCTTTATCACTTACAAGGGGGTGTATATCTTAGACAATCTACTGTGAAAATCGGGGGGGCAGATGATACAGATTTCCATCCCAGTCTTCCACTTGTCGTCCTGAAAACACAATCCTAACTTTGCAGTTTTGTTTTCATCACAATGTATCGGTCACATCTGCATAGCATAACACTAAAGTCTATGTGAAATTTGTTATTAACTGCTATGGCCAGTGGTATGGAATTCTGTAATCTTTTTGCTGTTTAGAGGGATGCATTGTTATAGTAATAGGGTGAGTCTGTGATTTAATCCAGAATTAATTAGTGATGACCAACACCACAAATATTTTCTGTTTCACATACTGTCGGAGCTGCTAGGTGGAGTGGTCTTGGGAAGAGTGAGGAAGGAGGCAATCTTGCTCTTAGTTTCAAGATCTGCACCCCTGTTGTGCTGACAACTGTTCCTCATCTCCACTCCTCTACTGTAATGAACCTGTATCATACAAGGGCAAATGCTTTTAATGGAGGAAATGGAGGAGCATTTCCCAGGGCCAGGGCCAAGACCTGTGGAGTTCTCCAACTGATTCACTTCTTGGACTAGGTCCTTGCTATAAGACAACAGGTTAGGAACAAAACAGATTGTTTTGTATAAGGGAAGGGATTGGGCACAGCAGGTGCTTGCTGTATTGTGTAGAGAATTGTTAGAAGATGCTCAGATACTTCAACAATGGAAGGAAAAGATGCCAGACAAAGAACAGCTAGGTGATTTAAAGGCTGTTTTGGGGTGACTTGGACCAGTGTGTAATTTTTCTTTTCATGCAGTCAGTCTGTGAACGAGATTTTCTTGGACATAAAAATCTTGATAAATAATGAAATATTGTGGTTCAATTGTGTGGAATGGAGGAGAAGAATGAGTAGTCAGCATATTGGCTGAAAAAGTGGAAAAACTGAGCTATACGTTGATAGAAGGTACAGTCAAGTGCTCAGAACCACTCACTATTTTTTTTCCCCCCTTTGATTTATTCAATTTTAAAGCATAAATTTTAGGAACTACACTTTATCTGATGATATTTATACATCAAATAACTTTGTTTCAAGGAAAATGCCTAGCTGCATAGAAGAGGTCAGGAATCTCCCACCTAAAGCGCTGAATGGTCTTACAAGGAAGTTCTCCCCTCTACTGCACAAGTATGTGCTTGCTCTTCTGCATGGTGCTATTTGGCTGTGTTCAAAAGGAGATCAGCAGGGAATAGTGAAGAAGCTCATGTAGCCAAAACCAAGATGTGTTAAGATAGGGCTAAAATAATAGAGAAACATCAAAAGGGTATAAAAGATCTTGGAAAAATTAGCAAACTGTTGGGAGAAGTTGAGGATTACAGTCTCTAAGGAATATAAAAGTGGGGGAAGGAGAGAAGGAGCTGGCGAGCCACTTAGCCTGGGACTCCTACCTAACAGAACAGCCAGAAGGTCGGTATCCTGACCTAAGGACTTGGCATTTGAGTACCTTCCAGAAGAGCATCCTTCTGAAAGAAGGATCCAGTCCCTGCCGATGGCTCTGTGGGAATGCCATCTCCTCCCCTGTTCTGTCTCAAGATGGAAAATAAAGCTGCTGGTGGTGGGACTGGGCAGGGTCCCAGCTAGAGCTGTGAACTCTGCAGTGAACAGCTGTTGAGAAGGTCCCTGCCCACAGAGTTCTCTACCTGAAATGGAAGATGGGAGAGAAACAGAGAAAAGGTGAAATGGTGTATTAAAACTGTTCCTGAATGTCTGAGATAGAGCTGGAAACAGCTGTTCTTCTATTCTGGTGAGGCCTGGCCTGCCAGACTGTGTTTTGTTGTAGGACAGGGCCCTTATTACACTTGTCTGCATGGGGTGTGAGTGGCAGGCAGTCAAAACTGAAAGGACTGTTTGGGGCCACAATCTCTGGAGTAGCATAAGAAGTGTTAGGCTATATTATGTTATAATGCACGAGTGGCTGGGAGGAAGAAGAGGCTGTATGGCTTAGTGGTGCTTGAAGGTCTCACAAGTCTAACATGAACTCTTGTTACAGGCTAGTAGCAGAAAATCAGAGAGATATCAGTTGATTGCCTAAAGGATCTGTGGGAGAGTGAATGTCTCTGAAGTATAGAGGATTTCTATAGGAGACATGCTTGTAGAAACTGGGTAGTACCACATAACAGAATGTGATCCCAGTGGGTGTTGAGGCAGGTTTAGGTATTGTACCTGAACATGCAGTTTATAATGGGACAGTCTGACTATAGTAAAATGTAGGTCCCCATCCTCATGCTTTGAAAGGCATTGCTTACATTATAGCAGCATTAGGACTGCCATATGAGCTCTGTGTGGCAACTCACCAATTCTCCTGTAGGAAATTACAAGGGCAACTTGTTCCAAGAGGCTGTAATCCCTGTTCAGGCACCAGGAAATGGTATGGTCTTTGAAAAATTTTAGTTCAGAAAGTTATTGTGTGTACTTTATACTGTGTAGGCTTTTTGTTATCCTTTACCCTAGACAGATTCTGACTCAGCTGGCTGGAGGTGGGATGATGATTGGGAATGTGAGGGAGAGGAGAGGCTTTAAGGTCTGACTGTAACTCTCCTTCATCCATACTTTTCTTTTTCGGTGCAGTAAGAAATCCTAATGCTGATTTGCTCTGATTCTTTGATTCAAACAGCAGAAATGTGCATAGTGTAAAACAGGCATGCTGAGAGCTTCAAACAAATAAAATAACCTGGCTTGTTGTGTTGCATATGTGATGCTTGTTTTCTCACAGTTTGTTTCCTTATCTCACTGAATGAAGCTGAAAGAGTATAAAATCTAGAGGGGTAAATGAATTAAGAAGACTCAAAAATTGAGCAGAATAGGACAGTTTTACATGCCTTGCACATAGTACTCCTGTTATTGAATTCTAACGTGGCAGGAGGGTGTTGGGACTTTTTTTGCCTCTCAGGAGTCTGAGATAACTGATTTGGGAATTTTTTTTTTTTGTTGTTTTTTTTTTTGGTGGGTTCTAATCCTGTCACATACAATATCTGCAGTTTGGGTCACGTGTTACTGTGAATTGCTGGTTGCTTATGGCACCTATGGCAGTGCGTGCAGAGCTCCTGCCAGGTGTAGTGTGCACCTCTCCAGATAAGCTCTCTGCAATTACTCTGTTTCATGTTGGACTTACACATCACAGAACGCAGCTTGAAGTTACAGCGAGCAATAGTTTCAGGCTTTCTGTTGCAGTTACTGTGTTCAAGCATTTTTTCCCTTCAAGGAGACAGTCTGAAGAGTTTTCTGTTCATTAAAATGAAATGAATGACTTGATCCTGCCTCCGCTAAGCCAAGTAATGTTTCCACTGGAGTTAATAAGAGATTTTTCCAAGTAGAATGTGAGGCTGAAGCTCTGTTTGCAACTGGACTGAAAGTAAATGGATTAACACTTACTGAGTTTAAAGTCTTGACCCTAAATCCTTTAACTTTATTATGCTAAAATACATGCAGTTCTCCTTTGTAATAAATTCAGTAATCCTTGTTTTGGTTTTCTGAGTGCTCATTGCTTGGATACATCATCATGTTAACCATGTTACAATGACAATAAGCCAAATGACAGTGCTTCTTCTGCTTCATTTAGGTAACAAACATCCCTGTAGATGAAAGATCCAGGCTTTTATGATGGCAATAAAATAATAGAATCATAGAATAATTTCAGTTGGAAGAAACCCTCAGGATCATCTAGTCCAACTGTAACCTAACATAAATCTAGCACTAAACCATGTCCCTAAAAACCTCGTCTAAACGCCTTTTAAACCCCTCCAGGGATGGTGACTCCATCACCGCCCTGTGCAGCCTGTTCCAATGCCTGACAACCCTTTCCGGGAAGAATTTTTTCCTAATATCCAATCTAAACCTCCTCTGGTGCAACTTGAGGCCGTTTCCTCTCATCCTATCACTTGCTACTTGGGAAAAGAGACCAAGCCCTTCCGTGCTACAACCTCCTTTCAGGTAGTTGTAGACAGTGACAAGGTCTCCCCTCAGGCTCCTTTTCTCCAGGCTGAACAGCCCCAGTTCCCTCAGCCGCTCCTCATCAGACTTGTGCTCCAGGCCCCGCACCAGCTTCATCACCTCCTCTGCACTCTCTCCAGCACCTCAATGTCTTTCCCGTAGTGAGGGGCCCAAAACTGAGCACAGGATTCAAGGTGGGGCCTCACCAGTGCTGAGTATGGTGGCACAAAAAGGAGGAGCACATTCTGAAGTCATCCAGGGAAATTGTAATTAACCAACTATCAAGGTTAACTTACCTTGTCAAAAATCTGGGGAGAAGCAATCCGAGGAATATACAGGGAATTAGTGACTTCAGAGATTTTTGCCACAGGGATAAAAATTCTAGTGTCAGGTGAATGTCTGTGTGCTCTCCTTTAGCATCCCTATGGGAAAAATATATCTCCATGCATTAAACTATTAACCTCTCCTCTATTTGTAGAGACCTTGGGTGGCTGAGTTTATAAGAGAAGAGGGAACAGTTAGGAAAACAAGCTAAGCTTATTTTTCCAATGTAATAAAAAATTAGAACTGTTGTCTGCAGTTTTACTAAAGGCTCTCATGTGTCTGTTTATGTGAGATTCTCCAAACTTGTGTGGTTTCAGTTGAACAAAAAAGGATCCGAGTTTTTTAGATTTCTTTCAGCCAAATCATACGTTAGACATCCACAGGGGCAGGGGAGCAAGCCATGAAAAATAAGCTTCTGTGAGGCTTGGAAGCCTAACATAATTTTTCCCTGTCAGAACCTTTGGACTGAATTCTGCTTTGACTTACACCCAGTAGAATCCCATTGATTTTAGTTAAGATGCTTCTAGTGTAAGCCACATCAGAATGTGGCCATTTACTTTCAAGCAGGCAAAAGGTTTGAAAATACTCAATGGTGAAGAAACTGGAGATGCTATGATTTTGAGTGTGTGTGTGTGTTATTGATACTACATGAACTGCTACATTTCATCAGGTCCACTTAGGGGATAAGAAAATGAACTCCATTATTTTTTAGGAAAATGCCAGATGTTGTCATAATATGTCACGCACTTCCGTCAGTGAAATGTTTTTTAACAGCAGTACTAATGTGTGGTATTATGCTGATGTTATACAAATAACTCTATGTCAACCTTCATATCCTCAGCAACAGTCCTTTATATCTGTGTGTGTGCATTAGATATTAAAGTTATTTTTAAAAGGAGGTGGAAGTAGGGACTCACCAAGGAAGCAAAGGTTGCAATTTTCTTTCATTTTGAATTAACAGGGTGAAATATAGAAAAACAGACCAGGGAGGGAAATCCTTTTTTTGAAGACTGAAAGAGAAATCTCTTGGTCACATTTAAATTTTCAGAATTTTCTCTCAAAAATTGTGTTTATATGGACAGTTATTGAACCTATAGCTACAGTATAGTTAGCTACTTGCACAGACAGGGCTTCAGAATGAATGTTGGCACTGAAACACACTTAAATGTGGGACATAGAGTTGTAGAATAGTCTGGGTTGGAAGGGACCTTCAAAGGTCATCTAGTCCAAGCCCCCTGCAATGAGCAGGGACACCTTCAACTATGACACCTCTGAGGCAGCTTTGCACCCCGTTTGTGGGGCAAGTGCTTTCCTTGGTTGTGCCTTTCACTCATGATTGACTGGTAACTTTTAAGCACCTTACTGATGTGGAAACTCAAAAGATCTTGTTTCAAGACAGTATCTGTAGTGTGATAACACGCATAGTTGTTGGGTGAAGTGTTGCTTTATCTGATTTGACTAAAGACGACCAACTGAAATACAGTAAAATGGACTCCCTGCTGCTCTGTTAGTGTGGTATGACTTAGTGAATGACTGCTTCCCCATCAGCTCTGCACCACAGTGTGCTACGAGGTTAGGGGTAGGACTTATTTTTCGTTAGTACCAGTGGATGCCTCCTTTTCCAGTTCTGTTGGCCTGGTTCTCTACTCACACAGGGTGAAGTTGGCAGCTGATGAATATCAAGCTTTTAGGACTTGTGTGCTCCTAGGACAGCCTACTGATTTGGGTGGTTTACAGAGAAGTGGTTGGCAGCTACAAGGGCAGAAATTTCTTTCCTTTCCTCTTTCCTTTCCATCGTACTTGCCCTTGAAGACACTTTATGTGCTGTGAACAAGCTTATATTTATCTATCACCTAAGAAGTCTCTAGCTATTATCCTAAGCTCTTGGCTCAGTTTTTCCTGTTGAAGCAGCTTCACTTTTGTTTAGTAAAATGGAATTATGCTTCACTTCTTTGACTTACAATGCATTTTTCATGTATTTAAAATGTTGCTTAAGGGAGTAGCCCTCTGATACTGTAGATTAATAGTCTTACTCAAGGCCTGACCAGGCTCAGCTAGTTAGAGGTAGGGAGTCTGTTTCATTGTCAGTAACCTGCCCAAGAAGTAGAGTCACTAACTTGCCACACTGGGAAGCCTGAATTCTGGGACAGGAGAATTTAACAGTGATGTTACTGGGAGTTAGTTTTTACTATACAAGCAATGGACTTATTACACATTTTGCATATGAAAATAAGCTTGCCTATTAAAAAGTTACTGCTGTGTGTGCGTGTGTATGTACATACACGTCAGTCTGGATGGTTACCAGTATTTGGTGTGATTTTCCCATACACCCTCACATGGTGAGAGAAAGCTGACATTATGGCTCTTTCAAGTTTACAGAAATTTAATCTGACCGTTTGGAAGTCTGTAAAATGGGCATGTAAGATGCATCAATTTTTCTTTGACGAGCGAATTGTCAATAACCTCATAAATGGAATATATAACACTTAGAGCTGTATATATTGTAATACTAGTGCGTAGAATATATTTAAATAATCTTGAGCACAGAATTATTGAATGGTTCATTCTTGCAAAAGATATTTCATCCTTCCTTTTACTGTTTTTTCTATATACACTGTGCTGAGGGTTGCTCTTACACTGGTGGTGGTTTTTTTTTTTTCTCTTGAGGTTCTACTACTTGAACAGAAAAGTAGTGATGTTTATTTAGCTAGTCTGGGTGAAAACCTTCATTTAGAATCCTATTTTTGGAAGGTGGTAGTTTGGTGTACTAAGAATTTTTGATGGGGACTCAGTATAACCATTACAAATGGCAGCGGACTGTTACTGCTGTGGAATCACCCAAACAGAAGATTTAGTTTTGATCTGAAGAGCTAGATATGCAAAAATATGTGTAATACTTGTCTTGAAATCACTGGAAACTGTCTTTGTTCCTCTGTGTGGCTGATCCAAACAGAAAGGTAGAAAGAAAAGAATTCAGGAGGAGGCAAAAGGACAACATAAGGAGTGAATTACTGAAGGAAGAAAGCAGCTCAAATCCTTGCTTTTCCTGGGACTGTGGCAGCTCTTCACTATCACAGGACAGTGCTTACTCTGCTACATGTTGGATATGTTGTGCATCAACTTCTTCCTTTTGTCAGATACATTGACTGTGCTGATACTACTCTCTTGCACTATTTCATGTATGTTCCTGCATGTTGCCGCTTGTCTAAAACCTTTTCTCTAAGACCTTTTAAGCAATGATTTGTCATTTCTATTTTTAGCTGCTCGCACAGACCCTGAGGCGGTGGAGCCTCTCCCTGTTAATAGGTCTTCATTGCACCACAGGGAAAGAGTGCAGAACAACTCCTCCTTTTCCTGTTTCTGCCCAGACTTCTGAACATCATGTGCTAGGTGATCAATGAATTAAAAAGAATTGAACCTTTAGTCCAACACTAGAGATATAAGGCAATGATCTCAGATGAAAGTTAGCTTTTAGTACAAATTCCAAGATTTGAGGTCTGTAGCTTAATAGCCAAACCTCATTTTAAGGCCTAATTGTAGTCCAGTCCTGGTGAGAAGGTCTTGTGGATCATGTTAATGTTGCTTTCATGGAGTATTTGCATCAAGGAAAAACTCCTCATGTGGGAATTTTGTTTTTTAGAGGCTGTATTGTAAATAAATTATATAGTATTTTCTGAAATAACTTGGTTAATCATAGCTAGCTTATAGGAGAAATACTGTTCACTTGAGGGAAAACAAAAAGGATCTCAGAAGTGGAAATCAACTTAAACCAGGATCATATTACTAGTTGTTTTTGGCTAGAAAGTGGTAATTTAAGAAAAACAAAGGAGGGACAGCCTTGGAGTTTGCCTAGATAACTGAGAAATCTCAGCAAGTGACATTTTGATTTAATTGAATCCATATAATTTGAGAAACTCCTGCTTTGCAGTTATCTCCCCTGAGATGATCTTTTTACCACTGGATTCCCCTTTGAATTTAATGTAAAAAACCCCACAAATTCAAGCTAAACAGATATGTTCAGGCTAGATGGGCAACTTGCATGTTTTGGATATTTACAGTGGGGTGCAACAGGTGCTCAGGTAATGTTTTTTTTGTGATGTAGCCAAGCTTCCTAAATAATGCCAAGAAAGAATTACAGTTTCATATTTGTTCTCCTTGTTTGTTCATTGTTTTTAGATTTCCAGAATGCACATTTTTAAATGCCTTCGGTACACTTTCAGAGAGCTGCTAAAAACATTTGAACTTCAGCTTTTCTTGATTTGCCAGCCCACATTTCAAAAACGATGTGGTGAGCACATTGGCATTGCTGATTTCTCGTCGGCCCATTCTGTTATTCTAGGCTGGTTAGTTTTTAATTGTGGTTTCCTTGTTTTTGCTGTGAAGTTTGTTAGCAACGTTTCATGAAAAACAGTATTGTGATTGAGACTTTTCATGGAGGACTTACGCATTGCTCCTCGGGGAGATCATCCACATCCATATTCATGAGTGTATCTGAGCACTAAAGACTCTTGTACCCTAGTAGTGCCTGCTGGAGCTTGTCCTTACCTGTTTTCACTTGTGTCATCTCTTATTACCTTGGACAGGAAGGGAGTAGTGAGGTGACTGTTCACTTGAGAGAGGATTCCTAAGGAGTCCTGGCTTGAGACCAATTTTGCTGCTTCTGCCTTGCTCAGGGTGACCGCTGGCACATCAGAGCAGGAAAACTTCAGCTTTCAGACTTCCTTCTCATGGCTGCTCCTTGGCCAGCACCCTTGATCCCTGTGCCGATGTCTGCAACACTATGTCTCCGTGTCTTCCAATGCATAGCAGGAGATACTACAGTTTAAATGCTGTTTGGGCCTGGGTATGTTCAGTATATGTACAGATCCTGCTGTGTTTGTTCTGACTCTTCCTTGGATCTGGTCAACAACTTTTAAAATTTTTTATTTATTTATTTATTTTTTTAGACCTCTCTGACAGACTACAAGATGCTCAGGAGAACACATATATATAGGGAACATGATCCCAGTCCTCAAACCAGTTGTCTACCCATTTTATCACTGGGAGTTCTAGTGGACATTGACCCAAGTGACACAGCTCGCTTTCTCTTGGGAAAGTTGTCATGTTTCTGTGGGGGGTTGGCAAAGGGAAAGGATCTTGAGCTGTGTGTGGGTGTCCAGGCCTGCACATTAGAAGGAAAACTACTGTTGGGTGAAATGGGAAGAAAAAAAAACCCACCACCCAACCAAAAGCCTCCACATTTTGGAAGACTGGAGAAATACTGTCATATCAGATTTTGCTAAGTTTCCAGTGGCAGAAGGAGTATTTCTAACATTTCCATTGTGAAAAGATGTTTTCTCTAGTGAAGATGACAACATAGTTCAAATTGTACTTCAGAAACTTTGCTAGCTGGGTGCAGTTTTACTCTTGTGCTGCCTTTCATTTCATGATTTGCTTGTAGATCAGCATGAGCTCCTCTCAGAGACAACAGACATTTGGAAAATGTGCTGTTACCGTCATGATTGGTTTATATAATTTCTTATATTATTGAGATGATGTTGCACTTCAGGGCTGGACAGCCTTCACAGCCAAGAATAGTAGAGCTGTGTTGATTGTGTAATAGTGGAAGGCAGTGATGTGAAGTCACAATAATGGCTACAGTGGGACTGTACTTTGAAAGAAATATCTTATTCACCATCACCAAATCAAACCCATTCCCCCTTGAAAGAAGGCATGCAGTCATGTAACATTAACATCTGCTATAGTGTCTTTATTCTGGTCTTGTACCACTTCTGTGCTGCTGTATTGCTGCCTGATTTCACACACAGGCTAATTTTAATAATCTACTGATTTTATAGCAGTTCTGCTGTTACTTCACACTGTAATGTTAGCAGTGACCCCGGAGAGTCTTCATTGCCCCTGTGTTTCTGAGCCCCATCTTACAGAGTGGGGCAATTTGAAACAATAATGATTGCTAGTCATTGCTACACTCACCTTTTGAGGGTAGATATTCTTGCTGTTTTATGCCTCTGTTGTTACTTCTTTTACAAATACTCCGTTCTTCTCATGTGTTGCTCTGTGCACTGGGAATTTTTCTCTGATCCTGTATGCCATCTTATTTTCCTGATTTATCTTTCACATGTGTCCTTAAAACTTTCAGCGTTCTTTCATGAATATACCAAATTATGGGGATTGAACAGACTTGCTTTGTTTTAAAAAAAAATATACTGAAAGCTAAAAATTTTCCATTAAAAAGTTTTGTGTATTTTTTTTCCTGAAATTCCAGTTGGAAAATAAATATTTTGGTTTAGACCAAGACTTGAATCAGAATGATATGTTTATGTTGAACCAATAAAAATGGGTTGGTTTGGCTTGGTTTGATGTAAATTCAGTGCCTCGGGGGACTGTAGTTTGGAAACTGACCCCACCACCTTTCTCTCAAAGTTTAGGGACTGCAGAGAAGAACGCAGGCATGGGGTCCTTCAATCACAATTGGTCCAGCTGGGGCAAAACAGTTCCCCTGAAGTGAGAATTCAGACAGTTGCTCTGCTCCTTCCACAGGGACACAGTGAGAATTTGGCAGCACGTTATCTCTGTTTCTGTTCCCAACTGGTGAATTCTTCCTTTTCTCTTCCGGAATTCACAAATAGCTTATGAACTTCAAAAGGTTTCCCAGTGTTAGTCAAGAAGCAGTTAACTTACCAAGAATTTCCTCTGCACTTCTAGAGGTTTTGAAAGACCTTCTGCTCCTCTGTCATCACCATGAAGACAAACTGTTTTGTGGCATACTTGAACAATGCTGGACCTTCCAGAACGAGTAGCTGTATTTGCCAGGAAGTCTCACATGCAGGACACAGCTGTAGGTCCATTTTTCGGGGTCAGCACTTTCAACCACAAAATCAACAGTCGGTTTCTGCAGTACGAAGTCTTAAGCAACTTTTAACTTGATGGAAGGGAATGCTATCTAGCAGTACACTGTAGAGACAGTACGTGTGTCTGTACAGCTCAACAAATGATAAGCGGAGGCCACAGTGGGACAAAAAGCTCTAAGTTGGGGCAAAAAAAGTATGTAGTAGCTATTGCAACCCCTGCTATTAGTGGCTCTTCTGACAAGATACTATGTAGGGACCAAACCACAAAGTGAGCAGAAATGATGAACTCTGTACGAAAAGGTTATCCTGTTTGACTCCTCCTGTGTCATCTTCCCTATACCCAGATGCTTTGACAGGAATTTGTGTGCTACTTGCATTACAATTGCACATGACCAGTAGAAGACAGTGTTGTTTTTTTTAATGCAGTGTTTCCACAAGTGTGGGCTACATTCCCACTCTGGAGTGTTAAGGATTTTTAAAAATAAGTATTTGTGTGTTATGTTTTTCTTCGTTTTTAGTCCCTACCTCACTCAAGTTTGAACTTGAAAGCTTATCTTTTCTTGTCCAGCTTTAAATGAGCAGGGAAGGGAAGCAATGGTCAGGAGAATCTTGAACCAAGTGTTACAGTGTCAGTAACAACTTGTAAGCAGTAGATGGCACAGGAGAGGTAAGAATGAACTGAGAACAGCCACTTCTTACAAGTTTATGCCTGTTTCTTTAAAGAGTTTAAGAATACAAATAACCAAATTATGAAGGGTTGTATCTAACCTGTAGAGTGGGAGTTCTGACTGTTAACTCGATCTTTTATTATGGATTAACTGAAGTTTTTGAATTTTAAGTATAATACCTTTTCATGGTTGGACACTTAGAAAATTAGTTTTCTCTTTACGCTATACCCTTTGGTTAATGAAATATAGACACTGTGCATGTAATAAAAGTTATAGAAATCAGATGCTTATGCATTTTCCACCTTCTGTGATTTTCCCAGTGATGCTGAATTCTTGTAGCCATTGTGTAAAGAAACAAGTCTCATGAGCATAAACTTTACACTACATTGTGTTTTGTAGCTCTCAAGAATAACGATCAAAAGTTTTTCACAGTTCATATGCCTTATAGTGTATGTCCCAGGAAGTCATTAGGTATTTGCTAAATACAAAAATACTGGTTTTATTTCCTTTGATTGAAGAGTGAAAAGTTACAGTGTAAACAGGGCTCCAGGTACTGGGCTAATGATCACAAAAATACCTCCATCTGGTTCTTACAGCAGACTTCTTTATTTTTCACCTTTTGTGCAGGGGAATAGCTTCAGATGAAACATCCTAGAATGGAGAGGCCACGAAGGACCATGATCTGTCAGTCTGTGAAGGGTCAAGAGCAGGCAACTGAATCAGCTTCTGCTATTGACTTGATGTGTGACCTTGGGCAGACCTCGTTTCCTCCTTGCTCCTTACTCCTCCTTGCCTTTCACTGTATGTCATTCAAAATAGTGTAAAATGCTGCTGCTCTGATTTAATAACCTTTTCATTCACTGTTGCACAGGTGTGGAGAAGAGTTAGATCCTATTTGTTTTATTTCACTTATGTTTTATAGGGAATCATTTCTTGTTACAGCTGGTACAACCCCAGTAGATTTTAAAAAATATTGGCCTATTGTCTAATTTTCCTGTTTACCCTATATTCAAAAAAGTTATCCTGTGATAAATGAGAAGCAGATTAAACTTAGATTATGACTTGTTTCCACAGGCACAATATATGGATTCGTAGCACTGTGTTTCTTTGGCTGATGTAACTACAAAAAGCACCACATGCTTACTAACATGAAGAGGAGGGATTTTTTCAGCCCAAAGCACAAAGATGTGTGCTTGTCTTGATCTGCAGTGGGAATTGTACCAGGCAGTGAAATAACCATGGAGCTTTGGCAGTATGGTGTGAGTTAAAGTGAAGAAAAACATGGTTTCAAAATGAAACTTTGCATTGAATTACGTTGTGTAAGTGATACTGTGATTGCTTATTGCAGAGATTACTTAGCTCAGGCGGCTGGGTGACAGTGAGCCTGTCCTAAGCCCAGAGAAGTCACTGGGGTATACTCAGTGGCAATTCCTATAGATCATGTCCTTTGCCCACTACTGCCAAACCGGTTGCTCAAAGCTATTACCAGAACATTGTAAATTTGTGCTTTCCAAAACAAGGCGTAATTTAGTGCTTTCCAAAACAACATAGCTCTCTGATGTAGAGTGAGAGAGGGTATCGAATGAAAACCTTTGCATCCCTACAAACAAGCAGCCAGAGTGGTGAGGAGTTGGATACTCTGAGCTTCTGAGGCAGTGAATGTATGAGCTAAGATAGTAATAATCTTAAGTTTTACCTTTCTTAAATGTGTTTTGTTTTTTTTTTTTAATTGAGGTCTAGATTTCACTGTAGGCTGTGAGCACCTCTGAATTCCCTCAGAATGTCTCTGATTTAGGGAGTAGGTAAAACATCAGTAGGTGCTTGTTTCTGCTTTGTTTCAATTGTGTGTCTCAAGAAAAACCTCTAGCATCACCTCTGTGGTACTTAAATGATCTGCGCATGTCATGATTTGACCATGTTTATTCTCTTCTCTGCCTTTTATGTTTTGTCTTTACAGAGGCCAAGTTCAATTGCCTAGATTTTTTTCAACTTCATTAGTCTCTGTTTACACTAGTACCGAAATCCTGAGCTTATACATCGTCCTGCAATATCTTTGCCTTTAATAAAAGATTGGAGCCTAATTATACAACTACATGGAATTTTATTTTTTCGTATTACCTGCTCTTAAGTAATGCTGGCATTTTTGAAAGTTTGTGTCATGAAACATAGGCAGCATGTTAAAGATTGTCCCAATGCGCACATTTTCAAAAATGGAATGCACGAGGTTGTTTTCATCTCCATTGTGCTCATAAGGTTAAACAGGTATCAGTTCTTTTATGCTGAAGAGGAACAAAGGGCCTTAACATATATTTCTCATACATTTACAACAAAAAAGTGTTTTGTGTGAGGGCAGAGACAAGGCACAGTACTTCAAATGTCTTGTGTACTGAAAGAAATTTAATAACAGAGGGAACATGGAGGAAATGGGAAGATATTTCCAGATTTTACAAAGGTTTAAAATGAGCTGTGTTTTCTTCTGTCACTGGGATACTCAGACTAATTCGTAAATAGTGCCTGTTTGTCATTAATTGCTGTGGCTCTGCAATTCCTACCTCCCACTAGGACTTGATGAAAAATAAGATGCTCTTGGCCAAACAAAATTCCATGGGGGAGGAGGGGGAAAGTAAACAATGAGCAACAGGGTATGGCACCAGTATTTAAAGATGAATGTAAACAGTAGTGGAAAAGAATGTTGTGAAATACTGTATAAGAGCAAACAATTTTTTGCAGCAGAAACTAATTTAAGGCTATATGGTAATTCCAATATTGTAGAATGGTTTTCAGAATGCCATTTTGCATAGCAATATTGGTGAAATTAGGGTGAAATTCCTCTCAGCGGCAAACAAAAAGAGCCGTCCTGAGAGAGCCTGAGGAGCAATCACCTAACCTGTGTTTGCTGAGACAAGTATGATTTCCTTGCTTCCTTATATTTGACTTGCTTCTTCATGGTTCATGCTTTTGAACTGTGAGCTTTAGCCAGTAAATGTTTTGATTATGTTAAAATAGTAATGATAAGTTATGCTGTAGCACTGGTTTCTATACAGTTGCATTTGTAGCATCAAGTGATCAAGCATTTTGATATAAAGGTTTTCAGAAGGAACTTTGTACAGTCGGCTGACACTTTTCCATGTAATTTTCTGGTTTTGTTTGTTTGTTTCCTGTTTGTTGTTGTTGTTTTGTTTTGGTTTATTTTGTTTTGTTTTTTAAACGCTGATCAAAGAAAAAAAGAAACTGGATGAGAATAACCTTCAAACTTTTGTTTTAGTTGTGTTTGAGTATTAGAAAAAAATACAGGGAATCAAATTCCTGAAAGAGATTGACTTGATATGGCATATTTTTTAAATTTTTTCCTTATATGTTATTTCACCAAGGGGAGATACTTGGCCAAATATAGTTGTTTGAATCAGAGTCCCATAGAAGTGTAGCAGAGTTAAGGATTATGGTGCTTTTTAAACATTTCCAGTCAAAGTACTGTGACTAGCCTCTTCTTAGATGTCTGTATTCTCTTATAAGAAAGTTGGTTTTTCTCGTCTAGTAGCTTTAATGCTGAGTTAGTACAGTTTTTCTAAATCTGGTAAGAGACCTAAGAGTCAGCCTTGCTTTCATGTGCCTAGCAATTGTTCCTCAACTTCCCTGCATGTTACATCTAGTCCCATATACAGTAATGCCCTCATGTAACCATTACTAGCCTAGGATCAAAATCTGCATTCTGCAAAAGTCAGAATAACTCAAACTATTAGCTATAAAGAGAAATAGTGTGCAGATGAAGGCTGTGTGTCTACCCTGTTCTATTCTACCCCTACAACCCTTTTCATCAGCAAACTCCAAAGCAAGCTGCTAATTTCTAGAGAACTTCAGCAAGGTGTGTACATGGGAACACAAAGGGATATGGCCAAGATCGTGCCCACTGTCTATGACAGTGGTGGAAACAGACAGCAGTTCTCTTGGCTTGGCCGTCTAATTCAATGATGGTGGTTGTCCATGTGGGACTGGCCGTGGTGGGTCAGACTAAGAGTTCACCCATCTACTGTGCTGTCCAAGGCTGTCATTACTATCCACTTAAGGGAAAAAAGAAAATTGTCCTCAACTGCCCAACTTCCAACAATTTTCTGTGTTCCAAACCATCTGGTTCTTGGTATTTCATAACTATCAATAGACCAATTCTCTGTGAATTTCTTGACTCTTCTTTTGGGTCTATTGTATATTTGGCTTTTCCACCATCCTGTGACAGTGAGTTCTGCAGTTCAATTAGGTGTTGTCTGAAAAGTGCTTTCTTTTGTTTGTTTTAAATGTGATAATTGCATGAAGTGCCCCCTAGTTCTCATTTTATGAGGAGAAAGTTAATTATTTCACCCTATGGTTTTCTTTATGCCATTTCCTACAGACTTTTGTATGATCCAGCAAGAGCTGTCTGCTGTGTTTCATACTGATAAGTCTTCATCTTTTATAGCCTCTCCTCTGATGGGGAAGCTGTTTCCCATCTCTGATTGGCATGGCTGCAGTTTTCTCTGCTTTTTGTCCTAGGTGAAGTAACCGAAGTGACTCCAGGTTGTAATTCTTGATTAGAAATGGCTAATTTAGAACACATTATTAGGGGCATAAAGTTTACGTTTTGTTTTTTTTTTTTTTTCTTCATGTAGACAATTTTGTACTTCTCAGCCATGTAAATCAGGATTATGAATTTTTTCCTGTCACTGTTCTCAGTCAGCTTTAGTTCTGGAAAATATTTAGTTTGTTAACATGCTTATCTGTAATCTGCAAACCTCAGAGTCTCACTGTTTTTTCCCATCATTGATACCAAACTGTGCAGTGAAGCTCCCAGTTGCTGTCACAAGGAAGTCCTATAGTTTACCTCTACTTGTTATAAAATCTGATCATCTATACCTATTGTTTATTCTTTGTTTTATCAGGAATCAGTCTGGGAAAGTACATTCTCTTCTATTCCGTTGCTTTTGGTGCAAGGTTTAGAAAAAAAACCTGTAACAACCAACCAAAACAAACAGAACCAAACCAAAACCAGAAAATTTTTAAAAAAATGCCAAAACCCAAACAAAAAGAAAAAAATAAGTCTCCCCCCCCGCCAACCTGGAAACAGGAAGTTGTATCTATTGTGGGACCCTTGCACATACTCATGTATCCTTGAAAAACCTCTAGATTTTATGTTGCATGTTCTGCAATGTATCACATTTATTCGTAATTTTTCATTCTTTATTACAGTTTTCATAAATATAGCATGAAAGTCAGACTTACTAGCCTATAAGTCGTAGTTTCCCTGATACTAAAGCTGATGGCCCATTACTGAAGAGCAATGTCCTTTTCTTCTGTATTGAGCTTATATGGCACAGACCTCTGAAAAGGAAATGCTTTCCCCTCCACCTGGTGAATATACTTCAGCTTTGAAGTGGTAGAAAATTGAGTATTGTCTCCAAAGCCCATCTTGTTTTCTCATTCTTTCTGTCTTGTGTTTAGTACCGAACTTCATGTTGACTTTCATCAAGAACATCAGTACTAGAACTGTCAAGCCATTTCACCAAAGCCATTGACGTTATTACTTGAAAACTGTTGTGATACAGTGTCAAAGACAGCCCCAAAATGAAGGTGGTTCTTGGAATAATTTTAAATGGAAGTAATACTTTTTTTCTGGAATGATTTTTGAATGATGGCAGGTAAGCTACAAAGTTACAATATTGTATCTGCTCACATAATAATGAGAATGAAAAATGCCAGGGATGATAGTAGAAGTGGAACACATGAAAATAAATGATGATTTTTTTTTGTGTGTGTTAATTGAAGAAGCAATTTGCTTTTTCTTGTCCTCCATTTGGCTGTAGATGAGAAGCACTACTGAAAACACTTCATTATCTGTTAGCTGGTAAAGCATTTCTTTCATCAAATAACACTCACATGGTGGCGGAAAAAATATTTCCCTGCTTTGAAGAAGACAGCAACACACTGTCATATGGCTTCAGAAAGTGGCAGTGCTGACATAATGGGTTTTTCTTTGTGTAACTTATTTTCTTTAGCATGAAGCAGCATTTGAAATGAATAGTTCTGGTTTTGTGTGTATATATAGACAAATTAGGGTCTTATTTTGATGCCAAATCAGAGGCAGCAATTAGGGGTATTATCCAGAGGTGCTGTGACTGTGCAGAGTACATTGGTTTGGAGTGTTTTTGGAGGCTAGAGAAGCAAAATGGTTCTGGCAGGGGTGAGCACAAGCATGGGGAACAAGAAGTTCTGTAATGTGGAACTTGCAGTACGGCTGTTTATTGCTCTGGCTTTAGCCAAGACACTTGCTTCCATCGGATGCTAGTCAACCCTTTTTCTTGGCCATCCTCACTCTCTCTTTGTCCTTGTATTCACATATAGTCAGAAAGTTTTATTCCAGCTTTGTAATGAGTTCATTAAGTTCCTGTTCTGGAACCTTATCCCTGTCAGCTCATAACAGAAGTTGTGCAATTAAAAATATTTACTGATGGGTGTGGAAGTGTAGAAGGATCTAAACATAACAGGCTTGCTGTTTAAGAACCGACTGTCTAAGGAGGAAGAACTATTTCTTTATTGAAAAAAAATCACTTTAGCTATTACTATGATGACAAAAAAGTTTTGGCCGTTGCTCAATATGCAGTACAGAAGATTTATACTCACTTCCAGTTCCACTCGTGTTTTATACCTGAAATGTGGAGGTGTTGGAGATATGCAAGACAGTTGTGAACCGTCTAACGTTTTGTGGAATGCATCATTTTGGGTCACCAGATTATTACAGGAAAATCGAACTGTTAAGATAACTAAATATCTCTGAAGAAAACACCTGAGGTTTTGCTTCTTGTTTTATTTAAATGCTGGAGGTTTTTAATTCAGTGACTGTCTCCTAAATAGCTGTTTACACTTAGAACCTATCAAGTCCAAACTGTTTTTTCAGTTACATCAGAGTACTGTGACATTTATACTATAAAAATAGTTTGTTCTGTTCATGTGAAATTGTGTTGAAATGAAGGAATTGTAGTCATTTGTCTACTCTTGTTGCTGTTTAAGAAAACTATCCATTTTCTGTCCTATGTAGGTCTAAGCAGGTCTGTGGTTCCATGTGGGTTTGAAGGTAGTGATATTTTTCAGAGGGCACACTTTTTTTTAATGTCTGTGGCCGTGCTGTAGGAGGGATGGAAATTTAAAAATCCATCTGCAGCCAGGTCTTTACTTTCCAGATTGGGCAAACAAAGATTTATTGTCATAAGGGGGACAGTTTGAATAAACAAAAGGAAAACAAAGCAATCCCAATTAGAACAAAAAGGTCAACAACCTTTGAATCAAAACTGAGCAGGTCCCCTGATTGTGTACTGCTCAAGGGATTGTCTTCCTGAGGCATCCTACCCGGCTTCCTATGGAGGAGCAACCTTCTCGTTTTTATCTTGGCTGGATCCCTGTTGAAGGTGCTTTCAGCTGGAAATCTCAGGGTAGTTGAAATTAATACACTCAACATGGCTGTTCATAGTACCTGGTGAATTTCTGCCTAAAATGAGCATGGCCTTAGTTTTAGATCTCATCTATTTATGCAGGAGAGCGCTGCTCGGGTCCCTGCAGAGGACTTGTCTAGCCAAGACGAACAGTTTTGCAGCTGTCTCTGGAAAGTTAAGTATGTATGTACACATGGATGTCATATGTATGTTAGCTGCCAATGGAGAAAGAGATGTAGAGAGCAGTTTTTTTCAGTTTTAGTCTTTCATGGAACAGAGATTCAGGGGGAAAATGTATAAAATAACTGTTTTCAAAAACTACTTTGAGTTAGCAGTCTTGCCTACTTATTGTCAGTTTGGAAGCATTCTTATCCTGTGTCTTTGAGCATTAAAAAATTCTAAATTCTAGCACATGAAGTTCTGATTATATTAAAATCTCAGTTTTTAATTTAAAAAGAAGGGATGTTTATGGCCTGCTGTTGTTGTTTATATAGAGTAATGATCTTTGACCTTTGCGTCTAGGTTATGTTTGTGTTCACTGCTAGCTGAAGGGAGATTGTTTTAACAACTGCGTTGGAAGTGGCTATATAAAACTCGCAGGAAAAATAGTCAGTCCCTAGAGGGTTGATGCCAACATTAAGTGACAATTCCGTCAATTTTAATTTTGTGTGTTGAGATGGGTAAGCTGGTTGGGTGAACTTCAAATTTTGCATTGTTGAGACTTTTTTCCTGACAGGCTTGAGCTCAAACGAGAACCATGCAAACCTTGTGCAGCTTCTCCAGTCCCTGTTATAAGTAGATACAAGCTTTCCCTCCCATCCTTTTCTTGAAGAATCAGCACTTCTCTATTACTCCCTTTTTTTTATTGTGATGTTAGAATCTTTCCTCCTGCATTCAGTTTAGCTAGTGGCCAAATGTGTCCTGATAAGTTATGAAGACTGCTGTTGACTGTTCGTTTTGATTCATTTCCTGAGAGGATGAGCCTACATCTCAGGTACTTGGTTATTTAACAGGAGGCGATTAACATGGAAGCTGTGTGGGAACTGCAACATCCATACTGTGGAAATTTTCATGTTTCCAACTAATTTTTCTTTGCAAATCTGGGCTCAGGATGTCTGCCAGGATGACTGCCCCCTTGGGAGCTTGCCTGGGGGTGGGCTAACTAGTCTTCTGTATCTGGTTTTCATTGAAAGATTTTTGACCATATAAGTTCCTGTGGAAATTTGTTTCTACAAATCACCTTTTTCCATTAGAAAAAAAAAAAATCTGACTATCTTTAATGAAAAACAAACATAGAAGTGAAACTGAGGAATTTTATGATCTCACCTGGCAATATCCTCTAAATGTACAGTAGGAGAATACCCTGTATCTGAGTGGTCCAACTGGCAGACTGTAAGCCTAGTGCTGCCTGCAAACTGATTTCTTTTGGCCTGCCGAAGTAGATGAATAGAGAAAGTACCTTCCTAGCCTTCCTTCAGAGTACCAGAGTATTTTGCAGTAGTTAAAAAAAAATAAAATATATAAAAGAGGAGGAGCAAGAAGAGGTGATTGAGTTCCCTCTTGCCCTCCTAGATCACCAGCTGCTGTGCATAGCATTGCTCTTGGCAAGGTTTGTCATGTGAAGTGGAAAATAGTAGTCTCTGCTGCTTTTTTTTTTTCCCCCACCTTACTATCTTGTGGCACGTAGGCAAAAAAAAAAAAAAAGAAAAAATCATTGCTGCTGGGAAAGAAATAACATTGCCTTTAGAAGGAGGTGTCTGGCTTTGGGGTAGAGGTGTGTTGTGGAGTGTCCAGTTGGGCAGTTTCAGAATGGTGGAAGCTGCCAGTCCAGTCCTGCCTTGTCGTGGCTGCATCTGTGTGATAGGGCTGTGGAATGGCTCGTTTCCACCATCAGCCACTGGAGATGCCCTGGAACTGGCATTTGTCTCCAGCACCAAAAAGACTCTGTCATTCTGTAGTTTCCCATTCCCAGCAAGAGTGTTTCAGGTCACTTTTGCTCTCCTGCTGGAAGATAAGTTAATAAGACAGAAAAGAGCTTTTATTTATAAGGTTAGAAGATATGAAGGTGTGAAGAAGTGACAATTTTTAAAACCAGTGGGTTAAAAGAAATTTTTGGATCCATCATGGATAGCAGTATGAAGTGAACTAATGAAGCGAACAGTTAGATTACCGTTAAACCTGTCAGTAAAAGGTGTTTGTATTCTTAATGCATCTTTTTATTTTTTCAGTTTTGGTCTGTGTGTCAAACACCCTGTGCTGGAAGAACAGTAACTGGATGTAATCTCTCCCCTTCCTTGTTAAATAAATGTAAACTGCATGTTTCTTTGACTTCCATAGCCCTACAGTAAATAACTAGCTTTGTGAAGGATCAGATCCAACATATTCTTCATCAATGAAATTTCCACAAGTGCCCCAAAATATAACATATTTTCATGCTGTTGCACTTGGAGCAAGTCAAGCTGTGCTGGTAAAACTGTCTTTGAGCGCAGACCTCATAATCCGTAGGTTATGGCTCTGCCAAGTCTAATGGGACTTGGGCACAGCATGAAGACATACTGTTCCAGCACATGTCTGGCTGGAAGCAGGGAGCCCAGCTCCACAGGTCCCTGCCTAGTAAACATTTGGAGCAGATTGCAGCACCCTTTATCACTGTGTTAGTGAGAATCATCAAGAGCTCTCAAGAACTTCTTAATTATCTTTTTCTGAGCATAGCGCTTTGGTATTTTGAGTACAGCTAATTACATGCAGATCTTAATCTCATAGTTGGTTTTTTTTTCTTGTAATTAATTATTTCTTCATTATCTTTAAACTATTTGACTAAGCAGTTTACATCCTGCTCTCCTTCCTTCTTTAGCAGATGTCTTGAGAAAACAGATGTTTTGGTTTTCAAGGGAGTAGAGGCGGCTCATCCTTTTCTAGATGGAAGAAAGCTCTGCAGTTCCATTGGTAGCACTGAAAATGTAAGGGAACAAGCACATAGTTCTTTTGTGCTAAGCTAAAACCTAATGTTTTTTAACACTATGACTGGAATATATATATATGAGTATAAATATGGGTTTATATCTATCTGGAATATACAGTGTATGTGTATATATATATTTTACCTTGAAGTTTTTCACCAACTCTGAATTCTTAAATATTTTGACTAAGGTTTTAAAAAAGATATGTGAATGTTTGTTAATCTAGTCTCACTGAAGCTGGTGGCAGGCTTGAGAGTTTGGAAACCTTTTTGAATTGAGTAATTTGTTTGGAATCTTTAAGTGTTGTTTAAATCATATTAGACCATGTGCCTGCTGGGTTTTATTTTATCCTTAGACCACTTAGTAATGAAGATTTAACTTTGTAAGAAGATTTTTCTTAAAAAAATCTGTTGCCGACAAATCGTTTTTCATCCCATTATTTAAAACTGCTTTTACTGACAAATTAGCTTCTTTTGCCAAAAGATAACTTAGATTAGTCTTTAATAGATATTTGGAGATAATCTTTTTTAATTAGGATTTATTAGCCTTCAGCCAGACCCCAGTGTTTGATTAATCTAAGGTAATTAAACTCTTTTAAATCTGTCTGACTAATCAAGAAGAGCAGGCCTACCTTAAGCTGTAGCTCTTCATGACTGAAGTTAGCTTGCCTGTGGAAGTTTGGACTGAATCCAGCAAGTTGAAGTTCACTTGTGTAGATTTTACTAATTAGAATAGCAAAGGCATCAGGTGTCCTGTGCTAAGTTCTGTTTCCGTTTGCCCTATTTTGTGAGGCTGTGACAACGTTATAGATTAGTCCAGTCCCTGACCTGACACACAATCAAATCATTTGCACTAGAACCATCCTGTCACAAAATTGGAGTAAAGATTATCCAGTTGTGAAAACAAAGCAGCAGCTGAGTGCAGTGCACTGGACCATGATGAATCAGAAGGATGGGTAGTTTTTTGTGTTCCTTAATGAAAAAAATAACTTTGCTGTCCCCTGTCAAATGGAGGATGAAATGTACTCGAACACTGACAGTACTCCCTTCTGGTATGTGAGAGTTATATACATTTTAGAAGCTTGAGTATTAGCAGTGATTCAGGTTCCCAGTAGTACTAGGTACATATGACTCCTTCTTTGAGCCCTAACTTAATAGGAATTGTGTTTAAATTCCTCAGTAGCTTTTGAGTTTCCACGTTGAATTTTACACAAGTTTTGATGATGGTACGCCACACTTTCAGTGGGATATCCCAAGAGATAAATCACCCTACTTCTGGAGCTCATATAGAACCTACAAACAGGTCTTTTGCCCAATATCTGTGTGGCAGAGAGTGGCACAAGCACTGGCACTGCCTCTGGAGCCTGCCTGGCTCTTAAACATCTGGTGTCTGGCAGATAATGCACAGCTGGCTCTCTGCACGGTCCTCTCTGCATGCAGCATGTAATCCAGTGGGTGTTCGGGGCTGAGTGCTGTTAAGCACAACATGAGTATCTGCAGGCCTGGGCTCTCTTTTTCTCTTCTCCCTTCTCTTTTGCAGGCCTTTCAGTATGATTAAAGGTCTCTTATTTGTACGTGTTTCTCATACCATACTCGTCTAATCCATCTAAGTAGTATGAGAATATAATTTACTTGGTGGGGCAATGGAATTGGATACTCCAGTTTAATGCATTGTTTTATATTTGCCTGTTCCACTATGAAAT
The DNA here is from genome assembly GCA_013399365.1 of Pampusana beccarii. Lineage (NCBI taxonomy): Eukaryota > Metazoa > Chordata > Aves > Columbiformes > Columbidae > Pampusana > Pampusana beccarii. Next base: position 1,284,177 of record VWYH01005061.1, read on the forward strand.
GTTTTGCAGACTTTTAATATAAGAAACACTTGAGTAGACATGAAGCAGGGATTTTGCATTTAGAAAGCCTCAAATTAGTTTCTGTTTATAGAGTATTAAGAAATTAATAACTTTCAGAAATTGCCTGAGACTTGATACTATCTGTGAGCCAGGCCTTGGTATAAGGTTTGCAGACACCTAGACAGAAGCCTCTCCTTTTCAGGCCCTCTTTAAAATGTGAAAATGGGTGTGTGCAATCCTAGCAGATAAGGTTATTGATACCACTCATGACCTCACCTTCTCTCCTGGGTTGGGACTGATACTAAGGGGTCTTGCAGCTCTTACATGCTCCGAGAAGTGTCTGTCGAAAAGGTTAGAGAGAAGAATCGCTGCCAGCATGGGGAGAGAGTGCTCCTCAGAAGGAATGTGTACACACAGATGTTTGGCTCTCACCGAAAGCTAACTTGATTTAGTATTAAAATGTGGTGTTAATAAACCGAGATGAGAGTTGTAACTGACGTGTTGGCCAACTGGTGGCCTAATGTGATCCTAATTAGCAAGGTCTGTCATCAAATAAATGTGGCAAGGTTAACTTTGCTCTATCAGTTCTGTCATCTCAGACTGCAGAGATCCTTTCCTGACACTGTAGATATGCTAAACCTGTCTGAGCTTGTCTCAAATTAAATTGTTTTATGGGAGTCTGTGTTGGTTGGTGCTCTCTTTAAATACAGTGGGAAAATACATGGCATGCTTTTATGAGGATCGTGTGTTTCCTTTTACTATGACCCCTCTCTAAAGTAATTTGACAAGATTCCTCCTTTTTTCCAGACTTTCAGCTGGAAATGTTACTAGGTCACTTTGTTGTTATTATAATTATCTAAAAATGAATGAAGCAGAATAAAAGAATTGTGAAAAACTTAGTGGCATCACAAAATTGTGGCTCACATTTAGAAGTCATTTAGGTAAATCTCATAAAGATAAAAGGCAGGTATTTTAAAAGTGTTCTTTATTCATAAAGACTGACTAATTTAAAAAATCCTGTTTTTCAGTCATAATATGGAGCAAAGATATTTAACTGCATAAAATAAACAATGACCCCTCATCCTCTTGCAATGCTATTGCTGCTGCTCGTTCCTTGTGCTGCAGCAATGCTTCTGTTTTGAGTTGCAAATTCAGAGTTTTTTTCAAAGTAGTCATTATAAATCAATTAAACATTTTCACTAGATTTTTATGGACTAGGCTGTGTTCTTCTATTGGCCCTTAAGCCTGATATTTCGTTGCTGTCTTCTTAGAGTTCAAGGGAACACACCATTTTTTTTCCCTTAAGCAACCTTTCCAGGAGACTGGATCATGAAGAAAGCAAACACTGTATTGGTATCACCAACTGTCATATCTTACGGTTTGAAGGAATGTGGCTAATACTGTATAAATCATAGAATGTCCTGATTTGGAAGAGACCCTCAAGGATCATCGAGTCCAACTCCTGTCCCTGCATATGACAACCCCACAGTTCATACCACGTGTTTGAGGGGGTTGTCCAGTCTCTTCTCGAACACTGTCAGGCTTGGGGCCTGTTCCAGTGCTCACTCTCTAGGTGAAGAGCCTTTTCCTAATGCCCAACCTAAACTTCCCCTGGCAGAGATCTAACTTTTGTCCCTTCCATTTTTGACACCTGCAGTTTTATAACTGTTAACATTTTGTATATGTTTAGCAGCAGTCAGGCTTAAAAGCTGAAAAAACCCTCAAATTTTTCTATACCTTTTTTATTCTGGGAAAATTAAACAAAGCATGAAAAATCGAGAGGGAACAAGTTCGAGAAATGAAGCAGAAGTTCTGAATTCTGGAGTTTAAATTCTCATTTGGGGCAAAACTACAGCTGAATTCAGTTTTTCTAATCAGAGTTAAACACTACATCCATACTCTGCTTGCCTTGTATTCTGGTTTGTAAGTTAACTACATTACTGTGCCTCAGATCCCTTACATTGATAACTGAAAGAAATTGAGGGATATCAAAATACCTTCATATATGACCCTTCTGTTTGATAACTTGGAAAGCCACGCAGAGGAATAGTAGCAGAGTATTGTTTTCACCTGGAGGCTGGGTACTGTGATATATGAAATCAAATGAATAAAGTTCAAGGCAAAGGTTGATGTTTTGTGAGTCCTGTTCTTCCAAAACAATTAACCTTCACTTGGTATTTATATTTTGTGTCTAAGAACTTATATCTAGCTAAATGGAATCCAGACTTGATCTGAAGCCTGTTCAGGGATGCCTCCATTGCTTCCCTTGATAGTTTGTTCCACATCCTTCATGAGTAATAAATTGAAAAATAGATAATTAGAAATCCCAAAGTAACAGAAATGTCTCAGAGGTGCATGCTAGAAGCAGTGAATTTGCATACAGTGACTCAAAGCTGGAAGCATCTTAAATTTTAAAATATGGTTTTCCTGGAAAAACAAAACAAATAATCACTTCTGCAGGCTATTGGCTATAGTATGCTTCAAGTTTAGAGTTCTTAATATTTTCTGGATTTTAAATATATTTCCTTCAGAAAAAAACCCTGATCTTGGGACTCTGCGTATGAGGATCTTTTCTGAGATGGAAATGTAGAAACGTTATTCTCGTACCAGAATCAAATTCTAGAGTCACGTTGTCTATGCATCTTCTTCCAGAGGGAGGATGCACATTCATTTCTTTTTGAGGAAATTGACAGGTCACCAAAATACATGGTATTTTGTTAAACTGGGAAATCTGTTCTTTGAGTTCCTGTTGCAGTTTGATATGCAGCACAAACCTGTCCAATATGATCTCTCCTGGTTTAGTTACTTGCAAAAAAGTTTGTTTTCTATCAGAAGATCTACGGAAATTAGTTTAAACAAACACTAACTCATTTGTTTCCTTCAGTTACTTAACTAATAGTTTTATTTCTGTTGAAGATAACATTTTTTTTTTTGAGTAGGGGAAAACGTTCATTACCATTTAAGAAAACAAGAAATTTTAATCTTCTCTGCAGAGAGACGTTTTAGAAGGCTGTACTGCCGATCTACATGGTACATGTTAAATGGAACTAACGTGACTGGGTGCAATTGTTGTTATGGTATTAATACTGCTTGTTACAGCCAGCACTAGGTGGTGCAGAGGTTATACATCTAACTTCGTTACAGAGCCTTGTTTCCTTTTGGTTTTGGAGAGGGGTGTGCTGGCTTTTTTAATTTTTTTGTTCTTGGCTTAGGTCGCAGTAACTCTTGAGGCCCGCAGATTGCTTGAGGAAATGAGTGGAAAAAAGGAGCCTGCGGTACTTGACTTGAACTAATTTATTCAAGTCTGTATTCATTATGTTCAGCCACATAACATTATGCGGTATGTAAGGAAAAAATAAATTAATAAACCAAAGTTATGCTTTAGAAAAATACTTTTAAAAAATACAGGAGGTTATCTCTCAGGTTTTGTTATTTTTGTATAAAGTACCTCATTAACAGTAAACAGCCTGTTTCCCTTCTGTGAAATTCTGGTGAAATTCCAGTTAAACTGCTCTAATTGCATTGGTCTACCATATAATTAACAGCAGTTTCCATAAAAGATCAGGCTTTAAAGTAGCATGAAACAGAAGTAGCTGAAGGTATTGGTCAACACGTGACTCAAGTATGTAGCCATAGGCCAAGAACAAAGGAATTTTAGTAAAATGGCATTTTTTTGTTTGTATGTAAGATGTTACAGTAGCCAGAATGTCATGAAATGTAGCCCAAAAGGTGCATGTGTAGTGTTTGCGTTGCTGTACATGCGGCTTTGTGTAGGAAATGTTTATTTTTGGCTGGCTGCTTTTGCTCAGACCCGGTGACCTAATTCAAATGAATACTCTTCCATCCACTACTTAAATGTATAGTTAAAAAAAAAAAAAAAAATCATTAAAGTCCAGAACCAGAACTAACTAAAAAAAAAAAGTCAAGCAAGGCAAAAAATCTAATAAATGTAACTTTGCCTGGAATTAGTTTCTTTGCCTGGAATTAGTTTGGTTAGCAAGGCGTAAGATCCTATAGGTCTGTTGTGACAGATGCTCAGGGAAAAGAAATTCACCAGCAGCATTTTTGTTTCTTAGCCTAAACCAGGATTATACAAATAAGATAAGATTTATCTTTAGTAAATGCTTGATTTCCCACTTAGCCCTATTTAAGGGTTTTTGAGGATTTATGAAGATTTAGAAAAAAAACTTCAAAACAACAGAACACCTTCTCAAAAAAACCCCAAAGCTTAACTCTGAGACATTTTATTATTGACCTGGCAGATGTGATAAAATATAGCTGTGACACTAACGTCTGAGACAGGCTTGGAGGATCCTCAGCCTCAGCCTGAGCGGCTTTAGCTGTGGTGCTGTGCTGGCTCGGGAGAGAGCTGATGCTGCTGTATCCCTCATCAGAAGGTTCTGCTCAATCCAGTTGCTTTTATTAAAACAAAATGAGCAGAGAGCTAAGCAGCAAACTAACCTGCTGTAGAATTAATGCATGATCCTATTATAAAACGCTTAACCTTTACTAGGTCTCTTAATTTATTTTAAATCAATCATAAACTGCAATTCAATTAAAATAATTCCTGTTTGAGAGAGATAATGAGGAAGATTTCTTGAGTAGGGTAAGGTACAGTGGCTCTTAATGTGTCCACTGATGTGATCAAGGGCTTTCATCATCAGTAATTGTACACTAGTGTGTGATTTTCTTACTGTGACCACTCTGTAAATTAGTAAGTACTTCCACAATGCTTTTCCTGCCTTTGTAACAGTTTAATAATATATGCACAGCATTTCAAGTTCTCCTGAGAAGTGTAATTTCAGGGTCTGGGCATCTAAGTCTGAATATGTCAAATTGTTTGTGTTGCTAGCTGTGAACACTTTGCTTGCTTTATTAAACTGTAAACTCTTTGGAGCACTGCATTGTTTTTTACCGTGCAAACAGACCAGCCCAGAATTAATATCTGAGCTTTTAAGTTTTCATTATACTGAAATGTCAGTTTAGCTGAATTGTTTTGTGGATGTAAATTCCCCCTGTTCACCTAAGTGGAATAATTCACTTTTCCTCTTCCATTGCTTGCCTTCACTCTCCAAAACAGCTGTGTAAAGTCTTGTATCCTGTAGGCATGAAGCTCATTCAGCTGTTTTAAGGTGTGTTGCTGAGTGTATTCTGGATAAAAGATTGGGCCAATAGAAGGAAAAGTGATCTCTGTTCAGACAGTACAAATGAATGGGTCTTTTAAACATTGAAGCAGAATTTGGGAATGGATGAAGAATCAAGGCTTTGCTGGTGGTGGCCAGGAATTACCAAGGGGAGAAACTGAAACAGAAGGAAAGAGCAGGAGTGCTTCACTGAGCAGCCTCGTTTCTAGATATTAGCTGCAGTAGGCTAAACCTGGAGATGCTGAATGTATGGGTTGCCTCTGGCAGATCTATATTTCAGAATCCCAGAGCACAACATTTTTTGACAGTGGATGGTGACAGGGGATACCTCTGATATCTGCTGGCACTGAGGAGTCCAAAATGCTAGGATTTCAGAATGAGCTGAGGAAGTGTGAGTCACTTAGCAATGAGGCATGTTGGCATGTTACAGAAAGGTCGATCTGCCTCCTTTGAGTTCCATTAACCATGTATTTAACATGGCTACTTGTCTAATAGTCGGTGACTTTGCTCTCTTACAGCTGTAAAGAGCAGGAGATCTAGGTGGGGAACACCCCATTTTAGGTTCTGTGGCTTTGGGGTGTGTCTCCCAATTTCTGTGACTTTGATTACTTAGCAGCCATGTAAGCAGACTAGAGAAGACCAGGCTGATAACATTTCAGGCAGTGAGACATCTCCCCCTCTGTGTACTATTGTATGTTTCCCATGACAACATAACTGTCTCCTCTCACTGTCCAGAAACGTTGACAAGTAGCAAACCGATTTATTGTGTTTTCTCAGTTGCCTTCAGTTGTAAACTTCCTTAGAAACCATGTCATATCTTTGCATGAAAAAGTATTCTAAATAAACAGCCTGCTTGGGAGAAAGAACGACTTCCTAAACTGACTATGATTCAGATCTTACAAATTCGTTTCATCCACTTCAGTGTTTACCCTCATATATACACGATACAATACACTACAGGCTTGTTTTCTACTCCACCCCTTGGAACATAAACCAGACATTTGGGAGATCAGTCATAAACATTACAAAAGGCAGTTATTAAGTCACTGAATCAATCTGCCTTGTCTGAGTTTACTAAGAGGTAATAGAGAGGCAGTCCTCTGCCCCTAAATAGCAGTTCAAAATAGGAGGGAGCAAGGCATCCTTATGAGAAATAAGGTGGAGGAAAGTGAGCACATTGCATGTGGAAAGAAGCGCAATCTCAAAGATGTTGTCCCAACCTGAATCTCTGGAGATTCTCATCAACCAGCGTTCAGAACATCTGCTTTTTTAAGGCTTTCCCTGTGCATTTTTTTGAAAGTTGAGATTTAATGCAGATGCAAGTAGGTGATGTTAAAACTGAATGAGGATATGACTTACATAGGGTCATAGTAAGTGAAGCATACATGTAGTAGTTGTAACTCTTTCTGCTTATTTCCAGGCTTTATTTTCAGGTTATTTTTGAAGTGAAATGACTGTGGAAAACATAACAATATGTACTGGGTCGATTGCTTCAGTAGTCTACTTTCTTGACTATATCCTGAGTTGTATTTCCTCACACATCCCTCCCTGTGAAAGTGCCAAGGGATGAATGATGATTAGTGAATATGGTTAGCAGAGAAAAATGATTACATTTCATTGAGTTTATTCTCAGTATGTTGGTAACTCATGGTATAGATCACTTGACTGAAAACATAAAGCTGATGGGTAGTTTTCAGCTTAGAGAAGGCTCTGGGGAGACCTATTGCAGCCTTTCAGTACTTAAAAGGGACCTATAAGCAAGATGGGGACAGACTTTTTAGCAGTTGCAATAGGACAAAGGGTAATGGTTTAAAACTAAAGGAGGGGAGATTCAGACTAGATAGAAGGAAGAAATTTTTTTACAATGAGGTTGGTAAAACACTGGCACAGGTTGATGAGACAGCTGGTAGATGCCCCGTCCCTGGAGGCATTCAAGGCCAGGCTGGACGGGGCTCTGAGCAACCTGATCTAGTTGAAGATGTCCCTGTTTATGGCAGATGGGTTGGACTAGATGACCTCTGAAGGTCCCTTCCAACCCAAGCTATTCTATGATTCTATAATTTTGTCACAACAGTTAATAATCTTGAACCACACCTAAGTAGTGGGGCACAAGAATAACAGTCTTTGAAACAGTACCAAAAATGAACAATAAATAAATGCTAATCAAAGAAATGTAGAACATGAAATCGCTTAACTGGACTGAAAATATATTTCACACATGCATTTGTAGCATGATTATTCTCCTAATCTGTAGATCATTTGCTCAAGTACAACTTCATTAAGTCTGTCTACTTTGCAGCAACCTGCATCATATAAACTAAATTAGTTTCAGTGTATTTTATAATGAAGAGGGACTTAAGGTGCTGGTTTCAGTCCCTGCTGTGACGCTATAGACAGAGAGAGAACAGCTGGTGCTGGTAACCATCACTTCCTGTACTGCCTTGAGGTGGTGGCTGTGATATGAAAGATAAACAGGGAAGATTCAGGCATCAAGTATATAAGAAAAAGAGGCATTCAAGAATACTGAATTAGATTAAACTGAAATTATATTAGGCTGAAAATAAAATCCTTATGAGTTTTCCTCTTGTGTGTACATGTTTGGCTGGATCTACTGCCGTGGCAGCCACTATGTGACCTGGAGTTACGTTGCTCGCACCTCAGCTTCCCGGGGGACAAGGGAAGGTTGCATGTGCCATTCTCCTCCTCCTTTTCTACTTTGCCATATCCTAGTTTCTATGAAAAATGGTGTAGATTTAGTGTGCATTATTCTGGTCTCTTCCCTTGCATTGGAGCTCTGGGCTGAAACTTGGCAGAACTTGTGAAACTGGTACTTGGCAATAGAGCTGTATTAGCTGTTTATACACGAACCCCTCTAGCACCAATGTGTGTATTATAGGTTGCACACAGTCTTACCTTGCTATCATTACATTTTATTGTGTTGATTTTAGTTCACACTCTGTTCTGTAGCTGTCATTTCTACCACAGCGTGTTGTTAAAGACTGCACATATGAACATTAGGGGTGTTGTCCATGTGTCTCTTTCAAACCTCTGACCATCTCTGTTGAATAATCATAAAGATCCACATCAGAAAAATAAGCAGCAGTTTTTTATTTTAAGATCTGCATTAAAGGAACCTTACATGATGTAGTGCACTTTTAATTGTACATTTTAACTTCCTTAGAATATGCAATGAAAATATTACAAACATCAATTTAATCTTAGTTAAAGCTCATTAGTCAACTGTAACTCTTCAGTGCATTGTTTTACACACCTGAACATGCACTCGTGAGGCTACCTGTAATTTGAAACTCAGTCAGACTCTTTTCAGGCTCTGTAATCTATCCAGAATATGCTTGGACAAGGAAAGGAATATTTCCACAGCTATGTTTTAGGGAGATGGATTGATGCATCTTAAAGAAAAAATAAAAAAACCCAACCAAACAACCAAAAACCCCCAAACACAAAACCAAACCAAAACCCAACAAACAAACCAAAAAACAAAGCAAAAACCCCGCCAAGTCCCAAACAAACAAACCCCCCGAAAAACAAACCAATGAACAAAAAAAACCCAAATAACAAAGAACCCAAAACAAAACCAAAACCCAACAGAACAAACCAAACACAACAGGAGGAAAATTGAGAGAATTGGTATTGGAAGAGAGAACTGTCAAGTATTTTCTAATTCAAAACTCCTAAGTTGTTGTCTCATGGAAGAGCAAGTGCTGGTGAACCTTTCCTCATAAAAACAAACTGCAGTCTTTTGATTAATTTTAGTCCTTCCATAACAGTTGCTTTCCTAAAAAAAAAAAAAGCCTGGGGAGAGGAAGATTAAATCAGGTGGTCAGGTGAAGGTGTAGTTTGGGTAAAAAAATTCTTTAGATTCTTCAGGTTTAATATCTACAGTGAAAAAAAAACCCTGCCTATTTTCTGCTTTATCATACTGTGTTTATAAGTTATATTTTGTGTCAATTTTGTTGATTTGTTTTGGTGACTTCCTTTTCAGTGAAGGCATTTTATCATAAACAAGATTAAAATGTTTGACTGTGTTAAAGATACTTCTGTACACACTGTGAAAGGAATAGAAGGAATACTCAGTTCCTCTCCAGTACAACAATTTTCAATTATTTAAAGCTTATGCTTTTCAATCCTTCTCTAATCTGTTGGACTAACTTTTAGTAGTTCGAAGCATAATTTTAAGTCATGTCAATAAAGGTATAGTAATAATGATCCTTTGCAGTGCAAAATATGTGCACTCAGAGATGACACCATGAAATATTTTGTGATTCTGAAACTGTTCTGGCAGATGAGAAAGAAGGGCCGATACATTTGTTAAATACTGTTCAATATCAAGTGATATCTCTGTAGTGTGTTTTGTCTTGTCTCTAGGTAGTCTTGTCTCTCAAAGTTGATTTTTAACATCAACTAAAAAGTTATCAATTCTCAAAACACTCGATTCTACTATGTATTTCACATTTCAAATACTGCTAATGTAGTTCATTATTATTTTGAGAACAATCAAGCAGACCTTTCAACACTTGGCAACAGAGTTTGGAAATATTCAAATATTTCTATGTTCAGAGGCCTCTGTGGCCATGGAGAAACATAAGCTAATTTCAACCAGATCTTTGTTTTATCAATTGAAGTAGTAGCTAGCATGTTATAGGAGTATACAAAACTTTTCCCACCCCAAGAGATACTACAGTTGTGAATGCCTTTTGGAAAACAATATTAATTTGCTGCTGCCGCAACCGGATGCACTATAAAAATGAGTAAAGATAATACTGTGTTATGTTTTCTTGCTCCTGCAGCAGCCAGCCTGCTTTCCTTCTAATTTCTTAAAAAGAAAATAACTTTTAGTGCTTTGGTTTTAGAAGTTGTGGTAGAATTACTTTTATGATCTCTCCCATTTTCTTGCTGCCATACATCTGGCAGTCAGGCATGAGCAACTAAAGACTCTGTGTGGACTGCACTAAAGCCTTTGACAGTTCCAACTACCTTTATGAGAGTTATATATATATATATATATGTATGTAACCTTACTGTTCCTACTAAAGTATTTTCTCCATTTCTCCTCTGGAAAGCAAAACTATTTTTAAATGAATGCATGTCATTTGTTGTTTCAGTTACTGCAGTGGTCAAGCGTTCATCGTGATTATACTGTGAGAACATAAAGGATTCATACTTCAAACCAGTGTGAAGGTGTGAGCAGCTCTGTGCGAGTTGTTCTGGCTGATCCACTCCTGTGAGACCTCTGTTCAAGGTATGGCTCCTGTTTCAAATCTAGCTGTGACTAAATTCCAGTTGAGTTTTCATTTGATTTCAAGGAAAATTCCGGTTCAGGTTCTGTTTAGGTTGAAAGGAAAAGAAAAAAATCTGCAAAGTGAATGTGTGTTTTAGTTTGTTTTGGTCTGATTGCTGCCTTGTGGCCATCCTGTCCTCAGACACTGTTGTTTGCTGCACCCTGGGCAGGCTGACAGCTGAGGAGTTTTCAAGTAGCGATGTCTAAAGAAGCTTCCTTCCCAGTTATTTATGGCAAAAAAAATAATTCCCCTGAACACCTCTCCCCGGGTTCTTCCCAGCACTGAAAGCGACCCCAGTTTCATTTCCAGTTCACCTACATGCCTTTGAATCCCGTTATCCATCTGTGGCAGTTCAGAGCCCCCTACCAGCCAGCCGTCTGGGACTGAGCCTCCCGCTGCTTACGGGCAGCAGGACTTGGATGCAGTTTTCCAGGGAGTTTTGGAACAGTCTTTACCCAGGAACCTCTACACCCTTCCTGAAGGAGCTGGCTTGCTGCTCTCTTTCAAAGCCTGGCCTTGAACACAGTACTTGCCAAGCCTTTGCAGTAATGCCCATGTAGCAAGCCTTTGCTGTTTACATTAATGAACCTTTTCAGGAATGTTCTCCTTGCCTTGTATTCTAGTACTGAGTTACAAGCACCTGGTGTAATATCCTGTGTTAGCAGCCAAAGTCTCAAATGTGGAGTTTCACCCCTGATTTTTATTTCAGGTGTGCAATTCAGTGTGGTCAGTGTAGACAATGCAAAACGAGAACTTTTCTTTTTTTTAAAGTCAACATTGGTTAATACTCTTCTGCGAAGTCTTATTTCTGTCTTCGAGCTTTCCCTTTTGTCAGTAATTAATGAAATGAAGAACAGACTCTTAAAGTAAGTGACAGGGTGATCGCCCTCACTGGTCACTAGGAGCTTGATATTTGGCAGATTGAGAATACTCTAAATTGAATCTCAGCCATTATAACTGCCCTAGCTATGGCCTTTGTGATGAGCAGCTGGAAAGCCTCAAATACAGGCAGAGCCACAGCCCAGCATTTGCAGAACTCCCTTGTGATAAAAGGAGGCATGACTAGCTAATGGGACCTGGAGGTGGGCAGGGAGGAATAGCCAGAGCTGTTGGAACTGAGGTCTCTGAGCAGCCAGGTTGGGAGCTCTCAGGGTAGGGGCCCAAAAATGTGGAGCCCAGGAAAACCCCAGTCCTTCCCCAGCCCTTGCTGTAGGCTGAGGGGTAGCTCACTCTCTTTCTAGCTACCATTTTGAGAAGGTTTTTTTTGTTCATGGGCACAGTAAGAAAACTCAAAATACATGTTAATATAATTCTTTTACTTCCTGAACGAAAATAGTTTACCATTTCTGTCTTTGACTTGGGAAGTGTAGGAAATTCAACAGACCCGATTGTGTTCTGTGTTAGCTGGAGTGAGGCAGGGACATACTGTAGCCAGACTGCCTTGTTCTCTGTTCTGTGGGATGGAGTGTTCCTCTTACTCCTCTTTTGCTTTCATACTTCCAAGAAAAATCTGGCACCATCTATGTTATAGGAATTGATTAGGTAGCTGAGTAGGCATTGGAATTCATGACATTCCTAGCCTGCTGCATTGCAGAATAAAAATAATGTAAATAGTCCCCAGTTACATGCTTACCTGCTCTGAAATGGAGGAAGGGAACATTTGCTGCAGGTTTCAGTGTTGGCCATAAAATCTCAAATTGTTCTTCATAACTATTCTGTGTACTCTTAAAGCCTCCTACCACAAAGCTAGTCCTTGGTTTCTGTTTGTTGGTCACAGGGGATATTCACTTTTAAAAATTTTCTTATGTATTGTAGAGATTCACCATTCAGAGAGTACTTCTGGATTTCTGCTCCATCATGGATGACTGTGCTCCAACTCTGTACTATGACAGAAATTTGCATCAAATGGCCCTATTGACATTATCTTCATTGGATCAGATGGCTGCTGATACTTTGAACTTGATGCTTGCTACCCTGGTGAGTATGCTGCAAAATGTATTTATACCAGATTTTTTGTTTCAGAAGAACTCATGATTGTAAAAAATAGTTAATTCCTTCAGATTGTGTCAACTATGGATTTCACAACCACTCTGAAGGGCAGGAAGCACCATTATTAGCACAACACCTAGGTGGTCAGCTTCATGAAACTCTGTTGCCCATTAAGGACCACTCTAAGAAGGCAGTCCAATCTTTCTGCCTTCCTGTCCAGTGACTATGCCAGTGAGCCTTATGATTTTTATGCAGTGAGCAACTGGAGCTTATTTTGGAACCGATTGTCTTGAGTTGGATAATTTTTTGTGGTGTTTAAGAAGAATGCTATAGAGTGTTCAGGATTTGGGTGTTACAGCAAGGACGAATATGATTCAGAGATGAATCTGTTGCAGATTTCAAAGTTGCCTGGAGCCAAAATACTGTGATCTTGAGGATACTAGTATTGTGATGTGAAATCCATTATAAAATCTTGTGTGGCTAGGCTAATTCTTAATACTGTTTTTATTAAATCATAACATTGTGTTTTATATTATGCTACAGAAATAAGGTATCTGTACTATTTTAGGGTCATTGACCTGAAAGGCCAGTCAACCAAACTGAAAAAACACAAAACAATTTAGATGTAAAAATGGAGAAGTCTGGCGTTTGTGTGAGAAATTCTTGTACATCATTTGGAAAGCCTTTTACACCAGAAAACTGCACAATTGACTTTACCTTGGTCACAGTGGTTAAATTCCATAAAACTAGTTTTCGTAATCGGCTGCAAAATTGTGACTGTTTCTGCTCAGGCTCCAAACTTACTAAGCTCAGAAGATGCTCTGAAGTTTGGTTTGAGCACCATCAGTGTCTTATGAAGCTAGCATGTGCTATGCCGTATTTTATTTGTTACTTGTGGCATAGAATTGTTTCAGTTGGAAGACACCCTCAGGATCGTTAAGTCCGACCATAACCTAGCTCTAGCACTAAACCATGTCCCTAAGAACCTCATCTAAACACCCTTTAAGCACCTCCAGGGATGGTGACTCCTCCACTTCCCTGGGCAGCCTGTTCCAATGCCTGACAACCCTTTCCATGAAGAATTTTTTCCTGATATCCAATTTTAGATTGCATAATCTTCTCATGTTACACAAAAGTGTGAAATCTGTATTTAGGCAATCCATTGAACACTTTGTCGTGGTTTGTGTTGATAATAATTTCTGTACATGAAATTCAGTCAGGGCCTCGTGCTTTCCCAAATTCTGTTAGAGATGAAGGTGGTGAATTTAAGCTTTCCATGGGGACAAATCCATCATGGCCCCAACAGATGAAAGCTTATCAATACAAAGGGAGTAAATTATTGGAAGCTTGTGAAAGAGCAAAAAAATTGGTCTTTCAAAGCATCTATATCTGCTGGAAAGCTTCCTTACAGTCTTAAAGCTATTGCTTCTAAACATATCTTTTTTATTGTTACAGTTTTTTGAAAAATGTGTAAGGCATTTTAATTAATCACGTATGACTTTTCAAACGGATTTACACTGCTCAGTGAAATGACTATGTAGCATGATTAGGTCTTCTGTTACAGCTCTCTGACCTAAGTTCAGCCCTGAAATGCATGCAACTCAAAACTCAGAAGAGCAAAAACTGTAAGCGCTACTTGGAACTTGTGCACGCTAAAACCTGCTCTGCTGGTTTTGAAGTTTAGAAGGCCTCTTGTTCAAAAGTTGTAAATATTTTTACATGATCTATATGAGTTTGTAATAAGCATCTCTCATCATACCTTATCAAGAGTCTGTGCCTCATTCACTACAAAATTATCCAAGTACGTTTTCTCAGGGTCATACATAGAGCTATACTTCATAGGTTATCTGTTGCTGCGTCTCCTCTTGAAACTCTGATTATTCCATCACACATACAAACGCAATACAAAAGCAGATCTCATTTTGAGTGAAAGGGATTTACTTTTCCATTTTGCAGGAAAAACTGAGCCATGGAAAAGCTTACATACAGATTTTGTGTTTCAAATGAACAGTAATAAGAGTAAGATAATGATTTTCCCTGACTTACCCTTTCTGTGTGTGTTTCCCCTCTATTCCTCAAATATTTTAGATTGTTAGGATTCCAAATATAAGTATTATCTCAATAAGAATTTTGATCTATTTTCCAGTTTACTTATTCTCTTCATTCACCAACAGGCTTGAGCACTATGTGGGAGTAGTCAGCTATAGCACAATATACAGAGACAAAAATTTCATCACACTGTATTTTCAAATTCAAGTAAACAGTTTTTTCATCTCTAATAACTGCTTTTGGCATAGAATTCAGACATCTCTTTCATAAGCTGTTATGGCTCTGAAAGATCTGATGCTTTAGATTAGAACAAAGGTGCAATCTAGTATTATTTTAGCCCTCTGGATTTCCCAAGACATGTGGCTTTTGGAAGTGACAGTGATAGTGGTTTGAGAGTGAATGCTTTGGTCTGCTCTAAGTGTGTGTGATTTCCATTCAGAAGTACAGCATCAAACAAAGGAGCACTGAAATCTTAGTCAGTGACTTTTCCCCTGTGACAACAGCTGTATTCCTTCAACTGCTCTCCTTCCGTAGGAATCTCTCACTGGGATGCCAGGATGCCGTGCCGGTTGTACAGAAACCGCAGACGCGTTGTCTGTTGCATTAAGAGGCAAATAAAGTCATTGGCTGCAGTTTTAAACTTTTGATTGACATTTGGAAATACACAGTTATTTTCAAACTTGTAATTAACTGACCTCAATAGCAATTTTTTCTCTAAGTGTATGAGAGTGCCTATGTGTCTATTACTGTGTTTATAAGAAAAACATTGTTTATCTAAATATAATTTTTTTGGTATGTGTTTACATTTTGCTGTGACATCTACCTTATTTTTACGCATGTAGGAACTACGTGATATTTCATTACTTTACAGTTCTCTTTAAGTGTTCAAGGGCACAGTAAAGTCCTGGGAGAATACTTTAAAAAGGAAAAAAAACCCCAAACCTGAACTGTATTTTATTTACGTGCCAGAAATGTAAGTCCAGGCTCTGCCATATTACTCTAGCTTGAATGCAACTTTGTGCTGATAGCTCTGTTTACCATACTGGATTTGGCAACCTATCATTTCAGAATTGTTCATGAGAAAGTAGAATTTAGCAATTTACTTGGGACACTGAAACCTGGATAGGGTTTTCAGTCCTTCTTACACGTGTGGAATCATGTGTATGAGAAAAATAACTAGGAAGTGAGGGAAGAAAGGTGTGACTAGCAATAACATTTCGTATACACTACATAACATAACCTAATTTACAAATAATCTGGGTTTGTATTGAGGATGTAAATTAGCTAGATACAGTCTTCATGGTGAGGGTGGCTTACAAGGCATGAAAGCACAGGGGGCCAGGGATGTATATTGTCTCAAGGACTCCAAATCATAAATCTAACTTTTCAGAGGAGTGCAATCAAGACGGTTTTCAGTTTAGTGTCAGGGTGGTACTCCTGTAGAAGCCTGTATGCGTCTGAAGAGCAGGCATGGGTTGGGCTTTAGTGAACTTGAACCTAGCGTCAGAGGTGAACAAAATTCTGGATGTGCTGTTCATGGAGATTTTGAAATGTTTCTGTAATGGGGAGGTTCTGAATTAGTGGCCAGCACTGTGAGACAGCCGATCTGGGGGTGCAGTAGCTGCATCCCATGGTGACTCTAGCTCTGTGGTGTTCCTGGTTGCTCCTGCACATTGGGTGTGAGGCTCCCTCAGAAACTACTTAAAGTCTGGAGCTACCCAGTTACTTTGCCGTGTTTCCATATTGCCATTTCTTAAAATGGAAAAATGAGATCTTTGTCAGCTTCCCTATCTAGCACAAGGTGAAGATGTGTAAGTTGATGTTCTGAAGGAGATCAGATGATCCTAGATCCATACCAGAAAGTGATGCCTCTGTCTACCCCAGTCTGGATGTTAAAATGGACTTATGGTATCCACTTCCAAAGAATACTTGTAAGTTCTAACCAGTGTGTAATAACAAGTTACTTATTCTTAGTAAGTTTGGTGCATGTTGTAAGCTGGATTTAGGAAAACTATTTTTTTTTTAAGTTTTGCTGAAGAAAAATCCTGTTTTCCACGTGGAGCTCGGTGCTATATTTCTTTGCTTCTTTATGAAGCAAAGAGAAAGAGTTTCTTTTTGATCTCGAAATCTCAGACTACATCCAGATGCCTTTATCTGTAGGGATGTTCTTCATACTATTTGTGTAGATCAGAAGTCCAGCAGCTGGAAGTGACACATCACTCTGGTTGAAGCTATTAATATTCTCTGTTTTACCACGTTCAGTGATTCTGTATATTACAGTTACTCAGCTTTGCCTCTTCCTTACTTGAATGTACTCTAGTTACTGTCTTCAAATCTTGGCTGAGTTTCCTTGTTGTCATACAAGATGCACTTTTCTATTTATTTTGTTTACATTTTTATCTGGAAAAACCCTGGCACACATAGAACCCCTGTTCATGTCATCACACTGAAATCAAACGCTTCATGCAATAGCACCACAGTATTGTTGAGAAATGGTTTTGCTGCTGAAGGCAAAGTGTGAAGGAGAAAGAGATGTGTATAGAAGAAGGAAAAAAAAAAGTACATGAAGACAAATATAGGATGAAACTAAAACCACATGGTATTAGAGACTGAGGAGTACAATGGTGAGTCATTGACAAGAAAGCACTGATCTAGACATACAGGTAATTGAAGACAGACAAAAGGATGGTTTTAAGCACAATTTTATTAGGTTAATAGATCAGGAATATTTCCGATGGGTCTCACATGGAGCTACAGGATTCTTACCACATAACTCGTAACTCAGGATAGGCCTTCTTTAGCTTACCCACAGGATTTAGCTTGTAACCTGAGCAAAAACCGGAACATAAAGATTATGGCCTAAAATAGACCAAAACCTAATTTTGTTGCTTGACCAAAGTTACACTTAAATTATGCTTCAAATTGCAGACACAGTGGAGAGTACAGGTAGTGGAAAAACGGAGTAGTAAGTGAGGAAATCTCAGGTAATGGTATTTTTATTTTACCTCTATATGTGCCTGAAACAAAATCTGGTATTAGATAAAAACTGGAAGATCATATGACTGAATAATGAACTAAGTTTTACTTAAGCAGTGGTAGGCTACTTGGGCAAAATATTTGTGAATGCTTGATTAAAAAGGTGAGTTACAGATTTCAATGCTAACTAAGAAGAAAAATTGGGGTCTTTTATAAACAATGTTTTCTGAAGTCTGATTTTTGCCATCTCAAAGGTACTTACTGAACTTTATATTTGTTTTAGTTGCTGTTCATTAGGGAAGCAGATAGTGAACAGAATACTTACTTTGTAAGTCCTATGGACTCATGTAGAGTCTTAACAAATATTAAATGCTGGCTCTTCAGAACCAGAACTGAGCATTTGGAGAGTTTATTAAAATATGAATGGCAGATCAGCAAGCTCAGTCTTTAGGACTCCTTCCACATTCAAGTGATAAAGGTTAGCAAAGAGTGAAACTCAGGTTTCCCAAACTCAGGTTTCCCAAACCTTAACTGTCATTCCTTCTGTAAACTCAAAGTCCCCCAGGAAGATCTTGTATCTCTTCTACTTCTGAGAGTAGATTTTTTTTTTTTGGTCATACTGGGTGGTGGCTGAAGTTAGAACAGAAAAATTTAGATAATTAGCATAGATAGATTAGTAGAAGAAATAATTCTTAACAACTAGTGAGTGCCAAATTTGTAAGTTCCTGCGTCTGCAAAACTCCCTGCTAGTGTATAACTGATATACAGAAGTGTGTGATTTAATTTTTTTTTTTTTTTTTAACTGTCCCAGTGGAAGAAATTCTTCTTGATCCCTAAAGCAGGGCTTTGGTTTAGTTTAAGTGGCATTAAGAAGTGGTGGTGTTTTTGAGGAAGGGGAAGAAAAACAAAACCAAACCCAACAAACCACGACCAAGCAAACAGATCCCCTCACATGCATTCTACAACTACATAGTCAGAGGCTACATCTACATTAGAGATTCTAGAAGTGGTTTTCAAGTTCATCCATCCATTTAGGTTTCCTGAGCACATCCCTCTGGCTGACAGACCACCTCCCTGATATCTGATAGAGAAAACCATGGACAAGAAATCTAGCTGGAAGTTGTGGTGCCCTGTAAAAGGTGCACTCTATAGACTGTTGGGGTCCAGGACCCTGAGCTCGACGCTGGGAAGTGACTGTAAATACAGACCTACAGGCTGAGGGACTCAGAACTGTTTAAATTGGAGCGGCACAGTGAGCAGCTCCTCTCTTGCTGGTGGAGTGACGAGCTTCACCCCTCTGCTTATGCTTCTACAGCAAGCCCGGATCTCCTGCTTGTTGGGTTGGCATATGGAGAAGTGTAGGGTTGTTACAGAAACCGTGAATAAAGCAGTAATAGCAATAGAAAATACTAACTTTGCCAGAATGAAATACTGCATTTGTAATGTTAGTTGAGGAGCGAGGTTCCCCACCTTCTTCATCACTGTCCTGACTGTCCTGGTACTGAGCGGTGCCAGTAACAGTGGATGTTCTGTGAAACCTGGTTGGGAGCCCTTCCTGTGGCAGCTGCAGAGACTCTGAGATGCTGAACAGAAAACTTATCCTAAGTCATTACATAAGATGCTGGTCGTGAAGGTCTGTATGACATATCTAGCTTTCTGTTCTCTCTGTTTTGTGCTTCTATTAAAGTCCACCTACTTTCAAAAGGTGATAAGTGTATGCTTGTCAGGGAGTTATGTCAGTCATACAGTATGCAGTGGGTGGTTTGACACATGCTGTGGAATACACTTGACTATGAAATTCTGGGTGTTTTGTGTGTTTTACCTACTACATTGTAGGCTTCTGCAAGCAACACTGGCAACTGTTAATAGTCATCAACCTTCCTGAACTTCTTCTGAGTCTGGAAACACTGGATATTACAGTATTAACCAAAATTTTCAGTGTAGATCAGAGTGGCAGGAAGTAAGAGAATTCTGGTTTCTCTAATGATTGACTTCCTCCCCTGCCCCCAGCTGATACTCAGGAAAAATAGTACCAAGAAAATTTGAATAGTTTATATCTGATACAGTATGGATAGTACCAAAATTAACATTTTAAAACAGACATGTCATACTGTTATTTACTGGATAAGTTTAAATCTAGAAAGTTTGAGTATTTTGAGAAACAGTCTAGTAATTCAGCTGTATAAATTTGGAAGTTATTTCAGGACAGGGGTCTTCCTTTGCCAGTTGCAGTGTTGGTGTATTTAATAACCTAAAATACAGATGCAATCCATTAACATATATGGTGTCTCTAAGGGTCCCTGTAAATTTCTAACATGCTTTAGCAAGAAATGCAAGAGGATCTAATACATCTTGAATGCAAATAAAACACCCACAAAACCAAATCAAACCCCAAACCAACCCATTGCCCCCTCCTTTTGTTTGTTTTGAATCTGACTTCTTTTGTTCTTACTCCCAGTTCTTGTATGAGAAGAGACAGTGCACAATGAATTATCGTTTACCATTTCCATGCACTTATGATTTTTATTGTCATTTATTCTTTTCACCCCGAAGCTGTGTCTTTTCCTTATAGAAGAGTCTTTAGCTTTTTTCTTGTACAGAAGATGCTCCATACCAGTGATTGTCTATATTAGTAGATTTTAAATATCCGGCAAAAGCTGCTTAAAGGCAATAAAGAAATAAATGCAATGTGCCTTTGCTTGCAAGTAGTGATGACGTTCTTCTGTGGTTTTTACTAGCCAAGGTATTCAGTACCCTGACCTAAATATTTGCCTGCAGGAGTGTAGACAAGTGACAGGACAGTCACATTCACTCGAATGGCACCTGGAAGATCCACTATGATGGTGGTGGCTTTCCTTTCCCATGTACTAAGCATGATATGTGGCACTATGCCTGATATTATTCTGACAAAAAACATTTATTTTGGTTGTGCAGCTTTGCTTTTAACTGTTCACAGCCATGGTTCAGCTTTCTGATGTGAAATGCATTGCTGTAGTATGTATTACACGTAAGCACTGTATGAGGCTTTTATGTTAAGCAGTTAGAAAGTGCCAGAGGCTTTCTTTATGCTCTTACTTAAGATGCAATTCCTAGAGAGATCGCTGTCCAAAGAAATGTAAATAACTTGGACCTGCATGACTGCAAGATGGTTTGCTCTTCCCAAATATTACTTATTCTGTGCTTTCTTAGGACAAGTGGGATGGAGCGGGACAAATCAGAAAGACAGAGGTGTCTCAGTCAAAGTACAAGTACATTATTGATGGATAAAATGCTGTGCAATTTTGTGTCTCAATTTGGAAGATATATAGGCATGTAAAAGTGCAGAGATCCAAATCCAGCAAATGCCAAATATTTCTTTGCTGATCTGTATTTGAGAACTTGTGTTTCACAGAGAAATTAAATGTGTTGTCAAGATTATTTTGACTTTCTTTTTAAAAGGCCTTTTTGGATGTCTGCCTCTGTGACATGCCTAGTATTTTCCATTTTTTGGGGTGAATAAGAAACATTTAGCACATGATTTCATGCCAGTTTTCCTTCAAGCTATAAATGAACTGCTGCAGGTGAACCTGGTTGGATGTCAGTGATGTGCTGTGCTAATTGCAAGAAGGTTTAAGTATTCAATCGCTAATCTTTACAGGCTCTAAAATCCTAATTCATTTCTCGTAATCTCAGAATCATAAAGTCCTTGAGATTCTGAGAACTCAGAAAATTGTTTCTGGTGTGAATGGGGAATATTAATGAAAAAAAGATGAGAAGTTGTTCTGGGTGATTTTCAGTTATAGTTTGATTGTTGGAAATTCTTTCAATTATAAACATATGAAAGATTAATTTTATGGAGAGTCTGAGAATTCCTTGTTAATATTTTGCTTTGTGTGCAAAAAGAAACTTTCCCAGAAACTTTGAAGCTGACATTACATGTGGCAACTCTGTGAAAAACTGTTGCCACTCAGTTTAATCGTTTGCAGTGTTGCTTTGAAGTGACTGATTGGGCCACATTCGTCCCCAGGAGAAATCTTACTGAGGCCATTAAATGAGGACTATGGCCCCTAGTTCTTCTATAGGTTTGCTAAGGAACTGTGCCGTATGAGAGAGTGTGCTACCAATACAGTTTAAAAAGCATCTGAGCCAGAGCATGGAAAATAAAAGTTGTTACAGTTGCAATTCGTGACTGTGAATGTTGCTGATGTGTATGGGTCTACTGGATGTAGATTTGAAAAGAGTTCACTGTATGCCTTGTTCCTTATTAGTTCTCTTAAATGTCAAAATCCTTGCTTATGTCTTTCGTCTGAAATAGGATAAATCTGGTCTAAGTGAAAGGTACTTGTCTCTAGACTTAAAAAAAAAAATAAATAAAATCATTCTTCCTGTAAAGAGGGCTGAGGTCTAGGTGTTAAAGCTTTTTTTTTAATGGTCCAGATTTTGTGATTTTTTTTTTTTTTTAAATTTACAATAACTTACCTTTTTTATTTTTAAACTTTTTTTTATTCTTTCCCTCCACATGGCCAATAAAGGACCTTTTCTAGGTTTCTTGAGCTTATTCCAATGTACTTTAGCAGCTTACAGGTGTGTGTGTATAGTTAAGAAGATAAAGTGGAAGAGAAAGAGAGAGGATGGATGTATAACAATCGTAGTAAATCAGTGGTCTAGGGTGCCCTCTAACTTAAACTGCATTCACACCTGTAGTTCAGTGAATGCAAGTAGCAAACATGATCCTAGAACTAGAAATCTATCCACAGCTGTTGATAAAGAAAATACTTGAAATGGCCATTATCCATAGCTGGTCATAGGTATGAGATCCAGTTTAGTGTACCCTTAAATACACTGTACTGCTGCACCAAATATAGCTGAAGTATGTGTCAGTCTTTGACTGTTTGGCCGGACTGCACCCCAATATGCTATACAATTGTTTGTGAATGGGCCCAGTGTCTGTACCTGCAGAAATCTGCTTCTTTGGCTTTTGCAAGTATTCATTATTTTTTATTTTTTTCAAATGCAACAGGGCTTCCTGACATCTGCTTCAAATCAAATTTTTTCTTATAATATTCATGTATGCCCTCTTGTCCTGTTGTATGTATTAAACTGAAAATAATTCTTGAATAGACATCCATATCTTGTAGGATTTTTTGTACTTTTTATAAATGCCATCTGGATTTGATCCTGCTGTAGAGAGGCAGGATGCTTTGTTTCTTGAAAAGTCTCGTATCAGAAACACTGTCAGGAAGAAGTCTCTGGGCCTTTCTTCCTTTCAAACCTGAGATAGCACTGCCTCTGTCTACAACTTTACTTTATACGCTTTTTAAAAGTCAGAAATCCACAACCGCAGAAGGCTTGAATAGTCTGACTGGCTCAGGAAGGGGTTTCAGTAATGTTGCTGCAGACTCTCATTTATAGAGTCTGCAGAGCTGTAGCGGGCGGTTTGCCAGAGCAACAAATTAACATTATTTAACATTTCTGAAACTTTTAATTAAGCTTGTTTAAGGCTTGCAGGCAAACTGGAGAGTATATTCCCATCCCCTGTTTAAGAATGTTCTTGGCTTCTAGATGTATTTTCCTAAGTGGTCCCAGTTCTAATAATGTCATCCTAACGAGCTGTGCAAAACATGGTGTGTTTTGTTCTCAAGGCTTCATGTGCAACGATTTTGCTTTAAATCCACATGGGTCTGCACCCCATGATTTTTATTTTGAGTTCAGGTTCAGTGGGGAAAGAAAAAAAGAAAAAGCAGAGTTTCATGGGGTATTATGTCGGTTTCATAAACTGGCCCATATTCCTTCTAAAGATGTGCGAATCTTAGCTAACCTTTTATGAAAAGTTTTGTATTTGTAAAGAAATTCAAAAGGGGCACATTGTACAGTTTATTACTTCATTGTGAACATTTTTTACAGCTGTAATTCTTCCTTCTGAATGTTATATTGTGGCTCTTGCTCTTGCTATATGGCTAATTGGACAAAATGGTTCCACTTATAAAGCCCTATTTGCAGATGGCTTGTGAAACATTCAGCTTTGCAGATGAGTTGTTCTATATTTTGGATTGTGGCCAAACAATTTTTTTTTTTTTTTTTGGAAGGCTTGAGCAAAATCAATTTAATCACTTGTACAAGAGTGAGGAAAATGGAAGTCCAACATTTAAAGCAACTAAGTTGGAAAGTTAGTTTTACAGAGAAGTATCTAACACTCTAGAAAGAAGTGCCTCAGTATGTTTTTGAGGGGGGATTCTCCTTGGTTAAATCATAAGCCAAATTCAGGTAAACCTGGCAAATGCACCTGTGGAGAATGAACAAACTGGCTCCAAGTCCTTCTGGATATTTTCCTGATCTGTAATAAAGCTATGACTTGGTGAACGAGATGTTCCTTATGTTAGATCCTTCAGTAAAATAATCCACTACTTCAGAAAATTGCAGGGAACAATAAAATAGAGTGTGTGTGTGTGTGTTTTTTTTTCTTGGTCGGAACATGAACGATTGTCAAAGCTGAAGCTTTTTGAATGTGTTTGAGTCAAAGTATAGTCCAGATGGAAATATTTCAATCAAAGCGAGAACTGCACATGGAAGAAAACAGTTGAGATCCCTCGTCTTCCTGCCCAATTCTGGGCGTGTGTTTGTATTGTATACAAGACCCAATTCTAGTCGTTTTTCTAAAGAATATGTCATTGTTACAATGAGTAGCTCCAACAGAAGTAATTGGAATTTTATTTCAGCATAGTGAATTCCTTGAAGATGATCAGCTTGCTTGTGTAAAAGCAGTGGTGGTTTGCACCAGAAGCCTTTTTGAAATGTCTTGAGTAACAGGTCACTTAAGAATGGAAAAGGAAAAGACTGGAAAGGTTTGTTCATTCTTCATGTAATGAGGAAATACATATATTCTTGGAATCTGTTTTGCTGCATGGTACATCTCCTTTCCCATAGCTGTAGCTCTGGTCTTACTTCCTTCACTGGATAATCCTTTACAATTCTCTGCCCTCCACAGCTTGGGCCCTGGCAGCCTGAGTGGCAGCATGTACAGTTAATTCACACGGAAACTTTTTTTCTGAGAATTTGAGGTGCATAGTCTGAACCTATGGGTTTACAGCATCTTTCCTGTACTTCACTATTATCCATGAAGAATATAAATATTTTGTTAGGAGCTATATGTTATTGATAGAAGTGTCATATCCTTGAAGACTGACATGCCTTTATGAGTGTCTCTGTTTTGTACAGCTTTTTTCTTTTATCTGTGTATATTACTTGATACAGCAGTATCTGCATCACTTTGAGATGCTGCACTCCATAACGTTTATATGCAAGGGGAAAATCACTATGCAAAACACTGAATTAGTAGGATCCAACAGGTCTGTGGACTAACTCTTCCTTTCTAGTGAATTGTGCTGAAGTTTGATTTCTTTTCTCTTATTGGTGTTTGTCCTGCCAGCTGAGGGCATTTCTATAAAAGTCATGGTGCTCCTCAAGTAGTTTGTCTGCCCTGTTGTTCTAGAGAAATCTGAAGAAAGGCTGTATCAAGAACTGACCACCAGTTGTGGTGAAACAGGGAGTTGCTACCTAGGGAAAGTACAGCTTAGCATTGTGGGGACTGGGCTTTGTTCACTCTGTACCTAGACACAGTGTTGGTGATAGGGAACTTGTTTTGTGCTTCCAAACCATGTTTTCATTTGTGGTTTTTTTGTGGTTCTTTGGGTGATTTTTTTTTTTTTTTACCTAATTCAAGGACTGAGAACATATCAAATAGCTTCTTGAATAGCTTAGCAGCAGTTCTCATTTCAAAAAATAATAAAAATTAGGAATCATACAAAATACATAGGAAATATTCTAGTACTCTTCTGCCACATAAAACCTGGCTGTATGTCATACTGAAACTTTTAAATTCTGATTAGTAATTTATGCTCTGAAAATAGGACTGTAAGATAGCAAAACATGTAATGGAGAAAAAGTATTTTCATAAGGACAGTGTTTTTGTGAGTTTTGTATCATTTTTAGAACTTATTCTATTATTGTTTAAAAAAACCCTAACAAAGAAAAACAAACAAAAGAAGAAGGATGTTGAGGTATTGCTGTCCTGATTCATGTGAAAGTTAGTACATTAAGGAGCTGATGCAGTTTGTAGTGTTGCTGGCTAAGTTGGTGCCAATCTGATTGATGATGCTACATATGTTTGAAATAGTGTAGCTTCAGGTGGGCTGAAGCATAAGAACATTGCTGTCTTTCAATAAAGCATAAAAAAAAAGTGTATTTTTCATACAAATGGGCTTTTCAGTCTGTAATTAGTAAACAGAGAAATGTGCATGAATACAACGTACTTGTTCTTTTAAAAAACCTTTCAGTAATTCATGATGAGCTGAAACTTTCAGGAAATTGTGCAAGAATGCCTCATATTAAGAGATGAGGAAGCAGGCCTCCTGTTCTTATGCTGTGAAATTCTGAGCTGTTAATATTTACAGAATTCTGGTAACTAGCAAGAGAAGATTTTTGGTTTTAATTCAGTTTCCTGGAGCAGTTATTGTTTATGTTGTGGTGATGGTAGACTATGCTATATGTGTCTCCATTCAATGCATGGGATAAATAGCTTCAGCTTGGCCCACGAATATAAACCATCCTAATTTGAGAACAGCCCTGTAAAACAGGAATGTGCACTTCATTTTGGGTCAAAGCATTGGTAAGGAATGCGTCCAAGACACCTGCGGAAAATTAAAGCCTTTACTCTCCTTGTACACAAAATTTTCAAGAGGTAATTACCCTCAGTTTGAAACATAATACGGCTCCCATTAGATGGAACACATGGAGTGAAAGTTGAATAGATGTCTTGTTGTGAGTGTTTCTGAGGATTAATAGGGCTGTCAAAAGCAGTAATAGGAGTGTTTTCTTTGTGTACAACTATCCCTCTCCTTATCTTTTGCAGTGTATGATGAGGCTGTTGCCATTCAGCTCAGCAGACAGACACAAGCTTCTTCCCCATCACGCTGTCCCGCCAGCTGCTTTGTTTCTGCAGAGCTGGCTGCTGCCTTTCAAGGCTCCTGCTTTTGTCCTCAGCCTGCCCGACTCCTTTGCGCTTGGTCCCAGTCACCGTGCCAAGGGCTGGCACCAGGTCCCTGCTTTTCTGTGAGCTGCAAGGATGAGAGTGACAAAACGGGGCTGCTAGGTTCAGCATCTCACTTTGTTAAGTGGTTCTTTTATCCTTCAGGGAACTTCCTCTGTAAGATGGAGCTGAAAGTTAAGCTTTCTTGCTTTCTTCTGGCAGCTGAGACACAAATACCCGGTTTCCTCTCTTATTGTTTGACATTTTATTTATGTCTCTCTGTTACAAAAATAGAGCAAATGATGTTTGTGTTCAGGTTCTCTGCTCCTTCTAACTACTGAATGATGAGAAGGTTCTAGTTCAGAGCTCGCATGGTATTCCTTCTGTTTCTACTAGTTTTGAAGATCTTTGCCAAGCGGTTAAGTTGTGTGCCTGCTGTAATACCTGCTTACTGCTGGTTTTGTAGCTGTTCCGTTCCATCTGATGGTTGTCAGGTAAATTAGGTGTGAGATGTGCTGGCAGCCTTTGGCCCTGACAGAGCCTTTGCTTGTACGTGGAGAGGCAGATGGCACCTTGGCTGATGTCACACTGTAATGGGGGTGTCTTGCAGTGTAACCTTCTGTGTCATGTTGGCTCAACTCCAGAGCAGTTCGGTGTAATTGCTTAGACTTCTGCTTGGTTGGAACTTAAAACCTATTTAAAGCTGAACTGGAATCTCTAGCCTGCAGTAACGAGCAGAAGTTTGACTGAAACGCCTCAAGTTGCAGTGAACTTGCAGAGGGGTTTATCCGTTAATTCGTGGACGTTTTCTGCAAATCTATTGTTGAGTTAATGGTCAGTTTGCAGCCTTGCCAAGTGTAGTTTGAATTGTCTCCAAGCTCCCCAGGAGAGAACCTGCAATTTCAGATGTCACAAAAATATCTCAGATTCTGTCCTTTATGCTGAGTGATAAGCTTCTACAGTTTAATATGTAGTGGCATATGTTGATTTTGTTTGGGTGAAATCAAGGATCCAACCAACCTTTGACTACCTAAGCAGGAGTATTGCAATGCCATGATGCCTGCTTCTCTTTGCTTTTTCCCTCCTCTCCTTGCTTTCTTTCTTGCAACAGATATAAAAATTTATCTCAAGCGATGGTGTGGAGATGGAGTCCTCAGTTAGACAGTGCTTTCTGCTTTTTTGGGCTGGTCTTATGGCAAGCTATGATCTGTCCTTTTGGCAGCATTAAACATTGGAATGGTCAAAGTGTCTGCTTCTGCCAGTACAGGAATAAGTCAATAAAATACACGCAATGCTTCGAGCAGTCTCAAAATGCATTTCTTGTTCCACTGCTAGCAGTGACTCTGGATAATTTGCATTGCAGAACTGCATTTAATGACTTCTAGATAAGGCCTAATTTATTTGTGAAAAGAACCCTTGGTTTTGCCAAACCAGTCTTGCAGGCTAAGCATGGAATTGGAAAGCCAGATGCTTTTTTTTGCTTGTTGCTCCCTCTGGTAAAACCCATTTTATGACTATTGTAAAGGTGTGTATATATATATATATAGAGAGAGAGAGAGAGAGAGAGAGAGAGAGCATTTTTGGCACGTCTAACAGCTCTAGTACAAATCAGTTCTTAGTTAGAACAAATAGGTTTTTAACATGTAAGTTCAACAAATGGTAACATTGCACAGTTACATTTCACTTTGTAGTTCTCCCCTGAGAACTTCTGAGCTACTTTGATGCATATCCTTACTTTTCTTATGGACTAGTTCCATGTAAAATTAGAGACCCAGACACTTAATACACTTGTAATTCAGCATTTCCTTTTAAATAGAGGTTTAAAGATCAAAAGAGTTGTGAGCCTGTGTTGTCTGTATTTTCCGGAATAGGAAACTTTCCTTGCACTGCTTTAATTGCCGGCTTTTCCTGTCCTTTCCTTGCCCTTGCTTTACTTCAATGTAACCGTGCTCATATTTAATATAGATAGTAAAGTTGCTTGTGTTTTTGCCAAGCACTTTGGGTGCTGTAAATGTGATACATATCAATTAGAATCGTACTGGACTCTGAGATTTTAGTACATATTTGGAGATTTGGGCATGAATGTTCCGTGGGTTCTAGGAGGCCTTGGGAAGGTTAAAGTCATGCAGCAGTGTTAGGCTTCTGGTTGCTGTTCTGTGTGACTTTTTTTTTTTTCTCCCCCTCCTCTCCTTGTTAATCACTTTTTGTCTAAAGGTGGCCAAGTGGCATTTTAGCTGCACTTCTGGTCTGTATTCTGATTCCAAAGTAGATTATTAATGGTGTTTGGAGGGGGTTTCTTTGCCTCCTGTACTTCATTCTTTGAGTTTAAGAAGATTATGCTTAAAATTTTGGCATGGCAGTTACTTGCAATTGTGAGGATACTCCTCAGAGTTTAAGTCTCCCGAACGGACCTTTTTGTGAAAAATTAGTTTAAAATAAAATCGTGTTTGGATTGTGTTGCATGCTCTTACTGTTGTAGCCATTTGTAAATATACCCTTGTTACTGAAAGGCTAACATCCAGGAACATTCAGAGCTCCCTGTGCTATCGTTGGGTTTTTAAGTTAACTTAAAAAAAATAATTGAGTTCACACACGTTTTTTAAAGTATGGAATTTTTCCGTGCATCAAGTACAATTATTTTTTTCACATTACACAGTGTGACTGCTTTTTCCTCATAACGATGACAGTACTGTGATCTGTACCTAAACTAGCAAGTAGAATGAAAACAGGTTGGCTCCTGTGAATCTCTTGGCCTTCAGCAGTCCAGCAACATCTTGTTCTCATGGACCATTGATGACTGAGGGTCTTCGCTGCTCGCGTTAATAGTTTCTATATCTTGTAATCAGTACTCAAAGATTGTTGAAGGTAGTTGAACTAGACTACTCCTATCCCAGCTACTCCAGAAAGAGAAAACTACTTCTCTCCTTCAGGTGCAGTTCTGCAGAAAAGTTCTCTCTCTGTTTGAATCAACGCATGCTGCATTACAGAATAGTGCAGATGGTGTTGCAGTGTCTGCAACTCCCTCCTCAGAAGCAGCTTTCTGATAGCATCCCATGAGCATCCAGTTCACAGCAAAACATAAAGCTCACGTCATTAATGTGGGTATGAATAGAAAATTGGTGGAGGTGGTTGACCCCTGCAATACTTCCAGAACTTTACCTTCACCTATAATTACTTCTGGTTCATAAACTTTTAAAAAAGATACCGATATGGTATCCAGCAGAATGAGACGCTTATCTGGATTTTGGAGAGACAGTCAAATAAATAAAAATGAGCCATAAAACATAACAACCTTGTCAAGAAATCAGTGCTGGCTAGAACAACTGTTCCTCTCTGGATCATAGACAGGTGCTATCCTAATGGAAACTCCAGAAGTGAGAGGAGACTGAAGAACCATTTCAGAAGCTGATATAAGAACCAAATGGCTACAGTTCAGTGTTACTTCAGGAGCTGGAAAGTTAGAAGTAATCCCAATAGCTGAATTAGTGGGCAAACAAAATGCTGGTCAAAGGTACATAATAAAATTAATGTTTTCACATAGTTTTGCAATTTTCCATGTGTACTTGCAAGAATTTAGTGGATATGACTTGGTTTTCTGCATAGGGACACATACTTGACCTTTAACTTTTCAATATGTTACTTTTCCAATAGAGGAGCAAAAAGCAGTTTTGGATAAATAGAGTTTTCAGGGATGCAGTGAATAAGCCCTTTGAGAGTAAGATGTCTTAATTACTTTAACAGGATCTATTAAAACCAAAGTATTTTGGCCAAGGACTGATTTGCATTTCACAACTGAGCACTTTCTGAGTCTGTCCTGATCACTTGTCCTAGCACTGAGAAAATGCGATTCCAAATAACTTGAAAATTTCAAAATGGACTTTAGAACAGATGGAAAGAGCTCAAGATGATGCTTTCTAAGTTGTGTTTTATTTGTGGCACTCTAGCCTTCTAGTACTTACAATTTTGCTATTCTTTTTCTCATTTTGAACGGCTTTCACAATAATGCACAAGGTTTCTCTGTGTATATAAGTGTGTGTGTTTATACATATTTATGTGCCATCAGGCAGAAAACAGAGATGTCTCCCGGTAAGATCTATTAACTTTTCATACTCTGTTCCATCTCTTGTTGCTGTTTGTTTTGAATGGCCCCATTGTTTTTACCTGAGTGATGTGCTGGTTGGTCTCATTATACATTTTTTTGAAATAAAGGGGTAGGGAGAAACCTTCTAGACATCTGTTTTAAATCAAATTTGCCTTAATTTCCACGTATGCCATCTTCTATCCATCATCTATGCTAATCCTCAAATAGGCAACATGTGCAGGATTTCATATGCAGTCTCGTAGGCACATCTTTAGCTTACATTTTCAACTACTTCATAAACATGTTTGCTTTAACATATTCTTAGCTTGCTCTTCTTGGGTTTTAAATCCGGATTCAAGAGCACACTCTCCTTCAAGTGTCATTTCAGTTTGTTCAGCATCTTTTAAGAAAATACAAGTTAAACAAGCCCAGCTGGCAGTTCAAGGGATATGTTTGGACATTCTTTCTACTTAGATTAACAGGACTAAATCTTAGATGCATTTATAGTTATGTAAATCGACATGAACTCAAAGCTGTCATTCAAATGATTTCAGAAGAAAAGTGGTTGCATCTCTAAAAATATCAGTGCCATTGTTTGGTCTTGATGTTTCTTAAAACCTCCTACACTTCCACAGTCAGGCTGAATCGATGACAGCAGCTGAGGAGGTAAAAGTTTAGACAGGGTTCTGCAGTAAGCCATGCATTAAACATTGTCTTTCTTAGATATGTTCTGAACTGCTTAGTTGACAGTTTCATCATTTGTCTACACTATTTTTGGTTGCTACCACCACTGGACTAGTAAGAGTGGTAGTGCATGTTCTCATTATACTAGGTTTTGTATTTTTTATTTTGTATTTTGTATTTGGTATTGTACTGTCCTCACAAAAGCATCTAGAGCTACTTAGAAAAGGTGTGGGGTTTTTTTTTCTGTTTTAGCTTACATATTCTGCTTGCTTGACAAAACATGAGCAAGTCAAGCAATTCTGATAAATCTTTTAGAAACTTTTGGATGAAATATCTGATAGCAGTCTTTCATTTGCCAGCTATTCCTTGCCTAATTCTATTTAAAGGACAGTTTTCTACTTCAAAATGGCAAAAAGATTTTAGTTGTGATTCTGTGTTCTTCTGTGGGAAGAAAGTACTTTTAAAAATAAATGGCTTAAAGATGTTTTTTATATATATATATATATATATATATATGACTGGAGAAAGAAGTACTGAAGATGTGAGACACGCAAGATGCCTAAGCATAAAATAAAGCAAAAGCTGGAACACAATGCTGTCTTTAGCCAGGAGACAACAAATTAAGCCAAACACAGCCCATAAGATTCAGGTACAACTCCTTTAGGTGAGTTCCAGAAATGATCTGAATATTGGCATTTGTCTGGCCTGAATGGACAGGTAGTGTCCACCACTTTGCTTTGTCCAGAGGTGCATCTGTGTGCTGAGGTGTGGGACATGGATATGTGTGTGGGGCAGAAGGTGGCACATGTCACATGCAGAAATCCCAAAGCAGAACAAAAACCGTGACCAGCCATGCTTTTGTTACCACAAAGCAAACACTTTTTAACAGCTTTTGGAATATTATAACTAATGTAAAATAAGAGATTTTGTCAATTTTCCCCCCTACAGAACTAGTCTGTCACCACTGAAATGGTCACATAAAATATATAAAAGCACTCCTGTGAGGCTCGTTTGTGATGAATCAGGAGAAAGGTGAACACTTTTTAGGAATTCAGAATGAAGGATTTCAGTCAGTGAGTATTATATTCCCCCACAGACTGCTAAACTGGTACTGAAAAGCTGTTTTCATTACTACTAAAATTCAAAGATAGGCTTTTTTTGCTTGTATTACTTTTCAAATACGTGAATAATTTAAATGTTTGGAGTATCTAATCTGAAAGGTGACAGTCTGAGCTGCAGTATCCACCAGAGTTTGCCCGGGAGCAGAGCAGAGACTCGCTAGCCCAGCAGGCTCAGCTCCTGGAGGTTCATAGAAATGCAAATTACATGCCAAATAACAAAATGAAAACAAAAAGAAGTGCTAAGCTACTGAAGTGGCTCAGCATGCTAATGATAGGCTTCATTAGAGTATCCTAATACGGACAATTGCGGCATCTATGAGCAGAGGAGATATAATGACTCTTCATTCGGAACAGTGTAAGCACTGAGTACTAGGGAATTTTTTAGTGCTGTTTTCGTCAGAGTCGGTGTTGGGCAGACTTGGTAGGATGAAACCTTTTAGGGTATGATTTATGAATGATATAGGCAAACAAACATCTTTTTTACAGTTAGTTTTTTGTTTATTTGTTTTTAACTTGACACTTGTAATGATTTTTAATGTGCAAATTTCAGAAAGTGAGGCAGGATGAAAAGATGCAAGACCTACAAATAGTAGATGTGAAACTCTACGTGTATCATACATAAAATAATAACTCATTATCAGGAGACCTATTCGATTTCCTG
The DNA here is from genome assembly GCA_013399365.1 of Pampusana beccarii. Classification (NCBI taxonomy): domain Eukaryota; kingdom Metazoa; phylum Chordata; class Aves; order Columbiformes; family Columbidae; genus Pampusana; species Pampusana beccarii. The sequence continues at coordinate 1,317,186 of VWYH01005061.1, forward strand.
TAAGGGGAATTTTGCTTTCTGTCTCCTTTGGAATAATCAGATGAAAGGAAGTGTTAAATTTAGTGACTAACAAATAACATAAAAAGAAAATTCCGGTAGCCATAAACCCATCCTTCAGCCCCAAAATGTTTGATTTCATGCAAGATATCTTCATTGTTATGCATATATATATACACACACATTGTTGCATAATCATTAAAATGATATCTCATACTTTGTATAGGTCATGCCTGTGGCTGTGCACATATGTATGTTATCATTTAATACTGACCTTTATGATTCTTCTCTTAATGATCATGGCAGTATTCCAAGCACAGGAGGTCATCAAACATATTCCAGGTGCAGCCTTGTCTGATAGAAGAGCATCAGCACAAATGTGTTCATGCCTCTCTGAATCAGAAGTGTGATATGTTTCAGATGTGCAAGATAAAATGAAGTGTTAAACTACTTGCAAGCAGTAGTCATTTTTTTTTCCCCTCTGCTGAAAAATGAAGGTGCTTTGGGCTTTGTACCGTACGCTAGAGAGGCACACAAATCTATTTTGCAGAAATCTGGCATCAAAAGATCTATAACTCCTTATAGGAAAGATAATGAACGGTAGGAGGAATGCACTATTCAAGAGCTAACTGGAAAATTGTTCTTATGGAAGAATTCTATATGTGCAGGTGGTAAATAGTTGCTGTATGCAGACCTAACTGAACCACATTTTTTTTAAAAAATAAAATAGATACGTTTCCGATATAACTAGAATAAACACATCTCTAGAGTAGATAATGCAAAATTGTGTGGCTTGCATTAAAAACAAATTGCTTATTTGTTTTGGGGCCTTCAGTCCTGTTAGTCTTTGAATGACTCTCACAGTGAGATTTTTTTTTAAAAAGCTTCTATTTTGCAAATCTCACTCTATTTTGATACCTCTCCATGCACTTAACAGTCTGGGTTTACAGAAGGCTTGCTTTTTCATCCTGGGCTTCAGGAACATCTTTGAGTGCTTTTAAAACGTGTTAAATAATGGACACATTTAAAGCCACTTGAGTAGGTTTTAAGAGAATCTCTTTCGAGGTCTATATTTCCAGGAATTGCTCACCTGTCTTCTCTTTGCTTTGCTCTACAGATTTTGAATGAGTGATACTGAAGGTATGAAATTATACATGTTCCAATATTATGTACCAGTTGAGTAGATAGACTCTGGAGTAGAAAGTGGTGGCTCAGTATTAAAAGCATAAAGCACTGAGGAAAGCAATTTGATATCATCAGCTGTATAGTTTGATAAGAACTGCCAGAGGGAGTTGTTGCAGCAAGTGTAAAATATAGAACTTGTGCAAATGTAATAAAGAAATTCATGTCCCTGACATCAACAAGTCAGTATTAGAGTGGTACAGCAGATGGAGGGTAACAGGAGTAAGAGACAAATATAGAGAAGTCAAGAGAGATGTCTTTACCTTGTTTCCTTAATTCCTGGGGTTTTTTTTAATACTTTTACTGTTGTATGTCTACCCTCAAAACCACAGTTCTTAACTATTTTAAGAATCTGGCTCTCATAGCTGCGAAGTAGTACTCTATTGCAGGGCCAGCTGAATTTTTTGAGACTTTTTCCTGTTGGTCCAATATCAGCAATTTTCACCCTTGTTAATGATGTACAGCCCATAAAGCAGAAACCTTTTGAATTGTACAGTGAAATGTGCTGTGCCCCGTGCTTGGAAGACTTCAGAGAAGCTGACACGTAGTTAGCTGTTCCAAACAGAGAGATACAATGCTTAATGACAGCACAGGAATGAAGCAGGTAAATGTGTGAAGTACAGTGGGTTTTGCTGATGGTACTGCGCTTTATCAAACTGACTAGCTCAGATAGATGTGTGCTTGCTTTTACAAGATGTGTTTATTATAAAAGACTATTTTTTTCTTTCTTACCTCTTTAAGCTGTCTTGGCTTTCTTAGTAAATGCCAGCTGCAAACTTGGGACAAAACTACCAGTTGTGATTTTTCTTACTGGGAAAGAATCTATCAATAGGGAAACATTAGCTTCTTTAAAAAAAAAAAAAAGTATCTGCAGATCACCAGGTATTTGTATGATGATACTATACTTGCGGCAAGGAAAAAGGGATAAGAGAATATTCCTTGAAACTGGGTTTGTGCAAGGTTTCCTGTTCCTATCTGATTAACTGTCAGAACACCTATTCAGCACATCTTTTGCAGTAAATTGCAGTAAATCTTTTGCAGAAAAATAATTTGTTGAATCTCAACTAAACTTAAATATTTGTATTTATAGACTACTTCCTCATCAAATGTGGTGGTCACTGGTGAATTGGTACACACTTATTGCTGAATAGCCAATTAGACTTGAGAACAAGGGGGCTGGCCTTGATGGACTTGGGAGAATCAAAGCAGACTTACAACAAAATATTTTAGGCAACTGAAGTTTATTTTTTAAAAGGTATTTATTTCAGTTACCTGAGCCATCTGACTTTAATACTATTTGAAAAAGTTTATCAGTATATGGAGGTAGTTCTGTAGATTATGGGTACTGTGGCTACACTAAGAGGACTAGGAACCCCCCTGTTCTAATTTGATTCAGTAAATACCAGGGACTCATGAAGAGCTGACTATGTGTCAGTCCACATAATCTCTTTATAAAATTGTGACATTCACAGGCAGGAAAATGATGTATCATTTCCAGTCTCCAAGTAATTTCTGAAGCCTGTTTGTTCCTTTCTACAGGGAGAGTTTTGTGTAAATATTTTTTATATGATAACACGTGAAAAATATTTAGTCTTAACTGTTGATTTCTCAGAGTTTTTGTTCAGGTAATAAAGGTATGCAGTGGATTGGGCTAAAATAAAGGTGATGAGGGACTTTGTACCTGGAGCCTTTGCATGCTTGACTCCTATTTGTTCCTCTTGATGGCTCCTGCTTTGACAAGTGAAATGTAGTTGCCTTTGCTTTCCAGACCATATCCCAGGTGTTCCAGAAGAGATGAAGCCAGCTTATAGAAAAGCATGTAGCCAGAGGCAGCCAGTTTCTATGTTGATCCCCACCCCACATTAGTTCCCCGTGGCTGACAGGCCAGTTAACCATGTAGGTCAGCACTGATTTTGGACAACAATTTTTCTCTTCTGTGCCATTGGGTCATATATTTTTTTTTTTTTCTCAGCAAGCTTAGGTAATACAGTATAATAAAATGTACTGGTAGGTTATTATCTTTATTACTTCTCATTTTGCTAGTTCTGATTTTATTTTAAGCTCTCCATTATGTGTACCATGGTCTACTGCTTTGTTCAGAAAAGTTGTTCAAGGACCTCTTGTAGTTCTTGAGTCTCTGAGCCAGGTGTTCTGCGTGTGTTTCAGAGAACATGAGCTCCTTTGCCTGCCAAGGAGAGCAGAGAAAACCTCTCTGAGGATGTCACAGCAGGACTAAAACCTTCTCAAACATTAGCAAGCACTGTTATCTCTCCTTTTGGGGTGATTCCTGGTTGTTCCTAACAAGATGGTGTGGGCTTATTGTCTAAAGCAATATCAACAGTAAGACTTCATTGGTATTCGGAACGAACCTTCCAGGTCGTTGTCATTTTATCTTTATTTCACTCAGATTTCCTCAGTTTCAGCAAATCCCCACACGTTGGGGATTCATTTAGTGCTGTATTTAAGCTTCACGTTCTTTCCCCAGTGTTATAGCTATGTGTAAATAGCCGAGTTTAGACTAATCCATACTAAAGAATACCTATTGTTTATTTAATAGTGAGAGTAAGTGCTTTTCATTCAGTGTGTTAGACCTCAGTAATAGCTGAATTTGTTTACATCCACCTCTCAGCATAAATCAGTAAGGGAAAACCTCAGTGGGAGTCTAAACTACTGGAAAACAAGAGTGAATATAGAGAAAAGGTAGTGATGTACACATGCATATGTGCTCATCTTCCCTATCAAGCATTCTAAGCTGATCTCTTTAGGACTGATTTTCAAAGTTACAGGTAAGATTTTGGTTCCCAGTTACCCCTTTTTAATTCTACCAGTTACATTTGAAATACTCTTATTAGAGTGTCTGAAGGTAACTCGCTTTCCTCCCCTTGTAATACTATCATGTCCATGTTTTCCAGAGTTTTAACTCATGCCTGGATGCTCTTTTCTAAGAAAGCTTTCAGCGACGAAGAATATTGCAAGGGGTTGATTACTTTTTTATTGCAGTAAAAGGAAATTTATTGAGATGGGTAATAATCAGCTAAAGATGGATGCACAATACTTGAATTGGCACTGTTACTCTGAAGTTAGATCACTTCAAATCCTAAGCAGCCTGCTGGACATCACCAAAAACTCTTGAGTGATGCAGAGTTTTGGAAATTGTTCAATGGAAAATTTAATTTTTGCCTAATGCTTTGAGGCAAAGCTTTTTTACTTTTTGTAAATTAATTTGCGTCTTAAAAATACATTTGAATTGCATCTGAAGACTACATTAGTTACATGAAAGCATATTGTAATTTTGTTACAACCTGTAACTTTGCAATGTTTATTAAATCTATGCATTCAGTTGCAAAACAGCTTGATGCTAAACATAACAAGTTACCCCATTCCAAGAAAAAAAAATTCCTATGACAGACATGAAATTTTAAAAGTGCTTCCAATAATAATGACTACAAGACTCTCAGGACTGGAAGACATAGATGAGATTATTTGAAAAAGTGGCTTTAAATGCAAGATGCCCAGTCCATGTTACTGAAAAATCGATGTGAAAGAATGAAAGGAATGCTCAGCAGAGCCTGATGGCAGTAGTCATTTAAGTGACTGAACAGTATAAACAGTGCCTCTGTGTTTAGGGTGCAGATTTCCTCCTTTTCTGTATAGACACTGTGTTCTGTGTTGATGCGAGGGAGAACTCAGCAAAGGCCTGCAGTACAGTGAGGGATGGGGGAGCCAGCAGGCATGGGGCAGATCCTCAGCTGCTGCGCGCTGGTGGATTCAGAGCAGAGTTGGCAGCAGCTCCACCAGCCCTGCAGAGCCCAGGGCAGGAACCTGCCAGTGTAGCCCTAGGCTTAGAGGAGATGACTTCTGTGACAAATGTGTCTTTCCAGAAAGGAAAGGAATTAAAGAAGACATGATGCGTGTACAAGATAGAGAAGGAAGGGAGGGAACTTCTGCCTATTCGTTTATTTACTTTTAATTGTTATTTTTGTGCTACAACATGTAATTTTTTTTCTATAAAAATTTCTTTACACTTTGTGTATTCCCTTCGACATACATATTTTCAAAAAATATTCTGCATTTCTGAAGTGTTTTTCTAGTTGATTGCTGCATCATAACTTCCATGTTTTCATAACCTTATGATCAGTCTCTGCCCCTGTATTATGCCATAGGTTACCCTTCCCTTTCTTGTTTATTTTCTCTCTTTTTGTTTTGTTGTTTTTGTTGTTTTTTTGTTTTCTGTCAGCTGGAAAACGAAGGCCATGCTGCCAGCAGCTTTGACTTTGCCAGCACTGAAGAGTGAAACATTTCTACTTCCCTACTGCTTGAGTAAGACAGGTTATGGGTAGTCTCAAAGGCATAAGGGAGTGTAATCTGCTCACTGTAGAAATCAGCAATATAAAATAAAAATTCTGAACAGCTGATATCATGTATCCTCTCAAACATTAAGAAAATCTGGTTTTATTTCTCTTGAAAACTTTCATTAGCCACCCCCATGTGAAATATTTTGAACTTGGCCTGTAAATCACCGTGGGCCATCTCTGAATTGTTTTTTCCCTCCCCAGTTGTATGGTAATTGCAGTTTAGTGTTACACAGATTTGTGACATGTTTGCCGAAGTGCTGAGAAGAATGACTGAAAGTAAATTAAAAAATGCAAATTTTAGAGTGATTACTGTACAAATGACCTTCTGCTCTTGTTTTACAGTGCAGTTAAATAGTGGGTTGCTGTATTTTCTCTTTGGTGTATGAATCCACTTGGTTAGCTGCTGCCTTCTCATCTGTCTGCAGCTTCATGCAGAAAGCTCACTGGAGCATGAGTAATTAATGAAAATAGCAGTCTTTCTCAAAAGATAAAGCTGGATGGTTTTCTCCCACAGATGCAATCCTTACAAACTCCTGTTTTGAAACTGGGGGTAGGGTGTGCAGGTTTAATATAGTAAATGCAAGATCTACTATTTAGAAGGTTAAAATAAACCTGTTGATAAATGAGGTTAATAGTGTTTGGTAACACCTGGGAAATGGGATGCTTTAAATGATGTATTGTAATTTATAATACTATTTACCTCCTTTGCTGCCTGTTCAACACTATTGAGCATAAGTAGTTTTCAGGATTTAACAGTTTTATGGTCTGTGGCATTCCTCTGGCTGACTACCGAGTAGAAGTTTGCCTCAGGCAACATGTATTCTTGATGAAAAAATGAGAATTTATCTGTGCTTGTTATCTTAAAAATTGTTCCAGATGAACACACAACAAGCTTACCATACCTTTCAAAGCAAATCAAGCTGAACTGACTGTATGAGTTGTCAGTGAAGACTAACAGCTCTGTCATGATGATCAGTTGGTTGGGAATTTTACAGTATAACAGGGAGCCTGGGGTAACATTTCCCATTACATAAATTCTGAAGACTTATAGGCAAAAAAAAAAAAAAACAAAAAAAAAGAAAAAAAATAAAAAAAAAAAAAAAAAAAGCCAAACCAGAAGAAATAGGAATCAAATTAGGCAGGGTGATATCTAAGAAGTAAGAGGGAGGTACAGAAGGACTTACATAGTTCAGAAACTTGGCAAAATTCTGTATCAGTCCCTCAGTGCAGATAAGTGTTAGCCTGTGTTAGATGATCATTTAGTCATTTATACCAGGTAATGCTCTTCTAAGCTGTGACTACCAGGTCAGGTGAATTCCACTCTCATGGACAGCTGATGGAAGTTTGCTATCTTGTTAGATTGAATGCTTGCCAAAGTTATTCATACTATGTTAAATTAAAGAGAAAGATTACTGGTAGGCAAAACACATCTGTCTAGTGCCGTATGCCTGATGAGAAACGGTCTGAAAAAATAGACATATATAACTGCAAATAGGCTCCTGGTGCTAAACTCAGAGGGCAGTGCGTGAGGGCTTGAGTTAGAGGTTTTTCTGCAAGTGGCGTAATTCTACAGAGCTCTCTCACTTGAACAGAATTAAGTGTGAAGTGCTGTTTTGGTTTAGCTTTTCACATAGCAATGCATAAAGAATAATAAAAGCAGCTCTCCCAGCCCCACCCCACCCCAAGAAAATGAATGAAGGGAAAAAATGCCTTTTAGAATTTTTTTCAGTGTTAGATGTACGAAATATCTGTAAGTTTGATGTTGCTTTTATATGTTCATTGTCCGTTAGCTGAAGTGCAAATGGGCTCTAGAAATGTTCCCTTTCTTTTTTTATTCAGTTTAAGTTAACGCTGAAGGAGTCCCTTAAAATCAACTACCTGACAAGCTTCAGGTGTGCGGTCTTGATGAGCATCTGTAACTCTTTCCACCTGTGGCTGTTCAGACATTTTGAGCTACTGTGGTCGCTGTGCCAGGACTCTGGCAAAGCTCCTGATGCTCGGGGGGTCAGTCTTCCTTACAACTGCTGAAAGGTAGAGTTGGTTTATATGTATTTTCTAAGCAAATTGAGATGTCTAGTCTTGTGTTAACAGGTGAAGTAATTATTGATGCTTAAGCTATGAAAGAAAAAGAGCAGCAGAACTGGGGAAAAAAATAATATAATGCTTTTCTTAAAATGCAAAACTTATTGTGAACTCTTTTTTTTTTAGTTGATACCCCTCATTTTCTTTGGAAGTTCTGTGCAAACTAAAGAGATTGTAAAGTGCCAACATGCTTGAAAGGAAGGGATACAAAGTATTGGAAATACATTTAAAACTAGGATAGAATATTGCTTAATGTTTATAGAAAATGTGTGGGAAGCTGAGTACTTTTGTATATAGTATGTTGATGTATTTTACAACGCTGCATATAAACTTATGAGAATGTCACTGAAACTATGCAGACATAAGCCAGCTGAGTAGTGTGCCTATACTTTACTGTCTTTTGTATCATGTATAGAGAAATACAACGCTTACTGAACTCACACTTTGTATTACCTGGGCTTGTATCTTTTGCTAATTTTGTGGGAGTTTCACAGAGAGAAAATTTACCGTCAGGCCCATTTAGGAAAAAAAAAGGCAGAGAGTGGAAGAAAAGATTTCTACCTAAGTGCCATAAGTAGGTGCCAACAACGCATGTAGCAACTGCTTTTATTATGTAAAATCTGGGAAAGAAACCTAGTTGTCCTTAATATACACCTCTGAGGCCCCCTAGGGTGCTGATATTTGGTGGAAGTTTTCCTGAAGGGTGTTTTAGACAAATTCTATTAATAAATGGTTTGGAATTAGGGTTGTGGTTTGTGGGATTTGTGAGAGGGAGGGAAAGGGAAAGACTGTTCAGGCAGAGAAAAGCAACTATTTAATAATATGTAAGAACAAAAGGTTGGCTTAGTGGGTGTTTCTTAGGCTTGAGAGAATGGCAACCATCTGTGTGTATGAATCTGCTCCTCCTCCAAATATCAGGCTGATAAATCATTTTGAAGTCTAGTGCCAGGTAAATGACTTAAGTTTTGGGAAGAATTAACTATGGTATTCAACAGCAAGGAAGACTGAAAGCCTTTCGTGAACGTCTGACAAGTGCCATCTTTAGTAGTGATGTTTAAACTAATAATACTTTGTACCTTCCTTGTCTCATATGAAAGAAAAAAAAAATCCAGGTTTTACTGCAGTACAGCAAGTGGTTGCTGGAATTGCTGGTTATGTTATGTTCTGACAAACACTCATTGCAGACACGAGACAGAGCAGTGTAAATTTTGGCTTCCTAAGTTGAAATTGTCTCAGCATTGGATTACTGCTTTGCAAATGAGCAGCATTTTTTTTTTTTCCTGTGGTCTTGTGGTCTAATATTAATACATTTTCAAAATGGAAACTCAATTAATTAGATCATTTTTCCTCAGTCTGTATCCCTTGGGATATCTAACCTATGTTGCTTGTTTTAATTAAATTACCACATTTTCCATGTGATTAAATGCCTGAATAATGAAGACTTATGGGACTCAATTTTAATGCAGCATACATGAATATGAGCAACAAGGGGAAACATATGATTTTACTCTAAGTGAAATTTTTTAGTAGCAAACGTTTCACCTCATCTCTTTTCAGATCAAATGAAAGTTACAGAACAGTAAAATAGAAAATGTGGTATCAGACAGTGGTGTTCAATGGCTGGGAGCAAATATTCTCTGAAGGAAGTATTTAGACTGATGGGGGGAAAAACAGAAAATGGTGTCATTCATTTCTGGGGACATGCCAGGCAAACATTTTCACAGTTATGGTATAGTATACTTTGGAGTTTGGGGCAAGGGCCACTAACCTTATAGCAAGGTATGTCTTGGAGCAATTTTAAAGAGACTTGGTGTATTTTTGCATTTAAAATTGCCTGGGGTTTAAGGCAGGATGGGATTTGGCTTAGCACGTGTAGGTACTGGGTATCTAATCTAGAAACTGTGCCAGTCACTTTTAAGCACTGAGTGGTAAATGCAGGCAAGAAGTCAGGAACTTCAAGTGGGGAAAAAGTGCATTTTAAAGTCTATTTAATTTTAGTTGCAGAGGAAGAAAGTACTGCAATTTATTTGCTAGGTATGCATATTCCTATTTCATTATATTAGGCTTGGAAGGGAGAGAACATCATATGCGAGGATGGAAGTGGCACAGACGCCCATCTTTGCATGAGGTGAACTCAATAGCACTGCAGAAATAGTTGAGTATAATACAAGAACAGCTTCCTGTCCTGACCTTTAAGCTCATACATGTCTGGCTCTATTAATTTTTAAAGGCTGATAAGAAACTGAGTGCTGTTTATGATGAAACCAAACTGCGAAAGGAGAGAATAAATATGTCTGTCAGAACTGTGGCAACAGCGTTAGTCTCTCCTCTTTGGTGAAGCATCATTGACTGTTTAGTTTATTTTTTTTTTCTTAGTTTCCTTCCCTGATTTTAGGGATTATAGAACACTGTGGTGGCTTATTCAGATCAGATGTTTTGTGTGAAGACACCTTTTCCAAGGTGATTTGGGAGCCGTGGTCTTTCATTAGAGCCTTGTTGCATTTAATTAAATTTTTCAACTGCTTTTCTGTTTTGATGCATTCTTTCCTTGATTTTTTTTTTTTTAATCTTGCATACTATTGAAGCAAGGCTTATGTGTTCATTCCTTCTCCTTCCTCTTTGTCTGTAACCACTCCATTGGTTGCTACAGGTGTAATTTCACTGCTATTGTGTAATTTTACTGGCATTTTAGATCTAAAAAGATTTAAATTTCCCCAGTCTTCGACGGAGTTGAAGGTAGCAGGGAGTTTAGGGGGTTGGGTAAAATAGAAAGCGATAAAGAGATGCTTTTCAAACCTGAGAGGAATTGTTGCTTCATAATCTGGCATTTCAAATCTTCTCTGGTAAGAGATGAAGATAAAAATCAGTGGTGAACAGACAAAGGCTGAAACTGTTTAGTAAATATTTTTCCCAAAAGCTTGCCCCATATTTTTGGTTTTAGTTCAGTGTGGTGATTATCTGAGATGCATAACATTTGCTGTAGTTATTTTTCAGCAGGGGTTGTATGCCTTTGCTTTGAGTGTTGGTGGTGATGAAAGTGCCAGTTATATTACTTTTTGTTCTTATATGGCATATGCTGAGACTCTTGCTTTGATTCCTTTAGTATTCTTATACTTAGCTTCAGGAAACATGGCTCATTTTCTTCTTCTAGGTTAATCTTTGCTGTTGCATTCATGTTAAACCTTTTTATAAATTCATTTTTTCTCCTGTGATGGGAGAGTTACTGCTGTTGTAATACTTCCTCAGAATTAAGTTCCTACATAAGACTTCACTACGGTGATGTGGTGAGGTGGGCTAGGAAACGGCATTTTTCGTTTTCTCCTCTCCACTTGCTATTAACGGGTTTGTTGGATCAGTCACCCTCCTTTTCATGCTCTTGTTCTCTTTCCATACAGCTCACACTTTCCTTCCCACAATCTGTCATCCTACTTTCCTACCAAGCAGAAAAGAACCATTTGTTATAACTTTAAAAATAAATGTTAAACAACTAGGAGTAAAGAAAGTTAGCAGACAGCCAAATAATTTTCACTGATGATCTTTCCTGATCTTTGTCTCACTGCATAAATAAGGGAATAACTAAACTACCACCACATTCAGAGATGAGCAAAATGCGTATGTGAATGTTTATTAGCTTTCCATCTCAGAGATTTATTTCCCTACTTGTTTAAATATTTTGAGAAACATGCTGCAGCCTTTAAACATGAAAGCATACATTTCATTATAGCTTCCCAGTTTCTGCTCTTCCATAGATGAAATCAAAAGTATTCTGGCCTTGAAGCATCAGCATTTCCAGCCTGACCTCTGGATGCCTACTAAGCAGCAGTGAAAGAATTTTGAAGAGAAAAAAGTGTGTTTCATAGTTACATTTAATCAAGAGACATTGCTGTCCCCCAGGTTTCTGCATCTCCACAAAACATATCATTGCTAATTTCAAAGCCAAGTTTTAAACATTCTTTCAATAGATAGTCACTGAGTCAAAAGTTACAGTTGATTATATTAAGTAGAGAGGACAGCATGGAAGAGCTGATCATGGAAGATAACTTCGGTCTAAGCCATTCAGAGGTGATTCAGTTTGATTTCTGTGTAAGGATTCACTGAAACACAAGAGTAATTAGTTCGAGTAAAAGAAAAGCTTCTTTTCTTAAAGTCTTCTCAACTGGCTGAAGAGCTTGGAGACATAAAAGTTAATAGCAAGTACTTTAGAGGAGAACACCACTGTTAGGATTGGTGAATAAACATTTAAATAAAGGTACTAGAAACAGTAACTCAAGACTCCACAAGAAGTTAACAATGGGATTAATGAGTTTAGAAAAGCAAAATCAGGGCTGCTGGGTAGATTTATTGATGGGATGGTATAAACCCATTTCCTGCTATATTAGAAGGTTCAGAAAGTTCTTCAAACCCTGTGACTGCCTGCAAGGGAAGGGATTACCAGAGCTAGGCTGTGTCAGATCTTGAGAAGGAAAGTGAAATCAGTTACAAAATATTGTTTAGCCATGCAAGTATAGGGTATCAAGAGGGTAAAACAGAACAAGTAAGAGGAACTAATGGAATTGAGATTGACCAGAGTATGGTTAAAAATGCATATGTGGAAATATTGTCTCAGTTCCTAGCAATAAAGTTAACATAGCTTAATGAGAGGATAGCAACTAGTGAAGACTTCATTAAAAAGTTGTTGTTGTAATAGAGGTAGAGGCAAAACGCAGAGAAGTGAGTGCTGGACATTTTTTTACCCAGGGTGGTGAAAGAAATCTCAGGTAAATGAAGTGTCAGCTCTGCGTTCCCAGAATTTTTCATAGATCTCACAAATTGAAAGGGTTCATGTACATCATCATCTACCCTATGTCTACTCTAAAGAAAATCAAAATAATTATTCAAGTATTACTCTGCTTACAGTAGTAGGCATTGCTATACTTTCCCACCCTCCTTCAAAAATTGATTTTGAGCAGCCTTTCTGGCTGCTTGTGGGTTTATAGACAGTATTCTAGATCTTGCATATTTGGAAGGACAGATAATAAACTGGCAAATACTGGGCTTTGGGAAAGGAAGTGCAAGATTGGAGGGAAATTAATTGTTAGAGCTGTTCCCGTGGTCAGTTTTGGGGCATACTTTTAACAAAAACTTGGAGAGACTTAAAATGGAAAAACAAAATACCATGTAGAAAGACCTAGATGGTCTTGACAGCTGGATGCTTTAAAGCTGGGATGTCAACTTCATTTTCACCAGGGGCTGCATCAGCCTTGTGGTTGCCTTCAAAGGGCCAAATGTAATTTCAGGACAGTATAAATGTAACTACTCAGTAATTGCATATAATGGATGTAGAGACTATTTCTGAAAGTTCCATGTCATTTATGTGATGAGGTTATGGAAAGGGTAAACAGCATTCTAACTTATGAAGCATGGTATTTCCAGTAGAAATATGGAGTGATTTTTAACCCCCTAAATATGTGTCCTGACATGTAATACTGCACCTAGTGCAATGCCATGTACATTTCTAGTCACCTGTGTCTGTGAATTAAAAGACATTCAGTAAAAGGCAAGAGGAATTCTAGGGGAAATGTAAAGTCAGTTTTTGATTAATAAACGGCTTGATTTGTTTGCCATGGTGAGCAAAGGCTGAAGTTAAACATAAATCTTTGGTATTGAAGCTAAAAATATTTTTTCCATAAGAAAACAAGTTTTTTTTGTCTATTAGTAAATTCAAATTAGAAAATAGAAGATTTATAATCATCGCAGAGATATTTTTCTTTAAAAACTATTAGTTTTAGGCTAGTCTGTGTACTTGTTACTGGCATGATTCAATTCTGTCTTTTACTGTGTTTGTATATGTATCATCACTGACTCATTTGGGCTTTTTTTTTTTTTTGTTCAAGAGGATATTTTTCAATGTATTGGGTGGAGGAGGTGTAGGGATTACTGAATGCCATGTTTGCAAGGGATTACCTCCCAAGACATGAATGGACTGCCAAAAATGTAGGTACTTCAGGGACAGAGTCGTCACTAGTATGTCTCTTTTTCCAAACAGAGGGTTCAGTCTTGACCTTCCGGTGTAAACAACCAGAAGAACTGTAATTTGTTACTATACAAAAAGCTCTATCCAACAAACATTTATCCTTGATAATAAACTATCTCAGAGACCAAATAGTAGCATAAACACGTAAGGTAAATTGACATCAGGCTTCTGAAATTCCCACCAGCAAAATATTTTAGTACAAGTAAATGTCTAATATTCTTAATAACTTGATTATTAATAACTTAATAATTAATCTTTAGCACTTCTGAGTCAAGGGGAAGCCAACATAGCTGGTTACAGAGATGAGGTTTTTTTATAAGTACTTATAAAAGAAATTTCAGTAAAATGGCTTTTTTCTTGAAGAGGGGTATGTTCACTGTATTTTATCTAAGCAGTTATACTGATGCAAGTCCAGAATAACTCTGCTGATCTCAGTGGTGTGTTTGATAGAACAGCGATGACTAATTGGTTGTTCATGGGTATGCAGGCATGATACCTGTAAGGCCTGAATATTTTGAACAATTGATATTGCCTTCTCTGATTCAAAAGCCTGAGAATTGCTACAGAAGGACTAGAGTAATGCTTTCAAAGAAGGCTTTCTAAGCAGAGAAAATAAACCAATCGAGCAAGAACAACCTTTATACAAACTGTCCAAACACATCAAAATCAAATCGAAAAAGGTCTTCTGAGCGCTCTGTTAAACTCCTTGTACTTCACTGGCGGGATTTATAGAACTGCAGCAGTATGGGGAGAAGAACATAAGCATGAGTTACTTTGCCTCAGGCAGATCTACTTAATTTAACCCTGTTTCTACTCCCAGGCTCAGATGAGTGCCCTTTTTCTTGCCCAGGTTCTGTGTAGCTGGAGTCGAGAGCTCCCAGTCTATACTGACATGAAAAAATATAGTACTGCAGATTTTTAAAATGTGAAAAATGTCGGTGGTGGGGAAAACGTAGACATTTCAGAGCATACGTATTCTTTCTGATGTTAAAGAATGTTGCTTATAAACATTTGCTTCGAGTAACTTAGCTTCAACTTTTTCCATGGGAAAAGGGGAGATCTGAATTTGCTTGGAATAAGGTCTAAACTTAGAGGAGGCCTGATATTTGAATGTGGTCTGGGTAGACCCTATTGAGGAGAAATTAATGTGACTGACTGTTTGCTTGAGGTATTTGTCAGTTTTGAGCAAAGAAAGAGAATAAAACCAAGACTTCCTGTGTTCCTGCTTCAAGTTTGACTCTATTTTGATCCAGGCTTCTTTTCAATCTGTGGCTCCATTGGCTTTGTTCTTAAAAGCTGTGTCTTTGCACATCTGCAGTCTTTGCTGTAAAGTGTCATCAATAGGTCTGGTAACTATTTAATTTTGTCTATTTTTTTGTTTGTTTTGGTGTTTGATGTTTCTTTTGTTTATGAAGACGGTGACAGTACTTATGTTGCCCTTTCTAAGTGGCTTTGGAAAACAAGTCCAGGAACAGTAAACTAGAGCAGCTCTGTTTCAGAACGTGTACATTGTCAATTTATATTATTTGCCATCTGCCTTTTTTTGACTTCACCCATATACCCTATGCTAAGAACCAACTATTACATTGAACAAAATTACAATAGCTTCAGTCTGCAAAGTTGTGCAGAGTTTTGTTCATGGAACAACTACATGAGTAGGCTCCTTTGTGCTTGCTTAATAAAATATGTGTCAGAATTCAGGGCAAAATAGTTAAACACAAGATGGGAGAGCTGAAACTGTTGGAGGGAAATAAGTTAAATTAGTGCTGTGGAGTCCAGTGCAAATAGAAGATTTAAGATTGTGGTTCTCGAGTATGTATGCAATTTAATGCTTTGGAATAAAGCTTCTCAGGTATCCTTAATCTGCTCTACCAAACACCCTGGATGGATAAATGTATTTAGTAACGAGTAACAGTAGGAGGTAAATTCAGTGTTTAGAGGACAGTTGTTAAGTCTCAGTAGAAATCTTTTGAAATAGCCTCTTGGTACATTAGAGCTGTTAAAAGTTTATTTACTTGTATTCAGTCACACTGGTGTTCTTTTTAACGCACCTTTCCAGTATGTTTAAGCTAAAGGGGCAGAGTGCTGTCTGGGTTTTTCAAGTATACGTAAAATAATTCTTGATTCGGAGACCTGTTCGCTGGGGTCTCTGAGAAGAAAACACCTCAGGTGTTAAAATGTGGTTTTACACGTAGCTTGCTCTGAGTGTCACTGTCTTCTAATGTGACTGAAAGTTTTGCATATTTTTATTATTTATATTCCTCTCCAAGCAGTTGGGACGTGAGGGTCTTGTATTAATATCACTAGGGGGAAACTGGGCTCATAGTTTAATTCCCACTTTTGCACTGTACCTTGTTGATGTCAATCTATTAAAGTACATTCTTCAAAGCAGCAGAATGGATTGAAATCTTAGGGGGTTTTGATAGCTAATTCCTTAGAAATTTTACCTTCTGTGCCCTTGGTGTCTCAGTTCTGTTTTACCTGCAAAGGGAGATATCACAAGGATGCTGACAGTATAACTGACTGCAGGATGAACAAAGCACTGAGACACTCAAATAACAGTGATACTGCTCGCCTCAGAAAAATGCTGCCAGAAAGCTCTCTTTCCCTAAGATATATATGGGAAAGAGCCAAGAGGAAAAAGTTGCTAAGAGGATATAATGCTATATATATACACGCATTAGATTTTGACATGAACTTGGACAAAGAGCAAACAACTGAAGTCAAGGGGCTATATCAAAAGAGGAAAGGCATTATACTGTGACCGAGACAGTGGTTCAAACCCCCTGGATGCTCTGCCCATCTCCCTGTTGCCACAGCTTAGTAGCAAGGATATTTCGAGTAGACAAGAACGTGAAAATCAAGCTACCAGCTTTGTGTGAGAGGAGATAGACTTCAGTGATTATTTTGCTGGCTGCACAGCTATTTAAGCTACAAAGCAATGATGGAATTGGGCTGTTCTTTCAAATAAGGCTGAAAGCTGTTCAGCAGCTGATAGTCTGATGAGGGCAGGCCTGAGGGGTGCGATCTCCCAGCAGAGGAACATCATGTCAGCCTCTGCTTAGTTCGCAGCCAAGACTTCTCTAGAGGGCTTAGGCACTGCTCTCTGAATTTTGGTGCAAGACACATCTCATTTGCTGTCTCAGTCAGGGCCCTTAAAATAGGTGTAACAAAATTTTATGTTTAGTTAAGGGCAAGGAACTAGCATCCCAAAAGTACTCTGAGTTTTTCTAGGATGATAAAAGAGGATTGTTGCTATTTCTTAGCCGTATAAGTCTTGGGAAAGACAGGATGTTGTTAAATATCAGAGGGAACCGGAACAGGCAAAACTCTCTAAAAATTACTATTAATATGCTTCTCGGAAGTATCATACTCTATGTTAATTGGTTTGCCATTGAAACAGCATCTGGACGTAACTGTGGGTAGTCATCCTGGAAAACAGCATTGGAAAACTTCACAATAGAGAAAGTTGTCTCTTAGGAAAGAAAAGAAGAGAGAGGGACAGAAAAGGAAAAAAAGTCAACTACAGAAGATCAGTTAGTCTTTAGCTGTTTGGTATGAGGAAGAAAGTCAATAGCTCCTATGTGGTGCTCTCATCTAATTCCAGATCTTTTCTTGGTGGTGGTGGTTGTTGCTGCAGAGTGCATCAGTGGTGGTTAAAGGCTGTTTTCCAATAATACTGATGGGGTTATATAATTTAAAATGCATTCCTGAATTCTGTAGATTTAATGGTTTCTAGGAATTCAGACTATAAGCCTGTTCCATGCTGAGGTGGAAAATGCCAGATTTTAATTATACTAGTTAAATGTGCAGTGTCTGAGTGACGGCATTCAGGAAAATTTATACATGGCTACCGTTATTTTTTTGAGAAGTTTATTACATTTATTTGATATTTGTAAGTAATTAATTATTTTCTTTCCGGTCTTCTTGAGAGCACTTTTCAATCTTGAACATCCCTGTATCCTCCAGGCATGACTCCTTGGAAATGACACTATATGAAACTGGACAAGCACCTGGCAGTAATGCTGGGTCAAAGTTCATGCCATCTGCCTGGAAATGCTTTTGGGATGTCAACTGGAGATTTTTTTCCTGACCCAAAGCACATGCTTTTTGATTCAGGTAATGAAATCGATAAATATTTGCTATTACAACAAATGCATTAGAGATGCACCCAGGGAGCTAGCAGAGTACTCTTCAATACACTTGTGGCATGTGTGGCTGGTCACTGATGTTTTTTCTATGATCTTCTTACAGCAGCTTTCATTAGCTATATGTGTAAGGAATTTACTGTAAATGGAGGTGGATTTAATTATGCATTTATTTATTTTATTTAGATCTTTGGTCTTTTTTATCATGACCTTGAGACAATACTATTATTGAAAAATAGACTTCATTTGCAGAAATCCTATGGTGCCATAACTTATCACCTGTGAGACAGAGCCACAATAACCTATTATTGGCAAATGCTGCGTACACGTGTCCTGTTTTCTAACTGCTTTCTTGCTGCTGATTGTGGCTCCAGATATAGCGCCCATTGCCTGTGCACTGAAACCTTCATACTGGAAGAATTCCAAGCCTGATTTGTCTGAGATGTATGGCTTTTTCCTCCTTTAGGAGATTATGACACTTGAAATAGGCACCAGTCACTCTTCTACTCATAAAACAAAGGAGTAGGAAAAGGGTCTCCAGGTGTGGAGATGTTTTTGCCATTGCCTTCCATTGGCATGTCTGTAGCTTGCCATCTTCTCTCTTCTGAGCAAGGTGTGTAAGATTAAGAGGTCATTGCTGTTTTTTCCACATTAGCTTTGCATCAAGGTAACATCTTTATTTGTAGGTGAATTCTCAGGATGATGCAGCATCAACTTTTTTGGTCATATTTTGCTGCAAAACTCTATAATAAAAATATTTCCAGGATTGCATTTTGATTTAACTTAGTGACATTAATAAATTTTGAAGACAGAATTTTGGGGAGGGGACAGAAAACCACTTTTTTTTTTTTTTTTTGCTGTTTTGTTAAGATTTGCATTTGTTTTTCTTAAAGTTACTTATTTTAATGATCCCTGCATTTAAAGGAAAATATGCAGCTACAGTCTGCTTTTGTTATTGGAAGATCACATGGTAGAACATGGACCTCTGTAAACAGAAAAGACTAAATTCTTCCAGAACCACACAATCTCTGGTTTGATCAGCTTGTAAGTTGATCATCCCTAATATTGTGTGCAGCTGGTATCCAAAGTACAGAACAACTCCCATCTGGTTCTAGCAGACTCTGATCCTCACTGCAGACTGATTCTCTGACTGACAACTGACACTCAGTGTTAATTTATTACATTTGTACCTGTTGCAGTTCCGACAAGTCTGAAGCAATCATCAAGAATGAAAACAGGGTAACTCTGGCCATTGGGAATTAGAGGGGAAAATCAGACACAAGTGTTTGGCTGGCTTTTCATGATTTTCCTGGTGTTTTCCAACTGAAACTTATTTGAAAATTACATATACAGTAAAGATATCGGGATGAACACAGGATATTGGCACGGAACTGTCGTAGGTACTTTGCAGATTAAAACTATAATGCATGCCAACTCAGCTGTTTTTTTGGTACTTAAGTTTCTCTGCTATTTGGCCTTGCATCCTTGCTCTGCCATCCTACATTGTGCTCATTCCTGTCCTACAGCTGGAAGGAAAGCTCTGCTACTTCCTTCTCCCATAAAAGCACCCTTCCTGTGCCCACACTTTGGAAAATGCTGGCTTTTTGATCTTGAATTCAAGTAATGTGAAATCCAGATTGTTTAATCTTGATTTTAACCTACGTACAAGGACTCTGTAAAGTGCACATGGAGAAAAACAGTAATATAATATCTGACACTGAGTAGCTTTTTCATACTGTTCCATGATGACACTAAAGCAAATTACCTAGGAGAGGCTACAAGATGTTTTTCTTATGAAGAATTTATACATATGGTTGTGGAAATCACTGGGGCAAAATTTTTAATATAGTTCTTCTCCAGCCACAGAAAAGATGTCAGAGGTATGGTGCTGCAGTACAAGTTCCCATGGGTAATTTTGATAGTAATAATTCTACCGCTAGATCTGAAAGGATTCTGTTGGCTGGTGGATCCCTTCACCAGGCAATTCTGTTCCCTGTCAAAACTGTTTTATGTCTAACTACTTCTGCCTGCTGTTCTGATGGAGCTTTCATGCTGTAGCACCTAGATTCCTGATTCTGAAAACTCTCACCTCTCCCTTTTTATTGATACTTGTGGTTTAACTACTTTTTGGGCATCTTGGCTGAGGCACCAAAAATGATGAGAAGAAAAATAGGAACCTTTATGTATAAGCCACCTCTGCTTCACACAAGGTGGGAAGTGGGGTGCTTGTAGGAGGTTTTTCTCCTTCACTTCAGTGTGAGGGCTCTGCCTTTGTATGGGTGACTTGATGCTACTAAGTTAATGTAATGCAAAGCTGTGATGAAGCTTTTGATACAAGTGTCTGTGAGCTTCTCTTGTTGGGAGCAATGAAAAATGTCTTTCCCAGTGTGAAATACAAGTCCAAGCCCATTCTTAAATGCAGACTTACTTGCATCCTACTTATCTGTGTGCTTGGCAGCTCTGGGCTCAGGCTGAGCATGATGAAGCCAAAATGGATCAAAGTCTCTTGATCATCAGGTCTGGGTGAATTGTTACAGTAGCAACAGCTATTAAGCTTGCCTTTTTTTTTAAGTGCAGTTTTAATGCTTTAAGCCTGAGCTATAACCAGGCAGGTAGGAAAGTGTGGGTAGGAAGCGTGCAGTCACAAGCGTCATGCCTGAGGCTGCTTTTCAGCAGACTATGAAGGACATAGCTGTTAAGTCCTTCTGTGTGTGTGGAACAGAGCTTTGGACATGACATGGGGTTTCTAAGTGTAGCCTGCTGGCCTGATTAAGCGTCTGTTGTGGTTCACTGAGAATGTTTTTAATCATGGTTTCCATTAACAGGGCAGCTGATCTTTGGAGGACCAAAGAGAGAGTCTCTCCTAAGGTAGGAGTGTGTATGTGTGGAGGGAGTGAAAGAGCCCTCAAGCAACTGAAGCTGAGGCATCTCTGCAGCCACATTGCGTATCATGGAATGTGCTGCCAGCCTTTGTTTGTCTGTTGCTGCAGAAAATGTCCTAAGGGATGGGAAAGGAAATGTCATCTCCAGTGCTTGTGAGCCCTGGAGAGAAAAGGAAAAGGGGGTTGGAAATCTTTGTGTCTCACTTAGCAGCACCTGTGTGTGGGCTGGGCCGTGCTTGGGTGGAGGAACGCTTCTACAGGGCCCACAGCTCAGCCCTGCTTGAGCTGTGCCACTGCAGTGGTGGGGAAGGGGGCAAAGAGAGGGATGCTGTTCATTTCCCAAATAGTTCTTCGAGCCACCGGGAGTCAGCACTCCAAACCTCTGGGCTGCTTAGAGATGATTATCTCTGACTAGTTCTGGATCCTGAGCTGGAACAATGAGATAAGAGAAAATGAAACGGATCGTGGAAAATATAACTGGAAAATACTGATTAGATCATCTAATTCATCAGCCTTTCAGAGGAGGATTGTTCTCAAATATATTTTCTGGTGCATTGTCCAGTTTTATTTTAAAGCAGCCCATTAAAATGTTTAAACTCCTGAATATTGTACTTCACTATGGAGTGAATGTATGCTGCACGATCTCTGTGACACTGCTGCATAATTTAGATTTCTTGCCATGCTATTAATAAATCTAGACAAAGACCAGATGCAAGCAAGCTGTAGCTGAACTCAAGAATCTGTGAAAGCTGGGCTAACCTCTTTAACAGTATAACATATGGCTGTTACATTAACACAGCCACTTTTTATTTTTCTAAAGCTAAGCAATTTATTGAAAGCATGAAGGGAAAAAAAGAACTGAAATAAAGCATGACCTTTGATATGAAGTCTTCCTCTTTGACAGCTTCACTGTTTAATATAAATTGATGGAAATATACATTCAACCTCCTGTTACCATTTTATAGTCTACGCTTTTGTTTCTTTTGGTATCTCCTTTTTCATTCTTCACATTTAAGTTGTAGGAGTATTTTAGGAAAAGTATGTACAAACCTTACGTGGCTATATATTTGAAGTGTTATCAAGCACAAGGTCATTACAAATGACTACCATCTGATAAAGAAACATCATGTCACAGTGTAATTATCTGAACTTTTTGAAAAAAGGCTGTTTGAGAAACTTCTGGTGATGATCTGTAACCTTTCATGTTTCATACTGGAAAACTAATCCAGCTGTGGGTTTCCTAGTGGAAACTGGTAATATGTTATAACGATAGCAAGTCAAGCGATGTATTTTTTTTTTTAATGGCAATACAGAAGAACACAAATAGTGACTATTTCTTTTGCATGAATGAACAAATGTAATGCAAACATATGTGAAATATTGTTAACCCTTTCTGAGAGGCTCTATAGTGCTACCTGTACCTCAAAAATAGCCAAGTACCAGTAGTCTCTGATGCTTCTTAACTATTAGTAGTTGTACTTCTCTTTCACAAAACTGCTTGTGACAAATTTCTGGAGAGAAGTCAGGATTAGATCAGAGGAGAATATTTTTTCCAATTTTTTCAGACTCTTCTGATATAAGGTTTTGTTTTCAGAACGTATATAAATACATGTTCCATAGCTGGCCTCATTTCCGTGGCTTCGCCCCAGCTCTGCCAATGCAAAGCAGTCAGAAGTCACCTTAATCAGGTAGGTAAAGATTTGAGCAGCTGCCAGTGCAGATATTCCCAAGGGAGAATAGCAAGTTGTGGGTAATGCTAAAAGTCTGTATGGGTCCAGGTGTAGTTGAAACCTGGCCAAACCAAGGCAGGGCCAGGCCTTTGCTGTGGGACCACAGCCTCAGAGGGCTGGTGGGCAGCCAGCCCCATAGGGACTTTTCCTCAGTTTGTGTTGGTCCAACAGCTTAGAAAGCAGAAAAGACAGGGCTGTGACAAGGGCTGAAAGTGGTTTTCCCTCATCACAACTGTGTCTTGACTCTGCTATATTTGGATGTGGCTAAGCTCATGAACTTCAGACAATCTTTCTTTAAAAAAAAGAAAGGAAAAAGATTAGCATAGATTTAAAACAAACAACAAGGCCATAATTGTAGATGTTGGCTTTCTGTGGATAAAAACTTGGTACAGGATTAGGTTTCCAATTAACCAGCATAGTTTAATGTAGTTTTGATGCAAAACTGCATGTTTCGCATTAATTTTGATTAAATTGCATTGACTTCTTGAATTTCTTTTGAAAATCGTTAGTTGCAAGCTTCTTGAAATCCTTTTTAGCAATATTGTGGAGTACTTATATTGCTCTTACTTGGAGACTGAAAAATTTAACAACCTATTTTCTGCTTGTTTTAATAAATAGTAATTCCCATGATATCATTTGGACTGAAACATACAGTCCTAGGCAGTGCTTTCTTAGTCCATGGGGCCCAAATCTCTGGTTTTATGATATGAAAAGAATACATTAATAATGGATTTGAGACCTTAATATCACACTGAAATATTTTCATGGAAAAAAAAGATTGAAGCAATTAAGGTATTTTCATTTCAAGTAGACGTTACCAAAGGAAAATAGAACAACATTTGTGTCTTTAATCTTGTTTTCTATTCTACATTATTTTAATATTTATCTATATAGCACATACTACTTATAAGCCATTGTTTGTCTCAAGTAGTTATGAAATTGGAGATAACATGATGACTTAACCTTGGTAGTTGGAAGATGAATTCTCAAGTTGTACGTAGACAATATATGAGGTATTTTATTTTTGAAGGTGAACTGTGTCACTTTAGCATTGAATATGAGAAAGAAAGGAAGCTACAGAATAAATTGATTTGTTCAGCAATGGTTATCTGGAAGGGAGAGTTCCAATGTATGAAAGCGTGATGTTTTCCCTTCCTGTTCAGTCCTGGCAATCAGGGGACTGTCATCAGGAAAGCAGCTTGGCCATGTGTCATCTGTTCAGGTCATTGTCCAACAAAACTGATCCCATTTTTATTATGCTGCATGATTGCTAAAATCCATATCTGCTTTTCCTTTGTTTCGGCTAGAAGACTTCTGCTTGACTTGGTTGTCTCCCATCTTAGGCTGCACAAATAGTATTAGTCTGACTCCCTAAACACAGCTCCTGTTCTTTTCCCACTGAGATTCAAACGAAGTGCCCATTTCTCTCTCTCCTGAGCAATTTAAAATTCATTGCACTGTTTAAGATTATGACTATTTTTTTAACCACAGTAGTGGCCAAAAGTCATTTAGGATTCTGTTTTTCATTTACCCTGCCTTGTGTGGTTTGTTGTTTTTTAGCCTGTGCCTGGTTGTTGGGGGTATTTCCTGAAGGGTGGGGATGTGGGTTTGGTCGGCTTAGCAAAGTAGGTGATGGATTCTCCAATGAGTCTTCTGTTGTATAAAGGATGATGCTGTTGACATGTGTTTTATGTAAAGAAACAACCTCCTTTTCCTCCAATCCAGAAAAAAAAACAGGCAAGTAAAGGATCATAAGCCACAGTTGGCTTTGTAAGCAAAAGCTTAAGCCAGAGTTCAAAGCTGTGAATCCTGAGCAGTAGGAGGCATCCTGCTGCTTCAGTTTACCCCAAGGCTGAGGAAGCATGGGATGCTATCTCTGCTGGTGGCCAGGTGATTACAGCTTAGAAACTGTGATGCTGAGCACTGTATCCCTTACAGCCGTTTGTAGATTGAGGTCAATTTTTATTTATGTAGATCTATAGATTTTTATGTCATTGTGGTTATATTCATTTAGGCCCCAGTTAGGCAAAGGTCTTACACAGGTGGTTTGCTATCTCTGAGTACTTTACAAACTGAGATCTTAAATAATAGCGTCTGTGGAGCAAGGACTTCTCTCAGCTTCTTGCAAAATGTGCTTAATAAGTCATTTCATGTGGCCTGTTTTAAGCAGTTTGTGTTAGATTAATCAACATTGTTTTTTAGAGTCTCAAAGCTATCTCTCCAATTAATCTTGTCTATGGTGTTTAAAAGAAGTTTATATACTCATTTGGTCTCCCTGTGCATTTTTTGATGAGTTAATATATTGTCTAAGTGGAATGAACATAGTACAAAGCTGAAATGACAATATCTGGCATATCAACAATTAAAACATAATAGGAGAAAACTATCAAACTCAGTCACTGTGACATTTAAGAAAATCTAGGGCTGGAGTTGGCTGTTAGTATACAGTATGCTTACCCTGTAACAGGAGATGACGGGCTCAGTTACAGTAAGACAGAGTACATTAATCAGAAGACTCTCTTTGCTCAACAGCGTAGTTTTGTGCTGCTATTTGACAAGCCACTCAACATAACTTCTCTGTGTGGAGGAATTGCACACAACAGAAGAACAGCAACAATATCTGTATGTTATAAACTGGCTTGCTAACTGGTAGGTAGCTACCTTCTGGCACATTTGCCCAGTATGTCACCTGCAATGTAATTTAGAGGCACACATCTGATGCTTTGGAAGATGATCTTTCCCCAATAAACTGGACTAAAAAAATGAGGGGGTAGGGGTGGGTGGAATTTCACTGCTCTCCATAGAGCACAGTGCTGAAACACCTGGGAATCCAACATCTGATCAAAGCTCTTCTGTGAACACATGAAGTTAGTTTTTCTTGGCTGCAAGTGCAGAATGTTAGGCACATTAAATGGTATTTTTCAAGACTTTTCCATTCCCTCCTGATGTCATCTTTATATCTGGTGATTCATCCTTAACTGGTGAGGCAATATTATGCACAAGAGGAATTTATTTGGAGAAGGCTTTCTCATGGCATTTCCTTCCTGCTGGTGTTTGCCAGTACCGAGTGCACCGTTCATGCTCCTGGAGCCAGCAGATAGCAGGTAGCTGCTGGTTGGGATGCACTGGCCACCATGCAGTCCTGGGGACAAGGGCTGCTCACTGTGTACCCCTTAATTAATGGGAACCCAACCGGGTGAGCATATCAGAGCTCCATGGAAAGGAAAGAAAAATGTCATGTTCTTGGTCATAGTTGCCTGTGCAAACTATAAATAAGAAATGAATTACCACCTGGCTGCTTGGGAATTAAAAAGTGTTAAAAGCAGTGGAAGGCATTTTTCATAGGTAGTATAGAAGAAAAATGTTGATTCTTGTGTTTTTAGTGTTGTCCTTCATAATTATGTAACTTGTAGATTTACTGTATTTAATTGTGTGTGGTTTTGATAGCTGTAGCACTTCGTCTTTCACTTACAAGAATTTAATAAATCAGGATTTAATTCAGACCTACTAATGCAGTTTCCCTATGCTAAATACAAAAGTTTATTATGAGCACATTTCTATAGATTTAATCATGGAACACTAGGTACAAGCAAACATATTAGCTACATTTGTTTGTTGTATTCATGTGGTATTTAAACAACATAGAAGTAATGTAACTTGATAAATCTCTTTTAAGACTCAGTTACAGGTTGTTTGTATACACCAGTTACCAAAGTGTAGTTACAGAGGTTTGATATAATGATATGTCTGGAACTTGCCTACATCTGTCATTTGGCTAAGTTTCAATAAAGATCACACAGTTTAAAATTAAGTTTCTCTGAAATGAGAATATAAAATCTGCTAGTTGGTGATTTCCAAATTGAAACTCTTCTATGATTCAGTTTAACTTAAATTTGCTTTTATGTTTCCTGTCATTTTACCTTACAAATATTGTTGTAAGAAACATTTTTGATGACATATTATCTAGCTTTCTCTTTCAAGCTAAAGTCCACTAAGCATCTTTCTGGTCTCTACACTTGTTTTAGTGCCTATATACCTACTTTGGTCTAAACTCTCAGTCTTCTGGTGCACAGCTAAAACAAGGGAAGAGGTGTTACTGTGTATAAGTGTGTGCAGCAGTGAAGATTTATGATTGTTGTCTGCATTCATGTAACCCTTAGGAAATGCCATCAATTACTGGAATTCATCTTTATCACAAGGAGAATTCCCCTCTCTCCTTCACCATTCTTCTCTCCACAAACACCCTCTTCTCTTGAACTGTGCACTTTGTAACAGGGGATTTAATCTCCCTTTCTTCACCACCTTGTCCATCACTTTGCTCTTCCAGATCTGCAAACTGTCTCTTCTGCTCCAGTGATGTAACTATTGGTACTTTGCCAAGTGTTTAACTGAAGCTGGACTGTTGAAGTGATGACATGAGATCTTCTGAGTAGCTAAGATATTTATCCAGGGACTCTGCAGTCTGTCCCAAGATGCTGTACTTCAGTTCGGACTGGCTACCTGACATCTCGTGATACATCCCAAGTAGAATTTTGGAAAAGAGATATTAGCCTTCTCAGGTGGTGAGGGAGTGACTGAGTGACAGTTCTGTGGTGGCAACAACACCGTCTTTGCCAGAATATGCAAAAAAGAGTGGGTGGCTGATTTGAGTAGCATTGAGGTTTTAAGTTTGTTTTTCGTCTAGATACTATACTTTTACGAGTTGCTGGTTAGCACATTTTGAATGCACGACAGCTTTTGGTTTTATGAAGTAGTAGGACGTAAGGACAGCAGACATATATTAGCATTAAATTATATATTTTTTTATGCTTTGCACTTCCAGTTAGTTAGAAAAACACATTTTCATTTAATTTCCTGTAAAATTTCCTAATTAAAAAAAGACTTTTTTGAGATTCTATAAGTGCCAGATAACTTGTTCTGCCAAAATTTTCAAAATGTGCTTAGTGTTCAAGTATTTTAACATTTGCATAGTTTATGCACATCATTACATTAGAACATACATTAGAAAATGTAAGGACCTTTCTGATTTTGGCTGTCTGGACGGCAGATGAAATTTTCTATGTGTTTTTATTAGTGTACCCAGCTTTCAATATGATTACTGTTCAATATGTGTTTTAATTTTCTATAAATAACCCCCACAGTCCCTCTGCTGTGTTTTTTGCCATAAGAATATTAAAACTAAGAGAAGGTAATTCACCCTGTCCATTCCCTTGACCTCTGTGTCGTGTCATACAACAAAGACTAAAGCATTTCCAACCAGAACACCCAGACACGGTGTCAGTAATACATGTAATATACTTCATCTATTTTCCTTTTGACACAAGTTTACAGTAATCTGCAGTTAGGGCAGTAGAGTTTATCTAGAAAGAAATTGGTGACCTGTAACATTATGGAGTGGAGAATGCTGCTCCTAAGTGAGGTAGAAAGGATTTCAAACCAAGAATGTAATGCTAGCTGCTTTCAGCACTATTGTGGATATTCCACAGAGAAATTTATTTCATGTATGAGAGTTGCGCTGATTTTGGTCAGAGGTGATGACTTCAGGGCTCTGATATTATAGTATCTAAAAACCTGTAAAAAGATGTTTTCATTCACTAATTGTTGTGTGGCATCCCCCTCCCCAAATTATCTTCCACTTAAAAAGCCATGTTGTCTGTCATAAATAAGAGCTTTCCTGACAGTGGTTTCTTTTAGTGAGGAAAAAAAGAATATTGTAGTATAAAAGTGATTTAAAGATGGAACTTTTGAGATTGTAATGATTGGAGGCCATTACTCTAAGAATGCTTTCTAGAGACTTTAAGAAATAATTATGGTACTTCAAGTTTGAAAATAATTTTATGTGTGCTCCTGCTTGCTGCCCTTGCCGTGGGTAGCACTATAGGTTTCATTAGTGGAGGCAAATATTCTGTCAGTTTTGAATCCCAAGTAGTATCGATGAACTGTTGTGGGTGCCATAGGCAGTTGCATACACTTAAAGGCAATGCTTGTCCAGAATACTTGCCTTATTTTCACATGTGGGTATAGATCGAGAGTAAATTGAGCTTTTCAGGACATTGTGGTCATCTACTTTCTTCCTGATATAATACAAAGTGCTGGTCATGAGGTGTGAAAGTAGAACGAAGACAATTTGTAGCGAGTATTTAACTAATTTCACTGTACTTTTTGGATTTTGTACAAAAGCCAAAGTATCCCACATACCTTCGTGTTCTGAAAATACCTGTGAAATTCCTTCAAAAAACAACTTCTCGTTTGGCAGACTCTGTAATTGTGTATATAGAGTTCTCTGTAATAGGAGAATTTGTGCATAAATGTTACACTTTTGTTAACCCCATTTTGAGCTGTTCTTTGAGTATGTTTATATATATACAATGCCATGGCATTGACATACTATTAAGGGCCACTGCTCTGTTCACCACCGTATCACCTAACTGTTCAGGGCAGATCTAAATGAAAAAAATGCTTAAAATACCAGTGATTTTTTTTTCCTCTGTCTAGATTGCCAATACTCTAATAGCCCTGGATTTGAGCTACAGCAGTAGAGCGTGTTGGAAAATGGTTCTTTGTTCACTATGGTTTCAGAACTGTTTTTATTTCTTGATTGGATAAGCTGCACTGCAAAATAGAGCAGTATCCATTGCAATTACGTATGGAATTGGATAGTCAAAGCTATTTATAATTAAATTTTCTTTTAGTGAATTTATAGTAGCAACAAATTAATATGACTCGTTTTTTGTGGAAAATAAATATGAAAATGCAAACAATTCTAATCAAAGTCTGTTTAACACTCAAATGACTATTTTCAATTTATACATTGTATAGTGTTCACTCACATGTGTTTGATTCTTTTATAATTTAGATTTCATGATGGGAATCAGAGGCCAGTTGTATATTCAGTAGAATGAGTTTTGCATGGCTACCAGGACTCGCTGTGGATTTGTTAGTGCTCATATCGGGATGAAGGTGTAGCAGGCTTTTAATTTCCTTTGATCAGGCTTTGTGAGATCTGTGGTGGTAATGAGAGATGTAGAATTGTGGAATCTGCATTCACCTCAGCCTGCAACCGAGTTCTTGTCTTTAAGCACATGACTGCCTCAAGCAGTTGGCTTTGCTTGGTCCTCGTCAGAGAATACGAACATATTTCTACTTAAAATAATGAGAGAACTAGTAAGAATTAATAGAAGAGCAGTGCATATTATAATTGGAATCTGTGGTTACTTATGCTTAGGTCTGTAATATGTTCATATATATCATAGCAAATTCATATATATTAGTAGGTTTGAATTTTTAATGAGCTTTTCAAACAGCTGACGTTTCGTGAGAACTGGGGACTAACTAAGGACAGGCAAGTAAACGGAAGGCTGGGAAATCAGAATGTGATTTTTCGGTTTCTCATTTGAACTTGCACCACATTAGTTATGAGACCTTGTTCTGGAAGAGTTTTCCCCTGGAGGGGGAAGGTATGTAGTAAACAGGGGAGCAGCCTTTGCTTGTAAAGGTGCAGTGATGAAAGATATGGAGCATTTCAGGGAAAAAAAGAATAATACATAGGGTGGGGGAAACGTTACAGTTTATTTTCCAAATTATTGAAAACATTAGGTTTATTCTTTTGTGAATGTTCTGTCAGCAATCGGAATTTTTATACATTGTGCTAATCCTACCATTATATAAAAGTCGTAAATCTTATAAATTAACGTGTCAGGCAGTTACCAGAATGCTTCAGTCTGTTTCTTTTTATGGAGTGATCTGACACATTTTGCAAACAGCAGACCTAGGTGCTCTGCATGAGTCCCAAACTGGATTTTTAGCAATCGGCTCACAGGGGTGGACTCTGGCACTGCTTCCAATCAGGTGAGAAAATGTGGTTTAACTTAAAACAATAATACTAAAAAATAGATATGAATTAGTGACCTTTTGACATTAGATTTTAAAGTTTAGCGTAATGGTACTGTGGCCTATGAATGTTTTTATTGGTACTTCCATTAGTTCCCTAATAATCTTGACTTTTCCAGTTACATTACATTTTTGGGAACGCAGAAGGCTGCTTTTTCATCTCCCTATTTTTCAAGCGTTGCAGATACATTTAATAGCTAATTTGTGGAACTAGCGCTGTTGCTTATTGCTCATGAAATTGGAGTGATATGATTCTGAACTTTTAGCCGACCTCTAAAAATATGTATGCAACTATCTAAAACCACAAGTAACAGCTTATTTGTTTACTCTGTGAAGAGAATACAATAGTATAACTGCCAACAACTAAAATCTGTAATAAAAGGGAAACAATTTTGCAACTCGTACTGAAAAGGCAGGTTTTGATACTGTAAGGCAATAAAAGAATGGCCGAGTCAGGGTCTCTCCTAAAAGCAGCAACATTTATGAGCAGTTCAGAATAGACAATATACATTACAGAATAGATTTTTATAAAGATGTTTCGTTATAGTAAATAGCTTGGATATTTTTAATATAGACTTTTTTTATATTACATATTTCTGATAATTTTTGCTGACATCCAGCAAGTTCTGAAGTCCTGGAATTCTCTTGAGCTTTTCTAGTGCAGAGATCAGAAAAAAACTGCTAAATGCTTCCAGTGCTCCATCCCTAAAGCAACATTCTGCAAACAGATGATACATATAAACTCACTTCCCATGTGAGAGCAGTCTAGTGCTGAAGGAAAAAAAAAAAGTTATGTTTTTAATATCAGATGTTTTTATCCCAAGCATCTGTTTTGAAGTGTTCTTAATTCAGAAAATGTCATGTTAAAGAAAGTGCAAAGTACTTTAAAGTCATTAGGAATGAATAAGGAAATTTGGAGGAATAACAAGCCACTATTTTTTTTTTTTTAAATGTGAAGAATGCTCTTGCAGGACCCCTGTGGAAAAGGGATAGTGCTGGAAGACTCACTGTTGCTGGTACCTGCCGGATGACGTTTCTAACCAAAGAATCTGAGATGTCCCAGTAATGTGGTGCCACCTCTGTGGCAACTGAGCATCCTGAGCCTGTTTCACAAATGTCTGTTTTCTTGCCTTCCAGGTAGGCAACGTGGGCCTCAGCTGCTGAGAGTAAGGGAATAGAAGGTGTTCTGTTACACCAAGAAATGCGTTTTAGTTGTGCCCTAAGAGTTCTATGCTTGTCAGCCTCTTCTGCAGTTCTAGGAAGATTGTCTTCACTAGAATAAAATCAACAAGTAAGAACATGGTGTAGGTAATGTCTGTCATTAATTAACTGCTTCATGAAACTAATGCTTTGATCTCTGATAATAAAGAACTTAGGATTTAAGTTTATACTGTTAACACCTACATTTGCAATTTTGCTGACAATTTGTCAGCTTGGCCAGATGACTAGTACAGTACTTCACGGCAGAAAAGTTTTTTGCCCCTCCTGCTAGATGGTAGTGTTGCTATTAAAATAAACACCAGTGGATCTAATTTTTTCAGTGTGGGGCACTGAGCATAATTGGATGTGTCTGGCAGCAGTTAAACACGTTGTCCTTCAAATATTAAAGGAAAAGTTCGTATTTTTAATGCCAAACAAACAAATATTGGGCATTTTTTAAAAATCAAATGTGCATAAGCCCAGTGTAAAACTGCATTTTATTTTCTTCAAGTATTTTTAAAGGAAATTATTTTATTGCAGTATCTTTTCTGTTGTATATTGTGATGGACTACGTCAGCTTCTGTCAGTTCAATTGACAAATTTTCTGCAGCATAAAAGAAAGTAGCTCCATTCACTGGAAATTTCCTATTTGTACCAGGAGGGAGTTTAGTTCTACTTGACCACAGAGACTATTTCTCAAGCAGCCTTTTTTTTTTTTTTTTTTTTTTAAACTCTTCTTTATAGTGGCTCTTTGAGAAAAGCAGTATGCATTAGTAATGCCTCGGAAATATTCATGGTCTGTCTGTCCCCACGTGTTTTCTCCTCCTTCCAAGTGGCAAATATTGAAAAATTGGCTACTGCCTTGTGGCTCTTGTACCTTGGACTTACGTGAAATATAAGATTCCAGATATATGCTTTATTTTAAGACTGATCCTCTTATTGAGCTTGCTTGTTTGCTAACTTATTTCTTGCAGAAAAGTGTTTCAAATAATTGCCTCCCTTACAAAGACAGTGAGGAATACAGGATAGGCCATCTCCTTTGGCAGCCTCTTGAGAGATTGCCAATCATAGATAAATATCTGTTTTTCTTGATAGTGTCTTTACCTCTTCTGAGGTTTTATTCTTCCCTCTTTTTCTCTAAACTTCCTTTGGGTTTAGCCATCTTTCCTAGGAAAGTGATGTTGACGCAGTTATGCTGTGCATGCTTGTGTAATCATTTTCCGTTTGCAACCTGTTGCTAGAGATAAGGGTGCAGGTCAAAGGCAGGAAGTTCCTACTAGTATTGCAGAAACCAGTGCTTGGGCGAGGTGAAAAAAACCCACATGGGACTCCACTTTGTCCTTGTATGAAAGTTACTCTGTAACTTCGTAGTTGTCTCTTGTGCACTGTTTCTGGGTCCCTTGATACAAACCCTTGGTGGAAACTTAAGGCACTTGGGAAGCAACCAGGCATGTGCTGCCTCCTGGCCCAGCATCCAGGTGGAGCGTGGAGGAGACACTGGGAGCATCCTGGGGGAACACTTTCTTCAGTCATTTTTGTATTTTTCTACCTGACCATAGAGATCTCTAGGTCTCTTCCTGGCCCGGGTATCCTTATTATTTTTATTCAAGTGTCTTTCTTGCTCCTGCACTGGAATCGTTGGCTCAGAATAGAAGCACAGCTATGGGCTCTGTGTGTGTGTTAGATGTGAGACAGTAGCTCAGAGGTTCCCAAACTGTGGTCTCCAGAAGGCTGCTTGTATGTTGCTGGCTCTCTGTGTTTGTTTACAGCTGCTAAATTGCATTAAAGCCTGCTAAAAATAAATGGAACATCTCCCCACTTACTTTCCAAGTTAGCAATTGCTATAATTGCCACTTGTCATGGGGAATATAACTATGTGTGTGCAAGTGTGTGAGCATATGTGACTGAGGGGGGAACTGTGGTAAAACAAGGTCTCCAAGAGAAGGTCTTCTTTCTTTATCTCCTGCTGGATTATGAGTTTTAGAGAATACTCTCCAGGAAGGGGAGGAATTTTCGATTCCCATTTATGTCTTATGGGAGTGAGATCAAGTGATGTTGACTGACAGGTCAGGTACTTGTGAAGACATTAGCTTAAATAACAAGATAATCCACATTATGAAAAAAATTAACTTCACTTGCAGCAGCACGAAAGTTTTGTGGATTTACATTGGCAAATTTTGTTGCCGAGCCTGATAATTGTTTTAACTTAAGTCCCATAGAGGAAAGGGAAGGTAACTCAGCTCTTTGATTAGTAGCTCCAGGCTGTCTATAGGCTCAATGGAAGGAATTTTGAGGGTTTTCTCTGAAACCATAAGTGCAGGATATTTTAGAAGTGCAGCCTCAAAATACCAATTTAACATGATTGTTTGATCTCTTTCCCCTCCCAAATAACCATTCAGTCTCTGTTGGATCATGCAGTGAAGAAATAAAGATGACGTTAACCCCAAACAAAAAAGGCACATCATATCTCACGCTATGTCAAGTAGCCAGTATACCAGTTATTTGAGATTTGTACTCTGTTTTATTGAATTACTTTTGTACTCTTTTATCTGGATGTTTTATTGGGAAGATTTTAGCTCACTGTTTTTATGGCTTTTTGGATTATTCTCTGCCTTCCAAGCAAGCTCTTTGCCCAGTGCTGGCGAGGGAGAGCTGGAGGCCCAGAGAGGGGGAAGAGGAAGAAATCAGTGTCTTTTATTAGAACCCAGTTGGTATCTTTTCCTTTCTCCCAATGCAGTTTTTGGGTTTCCCCTTAAAAGAAAAACAAAACCAAACCACCTAACAAAAACCCAACCCCAAACCAAAACAAAAAAACCCCAATAAACAAAGAAACCTAATTATGGTTGCAGAAACATGATCATTTTGGGAGCAACAAACCCCCAAACTTCCTCCTCAGCTGTGTCCTCGCAATAAGGCCCGTTGCAAAACTTAAATAATTTTTTTGATCAAGAAATGCATAGACTGTCTGTGAAAATGCTCAATAAGCGAAAGTTTGTTGTTTTGTTTGTGTTGTGTGTTTTGTTTTGCGAACTATAGAGAAGTTTCAGTGGAAAGAGTTTCAGTTAACCTCTGTATTTCTCCCTGCAGTAAGGTCTAGAAGAGATTTGAGCACAGATCACTGGGAGGAGCTTGCAAAGTTTCTTCCAGAGGGTTATGAAGGGAGAACCGGTGTGATGTGATGGGTTCCCAAGCTCATTAGCACAGCCTGTGTGTGGAAAGAGAAAGTTGAGCAGAAGGAAAGAGCAGCTTTCCCCTTGGTGTATGGTTTGTGCAGGCAGCATGTGGCCTGCAACTATGGAGCTGTAGCTGTGTGAGACGGGGAAGAAGGAAGCAAAGGGGAGGGGATCTAGTATAGCATTCGAGCCAGACAGTCATGGGAATTGAGATGAGGTTGTCAGGAGCAGAGGTGAGCAAAACCTTGAAGTTGGGGAGGCTGTTCTAACACGAGAGGAATGGTGCTGTTGAGCCAGTTAATGGATCTTAGTGGAGTAGTTAGAGAGGAAGATGAAGTCGATCTCAGGCTAGATTAATCCCTGATGTAATCTTACTGGCATCCTTGTGCTGGCTTCCCTCCTTCTCAAGCTTCAGTGGAATTTCTTCAAAGATGTATTTGGCCCTTCTAGTTCTAGTTTTACCAGATTCCACTGAATCATCATGTTTTACCAGATGCTACTCAGAGCCTCTGCCCTGGATTACATCACTGGTGTCAGGGCAGTGGGTCATGTTACTGGGAGAGTAGGTTTCCTTATAAAGAAATTGTCATACTTGTGCAATGTTTTGCTTAATGAAATTATGGCTGTCACTGTTAAATTTGCAAATATTTTCAGTGCCAAATAACTGAATAGATCAACAGCAAAACTCTATGTGTGTGTGTGGGAGGCTGGCAAACTGTTTCCCTCATCTATTGGCTTAAACGCTTAAGAGAGTTGAGTTGTCTTTCCAGCTTTGTCACCAACAAGCTTTATGGTGTTGGACATTTCACATAGGACATGTATCCCCATTTCCCAGTCTGTAATATGGGAATGATAATATTCCCTATGCTTAGAACAATGTGAAGTTTAGCTCGCAAATTATAAATTACTTCGAAGAATCTTGAGTACCAAGCGCTATTAAAAAGTGTGTGGTGTTACTGGATGCTGCTACATAACCAACCTTTATTGAGCTGCCACGTATTTAATCTGATTCTAGTAATAGTGTTTAAATACAACAAGCTTGTATCAATACAGATGGCCTTCAGTAAAAGAACAGAAGTAGTACTGGGAGAGGCATGTATCACTGGAGTGTAGCTGCCTATCAAGTGAGGAATGCATATTTAGTTCTGTAGGAAACCACAAATCCTTTGTCAACAGAACTGACATGTCATCCTTGACTTTTTAATCCACAGCATTGCCTTATTCATTTTAAATTTGCCTTGCATTAAAACATGTGAGTTCAGAGTCAGATTTGAACATTCTCACCACATGGAAAACATTTCAGTGAGGAGATGGAAAGCATTATTTTGTAAATGCATTTATTAACAGTGCAAGCTGGAACAATTGAGCACATCGGGCTTCAGTTTGATTGCACCACATCCTATGAATTTGTTGGTGATGGTTTAATTGTAGCTAACAAAGAAGTACAGCAGTTTTAGTAAACGAAGGTGTACCATAAGGGTACTTTTTTATTTTTTCCCCCTCACATACTATAATATCTTGAATAATTGATTTTTTTTGCCAGCTGGATTTTTTTTCATTTCATTTTCTGTCTGGAATATCAAAATATTGCTGTATTTGGCCAGTGGTCATGGGGTTCATAGTCAGAATCTTGTTGAGTTTCATGTTTAATTGTACTGATGCTAATACATCTGCTTAACGTCATAAACCTAGTTTGTGAGCACTGCTGCGAGTATACCTGAAATGGAAACAGATTCTGAAGTTTTTCAAGGGAATCTTGGTAGGAATGGACTTTTTCCTTGGAGTTTCCATAGTGAAGTTCATCCATCATGAAAAAGAAATTTTATTTAAGATTTTTCGAATAATTTAACTTTGTTTTCATGAACAGTATGTTGAGAATTGGTATGTTTACTTCCTGCAGTAGAAATGTTGTATCAAGATGGACTCTGCATGAAGAGGGTGGGTAAGCTAAACACAGATTCACCTGCTGCTTTTGCAGTGTGATTGACACTTTCCATAATTAAAGAGGACAACCCAAACTGACCTGAATCTCTGTGTTTCTAATAATATAATGGAGTCAATAAGCAAAAGCCACATGTCCAGAAACTACACACCTGTTGAAGAGATCACTTTTCATTGTGAGTAGGATTAGATGCCTGCATAACTGCTTTAAACTATTTGCATACTGACTTCCCTGAAATGGTGTCACACAGTTTAGAAAAACTAATGAGGATGCTAAATAAAGAAGGCTAACTGAAGGCCTCCAGATGATTCAAGGTCACTATACCTTCCTTAGGCTTGCTTGAGGAGTCTTGGAAGCAGTCAGCTGTTTGTGTCAGTACCTTTCTGTTAGTTCACATCCCCTACTGGCCCAGCTGCCTGCTGCCTGACATTAGTGTGTTCTCCTTAGGTTTTCCAGGTATGTATTATTTTATTGCACCCTATACCACGTGTTGAAAAAACCCCTTCTGTTTAAAAGACCAAGCAGGCACAATGAGTGAAGGGGAGTGGAGTACCTGGATGAAGGTATCTCTGAACGACCGCATGCCTGAAGAAAGATTCTGCTTGAACACAGCTTAATATTTGTTCCTTTTTGTTGGCTGCTTCTGAACATTGTTGCTCTGAGAATGTTGTGAGATTTTTGTTCTAGTACTTCAGTGACCAAGGAAGTCAGTTTGTAGACCTTGCATGTAATCTGTTTCATATAATTTCTATTTAGAAAATCCTTAGTGATAAATAATTTCCGAATTTATCTGTCTTGCATTGATGCTTCTGTTGCATCAAAATAAAATAGATTATTTCAGAATATTGACGTAACAGAGGCTTGAAGCCAGATGACAAGCATTGCTGTAAGTTTAGCTCTTTTTCATTTCTGTGCAAACAAATACACATATGCACACGCAGGCACAACATACACCCCCATTTTACTTATGATGGTCTGTGATGGGCTTTGACCACATTATGTCAGTACGTACTGACACTACATCACTCTAAACATGACATATCGCATACTGAGTGTTAATCCAAATGTAAGATGAGCAGAAAAAGGAAGAGTTCATTATTTATGAAACAAAGCAGTCTGAGAAAAACCTGTTTGGGACAGCATAAACGTTGGAGCAGTTTCCATTTATGTAAATGCATTAAGACAGTTATCTGGTAAAGCTAAGTGGAATCAATATATGCCATGGACAGGGAGAAGTATGTTGGTGTTGTGAAACAGTGTCCTGACTGTAAGGCAAACTCAAAATTTTTCTCTTTTTCTTATAACCCTCTTTTATCTCATGGCCAGACTTGTTTCAAGTTGGGGCTTTAATATATGCAGCGAACTTGGACTGAAAAGTAAATGGTGTGGGTGTACAAGCGCTCTCATGTTGAGAGACGTTTCTTCTGTACTTGCATGTGCTTTATATGCCAGTCTGAGCTTCACACAGAGAGGCTGCTTTGGCTGCACAGCCTGGCAAAAATACTTCATCCTTTCAGTGTGGTGTCTCCCCTGACTGAGCCTTTGCTGGAGCAGGTTTTGCTTCTGTCCTCACTCTGGTCTTGGATGCACAGAGCAAAACTTTTGGTCCCTTTGTGTATTGAAGGTGGAATTTGTTCCATTTTCCCTCAAGAACATTTTCTCAATTGAACTCCTTTTCCACCTAGTATTGTCTAAATTGCAAGAGACTAATCTGTGCGGTATATGGAATTTGTTTTGCTAAGGTAACATAGACCAGGGCATGAGGGTGCCTGGATTCCTAAAGTTGTCAAGGAGCACCCACAAGATATGCAATGAAGTGGAGATTTCTTTGGTGTTAACCTTAGTCTAGATGGCTGGTAGAGACTACGACGCAAGTGGAGTTTTGGTCTGGTTTTTGTGGATGCTCAGCTACGGATTCTGCCAGGCAACCTAGTAATATGTAATGCCATGTGCATTTTGTCATTGGGAGTTAAGGCACCGCTTTGTCCTGTTGGCCAGTAACAGCTGTCAGAGTGAAACATCCCCATGACTAATTACAGTGATGGATTTCCTAAGGTTTCTAGACCGGATGGCTAAATTGAGACAATCTTCCAGGAGGCAACTTGGAATATTTAACTTAGGGAGTTTCTTTCTTTGGTTGTTCAACCAGGCACGTTCTCTTAACGTATGCACCTTAAAATTCAGTGATGTCATTGCTCTTTGAGAAAAATAAAATGGCATAATGCTAAAAATGATACTTCTAGTCAAAGATAGATCTGAGTCTTCACTAAGCTCCAACTTTGTAGTAAAACCTGGGTGGCAAACTTATGAAGAAAAACTTGGAGCGAGCGTGTGTATTCACAAAGGATAGAGTGAGAAAACTTGAAACTTGAGGCTTGAGTGTCAGATTAAGACTAATTTTTTTTCTCCAAGCCGAGTTTAAACATTGTGACTTGATGTGTATCTCTGGCATTGAGCACTGAAAGGAGCACATTTGTTGTTAAAATCCCACACTAGTGGAGACATTACTAGATTTGCTGAGAAAGACCTGTTACGCTTTTTGTCGTTTGCTGTATTATTTCTCTTAGAAGATGAAACTTCTTGTCACCAAATCTTACTGTGTGTTTTTCTGTTTAGTGAACTGAAAGATAATCTGTTTTTTTACATTTCTATTTTTCCTTTGTTTCACTACCTGAGATTAGAAAAAGTTACTCAGTTTTAACTTCAGAATGACAGCCTTCTCTTTTTAGTTAGTTTAAACTTTCGACTTCCATTGTTTTTGTATATGAACATCCATGGTATGCAACTGTGTGCTTTATGTTGTAAGCTTAGCCCTCACAAAAGCTAGATAGTGTCTTTCTCCATTTTTATGGTTTATCTTGTCATGTCTCTTGCTTATCTATCATCTCAGAAAGTGCTACTTGCAATATAATTCATTTCTGAGCACTCATTAATATAGGAAAAAACTCTCTGCCTTCTAATTTTTTTTTTTTCTCAGTCAAGGCTGGGAATGGCAGTGGCTGAAGGTCCAGCTCCCTTAGAATGGCTGCAAGTGAATGTTTAAGTATTTATGCATATAGCAAATGTGCTCTTTTGGCATCTGAAAGCAGGGATGTGAAATTGTTCAGCCTTACCTAATCAATACAGTATTTTCCTCAAGGTATTTTTTCCTTAGTAGGAGCCTATTACTATTTTTGCTGCTACAATCAATGGCAAAAATGCTGAGAGAGTTGTGTGTAAAACCAGGCAAGACTAACACATATAGCACAGGACTAGAAATAACATTGAGTTGGACTAATCTGTCTCACCATTTTGATTCCTTTTATAATGTAGAAAAATTTGAGAAGGCTCTACTGTAGTTTATATCAAAAGATTACTTCTGAGAGCCTGGATAAACATTGCTAGAATCTATATTTCAACTTTCAAGTGTTTAGCAAAGGATTATGGGATTGTCCTATAACCATGAGCTAAACTATGGGAATTTAAGTTTTCCTTTTTGCAGGATAGTTCCTCTTAAAATTATACTCTGAACAATGGTTTATTTTCCTGTGCCAGTACTCGATTCCAAATACTGTGGCTTGGCAGCAGGCAGGTCTCACATTTCAACCACATGTATTTCAAAAAATCAAAAGATCCTTATTTGGCACTCCACTCACATATCTTAAAAAGCTGTGTTTGTGCGTCAGATTTAAAAATAATTGAAACCAGGGGTGCAAAACCTGAACTTTTCTTCCAGGATGTTTTGACTTCAATTGATTCCAAAAACATTGAAGGAAGCAGAATGGAAACCGTGTGCAGCATACGGCACTGACAGTGCGTGTAGAAATTTAACTTTGTGGAGCATATATACATGATACTACAGTGGCTCTTCTAAAAATATACGTTTGTCTTTTTTTATGTGTTTAAAACAAATATATACACACGCGTGCATGCTTTCATCACAAAACTCTATGTCAATTTTGTTTGGTAAATAGAAGGATCACTTTGCCTATGAAATTGTTGTGGATTTTTGTTGACTGAAAACTGGTAGCTGTATCTATTAATATATATGCAATAATTTAAGACTGAAAGCGTAGCTTATGTGAAACTGGTGAGGGAATCAGAATAGTGTCATACATTAGATCAGAAAGACAGAGGTTAACACACTTATTTTTAAAAAACGTCTCTTTGGATCTTCAATATCTATGACTCTCTATTTTTGGCCATTGAAGTAAAATATTACGTCTTGCACCAGAAGTCACAATATAGAAGAGGGTGTGTTTCTCTTACTTACACTGTGTTTTAGAAATATTTGGGAAAAAATGATGCAAACTTGGTAGCTGGCTTCCAGTAACCCATTATCTAGAAATTTGTCCTTATTCCCAAGGAATTTTTGATTTAATCCACAAAAAATTATGTGAAAAGATGAGTCTTGATCTTTTGGAAGTAAAACATTCACCAAGGGCATGAATTAAAGCAGACGTGTAAGTGGAGAAAACTCCAACTTTTTTTTTTTCATTATTTGTAGGTGACTCAAAATGGCAACTAAGAGAAAAGTATCCCAGGAGTTATCAAGCAAAGCACGAATGCATATCCTACTATGAATTATCCTATAGGATAATATAATGACAAATACAAATTGAGTCCAACACATACTAAGTGTTGTTTTTTCCATCTTTTCATAACAAAAATTCTCGTGTGCCTGATGGTGAGCATTACAAGCTTTATCCTGCCCTGGCTCTCTGATACTTTCGAAGGGCAGAGGGATGTAAAAAGAAGCAAAAAAAAAAATCTCAATGGCCAATTAAAAGGAAAACAAATACATTGTAGTATGAAATGAATTCCATTTGTTAGCTTTTCTTTTTTAATATCAGAGATTTCTTGATGGTCTAATGTATAGATGCGCATATAGATGGAGTTGCGTGCTATTAATGTGAATAGTGGTAAATATTTTGTCAAATACTGATAGATTCTTTCTAAGGAATTTTGATACTGATTTGGTTTGAATTTTGGCTAAAGAGGAATGTCTTATTTAAATTAATTCAGATAAAAATCCCAAACCAACAATATCCATCTTTGCACCCAGCCCCAAGAATATGTGCAGAAAATATTTAAAACACTAAAAAGAAAAAAAAAAATCAGAAGATTTCAAGCTTGTCTGAGGCAGTACCACTTGATATTCTGGTATAAACATCTGCTCAGTTTTACTGTGCCTTGACATCATGTAATAGACAGGGTGATTCACTATAAGTATGAAATAAATTTTATTTCTCTCTTGTTTTTGTCTGCTTGCCTGATCAAAGCCTTTCCCCCATTACCCATTGATGTCTTCTGTTTTTGCTTATATTTTGTTGCAGAGCTGAAGTGAGTAGAATATGGATACAACTTCTAGGGGAAGCATGAGTTTCAATTTAATTTTTCAGATATCTTTAGCTAGAAGTTGTGATACCGTCCTATGTGTATTAAGTAACAACTAGACAGGAAAAAAAATAATTACTATATGACCTGGTTCTTATAGATTCTGATTTTTTTGTTAGGCTTGCAACTAGTTTCTGTGTCTTTCATGGAGGTAAGCAGAAATATAGACTCAAAAAATGTGTCATGCAGTCAACTGAAAAAAATAGTGGGTTTTTTATTATCTAGGTCGAGTCAATGAGCAAATTCTAAAAGGGAATCCAAGAGGAAGCCCAGTCCAAGAAGAACATGATGTGTAGCCCTGATGTTGTCAATAAAAAAACATTACTAGGTGAGCTTGGTCCTACTGAATTCTAACAGTAGAATTTGTTACTTTTACCAAGAACAGAATGCATATGACTTGTAGTTCTGTCTGCTGCTATTTATAGACTTCCTAATATTTTTTGATGAAGCTCTATTTGAGTTTAGAACTCACTGAACTGTAAAAATAAGATACTGTGCTGTGAATTATAAGAACTCAGTCTTGATGCTTTAGCTTCTGAAGTAAATTTTGCTTGAACAGTAGTGATTCTTTGTGGAATTATCACCCCACATGAGCTGTTGGTGGTGCATTTCGAATTGTATAGGCAAAGCTAATAACTGCATTTCAGTAGTTCTGCACACAAGTGCTTAGTCTGCTTTTATTCTTGGTCCTCTTGTGCATTTCTTGGATATATTGTTTTCTTCTCTGCGCCATTACCAGCAATAGCATCTTGGACCAAGTGAAGTCCTTGATTTCAGGCTTAATACAAAGCATATGGTAGATCCTAAGTAACCTGATGCAACACTGAAGTGGGCTGTGTTTGAGCTGGGAGTTAGACTAGATGACCTCCACTGGTCCTTTCCAACTTAAATTACTCTGGTTTAATTAATGAGAAGGCCTATTGATTAATCTTTGGGTAGCCAGGTTCAGTTTCCTGAATGTTCACAGAGATGTAAAGTTGCTGTTGATGTTTAGCGTTGCTATTGAAGCATTTTTGCCTTTAAAGAGACAGAAGGCTTGCTTCAGTTAATATAATTTGATTCGGTTATGTCTTCTAGACATTATGTGAAGACAGTGGCCTTAGCCAGTCATGAGAGCATGGTATTTAAAGACACAGCCTAGAAAGACATTGGGGCTGAAGAGAAAATTAGATCTTCTAAAGCAATAAAGAATGTTTCTATTTTGGGTTTCTTTATAGCACTTCAAGTTTGGAAAGAAAAATGTTGTAGTAACACTTTCAACATAATATCCTCTATGTTACTGCAGATGTCAGAAGTTTCCACTACTGTATTTTGCATGGATATAATAATTTAAAAATTATTGTTAGCTAGAACTTGTAATGTGTGTGTATACATATGTATGTCCAAACATATGAATTCGTGTTCATATGACATAGAATAACCTGTAAATATTAAGTGGAGGATGGCAGACTTCACTGTTTCTGCATTTACCTTGGTATTTCTAAATTAAATCCAAACAGCAGATCTTTTGGAGTTGGGAAGAAAATAGGAGACCAATAATTGCATGAATGTTTTAAATAAAAATCCACACAGGCATGTGCAAAGGCATTACAATAACCACAGCGGGACAGAAGCAAGTGAGATTAGAACTCTTAAAGTGTTCTAGAATTAATTTGCACAGAGCAAGGGACTAATAAAATGATGAAGTTCATCCTAAGCCTTTGGTGCATTTGTTTATGTGTGGGTGGTCGTTTTGTTTTGTTTTGGGTTTATTTTTGAGCATCTAAAAGGTGTGCCCTCGGACATTTTTTGGGGTCAAGGAGTCTGTGTGGAGCTCTCCAAGGTTCTCTAGATCAGATGAGTCGTTCTTTGACCTGTCTCTGGGACCTCAGATATTGTAAAAAATGGAAACAAGGGCAAAATACCACACCAAAAAAAACCCCCAAACCACCAACAACCCAGCCAAACAAAGAACACCTAAACTAATCCAGTGTTATATGGTTTATGTGTTACACTCCAAATTTTGTAATAGGAGAAAAAAAAAAAAGAGGAAATGATCCTTCTGTGACAAAAAGGCAGGAATTTTGGTATAGTTGAAATCTTAGGAGTCTAATTAGAGGCTC
Organism: Pampusana beccarii; assembly: GCA_013399365.1. Classification (NCBI taxonomy): domain Eukaryota; kingdom Metazoa; phylum Chordata; class Aves; order Columbiformes; family Columbidae; genus Pampusana; species Pampusana beccarii. The sequence continues at coordinate 1,361,258 of VWYH01005061.1, forward strand.
TTTAGTCCATATTTAATTATTATGGAAAAAAAAAACCAAACCAAAACAAACAAAACCCAACAACAAAACACAAACTAAACCTGTTGCAGAAAAGATAGTCTAAGCAGTAATATAGTTAAAACCATTGTACACATACTTCCTTGTATCTACCCCTTGAAGAAAAAAGTAAGTAAATTTTTAAGTAAATGTGGAGAAATTTGCACCATAGAGAAAGAGGTAGCTATTCAGCATTTGTAACCTAGCAAGTAATTCTGAAGCTATTGCATGTTTTATTTCATCTTCTCACTTCAGGAAAGAGATTTTTACTGAATAAAGCAATTGGCTGACATTATTTCCTTGTAGCCTCGTGTACCATGGAGTGGAACCTGATCACAGTAGAATGAGGGGTTTTTTTAACTGAAATCTGATGAAAATGGATTCTGGAACTGTAAATAGATTCTTGATACAGCATCTGACCTTTTGCTCTGATCTTGATGTAGCATCTGACTCGTTGCTCTGACTACATAAGGCATCAGTGCTTGTCCTTCTCACTTCTTGAGGATAAAAGCCTAACAAGTAACAAATCTTCAAAGTCAGTTGAGGTCTATTGTAGCCTGGCAACATGCACAACTTTTAAGTCCCCTTTGTCCTGGTCTAGTCCATCTTAAGGGAAGCTTTATGAATCCTACCCTAAGTCTAGTTGTAATGTAAATATGTATGAGCAAGCTAGCCAAGAACTGCTTCATGTAAGTACTTTGTTCTGACACCTTCTGACTCTCTGCTATTGCCATGAAACTCTTTATCCTATTGATACTCAATTCCACTTCCAAATTTGTCAAGTGACTACTACAGCAGTGAAAAAGGACCTGCAAAGACTCTGCACAGTGAAAATTATTTATTGCTATCAGTTGAAAATTAGCCCACCCATGGATATGCAGAGGATGATAAATATTAATTCTTCACTCACTGTTGAAAAGTCTGGCAACACTAAACAGGGAGTTGTCTGAAATGATTAGGAAAACAATCTTGTGAAGGGCACTGTAATCCCAAACTTGCTGTCTACTCCCCACCCCATTTGTGAATTTTCATAGAATTTACTAGTTGCCTGTTGATATTTCCATTTCACATCATACTTTTTGCAATAAGCTATGGATTTGTGTACAAAATTCAGTGACAGTAAATAGCCTAATGCATTTTTATGCTGCTTTTGCTGTGCAGCACCCAGTTTCCTTGGCTGCAGAAACAAAACTGTGGAACTGTTTTGTGAACCAAATAGAACAACTACTCCCATGTAAAAATACTCCTGCAATTATATTTTCCTTGTACTTTGATACAGTTCCATCAGTCTCGCTGACATTTGTTCTACTACAACTGGGGGCAGGGGCACATATGGCTGGGCTGGCAATACTTGAATATGGTCATATTGCTCAACTTACCTGAAGCTACAGCTGTGGGCTGGGACTGATCAGTTATTTCGCTGGACATAGCAATGCAGAATTGCTCTAGCAGAATGCTCAAGGTGTTTACCAAGTAACTGCAGACTGCTTTGGATTGTCTTATTTGCCTTCTTTAGCTACTCAACACTCAAGATTTTAAAGTCACTTTAGGCAGAAAATGTTTTTAAGCCTCATACAAGCATAGTACGATTGGTGAAGCCCATTGTACACATGCCAGCTTTGTCCTGAGGCTACTAGTTGTTGGAGCCAGGAGGGCCCAGCTATTTCTCATCCCTTTTTATGCTTTCTCTGTCTCAGATCAGTTCATTGGGAAAACAGTTTCCCGTTGCAGAGCAGAGCTTGGTGATTGTTTTACACCTCTGAACCCAGTATTGGCCAACAGTTGTGTCATTCGGACTAATGTCTTGGAAGTAGGATCTGGTGTGGCAAGTGCTCCAACCCCTCCCCATTTGCTGCCATGCCCACAAAGTGTAAAATAAGCAAGCTTGCACTGGTATAGTCTTTTTCACTTTAGAAGACATTACTTCTGTTTGCAACAAATTTATATGTATAATCTGTTCTACCTGTACCTTATTTGGAAATATCTACTTTAAGTGGATGTTTTCTTGGCTTTTTGCTCCCTCCACTTAACCTAAATCTGTAGAAGCATTTTATAGTCCTATTAATGATCTTAGTCACCATGTCGTACCTATTGCTGATATATCCATTACCCCTCAGTAGTTTATTTGGTAGCAGCTTCTTATCTGTTATAATCCTTCACGAACTCTTAAGAACATGAGAGCGTGCCAAGATGACCATCTCGTTTTGAGAGAAATATATAAATATAATGGTGTAGGTAGAAGAGGTCAGTCACTTGGAAAGATACTTTGGCAGATTTGATTATTAAAGACAGATTAGAAGGTGTTTACTTGAAAAAAATTAATGTTGCAATTTTATTTTTGAGGGTTTCGGCTTCTACTTTACCTAAATTATCCTCTTCTAAAGCTGGTGTTTCAGGGAATGGGCTATGATGAGCCACACTGTTGGGTGGAATTGAATGCTTCTGCATGTGTTTGGACTGACTGAACGTAAGTCATTGGAAACGCAGGACATTTGGATCCTGTTCATTTTAAGGGTTTACTAAAGCTTCTTAGCACACTGTGCTTTAAATAGAAAAGAAATTGAAATAGCTCTCCTCAGACTGAAGTGTCTCCAGATTCTGTATTCTGTGAAGGTCCATGCCAGCATATTGGATCTGTGAAATCTTATGCACTGTGAAGAAGAACCATATTTTAACTGTCTCTGTCTTTTGATGTGGTGATATCAGTGTTGATAACGACCAGCTTTTGTGCTGTACTGTCCAATGTTGCTACATGAGTGAGCTGAAGACCACGAATGTACATTTGTTGTAGCCACCTGTATTTGTACTTAACTTTCAATATGCTGTTGTAGCACACCTCTCCTCATGATGTATGTCTTGGCCCTCTACAAATATGAGCATTTCATGTCAGCACTGAAATGAAGCCATTTATCACTTGAAGAGACACACGTTTTATACATTTTAATGCAGATGTAAGTGATAAACATTTTTATTTCGTTATGAAATAGACAATACGTGCTTTGGTCAGACATAACTTAGTCCCCTTCTTTTTATGATGTCTCAGAAAATATCATTAGATGTTTTGAACATTGGCAAGTTATTTGAAATAGTTTGTGGATCTTCATGGTAAAATACATATATGAAAGAGGTCAAGGTAATCTCTGGTTCTGTTTTAAATGAAGTTAACAAAGAGCCATCCCCTGTATTGCTGTCCCTTTCATAAAATATTTATTACATTTTTCTTCAAAGCGACATTATGCAATTACTTGTCTGGATCTCTGTTGTGAGTCAAAATACCAGGAATTGATTAGTTTGCTATATTTTGAACACCAAAAATAGGGGTAGCTATTTGGGATCATTTATGTTTACTGAATTGTTGACAGTGACAGCTACTCAACAACACTCTTTGCCTTACAGGGTCTGATAGGGTTTAAGCACTGTCTCAACTCCTCAGCTGCTCTGGAGGTTACTATGTAGAAAGAGGGTATGTGGACAACCTTGTGCCTTTTCCCAGAGATAAATCTACCAGCTGGACTTTGAATCTTTGAGTTCTAGAAAGCTAGAACAAAAAACCTCAGAAATTGAAAACTTTGGTTCTGTAGGGTAGGGCAAAATAACCATAAAAAAAGATTGTGAACCGATCTCTTCCCTGCCCACTGTACCCTTGCAGGAGGAGTGTTCTCTCCTTGCTCTCAGTCCAGCAACTTTTTATGGCCGTCTGAGTTACAATGACCTCTAATCAGTCCTCTCTAAGATATTAAGAAAAAAAACTTATTTTCTGTCTTCTGTAGGGTCTGGATTGCAGCTCCCTGCTCTTTGCAGAAGTGTTCCAGTCACCACCTGCATGCTATAGGCTACTGCCTCGTCTTGCCCTCAAGAAACATTCATATGAAGATGCTCCCATGCCTCTGAGGAGTTACGGCATGCCACAGGGTGAGGTAAACCTGTGATTTTTTTCCCATGATGCATTTATTTAGCATGCTGAACAAATAATTGCAAATAATGTGCAAACAAACAGTCACAGTTTCACAGATGCTTTGTCAGTATGCGTATATGTGAATGATGGAGACTACAGTTGAGTAGGTTATTGTTTTAGTCTTAAGTGAGACATGGTGGGTAGGTGTGATGTCTCCCTGAAGAAACTCTCACTGCAACAGAGAAATGTTAGTTTGCACCCGAAACGTCTATTTCTGTGTGCAGTGGAAAGTCTTATGCAATATATTCCTCTCCATACTTACTCCTCACTTGTCCTGTTAGCACCCTCTCTAGCTGAGTGGGATCTCACTTTCTTGTGGTTACTGCATGCAATGCAGACATACAGAGACAATCATTCCAGATCATCCTTTTTTGGCTGCTGTTTTGTGCCTGCACCATTTTCTCTCTCTGACATCCAGTCAGTTTAGTCCTGCTGAAGGAAACTCATCCATACCATTCTACAATAGAAAATATTCAGCTCATAAAGTCATTCTGTTATAAAGCAAAACATATTCAGGGAGACCTGAACTAGTTCTCAGAGTGCCGGATAAAAGTACATCAACACGAGCTCTACTCAAACTAAATAACACCACCAAAAAACTGTGTGTGCTGAAATTTGTCTGTTTTTTAAATGGGAACTATGATGTCTATTTTAGCTCAGTAACTTATTTACTCTTAGTGAAGACATCCCCTTGTGGTTCTGCATTGTATTCTGAGTAGCAACACTGAGTACAAGGATGTATTTAATAATGTTCAAAATGAGTTTTAATGTGTGAGTTTTGAGATTGATTTTTTTTTTTTTTTTTTTTTAAATGATTATTATTCGGACCTGTCAATCCGTTGAGTTTTAAACTATATTGAGACAATTGGATTCTAAGAAAAAACTTTATTTTCTTTTTGTTAAATGACTACCAACAATATAATATTTACTTACTAATATTTATTTATTGTCTTAAAAATGAGGGGATAATTTTGACATGTCTTGGAGCACTCAAATAAGGAAAGATTTTTCTTCATGTGTCTTACAGTATTTAGGAAAGCGGGCAGCTTTAGATAGCAAAGATTATGAATTATAATTTATAATGTACTATTATATACATCATGAAAGATCTTACAAAAAAATAAGGTAAGAAAAAGCTTTTGGCCGCATCCACAGAAATATTAGTTAAGGAGCATACCTGTCTACTGGGAACTAGGCTAATTTCATACCGATATCTGACCAGCTGTTAGACTTGTTCTTTCCTTTTATGGTACTTGGACTGAGCATTTAACACATTATGTAAAAGAAATTCTCCAGTCCTTAGGATGAAAACTCGGTCTGATTTTAGAAGGAAGTCAATGGAGGAGAGGAGAAGTGTATGTGCAATGTGTGGGGGGCAGGGAAAGGAAGGGTCAGGGTTAAAATAATAATGACATTCAGGTTCATTTAGGTACATGTCTTGATTTTATTACTGCTTTATTTAAATGTAACGCCACCCTCATTTTTTCCTGATCAGCCTCTCCTTCACTCCAGTGACTTGTGTAAAAAATGTAAAGCAAGTGAAAAGGAGATTTGATTAGTGTTTGTGAAGCTGGTGGAAGAAACTGCTTCATTTTGGCAACTTGAAATTTTGAGATAGAGAGGGAAGCAATGCAGGACTGCCAAAGACTGTGAAATATATTGCTTTTATAGGCTGAGAGTAGGGGTGATACCAAGGGGCATTTAAAGCTGTGACAGTAGCCAATGATGATACAATGCATGCAGGACAAATTTTTAAATGTGAACAGTGACATATATACGTATACTTTGGGTTTTTTTGGATACGAAGTTTAGAAAAGCTGAAGAGGTCTAAATTTCAGAATGGTGTTAAGTTTAATCCCTTTGAAACACCTCTTAATTTATAATGCATTAGGTTGAACACTGGAAAAAGTGAGGAAACCAAGCCCATTAGTTATATTACAGTAGTTTAGACTCACTTGTTCGTAAAAAGCCTGGGAAGAAGGCGTAAAGGAGGAGCTGGTAGAGCGCTCAGATGACGGCTCTGCCAAGCCGTGCTGTAGGAGTAACACCCTTCTTATGATAGATGGCCTGAGTGTTGCTGCATGTAACTTAAGGTTGCTTGGAACTTCCTTTTGTAAAAACTGGTGTCAGATTTAAATTTTGCCAGTTCATAGTAGCTCCCTCTAGTGTCGCGCCTTCCTTGCCGTACAACATTGAGGGGCTTTTCTCATAGTTGTAGGTTGTTTTAAGGAGGGGGGGAAAAAAAAAGGTAACAATCTTGCTTAAAAAAACCCCTACCGCTACCCACCACTCCAAATTCAACAAGTAATTCCTTGTTGTTCTTGCCAAAATTCAGAGATACGTTTTAGTTGGCTTCTGAGATGAATGAAACTTCTGTTTCTCTATTTAAAAAATGTGAAGTAGGCACATAATTTTTTTACAGGCTATTATACCTTTGTATTTCATCTCACCCACTTGTTGTACAAAGCATAAATCTTTAAGTTCTGCAAATGTGTTCAGTTCCCCCTGCCATCAATATGAGGGAAACAGCCTCTTGTATAAAGGTATTGACCTAGTGTCTTAATGCATTTTGCAAAACCTTCCTCCCACTTATTGAATTCAAAATTGCCGCCACAGCTAGCTATTTTATCTTCACTTTTTTTTTTAACATTTGTTTTAAAGTCCCTTCTCCATTGCCATTTATCTGTTGATTTTGTGACACTCACAGAAGGTTAACCCCCACCTCTAGACAATAGTAATTATTTTCCTCAAATCAGCAACAACACAGAACTATTCTATTCAGACTCAAGAATAAAATTATGATGCATGAGAAAACCAAGAGCACTTAGCCGAATTCATAACATGGTTAAACTGTAATCGAAAGAGGTCTGGATCCAGTGATTGCCTGGAGCATTCAGCCAACCTATTAGTGATAGGGTGACCCTATTTGATTTTTAAAGTGTTTCCAAGTATCTTGCAAAGATAGTCCATGCTCACTGAATATGCTGCTGAGCAAACTTATGCTTTTAAAAAATTCCTTGTAATTCACATACATTATTTATTTTATAGCATTCAAGTCTCACTCTTGAGTTTAGTTTTAGCAGTTTCCCTGTGGGGTTTTCCAGCTCTGTCATTGCCATGACATTTTTATTCCTATTCTGTTTTCCCTGTGAGATAATACTATGATGTTATCTCCTGCTTCTCAGAGAGCTTAGTGGTTTTTAGTGCTTCATTTATTTATTCACAGCCTAGTTCCTTGTAATACCTGTTGCAATTATTAACACAATGCTCCAGCAAATCAGACTTCTTAATCTGAACACTTCAAAACCAAGAGAAATCTAATAATAGACCATCTGGGAAAAGCTTAAATTTAAATTGTAGCCCAACATCACATACCATTTTTATTTGTTAGATATAGCTCAAAATATTCCAATTGTGTTTATTTTCTCTCTCTTTCTCTGTTTTTTCTGCCATTTAAAGTGTCATATGATAGCAATTGTTTTTGATCAGTAACATCATTAGTGAACCACACAGGGAGGGATAAATTACAGGAGGGTTGAACCACAAAGCAGAGAGAAAAGCCTTTATATCTAAATATTTTAGCCTTCCAATCATTTCTGTTCTAAAGCTTTCTTGTAGAAATTTATTGAGAGGTTGTTTTGTCTTGCACATTTTGTTGTGAGCTGTCCTTACCCTTCAAAATTTAGGACATTTAAAATAATGCATCTTTAGTCTTTCTATCTGATTTATATTCACAATTGCAGTTGTGAGGGTTTGAAAACTGTTTGTGCTTACAAGACAGGTTGCATGACATCCACTATTAATATGAACGTGTACAGGCTGCTTAAATCGTGATAGTTGCTCGTACCTCTAGGCAGGACACAATATAAACAACGTAAAATTGCATGGGATGAACAGCTCTGTTTTGCTCTGGCCAAAAAGAGAATGTCTTGGGAATGAACCGTCGTCATCTTGCTGATTAGTAGCTGGCCATGTGTCGGCTCCATCGACACATTTCAGAGAATGGGTGGTTTAATGAACGTCGGAATTGGGGAATAATTCATTCCGTGCCATGAGGTTAACCACAAGCCTCTCAGAAATCACAGCGCTTGCTGCTCCAGCAGATGTGCTTGAACTCTGTGCTGCGACTGGAGCTTTTTCAGCACTGTTCCCCCCACCCTTCTCTTATTGTAAAGCACGCACCCATCCTGCTGCCAAAACTTTTAATAAAAAATAGATTTGCTTTTGCAGTTTCCAGAATCTTTATCAACCTTCCAGCCAAAGTCAGAGTAATAAACATCTAAGCGTATGTTTTGCAGATGATTGATTTTTGCACTCGGGATGTCTTGCAGGCGGTGGCTCCCACCGTAATTTTTACATGATATGCTGCAGGGGACTCCTGAAAGCCCCTTCACTCCTAGTTGCATAAAACAATTGAGATCATTTTTTGACTTTGAAACGAGTAATCTCTCTGTAGAGAATTAGTTTTCTCTTTCTGGAGAAGCTACTTTGTCATTAAGTTTTGGATTAATATCTATTTATTTATTTATGATTTCCAAAATTTGTTGTAGTTATCAAAAAGTACCTTAATAAATCCATACAAGAATGTCATTTAGGATGCTATCCTTGTGAAAAAAATCTGTTCAGGTATTCAGGACAAATTATTTTTATTTCTCTTCTTTCCAGGCAGGAGAAGGTAGATATCGCATTCAGCTATTAAGCACATTATGTTTATTATACATTATATAAGGGAAAAAAACCCCACCAAACCCGTGGATTAAACAAAATCACTTTAAACTTAAATTTATGTTAATCAAATGTAAAATTTTCTTTGAAGACTGTAAAGGTGTGGAGTGAGGACAATCTAACTTTAAAACGCTATCCACCTGTTTATTATTGGCCTTCATCCAGGATGTATCATTTTTTCACTTGAAATGTTGGAATTGCATGTGTAAACATTCCTCGTTTGCCTTCAGCACAGAGGTAAAACGGGTTAATTTACCAACTTTCTCACCTGTCAGTTTAAACCAATATTCCTGACTTTTGACTTTTCAATGAATCTCAGTGGGTCCATTGCCATCTCCACCCCCCCCCCCTTTTTTTTAATTTACAGACTGAAATGGCATAATTTTAACATGTTTATTCATAAATTGAGATTATTTTTACTTCACTGCAAGAAAGTGCTGAAATAGACTAGATATTATGTTTCTGTAATACTGTACACCAGTGTTTTTGGAAACATTCTGAGATAAATCCAGATATAGTGAATGTGAGTATGTCTTCCATTTCCCTAAAAGTGTTTATGTCCACAGGAGCAGAGTTTTACCTTGATTCTAAGTGGTGTAACTTTTTAATTTGATGCTTTTATTTAACTTTAAAAAATACCATTTACTAAAAGAATTTACTGTCACTTTTGATCTCATCCTATTTTCACTTTTATTTGTGTAAATTAGGGATAACTTGGTAAATTACTTTACAAGCCTTGGTGGATGTGCAGTTGTGTAACACCAGTGTGAGGTCAGATTGAGACCCCTGACTCCGCCATGAGTAAATGGTTCCATATGGATAAGGTGGACACAGAGTAGGACTGAGAAACGTGCAGATTGAAGCTTAGAGACACAGAAGAACAAAACAGATAATTGTGTGGTAAAGCAGGAGGGAGTTCCCAAGGCTATTTCGTTGACCTAATCATAATGTTAAAATCATTGTCATCAAACTAATGTTAATAGAGTTGTGCTAAGAGATAGCAGCTGTTTGAGTGACATAATAAGCACTCAAGAATGTCAGTAAAATAACCTTTGATCTGCCTGCTCAAACTGTTCATAAATTGGCTGCCACAAAGCATACAGCCAAGTCAGCCTCTTCTCTACTTTTGATTTTTAAGACTCCCATTCTTCTTTTATTACAGTGTCCTCCTTCTTCCAGACGTAGCACCAAAAGCAATGCACCCTATCAACATCTACTCTCAGTGATATTCACTGGTCTGTTACCATCTAAACCATTCCAAAATTCTCAGACTGGTACATGCTGAGGTTCTGCTACTGGGTCATCTGGAAAAAATAAAGTAAATTAAATATATTTTCATATCACTCCTATATGTCTTCACCAGCTGTTTTCCAGAGTGCTCCTGCAAAAGATCGGTGTAGGAGCACTTTCAATGTATTGGTTCTGCAGTTACTGACAGATGTGTGCAGTGTATATTCAAACCCATCATTTTTAAAAACAATCCGGTTTTTTTCCATCTGTTGCTATTCAAAAACGGTGGATGAGGCAAAGTGTTTTTGCATGTAGATGCTTATCCTGGGCTTTAAGTGTTCTATTTCTAATTTAATTCTTCACCTGTAATACTGTTCACCACTGAATTTTTTTTCTCAAAGTATATCAGGGTAAGCTCTTGAAACTATACATTTCAAAATCTAGCTCAATTTGTCCAAAAACTTTTAATATTATGGAATATTGAATATGCTCATCAAAGAAGGAAAATCCCCTTTGGTGTTGATACTAAAGCAGATGAGAAAGGGAGTTCTCCTTTAAAAGAAAAACAAAAATAATTGTTTTTGTCATCTTCTGTCTTTGTATTAGAGAACTATGGAGGGGTTGTATGCATGGAATTTGCTCATGGAATGAGGACTGGAGAAAACCCATCACTCCAGATCTGGAAAAGCCTTTTATACTTCAGATATACAAGAATTGCCAAGGTGTCACTGTTTGTGCAGGTATAATGTGGACAGTTTCTGATTTTGAGAGGGACCCCTGGCAAAACTACAGAGTATGGGACCTCATTTTGACTGGCTGTGCCACTGATGGTATTGCCTTTTGCTCACACGGTTAGGAAATAAAAAACAGGTCTTCTGATAAGACTAAAGGTAGGAGTTCCTTATGGAGGTTCTAAAGCATCTAAGCATCTAAAGCATCTAAGTAGTAGCTTCAAAGTCCCATTGCCTCGGTTATCTTCCTTCTTATTTTCTTTACAACAGCAAAAACATTTCTTAAATATTGTGCAGTTTCTGTAATTTGAGCATATCTAAAACCTTAGAGACAGTTCTGATACAAATTAAAAGGTGATTTGGAGCAGCCTCTTGTTTAAATAAACAAACCTTAGGATTTGGACTTCCTTAGGGCTGCTTGTGAAGGGATTCTAGCTTTAGAAGCAGAGGAGATCACCAAATGTTTTATGTGATTATTTCACTCCACAAGACACCCTATATCTCTATTCCAGCACATTCAACAGTCGTTAGAATTACTGACTTTGATTTGAGTGCAGTGAAGAAAGAGTATTAAATACATACAGGTATCAGTGAAATTTTCGCTTGGAGAAATACACCAAATTAAAAACATGTGGAAGGAGCTTGTATGTCTGACACTTTTCTTTTTACTTGTCCCCGAAACAGAATACTACAAGAAAAGTAAATGGAGTTAAAACTCACGGACAGCTTGAATTTTCTCTGCTTCAAGTCGACAGGATTAATGCCATAGTCTTGAGTGGAAGAATAATCAATCCATTCTTCTTAAGACAATAAATCAAGAGAATAAATCAGACATTTGTATTGTGTCTGAGTAAATAGATTACATCCAACACTAGTTTCTCCTATATGATTTTTATTTCCTTTATGCTTTTCTCAGGAGGTGGTATCAAGGCAGAGTAATTTGATTTAAGATATTAGCAGCACGAAGACTAGTATACTGAATTGATTTTTCTAAATTAACACCCCCACACTTTTCCATAGTTGTATGAGTTTCTAAGGATAAATTGATCTTCGAAACAGTTTATGCTTTCTTAGTAATTTCTGGTATGGATTTTACATGATTGTTTTCATGTTGGCATGAAGTGTCCTTAACCAAAGAATGAGATGTGCTCTAAAGCAGATATTTAATTTTGGATTTTATAACCAAAATTATCATGTGGGCTGACTTCTGTTTGCAAAGTGGTATGCAAATTTACAACACATTTAAACTTACTTCAACATATTTCAGACATTTTAAAAAAAGTGTTTTCACATATATTTGGTCTGTTACCTTTTCTGGGAGGTAGAGGATCATCTTTGGTTCTCAGTTGGTACCTTATCCAGTACAATGCACTCTTAGAGCCATGTTCTGCATTGTTAAAGTAGTATTAAACCTGGATTCTCAGATGGCTACTGCAGTAAACTTGATGGTGTAGTAGTGAAAATAGCAAAAATAATCATGAAAATAGCTACCTAAGTTCTTATGTCTGATAGCTGTAAACTTGCCCCCAGAAGGTCAATGCTCCCCCGGTTTATAAGGCCATTCAGTTAGACTTGTAACATATATTGGGCTAAGAGTATGAACATAATTGGTTGTAGGAGCTCGTGTGTTGGGCAGTTCCATATTGCACAGCTGGTATTCAGTTGCATTCCAGCAAGTGATTGCCATTCTGTGAAGTGTCACTGAGAGGTATGATTGCATGTGACAGTTGAAAATTTGGCTTCAGATTCCTCAATTTCTTTTCTGCATTTTCTCCATTTCCTTTGTTTGCTTTGCACCAGCCTCTGTTCTAGATGGAGAACATTACAGATATAACTGCTCTGCCTGTATATTTAAGGGGGTTTCACCTATAATGAAGAATGAAATAGGTTTTACTTGTTTGGTTTTTTTTGTTGTGTTTTTTTTGGTTGTTGTTTTGGGTTTTTGGTTTTTTTTTTGTTTGTTTGTTTCTTTTTCTCTCTCCTGCTGGTGTGATGCAAAAAACCTGAGGTTCAGTTAGTACTGTGACTTCTTGGCATCGTTTTTATACTTGAATCCTGAATCTGTGTTACAGAGGATGTTCATGTTGTCCTGAGTATCTGTGTGCTCAGTTGAAAAAGGGGGGAGTCAGATGCCTCTCCATGTTTTATTAAAGGCAGCCTAGCTTCATGGCTTAGGCCATGAATTAAATAACTGAAGTTTGACTACATGAGTATGTATCCTAGTTCTGTGCAAATGCCTGAATGCTCGAGAACATCCTATATTACCTCTCCTACTGGCACTGCTTCAGGAGAAGGAAAAAATCCAACTAAAGTTGTCCGATGTGTCCCTATTGGACACATAATTCACTGACAGCCGTAAATACAGTGCACACCCTTTATTATTAAAGAGTAAACATAAATATTAAACCACACCTACAGATGCTGTTGCTTAGAATGAATGTATGCACAGCCTAACACTTCTCCTTGTCACTCCCTATTGTTACAGTTTCTGCTGCTTTCCTCTTCATTTGCTTTTGGACAAAGGTAAAGTGGGTGGTAACAGCACAGTGCTTAATGTACTGACTGTGGCAGCAAACTTTGGCATTGGTAGAGCTGAAGGACTGTAAGGCAAGGCAGTAATTCTTAAAAAGTTCTCACTAATGTAGTCAAGGCTCTGAGTTTGGAGGTGTTAGACAAATATTGGAATAAACTACAAAACCTTTGCTTCAGGCACTGAGGCAGATGATTTTCTAATAAGTACTATTTTTTTGGATGTTACTGAGCACATTCACGTTCCTTTCTTCTTTTTCCCTTAATAAAAAAAGTTGGTTGTACCCTAATGATGCAGCTTTTGGATGGGGTGGGTGCTTTTCTGTTTGTTCATTCTCCTCCCTTTTATTATGCCAGCTTTACTACATATTTGAGAACAGCTTTTAATTTTCTCATTTTTAGCTTCACTTTCTAGTTTTTACAGTAAAGTGCATTTTTTATGTTGTAGGTCACCTGTCACATTTCACTGGGGCAATATCTCTACACTGGAAGTAATTCAGCCTCTCTCTCTGTTTAATTTCATACTAATGTCTGGAAGATATTATCTAGGTTAGCCAGGCTGAGGAACACTGTGTCCTTTCCTGGTTTTCTTTAACTCCCTGGCTTTTGGCTATCTCACTGCCCCTTGGTGTGTTATCTTGGTCTCAATTTTACAGATATTTATCTGAAGTGTGAACTGGCCAGATGAATTGTTGCCCATTGTAAATCGCTCAGTTTAAATTTATATGCTGCACTTAATATTGCTTAAAGTGTTTTTACTGCTATTTCTTGCTGCAGATACTATAAATGAGACAATGAGAAATTCCTTCACACCAGTGTAGAAAGTCCTGGCCGATTTTTTGTTGTTTCCCAATTTACTTTTAAGCTGAGTTCTCCTGAGGACACATGTAATGTAATGAATTTTGTTTGGTGCAGTATCTATGCCATACTTTACTATATCTGATTGTTTATAACATACATTTAAGTAGGTTTTACTTAGCAGAAACAGTTTGGAAGCATGATGTATTCATACCTATTCAACAACATATTTTCAGTGTATATTAAATATACACAACAAAAAGTGTATGTCGTGGGTGTCTCTTGTAGATGCTGATTCTGTCCATAAGAAAAGGTTCTTAAGAAAGTTTTATTAATGAATATTACATCATTGCTCTTTTATAGTTACAGCTGCTCAGGGTGAAGGAAACTCCCAAATCTCTCATACAGTTGTTGAAACACAGCATGATTTGTTGGTATATAAATTTATAATACTTATTTATCTTTTGACTTCATTTTTCTTTGTGCTGTGGCCCACTGGGGTAATGTGAAACAAAAGCAAAATTCCTGTTCTGATGTAACAATAGGAAAGTAAAATGTAAAAGGATAGTCATATTTAAATTAGTTCCCCTCCCAGCTCCTTGCTGGGAATAGTCGATTCATTAAATCAAGGCAGAATGGAAGTGATGAGGAATGCAGCGATGTATTTACTGGATTACCCCTGAGAAGGTGGTGTTACCCAGGTTTCTGTGGCCATCATCTCCTGCTTGCTAATTTCCTGGGAGGAATTAAGTGTTAATGACATATTACACGTCTGTGATCTGTTTGCTTTGGGAAATAGTTTCTTTGTTGGTTTGGGGTTATTAAGGGAAACAAGAGGCAGGAGATTGCTCCATGTAAAGGACAGAAGGCAAGCAGGAGAATAATTTCTACAAAAAAAAGACAGAAAGAGCTGTACGGATTTTGGACCAAACTGCAACCATGATGCCATGCAGTTTGTTTCTGGTAGGCATGGGGGCGTGCTGCAGGGCCTGAGTCTTAAGGATGAAAGATACTCGTATGCCAGCAGACTTCTTGTGAATACTGAGTTATTCTGTCTGGGTACCTGTTTGAATAAAAGCTGACACTTTATATATTATGTCATTGTTGTATTAATCTACTGGCCGTTGAAGAAAGAAATAAAAAATAGACTATGGTTCAAATTGCAATCTCCAAGATATACCTGCTTTGAGTAGCATGCAACTCTGTCTGTGCATTTTCTAATATAAATCTCTGTCAGATACGAATAATGTAGTGTACTGTCTCCAAGGAGGAAATAATTTACCTTACCCATTGTAAAGTTAGCCATGTATCCCTTCCGCTAGAGAAGTGTTTCCCTAGGGATGTTCATTCTGCTCATTTGGGGCACCTTTTTTAGGGATGTAGTGAATGCAAAGTGGTGACTTGGTCGAAACAAATCTATTTTGTTGTTCTTGATCTCATTTCTGTGTGCATCTCTTGTTGTCACCCAAACGTGTGTTTCAGGGAGAATGAAATTGAGTTTCTGTATCTTTCTCTTAAAAAGTCTGGTACTTTATTCCTGTGGTAAATTACTGTAAAGAGCTAATGAAATAAAGAGACAGTTTAGATGGCTATTAACTTTTAACAAGCTTACAGAATTTGATAAATGGGATTCCTTAGCACTACATAGATAATGAAAATATGAATGTAGTGAACTTGCTAATATATATTAGCTGATGACCTTCAAACACTTAAAGCCAATGGATTTAAAATTTATCATGCTAAGAAATTGCTTGGAATGTAAAGATCTCTAATATATTTCGTGCTACATATCATCTGGTTATGTAATATAGAAGCTCAACCTGGGTCTTCCTGGAACCGGTGGCAGAAATACTGTTGGCTTTGCTAATTGAAGACTTGGGACAACGTAACTACTTTGGGGTTTGTGGGAGAATTAAGGGGAGAAGATATGTAAGGACGTGTAACCAGTCAGTGTAACAAGACAAGAATAATTTTTCTTTCTAGGAATCAGGCAGTGGTAGTATGTCAGTTATTTTTAACAGGTAGTAGGCAAGGGTAATTTAGCGTATTTTCCTCTTTAGTGTTTTTGGGTGAGGTTTTTGCAAATGGCACAATTTGTGATAAGTGAGTACTATTAATTTGTGCAAGGACTGCTAAGTTTTGATAAATTTAACATCCTTTGCAGTCCTTACCTGTTCTCATGACACTCTCTGAGAAAACAGGATCAGAGTTAAAATTAAAAATGAAGTGGTAAACCCCAAATTTTATATATTTGTGCTTCATAAACAATTATTATCTCCAAATTAGTATACTTCATACATTTAAGTAATAGAGATATACTTAAAAAAATATATTCCTAATTTCAAGTAGTGATAACCATGATGCTTAAGACACAGAGGGTCAGCAGCTGCTTCATACTGATAGTAACCAAATACAAACTGAGTACAGATACCAAACTTCTGAAGTTCATGAAATAAAATCAACTGAGGTTTCAAGTTTAAAAACTTAGTTTCCAGCTATGCCAAGGAGTTGGAAGAATTCTGAAGACATTTTTGAAATCAGAAGTATTAGTTTTTCTTAGAATTACCCTTATCTATAACTTTTTTCATAGTAGTAAAACTTAACCAGTCAAAATTTCAGAATAGGAAGCGTACCTGGTCTCACCGACATCCTAACCGAGCTTGTTAAATTTCAAAGTGATCATTCAGAAACATCAACATCTTTCATCAACCTTTCTAGATTGTATTTAAACCAGAGAACGTTCCTGAATATTGGCAGGTTTTTTGTCATTTTAGTAAGGATGATAAAATAAAGGAGAAATTTGACAAAACACAGAGTAGCTGGAGGATGGGAAGATGCCACGTTTGGCCCATCAGATCCAGTCTTATGACGTGAGAGGCATATGATTCCCTTTGGGAAGTCTCTGCAGATGATGTGAAATCATTCTGCTGTCCCGACTCGGGGTCGCCGCACTGAGCGGTGCGTGCCCGCCGGTCCCTGTTCTGCTGCGTGCGCTGTGTCCGTGCCCCGAGGGCAGGCTGTGACAAGTCCTTGCTGTGTGCTCCCTCTTTGCATGGATGCAAACTGCACTGTCCGGTCCGAATGGGAGCGGACATGTGTGCCGGGAGTGATGCGGCGTGGTGAAGGAGGCCTGGGGGCTGAGGGGAGCAGGCTGCAGGCTCTGAGAAGTGTTGCACTTGGGGAGGGGATGCAGGCGGTAACTGGCAATTCCTCATCAGTTGGCTGGTCTCCTTTCCAGCTAAATGTGTTCACAACCTGTCTATTTTTGCTTTTATGTCAACATTGTCCTTTGGCTTCAGTACTCGCCTTCCCCTGTTGATCTTTACTCAGTGATGGTGTTTGTATTTAATGCCATCTCAACCTTTTTTGGAAAAGGCTAAACTAAATTATTTTTATCCCAGAGGCTTATGGATTGAAAGGTGAGGGTATTTTATTCATTACTGTCCAGGCAATTATAAACAAATTAATTTATCTTCTGTGATACATAGATGGATGGTGAAACCACCTCTTGGGACTCAACTTTTCTAATTAAGTACCTCTCTAATCAAAATTGTGGATTAGGAGTTTTACTTGGAAATTAATGACAAGTTGATTTTTGAACCTTTAGTTTTAGAAAGAATTATTGACAACATTGAGTTTATTTGTTCTTTATTTTGTATATTTGAATGTACATTTGTGTGTATAATTATATGCATACACATATGCAAATATACATTTTCTTGTCTCCCAGGGAGGCAGCAATACCAGATCAAAAATAGGTTTTAGAGACTGATGACAAACTGAGATACTGTGAGAGCAGTCAAAAGCAGATGAAGTTGCGGGACTTGATTTTGTGTTGTGGAGTCAAGATGCTTTAACTGGGAATGACTTTCAGAGAACAGCTTTATATTTTCAGTGTAATGCACCGATTCAAAGAGCATAACCTATGTTAAACAGCAGGAAATTTTGGAAAACAAGTTTCAGATAGTGTGCACTGGGGAAAAAAAAAACCAACACTGTTAGAGTTTTGTTAGGGTATTTTATGAGCTATGGAAGATTTTTGGCTTGGAAATGTTTAAGAAATTCAATTACAGGTAGAGATGGTAGAATGTGTTGGCATTTAGGAAATAAAGATTAGGAGAAGAGTGTGTAAGGAGCTGAAGGTGTTATGTAAGGAACAAGACTAGGACATGAAAAGGAATCCTGTGCAGGATGGGTGCCTGGAGTGGGAGTTATATTCTGGAGGGAAGATAAGAGCGGCATTGCCTTGGAAAGGAACTTAAAATAGGGACTGGGAAGCATGAAAAGAGACTGGAATTTGGATAAATGGATGGAAAACGTAGAACCAGGGTAGAGAAAGAGAAGCAAACAACTTCCTTCTTGGTTCCCTAGCAAATGTATATGTATTTATTGCTCACTCAATAAAGACTTTGCACTTTTTCATGTAAAACAATTCCCGTGCTGGAATACTGATTTCCAGAAGACAGTCTCCCTGGGAGTAACGTTATGATGCAAAACTTTTCTAATAATCTTGGGCTGAACTGTGTTGCATGGATACTTATCCCAGAGTGTGGCTTGACTTGCTTCTAGTTAAATGAGGAATAGGATAAGTGATTGTTTTACCAGAACTCCCGTTTAACATGCCATAGATACGCTGAACCGTGTGAAAGAACTGTATTTCCACTTTCCATTGTTAGAAATTCTTTATAGCAGATATTAAAAATGCATACAAATGTATTGCTTTTAGTCTCAAATAATTGCTTTTCTGTGTATGCAAGCTACTTCAGAATGAGGAAAAAAAAGTAGTCCTCCACTCACTGAGAAAAGTCAAGTGGCTTAAACTGGAGAACATGAACAAAGCAATAAAATCGTAAGATTATAAAGGTCTACTCCTGTTTCTCAGGGATAACTTGATCACAGAGTTAAATACATGCTTCAGTGTGCTCAGAAACTGAAAACATAAGGCTGTTAATCAGCAGCCAGAAAGAAAAACTAATTTTAACAGATTGAGCTGTGAGATGAACTGGAGATGTGAAGCTCTGTTATATTTCCCTGAGACTCTTTTCTCAAAATCTAGTATTTTGGAGTATAGTCCCGTTACTATGGATGTTACTGAGACCAAGATTTTTGTTGGGTAACATTTCTGCTTAGTCTGTATATGCTGTGGAGACAGCTCTAGCCTTGTTCTGTACTGTGCTTCCATATGGGAAAAAAAAGCTCTATTTATGTTTGTCTCAATCTTGAACTTTGCTTGAGTGTGAAAAGGAAAGAAGAATGATTTTTTTTTTTTTTTTTTTTACTGTCAGCTTTGTTCAGATTCTGTTTATTTTTGCTTGAACATCTCAGATGAAGGCTGGTGTTTTGGCTCTACATATACACTCTGGTTCCATGATGTAAGACTGTGCATGACCTTTTTACTAGCAGAATGAAAGATAAATATAGCCTGATATGTAGAAGTGATCCACTACTACTAAGAGCCTCATCAGCATGATGATCTTCTGCTTTTGTGTTTAATGAGGAAACTTGTTGGGTTGCACATAGTCAATCTGAAAACGATAAAGGCATAGTGGCTATGAACTAAATTATTAAAAACAATTAAACCCCTCCTCATTTCATTTGTTGAAAAACAAGAAGGGGTAGACATATGGCCACCCACCCAGTTGTGCAAATGGTAAGGAGTGAAAATAACTTGTGACAGAGTTGCCTGAAGGTTTTGTTTAGCCTGTCACACATGGCCTCAATAACACTGTGAAACAGTTTTTCACCCCGTCCAACCTACTCAGCCCCTTCTGCTATGAAATCTGCAAAGCATTTTTCAAATTAAGGGTGCACTATTTTCCTTTTAAGTTTCAGCAGCAAGTGGCTGAGAAAGACATGCTGAGAGATTAGAAACAATCTGCATCGGCAACAAAGGGAGATGCCTGCTGCTTTGCAAGCAGCGCAAAATATGCCAGCCATGCAGAGCGCTCTGTGGCAGTCATTCCAGAGCTGACTGATGTTTATTTGTGCTGTGCACTAGCCTTTCTCAGGCTGCTGTGGGGAGGAGGGTGGATTTAAGAGTCCTTGGAAAGCTGTTCCAGTATAGGTCATGTTTTATTAGCACGTTGTCTGGGATTTGGAACTCAGATTTGCCTCTTGAGCCTAGATAATGAGCTTTCTTGAAAGTGCTGTGCCTTCCGCCCTGAGCAAGTGTAGGTGAATGGGTCTGCGTCTGGTGCAGCTGTAACAGCTGTTGATTTGACTGCTCAACGCACCGTTATCAAAGCTATCATTCTGTCATAGTGTAAGAAATTAAATGGGGGCCATTTGTATGTTCTGATGAAGAACTGATAGTGTCAGAAGTAATCCTGGCAGTCGTTTTAATTTATGGTAGAGGAACAGCTTTTGCATCCTAAATAAACATGAATCTCTTAACCAAGTTGAGTAGTCAGCTGGTAGAAACATCTGACAGAAAGATAAATTAATACAAGGAATGAATCATAAAAACGCTGGTGTTATCATAGCTGGATCATTCAAGAAAGATAACGCATGAACTTTGTGGAAGAGTACAAGCTTCACATTTCTCATGGAGACGAAGCAATTGAAAGAAGACACTGGGTAGTTTGATACATCTCTGTAGTCTAGATGGATAGGAGGGCATAGGCGACACTCCAGTGGTTACTTCTGTTTTGTTGCTGGATACGTACTTTTAAACTTTTTCGCTGTATAGGTTCATATATATGTACTTACACAAGTTTGGAAGTCTTTGCCTACAGGCTGTGTTATACAGTGTTATGTAGGAGCTGCTCCTCGATCCGTGCACAGGCTCAGTAATCCTCTGCATGCACCAATATATCTCTCTGCAGGATTTACCGACGTTAAATTGTTCGAGACAGCCGGGGGGGCAGAGTAGGTGTCAGTCAAGGAGGAGGCAGGGTTGTGCCAGCAGAGCCCTGGCCGTGTGTGTTTTCTGGCTGCTCTCCCACACTGGCAGTGGGGAGCAGGGGGTGCTGCCGGACTGGCTGCTGCAGTGCTGCGTTGCCATCAGCCCACTGGCTGCGTAATGAGGGGGCTTTCTCCTTCCAAACACCCGCAGCCTGCTCCTGGGAATGTTCCCCGGGTTAAAAATCTTGTTTTAATGAGCAGGTAGCATTGCAGGGGTGTAGCACATTAATAGTTTGAGAGAGAGCTATAAACTCTTCCTGCCAGGAAGAGATTAAACATGTAAATGATGTAACCTAATTCAGAAAAAAGGCAATATTCCAGAAAATGTTCTAGCTTTGCTTTTGCATTTCTCAGGATTGATTAACAACCAAGCAGTGGGGGAAGGGATAACATTTCTGAATGGTTGTCAAAAAGAAAGCAGTAATGATCTAGATCTTTGCACTGATATTTAGCTTTTCTACTGTGAAATGCCTGAGGTTTATGTAGTTATAAATAAGGCACAACTACGGGCTTCTACTATTGCTATTAAAATGTTTTGTCACTTATAAGTGTGGGGCTTTACAAATAAATGAAGGGTGCTCCTGAAAAGCTTCAATACTTCTACGGTAGCTAAAGTGAATGGGCATCATGGTTGTGTAGATCTGCAAGTGACAGTGACAAATACTGAATGTCCCATGCACAGTCTTTCAGCATCTCTGTGACTATCACTTGTTAGACAACAAAAATCCAGCTACTTTGAATTGCACACCTCATGGTTTTTGATAATTGAGGCAAACAGAAAATAAGGTGGTGTGGTGCAGATGCAAGAGTTCATGTACAAATACAGTCATGGAAAATAGCCAAGGTTATAGATTACTCTGGGGTTTTTCTGTTCTTGAAATTTTGCTCTTTATCAACTGCCTGTGTTGAAATTAGTATTGAGAAACTTTTAGAAAAGCAAAAAAATACGAAGAACAAACTTAGTATGTTACGTAAGAGTCAGGGAAACAATCAAACTTCTTAGCTGGCTGATGGTAAATCAGAAGTCCTTAAGCATAGACTTGTAATATGCAAGAACATAAGACCGCTTTGCTCTCCTGTGCTTTGATACACTGCACCAATATAAATGCTTTTATGTAATCACCAATTTAAACATTGCTGGCAAGACAGTAAATGTAATATTGGAGTTTTATATGGGATCCTTTTATAATGTCCCTCTTCATATATCTCAGATGTGTCAATCCTATACAGTGAAAGAAAGAAGGAAAAAAAAAAAAAGTTTTGTCCCAGGAATTATAGAGGGCTGGTTTAAACTGAGATTATTTTCCTTACTAGTTTGTCTCCCTTGTCTTCCCTATTTTGATTTAATATTTATAGTTGGCAATCATATACAATTTTTAAGTTTTCATATGCAATTAGGAAGGTGGTTTTTTTTAAATTATGGTATTAATAGTAAGAATGGGTAATGATTTGACTTCATGAGTTGATATTAAAAAGATAAGCAAAAACAACTCTAGAGGTTTGTGGTAATTTGAGGTTGTTGTCTTGAAAGTTGGTACTAATATGAGGAAACAGTGAAGCTACAATTATTCCATTTGGTTTTCTGCTATCCAGTGTCACTTGTGTTTCCAAAGACATTTCAAAACAGTGGAAAGGACAGAAACTTAATTTGAGTATCTTCAGTTCTCAAATATGGTCTGTTATGTTACATGGCCTAGTCTGCATATGCAAAACATTTCTTGGTTGAGAATGCATCAAATGTAAATCTTTTGCAGACAATATGCTGAGAGTGGATACAAAATGTTTTCACTTTCTGAAGGACATTAATACTACTGTTTTTTTGTGCATCTCAAGCAGGATTTCTCCTACAAATAGATGGTTCAGGGAAGCAGCTTAGGAAGGAAGTGACTGTAAGTTTTTCAGTTTCTTCAGGGAAGTTTGTACAACATATGGTTGTATATGGCAAGAAGCCAAGTCTAGGTGAAAAAGATTAAATTGTCTCCAGTGTATAAAGCTAAAATATTTAACATTGTGCTAGAATTAGCTTGGGTTAATCATGCCTGGTTGTGTTGAAACAGTTTCTTGGTTTTTCATTGTTTTCTCATTAAATATGACTCTTCATTGTGCTCCAGAACCACATATTGTTATGCGGATTATTTTTTTTTTCTTTTTATGCAAAGAGCAGAATCCAGTGCTTTTATCCATTGCGCAAAGGCTTCCTAAATTTTCAAAAGTGATGTTGACACAGAGAGAAATACTGGGAGCGGCTGGGGGATGACAGCTTAGTGTTCTGGGAAGTGACTCCCGTGTCTTCCGCATCTGACATTGGGAGCAATTAGTGTCTGGGGCTAACGTGGGTGTCCTCAGAAAAGTTTAACCTCCATTGGTAGAAATATTTACTGTGCTAGTTAAATTCCACATCAGGAGCGTAATGTCACCTACCATCTTCTGCCAGACCTTTCCATCTAGAATAGTTTGTGACTGTGAAAGTGCTGGGATTACATTTTCCCCTTTCACTGTAATATAGAAAGTCATCTGTGATCCGAGTCCGGTTACTCTCTGCATCTTTGTGGTGTTTTATTCAAGACTCTGCTTCCAGGGGGAAAAGCCACGCAGAATTCTCCAGGATGTAATCCACAGGAAACAGTACGTCCCCATATTAAAAGAGCTGATAGCACACAACTTGTGAGGAAGAGAAATACCTGGAAGTAGAAACTGAGAAATGGGATGGAGCGAGTAGAAATTTTTCTTCTCGTGTTCTACTTCCTACAGAGTAAGCCCTTAAATTACTCACCTTCAATCCTACTCATTCTTTGTCTTTTTGTTAATAACGCATGGTTCAAAATTCACCCGCAGACCCAGCAGATCTTTTGCCTGACGCAGGGAATGTGTTCAGGGGATTCTGAGGACTGTCTCACCCCAGGAGCATTGGTGTACACCCCAGCTGTGTGGTAGGATCACAGCTATGCAGAGCCCCCTACTTCATCTAAATGTAGCCAGAGATGTTAAAGATCCAGCATGTAGACTTTTGGGGGTGGTTTCTGTGCCCGCTGCCTTGCAGCCATATAAAGCACAGTTTTAGCAGAAAGGGGCACTTGTTAGCAGGAAGCAGAATTATCTGGGCTGAGAGTCAGAGAAAATTGGCTCCTATGTTGTTGCATTTGCGTTTGCAGTTCTTGTGCTACTGATGTTTATTCTGGACCTTCGGTATTTCAGAGTGCTGTTTTATTTTAAACAAGTGCCAACTCCGATTACAATGACAGCTTCAAAAACCCAAAAGTTACAATCTCACACATGCTCACACATAAAGCAAAAATACTTCATCTAGTGAGGCTAGAAATATATATTCTTTTTTTTATTTCAGACCTTTAAATATAAGGTGTAGACACTTTAATGCCTTCCTCACTTTTTCCTTCTTTCCTACCATAGAGTTAACAAGGTATTGTCCCGTCACTTTTTCTTCTTGACACTTTATAATTCCTCAAAACTGAGGAATAAAACCCAAGATAATACGATGAAAAACAAAACAAACAGAAACAAAACAAACCCACCACCAAACAAACAACCCAAACAAACAAAAACAAAACAACCAAAAAACCCCGAAAATGGAGAATTGGGGAATGGAGGAGGGCAAGAAGAGAGAGCAGGAGCTATTATTTTTTCCTGTTGTGCTTAGTAACAGCAGAACAGGGGGAACGTCGTTCCTGGAATTTTTAATCTTAATGAGAAATACAAAACTTTCATGAAACCTAGTTTTGAAGGCAAACCCTATTCAAATTAAATTTCCCTCAGTTCTAGCTCTAACAGCTTTTGCTTTTACTTGTCAAATAGCAGGAGGCTTTAAAGGCTGCTGACTCCCTCCAGTCAACAGGAGTTTTCAAGCATTTTCAAGTAGTCTTTTTAAGATCTGCTTAATTGATGCTTACAGAACTGTGGATGTAGTTAAAGTTAAGTACGTGATTAAGTGGTTTGATGGAACCAAGCCAGAACACTTAACACCTTGCAGAATCCAGTTCTTAGTCAGAATATGCATAATATGCAGTCATGGGGAATAGAAATTTTCCTATTCCAAACCCCCTGCTCTTCTTTGCTTTTGTTCTTTAAATATACTCTCTTTCTAAGCCCACCTCTCCTTCAACTCCCCTTCCAAATATAAAAATTATAAAACACATATACTTTCTATTTTTTGACTGTGCACAGGTGAATGTGTTTCTCTCTCCAGCTGTGTAGAAACCAAATGTCAGCCCAGCAATTTTTTTTTTCCCTAATTGTGACATGCCAAAATGGCTTTTCCATACGACTTTTTGTTAAAAGTGAATAGATGGGGAAAACAAAACAAAACACAAAACAAAAACAC